>ML682021.1:15189158-15333011 GCA_007922195.1 Podocnemis expansa
AATCTGTTAGTCTTAAAGTGCCACACAACTCCTTGTTGTTTTTTCACTCCTACATTGACCACACAAGAGGGCTTTTAGCAGCACAAGCAAAAGACCAGAGCAATCCACTGAAGCATCTTTCAAGATGTAACAGTGTAACTTTGGGGCTAATGAAAGCGAACACATTTAAGACAGACTTACAATTGGCATTTCTGAAAAGGGGCGGTGAGACATCACTAAGAAGTTAGGTCAACTCAAGAGGCTGCCCAACTAGTTGAGAAAGACGTCACTGAAATATTCTCAAGCAACAAATGGGCACAGACAAAGCAAGTGTACCCAGTTAAATACACAAAGAGCCCACAAAAGCAATACATACATGAAACTGAATATCCAGCCAGAAATGCAAAATGCAAAAAAAATGCCATTAAAAGAACTATTTTGCAGTTATGTGCTGAACAAAAGGTATTGAGAGGTAACACATAGTGCTATTCTTCTGAGACTGTTACTTGTGCTGATGATGAACCCTGGAAAGTGGATTTGCTAGTTCATGGTAAACTGGGGAGAGTTAAAGTAGACACAGGAGCTAATGCATCTATTGTGAGTCAGTATACAATGGTCTTCATTATCAGTCCAAACCAAAATAACAAAAGTTATCCAGGATAGCTTAAAGGACAAAATGGACTTGAAAGGGCAGTTTACAAATGAGACAACATACAATGATTACTTGTCAAACTCAAGAGTACAGGAAGGTCATAGGTTAACGACCTGTGAAGCTGTAATGTTGTACACAAGACTGAAGGGAGCGTTTGGGAAATACGTGACTCTGGACTTGAGTCAGTGAGCATGAAGATGAAGGGGCAATTCCCAGTAGTGTTAACAAAGATTACAGACTCCCATTTCTTCTTGAGATCAAGAAGGAACAAGATAGAATGGTTAAAATTCAACACTAACAGAACCTATAGAATGGATCAGGTTGGCGAGAATACAACTTGAACAGAAACAACTTAACAAAAACAGGAGAATGAGAGTGATGTGCTTATTTAACAATAGGATATAGAACCCCAGAGTAGGCAGGTGTGCACATTTCCCATCAATTGCTACTTCACACAGACTTCGATAAAACCTGTATCCCAAATGGTACCAAGTTTACATCTCTTAATGACTTTGGCAGGTACTATTTTTCTTTTTCAGTAATATAGCTTTGGAGTATTAGCAGTGCTCCGAAAATGTTTCAGCACTAAGGGCCTAATTCAGAAAATTATTTTTACTCATGGCAGTGCGTAAGCATGTGCTTAATTTAAATGAAGTCAATAGCATTTAAGCATATGCTCAACTGCTCTTCTGAATAGGATTGACATGAACATGTGCCTACAGGCTTTCCCGAATAAGTGTCTAAATTACAGTAACACATGAGTAGCACATGTATGCTATTTCAATTTATGCTGATTCAGAGGGAAACATGAGAAACACTTGTCTGTCCCATAATTGTTCTTGTGTGAAATGAAACATAGGATAAAGACAATTATATTGCTTGATAATCTTTTGTCAGTTTCAGTAAGTCAGTAAGATGTCGCTACAATTAATTAAGAGTATTATTTACCTGCACCAGAATGAAAAAGAAAACAAAATGGGTTTTTACATTTCTCCAAAGCAGTAGAGTGTATAAAGTACCAGCTGTCTCAAATTGTTCCTTACATGTCTTAAAATGAGTACTTTCCTTTATACTAATGCCTTTTCCATAGATTGGAATATTACTGTTTTCTATTTCGTATGTAATCATTCTATATAAAAAAGCTTGAAGAAAAGGTTATAGTTGTACATACTCGGGAAATGAGCATGTTTTATGGAGATTTCAAAATACCAGATATCTTAACCAGACACTAAATGACCACAACAAATTCAAAATACATTCACTCTCTGGAAGAAGTTGCAGCGACTATAGGAGTCACCAAAATCTAGGTGGCTAATGTTCTTTGGAAAAAAGTCAAAACAGAAACTATATCAGCAGCCCAAAAGCTCCTGCTGTAAATTATGTTGAGTAACGGGCCAATGTATTAAAATAGGCCTAAAAATGTGTCTTCTAAATAAAAGAAATAACTTACTAGATATTAAAAGTATGCCGCTTTATAAGCATAGGGTAGTAAACCATAAACCTGGAAAGGAAATTGTTTATAAAAAAAAACCCACACAGACACAGACAGTATTGTCCCCAGGGCATTAGAAAATGCAGATAAGATAGAGACTATGACTCTGTGCAAGTATAGAACTAATAAAGATTCCTGAGAACCTGTGGGGTTTTGCCACATCAGTAGGACAACACAAAAAAGAAGAACCTTTGGTACCACCTCGTGGGTCTGATAGGCCAGAGGAGAGGAGTGAGTGTTAATCACCGAGCTAAAACAGTGATTCTCAACCACTGTGTCAAGACACCTTATTGTGTCGCCACACGGTGGTTAGTGTGTTGCAAAAGGCCAAGGAGATAGCTGGATTTGGCCTTGAGGCGTGGGCTGGTGTATCCTGTACAATCGCGATATGCCACAAATGTGTCATGACCTGCAAAAAGTTGAGAACCACTGAACTAGAATGACAGAAATACCTAATTGCAAGAGCATATTTACTCAGGATACTTAGAGACTGCATGCTAGTTAGATCTAACAAGACTGAGTGATATTGGAAGGATTTAGAGCATGTTTGCTTACTGGGAAATTCCAGATAATTATTATAAAAAAATGGGCCACTATTTATAGGGCAAGATTTTAAAGCTTTCGTAGCAAGACATAATTTGTAGCACATTATCACCAGCTCTCAGTATCCTCAAACAAATGCAGGGGCAGAAAGAAATGTACAAACAGCTATAGAAATTGTATGGCTGAATGATTGTTGTTTGGCACTGTTAACTTACAGATCAATTCCCCTATCTCAGGTAAGTAGAAGATGCTTGCTGCAGCTCTGGGTTCTCACATTATAGAAGACTTTGAAATCTAAATAGCCAATGTTCGAACAAATACAATGCACAGATAAGAAAGATGAGGTTGATAAAAGCATTGTTATGACTAGTGCAATTGCCTGAGAACCTTCATGGAGTTTAGATGGAGCAAAAATGAGCTGTATTTGCAGTAGTCAAAGAAAAAAATATCTCACCAAGATCACAAATAATAGAAACACAAAAGAAGTGTGCATTCTCATCTTAAGAAAATGGTGACATTATTGCTAAGAGTGCCTCACATTAATCTTTTAAACAGAAACAGCAATTTAGCCTGCACTGCTGTCAGGGCCAAGCACATTCTGAGGTTCCACAGTCACAGAATTTGCTTGCAATCCATTGTTCCTGGAAGAATTGTATTATAAAATCCAAGCGTCAATTTTTAAAAAAATATTTTTATATCTTGTGGTTGAGGAAAAGAAAAACATAACTGACCAAAAACCAAATACTTCTTGAAAACATGAACCAAATGTATTCTAAGAAAGGCTATGTCCACACATACATCATTATTTCGAAATAACCCATTTCAAAATGAGTTATTTTGAAATAAAGTCCTTATTTCAAAATAAGTTAATTCAAATTAACAGTTTGTTAATTCGAATTAAGGGAAAGCCTGCTTTCGAAATAGCCGTTATTTCAAATGGTTATTTGAAAACAAGGCCGTTCGGACATGTTGTTTCAAAACAGTTGTTTCGAAACAATGGTGTTGTTTCGAAACAACATGTCCGAACGCCGTTGTTTCGAAACAACCATTTTGAAACAACAGCTATTTCGATTAGATGAGAGGTTTAATGGTTTTGAAATAACAGCCATTATTTCGAAACAATGGGTCCCATTGTTTCAAAGTAACGGTGCGTCGTGTGGACATGCCGCTTCTTATTTAAACAACCTCTGTTGTTCGAAATAAGAAGCCTGTGTGGACATAAAAGTGTATTCTTCCTGGGTCTGTAGCAGCCTGAAGTAATAGCTCTTTGACCTTCCCCATTCATATCACTTTGTTAAGTCTGAAAGATGATCATTTAAATGACAACATTGTCAAGTACTTCACTGCTGATCATTTTAGTAAACACAGTAAGCTAATGCATGATGATAAGTTCCGGAGGGGTAGCCATGTTTCTAGATTTCCATTTCATATGGCTAGAGTCAATGCCTCAATCCCATCCTGCCTCCTGAGTTTCTCTAGAGGCCAAATACCCCAAATGCCTCATATTCAACTGCCAAAATACCTTGCTTTATTCCTGACAACTTCTAGAGTGCAATGACTCCCCAGCACCATGATGACCTTGTGGTTAAGACACTGAAATGGAAGTCAGGAGATCTGAGTTCAGTTCTTTGTTTTCTGTGACCTTGGGCTTCCTGTACGAATATAGGTAAGTTAGAAAGGGTCTCCATGGCTCATAAACCTATTGGTAAAATAGGAATGATAAAACAACTACTTTTCACCCAGCCTTTGCCTGTCTTGTGTGTTTATACTTTAAGCTCTTTGGGGAAGACACTGTGTCTTATTACAAACTGTTTGTACAGTGCCTAGAACAATGAGTGGGGCCCTGATTTTGGTTGTGGCCTCAAGATGCTACTGTAAAAAATAATTCTTGTAAGTTGTCAGTGCAAACATCTTTGGACTATCAACAATTTAAAATGTGTGATTGATGTAAAAGAAATTGAATATAACATCAAAATAGTTAATACAAGGGCTATTATACTGATTACATTGTTTATTTTTATATTTAATTGATTAAAAGCCTACCATCTCAAATTTAAATAAAGCTGTCACAGAATTTCCAGTTTGCCACATCAGAATGCCACTGAGGATGTTTCATGAAATTTAAGCTGACTTGCAATGGAGACTATGAGGCCTTGTTTCCACTAGAGCCTTCTGTTGTGCAAATCTGGGAAGAAAGGAAAGAACACAAAAAGAGAACACTGATGGCAACAATTTTTGGACAGTAGACATTTGGACCCTTCCCAGTCAAAAACATCAAAGTAAAATGTTGTATTTAAAGAAAAATCTTGTGTATGTGAACTTTTATTCCTTTCTGGTAAAGTCAGTTTTTCCACTGATAATGTAGTAGAGAATTCACTCAACTAGTCAACGTAGGAAGAAAAGGAAGAAGTATTTGACTTCAACCTATAAAAAGGACTTTGAATGTGTGGCTATGGTCCAAATAGTGTTATTTTGTTGTATTTAATTCTTTTCCAGCAAGGACTGCCAAATCAGATTCAAAACATCTGCTTATACTACAAGCACCCTGCTACAGAATTAAAAAAATTAGTTGTGCTCTATTAGCTTCTGCACCTTCACCAGAAAAAACGATTCAGGAATCAGAACCTTCTGGTCACTCTATTGTTGTGCAATAGACAGAATAGAAAGCAGCTTTTGCTCCCTTTTCACAGCTATATTGGCTGTGCAGTGCTGACAGTATTAGAAATTGTTTTTGTGAATATACTATCCAGATATGACTCAGAAGACATATGGAGAGCAGCGACAGTACAGTATCAAGATGCCATTTTTAAAGAGTCACTTTTCTGTTCATAACCACACTTAAGGAAAAAAAAACTGCTAAACTGCTGCAAACTGTCATTAACGCATCTTCTCTTGGTTGTTAGCAACCACCTCCTGTCCTGTAACCTAGTTTTTTTCTTTTTTCTTTTCTTTTTTTTTTTTTTAATGTCTTACTGTGAAAAACTTATGTTCTGGAAAGAATTTTAGATTCATCAGACTGACCATTGAGCATTGGTTTTGTTTGTTTTTTTTAATATAAAGTAAATCTTCTGACATCAAAATCTGTAAAACAATAAAATTAGGAGCAAAATACATCAGCTTGGTATGTAATCCAAACACATTGTTAAGGTTTCTGTGTTTTATGGAGGTGTTATATTGTATTAAAATATATTTTAAAAAATAAGTATCCAATAACAATATAATATATGCTTTCTACCTTTGGATGCATTTAGTGTTGAGGAGAAGTGTGTGTAAAACTACCATTTGCTGTGCTTTAATATTGCAAACTATCTGGTGGTTTAAAATCCATACTAGAAAGCAACAGTAGATGGCCTACTTCTCACAGCAAGTGAGACTTAGGGAAAGCCATATTGTGCCATAGGGACAGGAAGCACTCACAGAGCCCTCATTATTAATTGGCATCCATAAGAAGGAGCGAGCAGAAACAAGACAAGGAAAAGACAGAGGCAATTTCTCCCCAGGAACATAAGGAAAACACAAAAACAGAAATAATAAAACATTAAATAACAGGGATACAAAAGTCAGTAGGATCCTGAATGTGCAACCATGAGTGATGAAGATAATTCAGGCAAGAGAAGCGTGAACACTAAGTTAATGGTATTTTCTTTTATGTCTGGAAAGGGATGCACAGAAAGATTCTGGGGTGTCTAAATAAGAAACAACTATAAAAGCATCATTTTCTGTATAACTAACTGTAAAGGGGCTGTTGAGCCTTTACTGAAACAGGGTGCGTTTTCACGGAGGGGGAGTTTGGTCTTGCAACACCAGGAGGAAAAGGACAGACTGAAGAGGAGTCAGGATCTGAAACTGAAAGGGCCCAGTACCTATGAGGAGAGGCCAGTGCTCCAAGTCAGCTGGATTGACAGGGCAGGCAGGCCAATGTGGGATTTAAGAGCCAAGGGCCCATTTGCCATGTGAGCTGGGGCCACCTGGGCAGAGCCAGAAAAGTGCAACATCCCGGGCAGCCAGAGTGGTGGCTTACAGCCAAAGAGCAGCAGCCAAAGGTGGACTGACGGTGGGGTGATTCTTCTGTTCTCACAACAGGATTGTTTGTGCTATCTAGGGAGAGAGGAAAAGATGGGCTTTTCCCAAAGTCTGTCAAGAGTGCATTAAGTGTCAGACCCAGAGAAGGATGTAGCCTGAAAGGAAGGCCAGAACTGAAGTGGGGAACAAGTTCTGTCACAGAGAGCCCAAACCCATCCTGGCAGAGTGCTACATCTGCAGCACCACAGCAGCTCATTGAGCTAAGGAAGATGATACTGGACTTGTAAATTTGTTGTAACTATAACGTTTTCTGCACTTTCGAAACTACTGCATTGAACCTTACCCAAGCCATTTCCTCTTAGTTCTTATGCTGTGAAGTGCTCTTTAATCCTCCAAAGAAATAGTTTTTGGTGTAAATAAATTGCACGGGGCTATGCCTACACTAGGAAAGGTTAGTTCCAATTTGTTAATTTGAACTAATAAATTTGAGTTTAGTTCAAACTAAACTCGAACTTATTAGTTTGAATTAACAACGTGGACTACTTCAAACTAACATTAGTGCAAATTAGTCCACTTTGTTAATTCAAACTAACTGCCCTTAATTCAAATTTATTAAGTTCAAACTAAGGGTTAATCCTAACAATCGAACTGAGGACTTAGTTCGTACTAACTGGCAGGCCTTACTAGTTTGAACTAAGCTTTCATTAGCTTGAATTAAGGAATTCCTTAGTCCAACCTAATGAAAGCCTAGTGTAGACAGGTACTAAGTTAGTTCAAATTAAGCCTCCTTAATTTGAACTAACTTGCAAGTGTAGATATAGCCTATATGTTTAAATGAATTGCAGTAATAAAAGGGTAACAAATCAGTTAGGAGTGTTCTGGGTAGAAAACCCTTATCCCTGACCAGAGTTGCCCATGAAGAAACTGAAGTAAACACCCAAGAACACCTAGGGTCCATTCTTCCTGTGTGATACAAGTCCTGCTCACATAGAGCTGGGAGAAAAAGAGGAGCAGGCACCAGAGTGAAGTGAATCAGGGCAGGGATTCACATCCTTTTATAACTCATACACAGAAGAGTCCACCTACCACAGTGGGATAAATTCCCTGCATATAAACTGCCATCATGAACAGAATCCTATCCATAGGGTCTGCCCATTTGGTTAACTGCTTAATTGGTTAGGTTCTAGAGTAGCACTGTCCAGTTCAGAGTCTTTGTCGGTACCAGGTGTGGAAGAGAGTCCCACCATGGCTAAAACAAAAGTGTTACTGGCACAGTTCATTGAACTTCAAAGCAGACTGTCAGACCAAGCTGGGACATTACAGCAAGCTAGAACTGAGCAGAGGGAAGTTTATTGGCAAAGGAAATAATAAAGCAGCAGGCAGCTGCAGCTAAGAAGTCTCTTACCATTTAAGTTCCATGAAGTCAGAAGATCTCAGAGTGCAGTGGCTTCCCAACTAAAACAGGCGACATCATGGTAGAAGAATGGATCAGATTAGTGAAGGTAGCTCTGTGGGTATTGAGAATACATAAAGAGGATTATGTGGATTTTGTGGAAGAGCATCTCAAAGGCCATGCCAGATCCACAGTGAAGTTCATGGCAACAGCTGAACAGACGAACATAGAGAAGATAGTTCAGCTTTTCTTAGAAGTGTATGAAGACAAATGCCCACTGGAATTAGCATCAAGGAATTTGATGAAGACACAGAATCCAGGTGAGACCATTCTAGCCAATGCATGCAACCTCCAAGAGAAAATGAGCAAGATGGAGTGCCAGGACCCATCACAAATTCCCACTGGAGGATCTGATGTGGAAGAAGCAGTCGGTGGTGTGGCTCAGTGGTTATTCCTTCTAGCATAAAATGAAGAGAAAGCTGAGAAGGAGTCAGATAAGAAATTCTACAGTTTTATGTAAGTTGCCATTGTGGAGTCTGAGGAAGATGAGATCCTTGTGAAGGGTGACGCTGGGCCCAACCCCTGTACAAGGAATGGATGTGTAATGAATTTAGCTGCCATGGAAAGAGCTTCTTCACAGACCCAATTAACACTGGAAAACTTACATGAGGCTACCCAGAAACTGTACAGCACAGAAAGATACTGAAGGTGGTGAGGAAGGTGATAGAGCAGACATCAAGAAGTATACATTAAGCATAAATTGGTTGTACAGCAGGGAAAGATGCTGAAGATGTTGAGGAAGGTGACAAAGGAGCATACATCAAGAAGCATACTGAAGTCATCTGGATTCAAACAGTCTCCTCCAAAGGACAGTTACAGATGGTTCACCTTCCTCTGCAGCATGGGGCATGGCTTACCTACTGGTGAATTCTCTGTATCTTAAAGGTCCATAAATCTTGATCTGAGGATTTAAATAACTCAGTTACATGTTAGAGGCTTATTGCTGGAGTGGGGTGGGTCTGATCTTGAGGCCTGCATTGTGCGGGAGTTCAGACTAGATGATCATACTGGTCCCTTCTGACCTTCAAGTCTATAAGCTACACTTGAACATACTAGAAGAGAACATCCCTCAAGAAGGATATTGAAGGTGCCCACAGACAGAGGAATATTGAAAACAAGTGGTCCATTTACCTAGGAAAGCCAAGCAGAGGCAGAAGGACTCCTAGACCTGCTCTTGGGGGAAAGTCAACGTCTAAACAGTCTTGAAAGAAACTTGAATAGTGCCAGTGTGTCTAACAAAACAAACAGGGAGTCCTCTGGCACTTAAAGACTAACATTTATTTTTTGCATGAGCTTTTGTGGGAGAAAATCCCACTTTGTCAGACGCTTTGAAGATGCTCTTCAAAGCGTCTGACGAACTGGAACTTTCTCCCACGAAAGCTCATGCAAAAAATAAATTTGTTAGTCTTTAAGTGCTACAGGATTCCTTGTTTGTTTGTTTGTTTTACTGAACCAGACTAACACAGCTACCTCTTTGGATCAGCATATCTAGTGACATCTGTAAGCAAACTTTGGAGACTGCTTAACTGCTGAAGTATTTATAGCGGGAGTAAAGATGAGCTGTTTGTTAGATACTAGCTCAGAAATCACTACCATCACTGAGTCATATTTTCAAAAATACTTCAAGGATAAGGAGTCCACTACGCATAACACACGCTTTGTACGTCTAACAGCAATTGATGGATTGGCAATGGAATGCCTTGAAGCAGATGTAAGTTCTGGGGTCAGATACTTCCAGGAAAATGCAAATTCATACTGAAAAACACAGTCTCATAAGAAAATCCTCTCAGAGAAGGAGTCTCTGTGATTTTTGGAATGAATATCAATTGTGAGCTGAAGGAGCTATTGTTGTCAAGAGAAGGAACTAGGAGGATGTGTTAAAGTGAATCGAATCGAATAGAATCATAGGGTTGGAAGGGACCTCATGAGATCATTGAGTCCAACCCCCTAGGGCTTGAACCCAGGACCATCTGCATGGAAGACAGAAAGTGGTTATTCCTTCCCTGGAATGAGAAGAACATTTATGGACACATATCTGTCATTTATGGATAGAAATACTGACAGATATCAAGTGCGTATAGAGTGCATGTTTGGGAAAAAGCTTAATTACTGGGTTCCTATTAGCCAATATACTGGCTAATGCCATCAAAGGAAGAATACCAGAGAGACTCAAACTCAAATGCAAGGCAGGGACGTAATATCCTTAAACGAAGAGCTGCAGAGTTACACCAGCCTGAGGAAGGGTTCCTCAGGTGGAGGTGACCTTTGAAGGGAATGGAGATCAACTATGTGTAAAAAGATGGGAGAAGGTAGTATAAGTTGCCTGTTCTCAAGAAAGACATGGTGGGAAACTTCCAGTTCCAATTGAAACAGAACTCTAAGGGCTGACTCCTGCATAGGCAACCAACTTAAGGGTGTTGCTAGAGCCGCATCAAGAAGTCTTCTCTAAGGATGAGTGAGATTTCAATTACAGCACCACAGTAATGCATTATATACCCACAGGGATATCACCCTGTGATGGGGTAGACACACCCCGCACTAGTGCAGCCCTTTGTGTGCTATATAAGGAAGAAGCCCCGCGCCTAGAGCCCTGCCGGGCATGCTTAGACGCCTGTGCGTGGATAAAAGTCTGCAGCTCAGCTCAGTCTGGGCTGGCCAGCAAAGGGGAAGGAAGTCTCCAGGAGGCTCCAGCCCCAGAGCCTCTCCAGCCCGTTCCAGCAGAGACCAGACAACCAGGGTAGGCCCTAGGAAGCCGCTACCCCTGAGGAAGTTTCGCACCAGGTGACCAGGACCCAGGGGAAGGTTAACCCCCACCATGCCAAGGATGAGGGAAGTTGCACCTTAATGCCAGACGGGACTTTCCAGCACGCCTCCAGGTAGGAAGCAGCCCAGGGGCCCTGTAAGGTGGAGCCGGGGAGAGGGGGAACCAAGTCAGCGTGTTTCAGCATGGATCCCCGCTGACTGGGTAATGTACCCCTACACCCCTAGGGCCCTGGGCTAGGGCTCAGAGTAGTGGGAGGGCCTGAGCCCCCCTACCTGGGGCCCTGTACCTCTGATAGATGTATTGCCTATGGACTGTGGCTGATAGGCCATGCTGCCCTGAGCTGGGGGCTGCTCCTAGACTTGCTGTATAAGGACTGTGGCTACTAGGCCATGCTGCCCTAACCCGAGGGCAGCTTACTGTGTGACACACCCCAATAAAGCTGAGTATTCAGATAATTTTGCCACAAATGTTTCAGAAGGCTAAAATGCATGTGCAGGATCTGATATCACAAGGTGTCCTTAAGGAAAGCCACAATCTCTGAGCATCACCTGCAGTAAATATGATCAAAAAAGACAGCAGAATACAGTTCTGCTGTGATTTTAGGGAATTGAATGAAGTGACATGCAAGGATACCTATTCACTGCCCTGGAGGGAAGAATCATGAGATGAATTGGGAAATGTGAGAGTGTGCTCAATCCTCAGTCTGGCTTTGAGCCATTTCCAAATAGCAGTGGAGGAGCATGGCGGGGGAAAGACTGCTGTGATCATTCCTTCAGGGCAGTCTGAATGGAAACGTATGTCGTTTGGCTTGTGCAGTGTGTTGTGTATTTTGTGTCATACCTAGCTTGCTGTAGCTTATGGAGCTATATTATTATGGGATTGCTCAGCCAGTTCTGGCAGGCCTTAGAGTAGCAGAATAAACTCAGTCAGGGTATGTGTTTATATCTCTCTGTGTTACTGTCTGCTGGTTTCTGAGTGCAAGTAACTTCCAAGTACCCTAGGATAACATGGTGAACCCACTACCCATTCCAGAGTGAAATGGTGGCAGTGCTGGGAGACTACATTTTGGACATTTCATTGCAGGGGCGTTGCTGCCCCGGGGAGGGACCCCGGGCATCGGCCCTGCCCCCAGCCGCAAGCCACGCCCCCTGGCCGGGCAGGACTGGAAGCCGCCGCATGCCGCCGTGGGTGGCTGGGCCCCGCATCCCCAACCGGGGATGGCGACGGGGACAGGAGCGGCCACAGGCAGCTGGGCCCAGCATCCCCAGCCGGGGACAGGCCCGGAACGGCTGGCACTGCCGTGGGCAGCTGAGCCCCGGATCCCTGGCTGGGGATGAGGCCAGGGCCAGGAGTGGTCTCCACGGCCGCGCGTGGCTGAGCCCCGGATCCCCAACTGGGAACGGGGCTGCCGCCGCCATGGGTGGCTGGGCCCCAGATCCCCCGCCAGGGATGGGGCTGCCGCGGCCGTGGGTGGCTGGGCCCTGGATTCCCGGCTGGGGATGGGGCCAAGAGCGGCCTCCATGGCCGTGGGCAACTGAGCCCTGGATCTCCAGCTGGGGACAGGGCTGCCACGGCCGCAGGCCGGAGATCGGGAGAGGCGGGCCCTGCCAGACCTGGGACACTGGCACTGGGATTCTGGGCACGTACCCCGTGTGCCCAGCGCCAGCAACACCCCTGTTTCATTGATATATCTAGATATTGTGTTCTCCAGAGACTTCAAAAGTCACAGGGAGGCAATGCTGGATTTGGTCTTCATATGTTTGAAGGAGCATGGCTTGAAACTGAAATCTAGCTAGTGTGGCTTCTCACAAACAAAAGTCAAATTCTTGGGCTATGTGATCTCAGGAGAGGGCATCTGGTAGCAGAGTAGGTCGAGGCATTGAAAAATTGGTGTATTCCTAACAATGCCAAACAAATGAAACAAGCATTGGGTTTCATGAGTAACTATGGAATATTTGTTCTAACATTCTTGCACATTGCTGCACCTCTACATTGGATAGCGGAGCATCAAGACCAAAAGAAGGGGAAGAACCAAGCTCTATAGTCTACATGGAACAACACATCTCAAGAAGACATCAATGAGCTATGATGGCAGTTAATGATGCCACCTGTATTTACGTACCCTGATTTCAACTTGCTTTTCATAGTGACCACAAATAGCCTTCATAGACTGGGCACAATATTCAGACAAAAGCAAAGGGGCTGGCACGGGGGGACTGACCATATGGTTGCATGTCATATAAACCTGCATGTGACGAAGCTCTCAGAATGTGGTGCATATGACAGCCATAGATTAAGGCATTCAGAAAAAAACTACAAGAACTACAAAGCCTTTCTGCTGGAGCTGCCTACCCTTGGGTGGCCTATCACAGAAAAGTTTAAACACTATTTAATATATTTGAAGTCAGCAATTGCCAACCTGGGTGCTGTTGAGCTTACATGAGTGGCTCAGCACATAGAATTTGCTTTCGAAGTATATTATGAGCTGGGAAGACAAAATACCAATGCTGATGTGCTGTCTCAGCTGCCTCTAATGGAGGAACAGGAGGAGAGAAATTTCCTAGTAATCCTGAAGATGTTATGTGGGCCTGCTTATGGCTAAAGCAGCTTGAACCTGAGGGTGATAAGAGGTGTAAGGAATACTTCCCAGAATGCAGTGAGGGGCAGGGGGAATCCTATGTCTTCCAGGAAAGGCACCATGATTTCAAGGTAATGCTAGGAAGAGATTTGGGGTCTTGCAGCAGCAGAATGACATTGGACCAGTCCTAGCTGCAGTCATGAAGCAAACAAGGCCTATCTGGACATTTGGAACCAAGCATCTAGAATCCAAGAAATTAATTCTGCAGTGGCAATAGTTTAAATTACACTATCAAGTAGTATTTCAGGCCCAATAGACAGAGATGAGGTGTGGCAACTGGTTGCATCAGTATCACTCTAAAAGAAAGTTTGTGATACTAAATATGATCACAATGAGTATGTGGAAGATATGAGCACCCACAAGATGATGATAAGAAGTTACCAGTACCCTATGGTGTTGAGTGATGTCCAGTCCTAGATTAAGCAATGTGCTCTAGTTAAGAACATATTCACCATACCAAAACAAACAAGGAGTCCTGTATTAAAGGTAGTCAATGACTAACAAATTTATTTGTCCATCACAATTGCATTCAGACCAGGGAAAGAATTATGAGTCAGAGGTTATCATTATGTTATACTGTAAACTACATAGCATTGCTAAGAGCCAAACAATGCTCTACTGCCCATAAGGAGATGCTTGGTGTATGAGATTTAACAGGACAGTGCATGATGTGTAAAGGATACTTACACTCAAAAAGTAGAGAACCTGGAAGGAGTAACTCTGAGTTCATAAGGGTTTACAGCTGTCATGCTCATTCTTCCACAGGTTACCCTCCTTTTTACTTCATGTTCGGGAAAGATTCTAGGTTGCCACTGGACATCTTGACCAAAGTAGGTCCTGAGAAGGAAGACGTGACCAACATGGATGACTGGATCAAAGGTCACCATGAAAGACTGAAGGTGATCTGTGAAGTTGCTCTCAGCACATCCCAAGATGTATCCCAAAGAAGAAAAAGGATTTATGATCATAAATTGTGGGGCCACTCATCAAACTTGATGACCAGTATTGGTATGTAACAGTAATCACTGGGAGAGTAATAAAATAGAGGACAAGTAAAAGTCAAGTTCTTAATGGTATTCACTCACAGTAACCCAGAACTGGCAGTTTAAACTATTCAACCAGAAAAAGGAGGTCTTGTGAGAGTGATGCACAGAGGGCAATTGAAACATCATACTTTTAGCCCAGCCAGAATTATCAGGAGGCATCAAGTACAACACCTGGAGGAGGAGCTAGATGGGGCATAGTTCTAATCCCACAGACTCAGCACCAAGAACAAGGTAAGGTAAACCCAAAACCTAATGAAAACAGCCAGGTTCCCCAAATTGAACCAGTGTTGATCAGAGACAGAAGAGTTGAAAATGCAGCTAATGAACCATCAGTGTTAAATAAGTCCCAACTAATTAAGAAAGGTGTACTATCCATTATAGATGATTATGTTATTGGTTCTGTGTGTTGTAAAGAATATATCATGCACAGTACAGAGAAGTGAAAATAGAATGTTACATACATTAGATGTTCTTTTGTCAATTAATGTTTCTGCATATATAACATGATGCTTGTAAATGTTATTAATAGAGAACCTGGATGTGCTGATGTCAGCATTCTGGTGGTGGCAGATTTTTAGCAAGAGGGAATGTAAAGGGGTTGCTTTCCCCTTACCAAAACTTAGTATGTGTGCTTTTTTGTTTTGTTTGTTTTAATTGGTCCTCTCAAACAGCAGGTCAAGGGGTTAGAATCCTGAGACTCACAAGTCCCCAGAGCCAGTGGGAAAAATCCATCATGTCCATTCAGTTGGATTGACCGGGCAGACTAGCCAGTGTGAGAGTTGACAGTTCAAGGCCCATCCTCTACATAAGCTGTGACTGCCAGGGCAGAGTGAGGCAAAGCCAAAGCGAATTCAGCAGGCCACTGTAGAGCAGGGGTCTCAAACTTAAATTGACATGAGGACTAGGATACTGGCCCCAGGGCTGTGTAACTGAAACCTTTTCATACAGCAGGGCCACCAGTTTATTTAGTTAAAATTAAATTTAAAAATAATTAATTGAATGCAAAGTGACTGTAAATAGACTTAATTAATTGGGTTTAATTGATTCAATTTGTGTGAATTTTAACTGAAATTTAATTTTTAGAAAACTTTTTAATTAAAATTTTTTAAAGTTTTTTTAAAAGGCAAGCAGCCATAGCCCGACTCATAGCTGCATGCCAGGAGCCGGCCAAGGCTGCTGCTGCTGGTGCCCCAGCCGCAGCCAGTGACCTGAAGCCATCGCTGGGAGCCAGCCCTACACAACCACGGGTGCCCTGGCCGGCTGAGCAGTGCTGTCAGCCTCGGCCAGGGCCTGACTTGTGTGGGGCAGGCCAGTGCTGGCTCAGGGAGGCCTGGCTGTTCCACGGTGGAGGCGCAAGGTCTGGCCCAGAGGCTGGGAGAAACATTCCTGGCCTGAGCAGGGCGAAGCAGAGCTGTGGGTGCAGGGGGAGGGGGCGGCTTGTCCCAGAAGAGCTGCTACAACACTTCCAGGTGGGAGGCAGGTGGCCACAGCCCAGTTGCTAGCTCCCAGCTGGCAGGATGTGGACCACACAGGTTGGGACCCCCTGAATTCTGGCTCTGTTGGAGGCCGCAGGCTGTAATTCCTAGGGCCGCATGCGGCCAATGGGCCGCGTGTTTGAGAGCCCTACTGTAGAGCAAAGGAGAGTGCAATAGCTCAGGAAACCAGAGCAGTAACCCAGAGTCAGAGCAGCAGTCAGAGCTAGGAAAAGCATTGGAGCAATAATAGTGGGATGACTCCCATTCTCTCAGCAGGATGTGTGCTGGTCTAGGGTGAGAGGAAGAGTGGGCCTCTTTCCCAGACTCTGTCAAGACGGCATTAAGTGTCAGAACCAGAGGAGGATGTGGCCTGACAGGAAGGCAAGAACCAAAAGAGAACAAATTCTGCCACACAGAACACAAACCCATCCAGTCCAAGCGCCACACCCACAGCATCACAGCAGCACATCCAGCTCAGGAAGAAGACACCAGACTTGTAAATTTTGTTGTAACTGTCAAGCATTTTGCACTTTCGAAACTGCTGCATTGAATCTTACTCAGACCATTTCCTCACAGTGCTTAAGCTGTGAAATGCTTTTTAATCCCTCAAAGAAATAATTTTTGGTGTAAATAAAATGTATATATGCTTAAATGGATTACCATGATTACAGGTCTAAAGGGTAGCAAATGAGACAGGACTGTCCTAGAGTAAGGGTGTCCACAAAAGAACTGGGGCAAAACACCCAGGAATCCCTAGGCTCAGTCCTACCAGATGGATGTTAGTCCAGTTAATATGAGACTGGGAGAGAGAGTCAAAGCGGACAGGCTCTGGGATACAGTGAATGGGGGCAGGAACTCAGACCTCTTCATCACTCAGTTTAGCTGGGGTACTGTGAGCATAGAGAAATTCCCCTATGATGGGACAAATCCCCTGCTTACCTACCAACATCTCACTTGACACAGGTGAAAGGGAAAGCACAGAAAGTTTCTGTCCTGAAATCTATTAATAAAATTTGTTTTCATTTTTACAATGTTATGTATGGAATTACAAACAACAAATTGGCCAAAAGGCTACAAAATCCATTATTTGCTGTTGAAAGCCTTCATTATAATGGGCCTGACTTTCCTTTCATTTATACCAGGGGTCTCAAACTCGTGGACTGAGGGCCGAATGCAACCCCTAAAGTTATTGCTTGCAGCCAGCAATGCCACTATCATGATCAATATTTGCAATACCATTGTATGAAAAGGTTTCAGTGGTGCAAGCCTTGGGCTACCCTACTAGTCCTCATGTGGTGCGGCCCTTGGGCAAATGTACAAGTCCTCATGCAGCTCTCATGGTGATTTGAGTTTGAGACCTCTGATTTATACTGTTGATTGCACTTGTTACTCCTGATTTACACAGGTTGGTAAGTTTTTTAATGTCTGACTTTACTTCTTTTATCAGACTGTGCTCTTAGTCTGCAAATTTCTTACTTCTATCAATGCTTACAAAAGAATAATAGAAAGTTTTATGTAGGTTCCCAAAGCACTTACAACACTGAAAAACCCAGAAAAATGCAGATGCAAGATAACATGCAGTCTGAAGTTATTACCAATGAATGTTATATTTTTACATCAAAGCTTTTATCATAAACATAATCTAGAAAGTAGAAAATATGTTTGGTACTAACATTGGAAATTAAAAGGATGCCTGTTCCTAAGTTGTTTAAACAACTGAAGTCACCTGCTTAATTTATTTGCCCTACTGTATAATCCTGAGTAGACATGGCACATTCTTTCAAAATTAAGGGCCTAATATATATGTAGTTCCATCAACTCTATGGAAATAGTCATTGGCATGAAGGATTCAGAAATAAAACAATGTTATAGGTATTCGTATCTCTTTTGAACATGTCGTTTTATAAGTCCTTGAATATCCATACACCATGACAACCATGCCTGTATACATTTTGGTGGTACCAGAAGCAGCTCCTTGCCAGGGTGCTGGGTTCATATCATGAGGGAGAGGGGTGGGGGAAAAGAGGACTGGGCTAGGAGTGGAGCAGCCACTGCATGAGGCTGCTTGGAGTCTGGAGTGGCTCCTAGCCAGCACGCTGGACCCAGGTGGGAAGGGGCAGGGGAAAAGCAGAATTGGAAATGGGGAGCAGCCTCTGCTGTGTGGAAGAGCTTGGGGGTTGGGCCAGCACTTGTGTAGCTCCTAGCCAGCTGCTGAGCATGTCTGGGGAGGGATGCAGAACGGCTCAGCTGTCCTGGGCACTTGGTGCCACTGCACCCTGTTCCTGCACAGCCCAGTGTCCCTGAAGGCTCCATGGCTGGCCTCCACAGAAATATTGGTGGAGTTGGGCCCACCATCCTCAATATTGGTGAAGCCTGGATATCACGGGCCTATATATCTTACAGTCTTTGAGAGCTGCAGGGTGTAAAATAAAGGTGATGCAGTTTCTCTTGGTCTAAAAGGGGTGACTTTTCTTGTCATTCTTTTGGCAGTCTCTGCTTACTAATATATACAGCAGCAGCACTGGTCTCATTTCATAAAAGAACTGCAAAAAGTAAGATTTGCCATATAACCTATAGTAAGCTCCCAATAGTGGGATAGAAGTGGAAGAAAATAGAAAAGCAAGAAGTGGTTTCATTCTAGAAATTCATTCTAATGCACTTGTTTTGAGTTTTTATCTTTCTTTTCCTTTTTACTGGCAAGTAAAATATCACTCCTCTATTTCATTATAATAAATGAATCATGGAAAATATAGGTGAGCACGTCTTGTGCCTGGTCCAAGTGTCCATGACAGTTTTACAAGGCTGGGTTAACTACACATCATTTGTAAAAAGGAATCTCTAGTAAAGAAGAAAGATCAGTGATTTGGGACCATGGATGGAGCCGTTCTCACTGTTTTACAGCTAGTAAAATTTCATGCATTTTAAAGACAAAACGACCAGATTCTCCATCCCCTCAAGTAAATGGGTACATAAGCTGCAAGACAGTGGAATATCAGATCCCATGGGTCTCTTACTTGCACTTGTGTAAATCTGATGTGACCCATTTAAGTTACCAAAGTCTACGTGGATTCAGATTTTAAGGCCAAATGGGATCTCTGTGATCATGTGGTCTGCCCTCCTGTATAACGCAAGCCATAGAATCTAATACTGAGTTCTTCCCTAGTAGTTTTCATCAAACTATTTTAGAAAGGAAAACATCATTGATTAGCCCCTATTTTGGAGGAAGAGACCTGGGTGTAGAGATGGAAAGTGATGTGCCCAAAGTCACACAGCTGGCCTGAGTAAAAGTGGAAAAAGAGCCCAGGCTTCCCAAGTCCCACTCTAATAAGCTGTCTGCTAGACCGCACTGCCTCTCTACTTATAGATACACCAGAGTAAAATTGGTAGGAGAGGAAGATTAGGCCCTACCAGTCAAATTCAGCTTTCAGTTTGGCAGGAGCAAAAATTTAGATGCAGATTTTCAGTCACAAGCTGTACCCCCGATTAATGGAGCCTAGAATTTGACCAAAAATACACAGCCCTAACGGACCTGACATGCAACTGTATGGCATAACCAGTGTTAGAACCAAGGTTCCTGACTCCCCCTCGTGTCTTTAGTACTTGTCTTTCCTCACTCACATACAAAATTCTGTATAAGAGTGTCTATGTTAAAGTGACCTGTCCATTTAAATTATGCTTCAAATCAAAGCATTATAATTTTAAATAATTTTTTTTCCCAAAATTGTTGGCCCTTTCAAGCCAGCTGATTTTAAACCATAAACATTCCTCCGCAGCATGTGAAATCCAAACATTACAGCAACAAAAACCTTAAAGTGAAACTAAACCTAAAACTAAAACCTGCTTCATTTATTGTCATTTTCCAACCTGAGGGAAATGCCAACAGCAAACAAAGAACACAAATAGTTGCATATATTTTAAAAATATTATTGATAATCTAAGGTGTTACTGGTAACACTGATAAAGAAAGATGTTATAAACAAACATAATTTTAAGTTGGCAGCGACCCTTTAAGGTTCTGTAATGAACCTAGAAGCAGGAACATGAAAAATGGCATGTTAATATTAAGCACCAACTCCTCACCCTTTTGAAAATCCCAGTAAAAGGGTCTAATCCTATAATCTTTCCTCAAGATAAATCCCTGTTAAAATCAATGGACGTTTTGCCTGAGTAAGGATTGCAGGACTGAACACCAAACACAGCAACAGCTCACAACAGGCAAACATTAAGGATGAACCCATAATGCCCAGTTTATGGATTTCATTGTGAACTGTTTGTTTTTAACATATTTTAATGCAGTGTGTGACAGCAGTGGTCTGCAGAGTAAGGATTTAGTATTTTTGTGAATTATCCTGTATTTACTACTTGTTACAGTTTCCGTAAGTACATAAAAGATCACTGGAATACATACTTATACACTTTGCAACTATTCTGTAGTCTGGTGCAATTGCTGTAAATAGATGCAGAGACATCATTGATTAATGAAGACTGGACAGGAAGGGGTTAACAATAAAATGTGTCATGGCGCCTTCAGCATTCATGGATTTTAAAGCTCAATATCTCACATGTAAATGAAGCTTCAGCAGAGATATACAAAAATCCCCAATACCAAAAACTGTTCTAAGTTGTGCAACTGAGAAAAGAAGTTCTGGCTGCTTTCTTTCAGTTAATCATTAGCACAATGTAACCTTTAAGGATCCAAGACTTCCTCTCCCCCCCATGTGCAGAAAACCTGACATTAGTGGGCGCTGCATACATTTATCTTTGGGGATGACTGACCACTAAATTAGTTTCATTACAAAATAAAAGCTCCTCCCCTGACATGTTTTGTCTGTAGTTTCATGTAAAATTACGGCAGGAGTGGACAAAATTGGCTCACAGCTAGGCACCACCCACATTACTTTTGGTTGCCAGATGGTGCTCCTCCTTTACATTTCTGAAGTGGTTGCCAAGGTGACCACAAAAATAGGTTTGTTGGGGCCTGAATTACAGAGAGACAAATTGATTCCCCACCCCACCCCACCCCTGAGTTCTGGGAGGAAAAATATATTTGTTCAGTTTCATAATAGAAATGGAAACAAGGAGTCTTGTGGCACTTTTAAAGACTAACAAATTTATTTATCACATGAGAGTTCATGGGAGAAAATCGCACTTCCACTTCCTCCCATGAAAGCTCATGCAATAAATAAATCTGTTAGTCTTTAAAAGTGTTACTAGATTCTTTGTTTGTTTTGCTGAACTAGACTGACAAACAGCTACCCCTTTGGAACCTGTCATAATAGAAATGGATATTCATACCTGTAAATACCTCCAAAGAGACTTGAACAAACTCCCATTTACTTAACTCAGCAGATAATAACAGAAATTCAACAAATTAATTAGTGGTAACTTAGGTATAAATAGACTGGGGATGTGTTGAGTTTGTCTTAGTTAACATTCACTAAGTTTCAGAGGGGTAGCTGTGTTAGTCTAGTTCAGCAGAGCAAACAAGGACACCTGTGGCACTTTTAAAGAGTAACAAATTTATTTAATGCAGAAATTTGTTAAGGAGTGAACGCAAAACAGACAAGCAGTCCTGTAGCACTTTTAATGTGTCTGAAAGTAGCCAAAAAAAGTGAAAACAACTTCCAGAAGAGAAGGAAGGAACATGAAACAGCACACTTATAAAGTATTTAATGTATCTAATGGACAATATGCACACACCATGTCAATAAGTGCCCAATTTTTGTTCACACTGAGTACTATTTAGTCATCATGAGAAGTACTTACACAAACAGGTCCATCAAATTAACAGTCCCATTTGTATCTTTGTTTTAGCTTAGTTAAAGGCCTACCGTCGGGCCCATTTGTGCAACCCATACTTACATTGATTAGCACTGGACTTACTCATGTGACTCCTACAGAGGTAAAGAGCTTTGTGCAAGGGATACGAAATTAGACTCTAAGAAAACAGCCAAGGTAAAATAAGTACCAACCCCAATGACAACAATGCAGTGTGCCTTTGCAAACGAAAAGTTCTAGTCTTGGGGACTGCCAACAGTTTTGCTGCTCGTTCTCATAAACTGACTATACACAAGAATAAGGAATGGTTACCTTGCAAGTCAGAAAGGTTATTCTCTCTGTAACACACAGCAACAGGTGATTGGGTGTAATACTGAGAACCTGATGTTTCCCTTCATAAATTCCAACTTAGTTGCCACCAACTTCCTATTGGACACTTGCCATAGACTACCAGGACCTCTATTCAGTAATCAGTTTTAACCGGTCCCTTAAGAACTGCATTAAGGTACAACAGGATAAATGAACTTTGTTCTCTGCAGTCCTACTTCTCCACTCCAAAAAGATTTCTTTACCAAAAGAAATTCTCAGGCTCTGAGTAGTTCTTGCCATCTTGGAGTTCCCAATACAACTTCCTGTGACATCTATGTGAACTGGCTTAAAGGGAAATTGGAAGGGGCCTTTGATTTTCTAGTCATCCTTATTTCTTTGCTGAGAATTTCAGTGTACGATGTGTTAAGCCTAACACACTTCTCACATAAGAAATTTGACTAATTATGCAGATGGTCAAACAAAAGCGCTGGATTTTGCCCAGCGTCACATAGCAAGTCAGTGGCAAAGCTCCAGCAAGAACACCCTCCTGCTAATTGTGTGGCGGTTGTGTTTTTGATGACATGCCACAACTTCTGACTTCCAAATAATCTAGGGAGTGCCTTTGCCAAACCATTTGCACATGATTAATAAGACTTAGCCAATGACATTGTAAAATAAATCCAGAATTAAAGAGACCTATGAAAACATAGAAAGCTGCGGTCACTAGTGTGCTAACTGCTTCAACTAAAAACTCCAGGTAACTGCAAGGGCTACAGTATGTGAGTGTTTACTGTGAATGACTGTGTTACACACTTTACGATTTGTATTTTATTCACATCTGCCTTGAAAGAATGCCTTCCACTTATAAAGAAGCCCTAAAGGAGTGAGTGAAGTGAGCTCAGGCCACTGGCTCAGCATGTTTGGAAGGCTTTGGAAAGTGCACAGTTAGATTCAAAGAACACCACCGAGAACTCATAAATTGTCATTCTTTTTGGGTGTGCTTTCAGTCTGAGTATCCTCCTGGTGATTTGCCTGTGTAATTTTAAAGAACGCATCTTACAACCTGGATTCTTTGTGGTCACGTACTTTAAAAATAGCCTGACGTTTTAGAGTCCACAAAACTGAAAGTGCTCCGGGCGCTTATGGTTCTATTGTCTTCCTGACAGAATGAGGGTAAGAAAATTCATTCCTAAAGTAAGCCTTTGGGGGAAGGCACCACATACCAAGGAACACCACAGGTGTCTGAGTCGTGTCTTGCAGAGTAGCCTGGGAACTTTGCATGTTTCACCATTTTCAAATTGTGACTCATTTATGTATCAAAAAAAAAAAAAAGTTTTCTGGAGCTCATCGGACACCCACCACCTCTGCTAAAAGAACGAAGGCAAGCTGCAGCAACAGGCACCATCCAAGTCCCGGCAGCTGAAAGAGGAAGACAGTAAAAGTCCCCAGTGGGACTGCATGACATTCATACTCCAGCAAGTCAGTTTTCCACCCCAGCAGCCACACCAAACCCAAACAACGATTAGTCCCTTACAAACGACTGTGTTTCAGTCCCTTCGTTTTGGTTGTTGAATGTAAACTCTCCTGAAGCAGAGGAAACTAAAACAAACAAAAAACAGGTGCGCTTCATGCTGGGGGTATTTCCCCCTCCAGCTAGCTGAATGAAACACACACAAGTTTCCCATCCTCAAGACTCTGGCCAAGTGGGATTTTCTCCCACGAACGCTCAGAGGACAATCAAGTCTGTCAAGTGCCACAGGACTCCTTGCTTCTTCTACATGACTGTGAGCAACCCAGAAACAGCCACCTATAGGGTTACCAGATGTCAGGTGAAAGGAGGGCACGTCCTCCTTTTTACCTTCAGGTCCTCTTAACAATACCTGATTTTGTCTGGCGTTCCACTTCCAGGGATTAAAGTACGCTGGAACGCCCTATTTTGAGGGGGAAGCGTCGCAGGGCCCCCCAAATCAGAACGTTCCACCAATGCTCCCCGTGTCCTGCTTCGGGATGTGGCAATCCCAGCCGCAGACCCCTATCATCCCCCCGCCTTAGGGTTACCAGATGTCAGGCAAAAGGAGGAGACGTCCTCCTTTTTACCTTCACCTCAGGCAGGCGTTTTTATACATGCTTTTGTCCGGCTGTTTACTTACAGGGGTCCAAGTACGCTGGGACGCCCTATTTTTAGGGAGAAGCGTTGCAGGGCCCCCTACAAAGAGAAAAACAGTCCATGAATACTACATTTTCGTCCTGTGCCCTCCTTTCTGGACTCCCCTGTCCTCCTTTCCAGGCTTGGGTCTCCGGCAGCCCCCTACACACACTTCTCACAAAGCAAGCCGCAGCCAGCCGGTTCCACCCCACGGGGGACTCACTCGCCCACGCGTGCCAGGGGCCTCCCCCCCAGCTGTGGCCCTGGGAGGCTCTCCTCCCTCCAGATCCGGCGCGGGAGCGAGAGCGGCTGCAGGGGGCGGGCCGGGAGCGGGGCTTGGGCAGCAAAAGGCGCCTGGCGCCCGCGCGCCCCCTTCCCCGCCGCGCGCGGGCTGGCGGCCACGCGGGGGGCGGCAAGGAAGCGGCTCCCGGGCGCCGGGAATCCCAGTCCCGCCCCGGCGCTCCCCGCTCGCCCTGCCCCGCGCCTGCGCGCTGCAGGGGCGCCAGATTTGGCGGGAGGGGGAGTGTCCAAAAAAGCCCTTTGTTTGATGGCATCTCTGTTTACAGAGTTTACTCTTTAATCTCAACCTGTTTCCTCCTCCTCCTCCTCCTCCTCCTGAAAACTTCACCGTGCGGCGGCGGAGCACTTTTAAGCCGCCCAGAAAGCAAAGCACTGCAGCCAGCCGCAGCGCTGCCCCGCTCATCCCCCCGGGGGCTCAGTCCCAGGATGGCCAGGAGACCCCGGCACAGGTAAACGCTCGGCAGCGGGCGGTGCAGGAGCCCCCCACCTGCAGCGATGGCGGGGGGGAGCCGCCTGCTTTGCTGCCAAAGTTTGGGCGAGGGCGCGTCGCCAGAGCCTCCCACGCCTGTCAAGCCGCGCACGGGGAAAGGGAAAGGGAAAGCGGAGCAGATCCAGCGCGCAGCGGGGTCGCCCGCGGCATTTGCGCTGCCTCTAGCCGTGGGCTGGGACACACATCTGCCAAGCGGGGAGTGATGCGGGGCCGCGCGCAGGCTGCCCCCGGGACTCGAGCTGCAGACGGCAGCCCAAAAATGTCGGGCTGGCCGCAGGGAGCGCCTTCGGTGCCCCTTTCATTCATTCCCGGGGCTGAGGCTGGGAGTCTCGTGCCAGGCTTGCCCGGCCGTGCACGTGTCGGAGCCCCCCGAGGGTCCCTGCAGCGCCGCGTGGCCGCGGCTTGTTTTCCCCTGGGCTCCGGGCGAGCGGCCGGACACGTGGAGCGTCTCTTTCTCTTTGCCTCCGGCACCCCTCCCCCGCAAAGCCGCCGCCGCCGCCGGCCTCTCTTCTCCCCTCTCGCGGCCGGGGCGACGTCCCCGCTCATCCCCCGGCGGCCGCGCGAGGGGACACCCGGGCATGTGTCTCCGCCTCGCTGGCGCCTCCTTCCCCGGGCTGCAGGGGAGGCGGGAGCGTGGTTTATTTTGACTGCAGCGTGGCGGGACGAGCTGAGGGAAGGGGGCAGGAAGGCGAGGCCGGCCTGCAAAGCTGGCAGCAGCCTCTCAGGGTGCTGCCTAGCCAGAGTGGGGCTCAGGAGCCCCCTTGGTGGGAAGGGCAAAGCCTGAAGCAGGGAGGGTGGCACCCCCAGCCTGATTTTTCTGGGCCGCCCTCCCATCTCATTCGTGGAGGTTGAAAGCGGTTTTCCAAAGCGCGTAACTCTCCGGCGTGTGCCCGCAGAGAAGGGCGCTCTGCCTGGCGCTGCAGGTGGACTAACAGCGCCTCAGCTGCCAGGGAAGAGTTGAAGAGGCGGGAGCCAGCCTGATCTTCACAGGGGCCGGGTGCCACTAAGGACTGTCACCTGAAGCCAGGTCTGACTCTTGCCTCATGGCAGAGCCGGCGTGGTTGTAAGCAGCCCCGTGAAGGGCTCTGCCAGGAGAACCGGGCAAGGTGGCGTAGTCAAAACAACGAAAGTGGATTCCCCTCGCTTGTTTGTGCCCAGTTTCTTCAATCACAGTAGCAGCAGCAGCAAGTCATTTCCTCTCCACCCCCCTTTTTTATCATTGCACAATTTGGTTTCCTTGACAAAAAAAAAAAAATAGCAGCATTCATATTGGTAGTTTTTAAACGGCACTGAGGAAAGTAGCATGTGGGGCGTCTTTAATCCGTTCGCTCGGGCCACCTCAGTGGGAATTAGCAAGGACGTTTGTTGGCGGAGCCAGATTTTTTGAAGACAGAGGTTTAAAAAAGAAAAAATAGCTTCCAGGTGTATGCTAGAAACCAAATTTGCTATCTCCTCCCCCTCTTGCCACAGAAGACAGGGGGAGTTACTCATTCTCCTGGGCCTCAATAAGATCTTTTCGTGGTAACAGAAGAATTTAGATCGCAAGCATTTCATTAACATAATAGTAACCTTTCCACCGTTTACCTACTCCCGGGTCAATTACAGCATGGCCCATGTTCCATTGATGTGCCTGGAACATTTGGCAGCAATGGAGGTGTCACCCTGCTGGTTGTACCTGGTATTTTTCTTGATACTTTCAATATCAGTTCCAGAGGGGTAGCTGTGTTAGTCTGCTCCAGCACAACAAACAAGGAGTCAGGTGGCACTTTTAAACACTAACAAATTTGTTTTATCACATGAGCTTTCATGGGAGAGAATCCCATTCCATCAGACCTTTATTCTCTGCCGCGGAAGCTCATGCAATAACTACCTTTGTTAGGCTTTAAAAGTGCCACCAGACTCCTTGTTTGTTTCAATATCAGTGACAGCAGTTTTCAAAATGATGCATGAATATTTAGCTACAAAACTTCCTTTAACATCAGAAGTAGTCACACAGCTGTCTCCATGTGTCACTTAAAAAAGAAAGTTTACTTTCTGATTAAATAAAAGCAAACGAGTCAACTTGAGGCTGTCACTGTTCCTACAAAGAGGGCCCTGCAACCCTTTACTCATGTAAGTAGTTCTGTTTGAAGTCAGTGCAACTACTGCTGTGAATAAGGACTACTCTCTTGAGTTGCAGGATTGGCCCCTAAGTCACTAGCTGTACCTAAATAGTCCACAAGTCATAATGAGCAGACTATCTGATCACATGTGCCCGCCTACCTAGGCACAGGGAATGTGAATTAAGAATGGAGTAGTGGGCTTGTTTTGTCAGTTGGTTAGCCATTTGGGACAAATTGGCCACATGCATTACTGCAGATGCTGAAAAACATCTTAAATAGCACTTTTTCCCCTGATTACCAACATGTGTCAGAGGACAGGGCTGAAGACTTAGTGTTATTTTAACCTAACATACTTTAAGTTTTTTTTAATTGCTTGCATCTTGGCTAGCAACTTCTCTACACTGAACTTCAGCTTAATGCATTGAAAAAGAAGTCCCTGAAACATATGCTTAACAGGAGGAATATTATCTGCTCCTTAATTTGAGCGTCGTTAGTGTGGATTCTTAATAAGGTTTTTTATCAATAAATGTTTTAAAAATTGTATTTAAAGATTTTTTCCATCTACCACGATTATTACTTACTACATTTTTGTAGTATTTTAGATGTCATTTCTTTGTTGAAGTTTCAAAAGTGATGTTTGTATCTTAAAGTTGGAAATAAAACATTACCCAACCGAAAGACAACTCCTGTTGCAAAACATTTTAATTTTAGCTAGCGGGATAGGGTTAGCGCTGTTTGTTAAAACAGTAATAGAGTCTCTTCTACTCATAGATAGCCTCTGGGGAAATCCCTTAGTCATGAATTAGGTGAGTACTAGAGTATTTCGAAAACAGCATGAGGTATTTAGAAATGGGATAGAGGTAGTAAAGTTAGCAAAATACCCATAAAGAAGCGTGATCATCATTTAGATACTACGAAGATCTTGTGTTGTACTTGTTCTCAGCCTTGTCTATATTTGACCGTGAACTGTGTCATATTTGATAACAATTTATTTACAAAATAGCGTGATCACTTGATGGCCTTCATTTTAATTAGTTTTGAAAAACTTGTGCCCTTCAACGTTTTTGGTTTCCTAATCCCAAAATGATAATTAAGTATATTATTGAATACTTTTACTATTTTACTGTTTTTTATATTGTTACATAAAATACTATTTGGGAATTGTAAAGCCAACTACTTTATCAAATGTATGAAAACATTAAGCATTCCTCAAAATACATGGCACAACTCAAAATACTTTGCATGTATACCAGGACATAGCCTCTTGTTCTCTTTATTGTCCCGAACAGTGTATGTTAATTGAAACTTTCATTGGTTGAAATGCTGCCAAATGTGTAGTTGCCACTGATCTAACAGTACAAGCAGGTCTGAACATGCACAGTAATGAGAAGGTTGCCAGCCCTTTGCTTGTATCTGTGGATACCAAAAACAGCAGAACCAGTTCAGAATAGAAGAACAGAATGCAGAACAAAATCTTGTTGTGCAAGTTTTCAAACTTTTATCTGTATAACCTTTGTAAAGATTGTTGGTTTTCATATATTTTGTAATTCATTAACTTAAATCTTCATGTTCCACTCTGTATTGCCTCATGTTTCTTTCTATAGTATATATAGTAGTGATGAAGACGATGAAGATGTTGAGATGTATGATCATGACTATGATGGTCTGCTTCCTAAGGCTGGGAAACGTCATTTAGGAAAAACCAGGTGGACCCGTGAAGAGGTAAATTAAATTTCACTTACTACATTTTTGGTTAAAAAGAGAGGAGAATATGGGTCAAATTCTTCTCTCACGTGCAGATTTAGTTAGATGTCAACATCAGTGTGAATCTCATGCATATGTATGAGGGCATAATTTGGCTATATACATAACGAGGTATACACTAGCTACCTATGTATTTAGACGTAACCTTGAGGGCTGTTGTATTTTAAAATCTCTAATTTTCTTAAAAATATATCTAAATACTGATCTTTGACTCCAGGAAGACAGTTATATAGTACAGGTGTTCAAATTGCTGCATGAATGTGGCAGGGTCTGACAATTGTCAAGTTACCTGTGGCAATATTTGATAGCTGGTACTGGCCCTTTTTGTTTGAAAATGGTTGCTATGTGAGAAATGACGTCTGTTCAGTATCTTAACAGCAGCAAACAACTATGGCGCAAACTTCTGCACTCCTCTTATTACAAATAAGTGGGCCATCTGAAGTTTGTGCTTTAATAATGGAGTTATGATTCCGAGGAGCAGTAATTCAAATCTGGAAGAACAATCTGTTCAGCACCAAAAACTAATATTAAAGATGTGTTCTCCTTTTAAAAGAGTGAATTTAAGAGCGTGTGCTTTGATAGCTTTTAGTCATACTGCTCTTGTGTCTATTTTCAGTGTAAATTACAGTATCAAAAACTTTGTTTATGGGTGTAGATAATCCACAGTCATTTGCAATGGTTTAATTTTTTTGTGAGTTAATCCAGTTATTTGAATGATATTTTGGATTGTTCAGCACTAGCAATTCATGTTGATATATAAACATTTAGCAGGCCACTTCATTTATGGCTTTTTAAGTGCTTGAATTGCTATTATAACATCTTTGTCCTTCTTGATGTATGAATGAACTGGGGTTTTTTTTGTTGGTTTGTCTTTAGGGCCTAGATTATGGGACTTTTCTTTAAAGATATTGGGCCAAATTCTCTGCTGTTGTAAACAGACAAATCTCCTTTGATGTAAATGGATCTTCAGCTATTTAAGAGTTTTGCCCATGTACGCCATCAATAAATATGGCACGTTACTTATTCAGTGTGGAATCTCATGCACTATCATGATTATAATTGCCCTTAAAATTTTTAAAGTATTGCCCCTGATTCCTATTGAATTTCAGTGGGCCTTGGACACCTAGTTCCTTCAGACAACTTTGAAAATCCTAGCTCAAAAATAATCATTTACGTTGCACTGGCTGGTAAAAAGCAGACCAGCATAATATGTGTATTCCAGAAGCCCAGAAAATGTATTATTTTTCTCTGATATATGTATGTTCCTTTTCATAACCAAAGAAAAAATATCTGAATGAGGAGATGTATTTGGGAAGAAAAAGGCATACTCAAACCAGAGACTGACTTTCTTTCAGTACTGGATCCCTGAAAGAAGTAGATCCATCAGAATTCAGAAACATGTAGTGTTTTCTTTTTCAACCTTTGTGTGGTTAGTATATTTTAGTTGCAGCACTAGGTGATTATACCACTGATGATGTTTTCTTTATGACCCAGGATGAAAAACTAAAGAAACTTGTGGAACAAAATGGTACAGAAGACTGGAAAGTTATTGCCAATTTCCTTCCTGTAAGTGGGTATTGTTTCTGTTTTCATTTGTAGAGATGACAACTCTTTATTACCCATTTTCAAGTAAAGGAAAGGGGAGAGGTTTTTTTCTTAACTATGTTCTCATGGATATAAAGCCCCTCTCATGAATGGTAACTTAAGAAATGCAGGTATGATACAGTAGGATGTATTCTTGAATATTGTAACTTTTATGCTCAATTTTATTTCTTTCAGTACTCATCTCAGACAGGGGAGAGGAACTGTAAAAAGACTTTTTGGGGATTTGTTATAGCGAATGGTTGATATGTTCAATGAAACAAAAATGTCTCAGAGTAGGAGGAAAAACAGGTTTGATCAATAGTAAATAGTATTTATAAAATATAAGATCTCTTTTGTGATCTCTTATTGTTGTTCAAACACCACTGGTAAAGATATTTTAAAAGATCAAGTGTTATTTTAGTAGATATTAAAAGATGAGTTTGTTTAGTTGCCATGATACAGAGACAATTTTGGAAAATATGTTTCTCTTGTTCAGTTTGCAGAGTGCTTACCAGCCATTGATTGCTGAAGATTCTCATTTCAGTCTTGTCTTAGTCATTGCCATAGAAGGTCATTGAGTAATTGGCTGTGTTATATGTAGAGGTTCTGTTTGGGGAGCAACTGCACCCAGAAAGAAATACTGTATGGCAATACTTTCATCTTATGTGAGATGTGATTAATTTGTATATTTTATGTGCAATTAGAATCGGACAGATGTGCAGTGCCAGCATCGGTGGCAGAAGGTACTAAACCCTGAACTTATCAAAGGTCCATGGACTAAAGAAGAGGATCAGCGGGTAATCTATTTTCCTCTGTCACGTATTTTAAATAATATGCAATGATAGACTGAATACCGCCATCATAATACGAATAAAACTCATATAGACTTTTAACGATTTCAGTGGGAGTACTACCTGAAAAAGAACTTGAGGACTGGTCCCAATAATATCAATAGTTAGCACTTATATAGTGCTTCTTGGTAGTATCAAAGGGCCCTACGCAAATTAAGTAATTAATCCTTATAACACTGCAAATTTTAATGTATGGTAGAAATGCCTTTAGTATTATCAAAGCCTTTTTCTTTTGGGTGAATATGTAAATAGAAAATACGAAGCAGTGCCTACACATCAGCTCTACTACAGCAGTTTTGAGAAACTTCATTGAAAATATTGCACCATCACAGAACGATTGCACTGATTCATTATGTAACGCTAAAACATGGGCGGGTCTTGTGTGTTTCTCTGAAGGTGATAGAACTTGTGCAAAAATATGGTCCAAAGCGCTGGTCTGTTATTGCCAAGCACCTGAAGGGGAGGATTGGAAAACAGTGCAGGGAGAGATGGCACAACCATTTGAATCCAGAAGTAAAGAAAACCTCCTGGACTGAAGAAGAAGATAGAATTATTTACCAGGCACACAAGAGACTGGGAAACAGATGGGCAGAAATTGCAAAGTTGCTGCCTGGACGGTAATGACATATAGTAGCCCTTAAACAGGGAAGAGAAGGTTCTGGGTCTGAGCAGTCTGTTTCAGGTGTCTTCTGAGTATGCTGAAAGAGGCTATAAACCAAAAATGCTTTTTGCCAAATTCTTGTGCCACTGAAGTCAATATGTGGGCTTTTTTGCCATTGACCTAAATGGGACTGGGTACATGGAGAAATAAATATTTTTAAAATGTTTACCACTGGATAAAGAAGTAGTTACCAGAGTAAATCAGCAGGGCTTTCCTAATTGTGGGTCTAGTCTTGTTTGGTTTGTAGTACTTGTCAAAAGTTCCATTGAGTTAATGATGCAAGATAAGACACTACAAGCGAAAGTAAGTTTTCATTCAACTAAGGAGACAAAGCGAACTTGAAATCCAATCAGTATTTTTAACAATGAGTTAAAAGTTGATTCACAAGCTGCATCTGCTCCTGTGTCCCCAGACAGTTTTGATGGATTTATGTTAATACTTTCCCCGTACTTTAAAGTGTTTTTCTCTTTTGTTGCTATGTGAATGATTCACATACAAACTAGGAATCTGATGAACTAAAACTCCAGTCCTGAAAACCCTTATTGCAATTAATATGAGCTGTTCTGTTGATGACAGTAGGACTACTCATCTATAAGTGGGCCAGGTTGCAATCTTATTAACTTTGCAAGGATAACAGTGAAAGTGCCTAAATACAAAGTGCTGTCCAATATACAGAGTAAACAAGCAACATTCCCCCCCCACCCCCCCGAGCCTCCCAGACTCTAGTTGTTGGTAAAACACCTCCAAGACACTAGGCTGGTGGGCTCTTTTGGCTGGAGAGAAGAACCACTAATAGGCTTGTCATTTGGAAAGTATTACAGTCTTATTGCAGCCTTCCCCGTATCACAGATAGGACAGTTAAGAACACTGGGTGATGACAAAGTAAAGGATTTCAGATAGAGAAGTTATCTGAGTGTACCCCAAGCCCTGATTTTAATAATGTGGCTTTGATTGCTTTTATCTAACCATACAATTGAATATTTGAAACAGTTTGTTTTCTGAAATAGGAAGCTTTTTCCCTAGTAACTCTTTGCTCTATGATTATTGCTATCCAAGTTGCCCTGTTAGGAAACATTCACTGCTGGTTCCTGCATATTTGCAGTAATGGAATGCAGCAAAACTCCATTGGAATGTTAATGTTTCAGAAAAACAGTGGTGCATCAGCCAACCTAGAAGATGGGTTTTGCTCCACACGCCAGTTGCTTCACCTAGTGGGGCTGGGGTAGACCTCGTGTGATTAATTTTTCACAGTAAAATATAACTTTAAAAAAACGCAAGAACTGGGTTCATAAATCCTGTCTGTGGCAGAGATCCGTGTATCTCATCCCATACATTCGTTGGTGAAAATTTCATCTTGTAGATGATTTCAGAGTGCAAAGCCCTGAGAGAACTGATCTGTATTTTTTTGACAATGGAATTATTAGAAGTCTGTACTTAAGTAGCATGGGCTAGTGGGAAGAGGACAGGATGTCATTTTGTGTGACATGCACCACTGAATTGTAGCAAATTTATTGAGGATTCTTAGAAATGCTCTGCTGACAGCGGTTTCCTATCAAGTAACTGTAATTTGAATTAAAGAGACACGGTGGGTGAGGTAATATCTTTTACTGGACCAACTTTTGTTGGTGAGGGAAAGAAGTTTTTGAGACACACAGAGCTCTACTTCATTCACTTAATTTGAATTGCAAGTTCTATTTGAAAAAATATTTTATGTGCATGTATTCCTGTGTAGAACTGATAATGCTATCAAGAACCACTGGAATTCTACAATGCGTCGAAAGGTTGAACAGGAAGGTTATCTTCAGGAGTCTTCCAAAGCCAATCAGTCATCATTAGCTGCAAGTTTTCAGAAAAACAATCACTTAATGGGCTTTGCTCACACTCCACCTTCTGCACAGCTTCCAGCAGCCACCCAACCCCCCGTTAACAGTGACTACTCCTATTACCACATCTCTGAGCCACAAAATGTAAGCTGCTGAAAACTTTTTGCTAAATGAGTAGGTCTGCGATTAATTTATCTGCATTGAAATTGATGAAGAGTGATGTTTTTATTATTGCTTTAGTGGATTGGATAGCGGAATGAAGGGTGAATGAGGAATGTTGATCTGAGCCATTCAGGCCCCAATTCCGCAAGTTACTTAAGCATATGCTTAGCCTTAAGAATGTACCTATGTCGCGTTGAAGTCAATGGGACTTCACATGCATAAAGTTAAGTAAGCACTTTGCTGAACTGTAGTATCCTGTACTACGTTGGTGGGCATACAAAGTCCTAAAATAGATGGCTAAACCTGCTTTTATACAGTTCTGCTACTGCATTCTAATGTCTTAATTTTTAAAGCAAACTAACCAACCATCATGCATATGAAATAGCATTTCTTATGGTGGTGAGTACTGTGCTAGTTGGAATTCTACTATATTGGAGCCTGATTTTGCAGTCCTGTTTTATGTGACTCTCCCATTGACTTCAATATTCCTTGTTTAAGTACTGGTTGCATGATCAGATTAATGATCATTGTTTTTAATCCAATTCCTTTTATGCTAATAACTAATATGAAAATGATTGCTACCTTTAAATGCTGTTGTGTTATGGGTTTTAGACTACAGTGAGGTTTTAGATTGTAATAAATTGTATGTTTTTCACATTTGCACTTCAGTTTAGAAAAATGTAACAAACATAACTGTCTTTCAGGTATAGAACCACTCTCAGAACTTATGAGTACTTATTTGAATTTCTTTCCTCCTCTGATGCTTAGTGCCATATTTTCTTGTAAAAAAGCTGGTCAGTCTTCTTGCAAGTTAAAAGAGAGTGGGTTTTTGAGATTTTAAATGTTCAAGATGCAGCAGTAGTGCTTGAGTTTAACCCAAACACAAACTTCAGGATAGTTCTCTTTATGGCATTAATAAGTTATAACTGTGAGTGTCTTTTGTGTTTTGGCCTAGGTCCCTGGTCAAATCCCATATCCAGTAGCACTGCATGTAAATATTGTCAATGTCCCTCAGCCAGCTGCTGCAGCTATTCAGGTAGATAGTTTAAAGATAATTTCCAGAGTCAATTTGTTAAACATTTGATATGCAAGTTAAAATGCAAACTTCTTACCTTCAAAAACATTTTAAGCATATGATGTGATGGAGAGAGAAAACGGGGAAGGGGTGGGAGTTTTGACTCAACTAATAATCAGTTCTTTTAAGGTAAATTTGAAACACAAGTGATAACATTTAGTGTGATATCTTTCATTTTTTCCATTTCAATGGCTATTTTGAAAATTCACTAGGGATTTTTTGCAGTGGAAAACACCAACATTTGTTTTACTTCTGAGGCTAATTTGTCTGTGATACCACAGGATGGCAAGCCATAAGCCTTTTAGCTGCAACATCCAATCAGACCTTTATCTTTTCTTTTCCCTTAACTCTTAATTTCAGAGACACTATAATGATGAAGACCCTGAGAAAGAAAAACGAATAAAGGAATTAGAGTTGCTACTAATGTCGACTGAGAATGAACTGAAAGGGCAGCAGGCATTACCAGTAAGACTGTCACTGTGTGCTTGGATGGAGGGATAGCAGCTTTACCCCAGTGCTTGTCTTTTTACCTTCTTACTCCCCCTTTGCCTGTGACACTAATCAAGGCTCTATATTTCCGTTTTAAAAGAATGAAACATAGCACATATTTAATATGCATTTGCTTTGTAAATTTGTTGTGTAAGGTACTAAACCATTTGCAGGTATTTTTATTTTTGCAAAGTCAGTGGGAGCAAGTTTAGGCTCTGTATTTTACCACAAAATTGGTGACACTTAATTTAACAGAGTAAATCCCACCAGAGCTGCTATTACTGGGAATGTGTGTTTCTGAAAGTGTGCAATGGTTCATGTAATGAAAATGTAGTGCCTGTTCATTAGATTGTTTCCTCTCTGTTGCATTCCTTATTTTCAGCTGTATATTACATACTTTGTAAACCTCAGACTTGGTGCATGTTTGATACTTTTTCTGTGAATAATGTTAGATCCTTCAGCTGCATGTGTGCAACTAGTGCTGGCTATTACTGGATTCTCACATTTCGTCATGTGTAGGTGGAAAAGTAGCTAAGTAGCTTATACTGTGTATTAATATAGTTAAAGCAAATAAACCAAAATCATCCTAGAAGATAAGTGATAGCCAGCAGATACTTTTTATGAGTAATTTCTTCTGGATAATAATAAAACAATTGTGTGCATGATATGTTAGTTTGGCTGCTTTTAACTTTAGTTAATGTTTTGCAATTTCTTCTGTTGCATGATCACACTGGAAAGAAACTTCTGTTAATTTGCTCTTCTGCTTTCCTAACCACGTTGATTTGACAGCCTCTTCATTGCATTGGTGTAAGCTGTAGATTAGACAGGGACAGAAGAAGATGAGATATGCAAACAAAAGCAACTCTAACTCTTAAATCCTTTAGCCTCTTTCTGGGCTGAGTTTTAAGCAGGGAATTCCTGCCAAATCTTGCTTCACATAGCAAAAACCTTGTAGACTCATTACAGACTTCTGGAGTAACATAGCAGTATGAATTTATTGGATATACAGTATATAGGCCCATGATACTTAGTACTGGAACTAAATAATGAGGTACTTTCAAGATAACAAATAAAAATTTACCATTATAAGGTCTTGCATTCATGAAAGGAAACATCTTGACAATTGTTTCATAGGCATAAGTTTTTAGATGATGCAACTACTTTTATCTTTCCTCCAGCAGCATCTGACACCTTGTGCAATTTCATTGCTAAGTTCCTTCTGCCTTTTTTCCCTCCTTTTTTTTTTCTTCTTCCCTTAGACACAGAACCACACGTCAAGCTACCCAGGCTGGCACAGCACCGCAATTGCTGACAATACCAGAACTAGTGGCGACAGCGCACCTGTTTCCTGTTTGGGGGAGCATCACCACTGTACTCCATCCCCACCAGTGGATAATGGTTGCTTACCTGAAGAAAGCGCATCCCCTGCACGGTGTATGATTGTACATCAGAGCAACATCCTGGATAATGTTAAGAATCTCTTAGAATTTGCAGAAACACTTCAATTAATAGATTCCGTAAGTAGAATGGTCACTTCAGGTGGATGTCTGTGTGTGTGTGTGTTTTGGGAAAGGGAGTAGAGCTGGGAGCTCCCTCTATTTCTTTCTGTTTTCTGAATAACATACTTGTAAGATGAGACCTTATTTTAAAAATAATGTGGCTGTATGTATCAAGTCCCAAAGAGTGATTTAGTCTTAAATAATATGTGGATATATCCCCCACCACCGCCTTTGTGTGTGGAAGGAGTAATTTTTGGCAAACTACAAAATTCCGTAAACAAACTTTTTATAATACATTGTCTTTTAAAATGAAATCATGTTAGATGTACCAGAACCAGTTTAATGGCACCAGTGATACTTACTTCTGACAAAAGAGGCAGGAGGATGTAGACTTATGTGTGATTGTGCATATTTCTATATGCATTTCTTAAATTCTTCCTTGCTCTGAGAGAGAGCATCACTAGCTGGATCTTTTCAAAGCTTAGTGAGCTTGCATGGCATATTTAAAAACTGGAAACCCTAATTTAATACCGAGTGTCTCACTGCATTTAATACTGGCCTTTGTTCACTGTGATTTTGAGGTATGTCTGTTGAAGTACAGGTATTGCACTGAAATGAGTTGGTAAGTGATCACGCTAATTTTTCATAGCTAGGGTGCACATCTCAAACTTCATGACAATCTATTCAGCATGTAGTTGCAAGAAAGCTGGTTAGAAAGAGGATGAGCTTAGTTTGGAGGGATTAACTTATTTTTCCATAATACCAGGTGCTGTCTCTACACTGATGCAGATAAAATTCATAGGACACTGCTTGACTCTTTGCACCTTCCAGGAATTTAGTTTCCAGCAGCCATGGGATAATATTCAATTTAATATATTCAGTGTATATATTAAATACATGAGTGTTCATAATATTATTCAAAAAACTAAGATTAAACTAAGTTAAATTGGATAGGGCTTTTTTGTTGTTGTTGTTACTGGCATATCATAGTGCTGTATTTTCATGAGGTGGCACTATATACTGTCTTATAGTTCCGTGCCTCCCACGTTGTTTCAGGATCCTTCATCATGGGGTGATCTCAGCAGTTTTGAATTCTTTGAAGAAGCAGCCACTTCGCCTAGCAAAACTCCCTCAGGCAGAGTCTTACAGCTTCAGCAAAGAGAGGCCAATGCGTGTAGACCTGAAGGACACCCTAGCACAAACTTGAGCAAAATCATGTTGAGTCAGTGTTCTCTTGACTCACCAAAGTCCTTATCTGCCTCAAAATGCAGCACAGCTCCGTTGGTCATTCTTCGCAAAAAGAAAGGGCTTTACAGCCACTTAGCCAGTGGCCACAGTAGCTCCTTCATATTTGCTGACGTCAGCAGTGCAACTCCTAAGCGCTCCCCTGTCAAAAGCCTACCCTTCTCTCCCTCGCAGGTAGATCAAGTCTTCTGCACAGATGTTACTAATTCTCAAAAGTCACTAGCGTGTTAACAATTTAGAAACTAATCCTTTGGAACAAATGACTAATTACTGTTGAACTTGTTGATTTCACTCCATGGTTGAATCTTCTTACTGCTATTAGTTTTACCACTGAGTTCAGATTATCCACAAGCTAACTATTGATTCTCTTTCTTTATTTTTTCTTTAATTCTTGGTGGTTTTGAAGGGGAAGATGGTTGTTTGCTTTTTCTTGCTTTTAATTCCTTCAGCTACCAGAAGTTAACATTTCTGGTTGTTGTAACACTTTCCCATCTCTGTCCATTTGCAATGTGATTCACTGACCCAGAAAAACCCAAACTCTATTTTAATAACATGCAGCTTGTGAGACAAAATGACAACAGACAGAAAATCCAAAAATAAATGATAGCTATCCATCCTTAACTCATTAGTCTTGGGGTGGGACGACACACGGATAAGGAGAAAATTCGCACATGAACATCATCTTGATCTCCACTTCGGATTTCCTGTCATTTGTTGCTTCGTGTCACAGCTGTACCACTATATCAGCATGTTGGACTACTTAGTATTTGTTTTTGATGGTCCTTAAAGAAAGAGAAATAATTTAGATAAATGAAATGCATTTTATAACCTCCCATAAAGGCCTCTTGCTACACTTGCATTTAGATATATTATTGACCAAGCTAAGTGTGTAGTTTGACGTGTGCTATATTTTGTATGTGTACATTTTTAATTTGTTGCAGATAGGCCTGTTGGGTTATATATATTTTGGCAAAACTTTAACTAATAGAAGAAATGTCACTAAATTCATAGTATCATAAATATTAAGATGGAAATGGGGTTATTAAGTCCATACCCTCTCAGTGCAGAATTTTAACGCAACTGTCTCATTTTCAGTCAGACTAATATTTCCATTTCAGAACTTCCAGCGCATTTGTAGCTTGCTATAGTTTTCATTTTGTGCCATGCAAATTGTGCTCTGTTTTCAGAGCGATGATTAGGAGTCTAGTGTCCTGTAATAAACACTTTATTTATTCATTTAAAAACATGCCTAATCATCTTACTTAAAGCTTAATGGGATTTAAGCACCGTACTTCGAGTCAACTCCTGAAGTCCTTACTTATTTTTAGTTGGGCCTCACTTAGGCAAACAGTGGTCAAAATCATTTGCAATTTCTTTGATTTAAAAACTCAGGAAGTTCTCAGGATTTAGTTTTGTGAGTAATGGTGAATGTTTCTTATTACAACAGAAGGTAATTTTGCTCATACTTGCAGCAATAGAAATGCTGATTTTTTGGTTCATGATTCTCTAAATTAACTTCTCATGAGGTAACACTCTTACCATGTAATCAGATACTAATAACCACATATCCAATTATTATTAGGGGTCAATAGAAATATTTTTTTGTTAATTATCTAGGAAAGTTTTTCTTTTTCTTTTTTTTTTCCCCCCTGTGCAAAGCTAGCTTTTAAAGGCAACCTCATCAGCTAGTTATTCATATTGTTTTCTTCTTCTTTTCATAATTGCAGTTCTTAAACACCTCAGCCAACCATGAAAGTATGGACCTGGACAATCCTACTTTAACTTCCACTCCACTCTGTGGTCACAAGGTGTCCGTTACAACACCACTCCACAGAGACCAAACATTTAAGACTCAGAAGGAAAACAATATGTAAGTCCTTTTTATTTTAACTTTGTATTTTTAGGTTCACAGGGGGTTTATTTTTCCAGATTAGAACACAACCAGCAGAAAATGCTGGGTAGTTCATTTGTTATAGTCTTGTTTGTTGATGAATTTTATTTGGATATTCTTTAGTTCAGAACAGTGGTTCTCAATCACTGTGTCAGGACACATTAGTGTGTCACTGAGAGCCAGGGAGATGACTGGATTTGGCCTGGAGGGAGTGGCTAGTGTGTCCTGTAGAGTCTCAATATGCTGCCAAGTGTGTTGTGATCCACAAAAGATTGAGAACCAGTGGTTTAGAGAGAGAGAGAGAGAAAATTATTAAAATGTGCTTTCTCTACAAAAGCAAAATAGTGCAATGTGAACTCAAGGCATTATTACAAGGTAATATTTAATAAAATCCATGAGTCTTTGACACTGTCACTTTTCCATTGAATTATAGGGTCAGAGCAAAGGTGCTCCAAACACATTCTTTAAAATAAAATTTTGTGTCTTACTCATTTTAAAGTTTCAGAACTCCAGCCATCAAGAGGTCAATACTGGAGAGCTCTCCAAGAACACCTACTCCATTCAAAAATGCACTTGCTGCTCAAGAAATCAAATATGGCCCCTTAAAGATGCTGGTAAGAAGAAAATGGTGCTAAAAGTTACTTTGATATTAGTGTGAGGGGGTTGCATTGGATGTAAGCAATACATGTTTTTCCCCTTTCAGCCTCAGACTCCAACTCATCTTGTAGAAGACCTGCAGGATGTTATCAAACAAGAGTCTGATGAATCTGGAATTGTGCCTGGGCTACATGAAAGTGGAATGCCTTTGGTGAAGAAAATCAAACAAGAGGCAAGGCATAATGTTTTTACAGGGGCAGCCTAAAAATCTGCACTTAGCTGTGAAATGATCATCAACTTGTTTTTGCTGAGTCAGCAGGCTCTCATTTTCATGTGAATTCCAAGATCTTCATGCCTGAGTTAAATAATGTTATTGATACCCAAATCATCCCCTATTGACATCATTGTCAGTCTTTCCGTTGGTTCCAGTAGGTTTTGATTCAGACTATGATAATGTGCATTATTTGCTTCTTACCGAGATAAATTTATCCAGAAATTTGGACTACTTTTTCTAATATTGGTGAAATATACAAAATAACTTAATGGGGACAAATTACACAGAGTGACTTGGAAGTCTGGTGGTTTAAAAAGATTGGATTACATTAATTCATCATAAATGTAGAGTCAAAAAATACATGTCTCATTGCTCCTTTAAAAAAAGGACTAAAATTTCTATAACTAAAAGTAGATATCTGACTGTATGTATTCAAAGATGTTATTAATTATTTAAGATTTTTTTGGATCCAAAGAGCAAAAATGTCTTTGGATTCATGGACCCTGCAAACCAGTACAGTTGCTGAGTAAATAAAGGATAAATGCTCTCATGGTGAGTTAGGCGTTTCCTCTTAAGACATGGTTCCTTTTCTCCTTCCAGGTGGAGTCACCAACAGGCAAAGCTGGAAACTTCTTTTGCTCAAATCATTGGGAAGGGGAAAACCTGAACACTCAGCTCTTTACACATGCATCTAACATGGAAGATGTGCCAGTATGTACAAGTATCCAAATCCCAGAACTCTTTCTTCATTTTTAATCTATTATTATTAAGTGCAAGAAACAGAAAAAATTATTTTGAACTTCCTAGTAGAAAGAGTATCAAATCACTATGTATGTAGTGCCGTCTGTGAGTTTGTGTTTCACTTACATGTGAAAGACACAGGGCAATTCTAATCTGAATTAGATGTTTGTGACTTTCAGTGGGAGTTGCAGGCATTTGGACATAGGTGTGGCATTCCCCACTGTCTTAGTAAAAGGCATCCATTTAGGAGAGAGAGAACTGTATTTACATGCAACTGTATCATGGGGGTAGAACTGTGAAAAGAGAAGAATCTCAGTGTAGGACCCACTCTAGCGAAGCACATGCTAATCTTTAAGCCACTGAGTAATTCCATTCCACTTCATTAGAATGGCTCACATGCTTAAAGTAAAGTGTGTTGTTAAGTGCTGTACTGGATCAGGGCTTTAACTCTACACTTTATAATGTTTCTCTACAATCAGGCGTCAGGGACAAGAGGGCCCAAAACCCCTGTCAAATAAGTCATATTATTACCCTCTGTGCAACTGGGATGCTTCTGTTTTTCAGCGTTTAAATATTGTTTGTAGTCTTTGTAAATTTAGTGTCACAGAAACTCCCTTAAGTATCCCTTTTCTTTTACTTTTTAGAACCTTCTTACTAGTTCCGTTTTAAAGATGCCAGTGTCAGAAGAGGATGACAGCATTCACAAAACATTTCCAGTACCTAGAAACAGGCCATTGGCTAGTCCATTGCAGGTAATTCTCTTTGGATGTAAATATCTCTTTATATCAGGGGTAGGCAACTCCCGGCACGTGTGCCAACAGTGGCACCCAAGCCCACTAAGAGCAGCACATGGCACCCTCTATGGTACCACAGAAATTTCCACTCCTGCCACCGAAAGCCACTCTGGGCGGCTTCCTTTGGGTGCAGCTAGGACACAGGGGTCCCACCCCCATGCCTATGCCTCCATGTGACACAGAAAAAAGCTGTCCAGAGTGGCTCCTCTCTGTAGTGTGATGCTTCCCAAAGGAGCCACTCTGGGCAGCTTCTTTCTGCAGCATGCCTTGGAACCCCTGAAAGGAGCTGCTGCTTTTCATGGCATGCATAGGGACCCTGTCCCCAGGCCCACCACCAAGATGAGCCATTCTGGGTGACTTCTTTCCGTGGCATGCCTGGGAGGCGCTCCCACACCAGCTGTGACCGCTGCTGAATTTTCAGGCCACATTTTTTCTGCAGAGGGGGTCGCCGGCACCTGCTGATGATCAGGGAGGAAGGGCTGGCAAAGGTTGCTGACCCCTGCTTTATATGTATGGCCGTGATCTCTTACAGAATGGATTAACAAATTTTTAGGTGCAGAGAAGTGATATGTTAAGATTAATTGACCTTACTTTAGCCAATTGATGGCTTCACTTAGTCTGATTGTGCATTCAGTGGTATGCGAAACAATATAACATAGCAGAGTGGCAAGTCAAGCTAGTCCTTTCAGCTGAAAAGAAGATAATACCGGAGATGCATTTGAAAACCTTTTATTCTCCAGGTCTTTTGTCCAGCTTTTTGACTCTCTCATCTTTATTAAATGTTTGGATGTTTAACTGTAATTTGAATATAAGGCTATATTCATTAAGTGTTTACATACATATGTTTTGCCAAATTTTAATAAAAAATTTTTTAGCCTTTCATAGTCCAAAGAAACATCATAGGGCTTGATCCAATTATATCATGGAAATGCTTCCCATTGATTTCTTTCAGTTAGGCCCTAGAAAAGAACAGAAAACAGTGAGGAAATTGAATAAAACAAGAATAAAGCACTTTACAGGTGTTGACTAATCTTCCTTCACAACGTTTTCAAGGTAGATGACTAAAATAATGTTGTCCCTTTTATAGATGGGGAAAACCAAGGCAGAGATACTAAGATTTGCCTAGTGCCACAGAGTCATTGTTAGAGTGGTGGGTAGAACTCTATAGTACCTAGCTCCCAGGCATATGTTCTATGCTACTGCTGCTCCCCTCCCTCTCTATCCTGTAATAGTATGATTCAACATTTGTGAATCACATTTATGTTAATAAATACAGGTTAAGAATAGTTCTACTAGTAATTATACAATCTACTTCCGAATTTGCATTAATAGGAATGTAGGTTATTTATTACAGTTCAACAGAGCAGCAAAATCTGCTTTGATTAATCAGCTCTAACCATGGTTTATAAAGCAGTACATTAAAAGATCAGAAGTCTGCCCATGTTTCTACATTTCAGATGTTAATATGTTGATACCACTTGTAGATTTGTGCAAGAACCAGAGTTTCTGTTCAGCAGGAAATTCCATAATTTCTAAATTTGTTTTCTTTCCAAATTAGAATTTAAAAAAAAAAAAAGTTCCTGCAGAATCAAATTTTTGGGGAAAAAATTATTTTGGACCAGTCAAAACAGTTTGTTTTAAAGCTGAGTTTTTCTATAAAATTTAATAATATATAAATTCCTTGATAAAAATACGTTTCAAAAAAAGAAATATGTTCCATTCCAATAATTAAATGGAGCATTTTCACTGCATAATACATGCTTCTTTTCCATATATTTTTGAACCAAATATCCTCAGAATCAACTCTAAAAATAATATTAAAGACACTGAATTTACAGTTAGATATTCTATAATCCAGCAGCTCCTCTTTTAGTTTTAAGACAGGGTGTTAATGGGACACCTTCATCTTCACTGGTCCCTTAGAATATGTGCTAACTACTTAACTCTAAACTGTCTGTCTGATCTGGTGCTTATCAGTTTGGCTCTTAGTGCCTTTCCTAGTCTGAAAGACCATCTCTGTGTAGAAAGCCTCTTCTTCTCACCAGCAGAAGTTGGTCCAGCAACCTTGTCTCTCTAAATCATATAGAAGTCCCATTGAAAAAGCAGCATTTGTGCTCCTTCTGAGGTTTTGAGAATCTCTCCCCTAGCGAATGGGATATTTTGATCTCTGGAAACAGTAATTGAAGTGACATTTCAGATTTTGTCAAAGTAAAGTTCTTTATAAATCACTATCAACCAAGGGCCTTATACTACTTTTTCTCCTTCCCCATTTCAATGTCTATCGGGAATTTTGTTGTACGGCTGGACTAATATTTCAGTCTCAATTTGGCCTAATTTCTGTACAAAAATTCTGACACCGTTTTGTCAGACAAAAATTGCATTGCTTTCAATGGGCATTAAAGATACTCAGGAAATGTTCAGCACCTCTGAGGATTTGACCAAAAGGGTGTTTTACCTAAGCAAAGACTGAATAAAAACTGGCTTAATAACTTGGCCCTATGTTTAGTAACAGGGAAGCTGAAAGAAGAACTAGTAGTAAAACAACCAAACAAAAACAAGTAGCTGACATGACACCTTGGTACAATAGTTCAAAGGTTAAATTCTTTTCTTCTCCAAACTTGATTAAGAAACATTCATTGTTCAGCCTAAATATAAAGCAAAAATGAAGACTGAGGCTACAGGCAGAAATGCTTAATTATAAGTTATTGCAGCTCTTGTTTTTTCAAAGGTGATGTACAGCTGTTTTACAGTAATGCAACATGAAAGGTGGACTTTAGGTCTGTCAAAAAATCCAAATTAGCATTAGTGACATGCAGATAAAAAACAAAAGAACCAAATTCATCCCTGGTGTCATCATTGCCATCGGTGGATCTACGCCAGCGATGAATGTGGGCCAGAATTTCTCTCTCAAACTTGCAGGGACAATTTTATTCTTATCTACTTTAGTTCATCCAGTATAGTAGGATCATTTGTGTATAGTAAGAGCAATTTTTTTCCTCACAGGTATAAAACAATTTAAATTCTTTAATGTATAATCATATTCAGTAATTTTCCCTTTTCCATTATTGCCCTCCCTGCTCCATTTTCTACATGAGATCTTCCTAGGCAGGATAACTAGTAATCATAGAAGAATAGACTCATAGGACTGAAAGTGACCTCAAGAGGTTTTCATCCAGTCCTTTGCACTGAAGTAGAGACTAAGTACTATCTAGGGCAGGGGTCTCAAACTCAAATCACCATGAGGGCTGCATGAGGACTAGTCCATTACCCAAGAACCGTACCATGCATGAGGACTAGTACAGTAGCCCAAGGGCCGCACCATTGAAACCTTTTCATACAACAGTATTGCAAATATTTATAGCAATAGCATCGTTGCAAGCCTCAAGAAGTAACTTTAGGGGCCACAGGCGGCCCTCAGGCCATGTGTTTGAGACCCCTGATCTAGGGCATCCTTGACTGGTGTTTGTCTAACCTGTACTTAAACACCTCAAATGACAGAGACTCCACAACATCTGTAGGTAATTTATTCCAGTGTTAATGATCCTGACAGGACACTTTTCCTAATGTCCAACCTAAACCTCCCTTGCTGCAGTTTAAGCCCTTTTTGCTTCTTGTCCTAAACTCAGAGGTTAACAAGAACAGTTTTCTCTCCCCTCTTTAGCAACCTTTTTTGTACTTGAAAACTGTTATGTACCCCTTCAGTCATCTTTTCTCCAGACTAAACAAACCCACTTCTTTCAATCTTCCCTCACAGGTCAGGTTTTCTAAATCTTTAATAATTTTTGTTGCCCTTCTCTGGACTTCCTCCAGTTTTTTCCACATCTTTCCTGATATGGGGTTCCCAGAATTGTACACAGTACTCCAGCTGAGGTCACATCAGTGCAACATAGAATAGAAGGATTACTTCCTGTGACTTGCTTACAAACATTCCTGCTAATACATCCCAGAATGACATTTGCCTTTTTTTTTTTTTTAACAACAGTGTTACATTTTCAATTCGTATTTAATTTGTGATCCACTATGACCCCTAGATTGCTTTCCACAGTATTCCTTCCTGGGCAGTCATTTCCTATTTTGTAGATGTGCAACTGATTGTTCTTTCCTAAGTGAGTACTTTGCATTTGTCTTTACTGAATTTCATCCTATTTACTTCAGAGCATTTCTCCAGTTTGTCCAGATAATTTTAATCCTACCCTTAAAAGCATTTGCAACCTTTCCTAGTTTGTACTGCCCACAGAATTTATAAGTGTACTCTTTATGTCGCCATCTAAACCGTTGATGAACATTTTGGACAGAACTGGGCTCAGAACTGAAACCTGCAGGACCCCAGTCGCTATGGCCTTCCAGCTTGGCTGTGTACCACTGATAACTACTCTGTGAGAACAGTTTTTCAGCCACTTATGCACCCACTCAGAGTAGCTCCATCGAAGTTGTATTGCCTTAGTTTATTCATGAGAATAATTCTTTATAATAAACCATTTTATACATGTGAACATACATGTGATCAACCAAATATACTGATTAAATGGGAGTAGAGTGTAACCTATAGAACAGAATTAGATGAAGCATAATTGTGATCAGGTGTGTTTTGCATTGCTTTTAATATTTTGGGCCTGATCCAGTACTTCTTACAGGCAGAATTAATTCCTACTGTCTTCAGTCCAAGGAAGAGTTAGAGGACCCTTAATCGCTGTATTTCTAAAGTCATGTGTGGGGACACTAGGTCTAAATGAGTCCACAGTTTTCTTTGGCCTAAAGCATCCTTTGCACAAAGTTTGAGCCCACGAGTACATTTTTTAAATTACAATTTTGAACAGTATCTTTGTCTGTTGTATGTTTATATAAGAGAGCAGCAGTAGGTGCAGCAGCTTGTAACCTTTTTCATTGCTTTCCTAGTCATACGTATATTTGTTTTAAAAGCACTGACATTTGGCAAGCAATTAGCCCACAAACTAATCTGAGCCCTTTTTGTATTTGAGTTACTGAACTCCTGAGGAGAAGGCTGTGGCTCTGGTGGAGTAACCAAATGTGTAGAGCAACCGCTTAGGGTAATTTTTTACTGCCTCATGGGATACACAATCAATTAGCATTGCTGCTTTTGGGTAGATAACATGTAACCATATCAAACAGTGAAAATCAGCATTGGTATGGATTCTTGCGCCCAAGATGTGGACTGTGGGGATTCTGCCACGTGAGTATTGCTGCATGCTGCTGAAATGGTCTCTGTGGCCCACTTGTCTAATGTGGAAGGTCAGGTGGGCATGGGCCAGGTCTCCCTGTCTGGATCCAGTCAGGGGCAGCCCAAGTGTTTTTAGCAGGAGAGTCACTGGCCCCAAAAAACTCTCAGGGCCCTGGACCAGGTCAGGCTTGGATCAGGCTGCCACCACTATGGCAGCACAGCTCTGTGTCTCTGGCTGGTGTTGGGGCCAGATCAGGCTGCTGCCACCATGGCGGCCTGGCCCATGTTCCTGGGTTGGGGCCAGATCAAGCTGCCATTACCATAGCAGCCCTGTTCCACATCCCCGGTCAGGACTGGGACTGGGACTGGATCAGCAGTCCAACCCCACATCCTTGACTGGGATTGGGACTAGAACTTGGGGTACTGGGACTGGGGGCTTGTGCCCAGCACTAGTGATGCCCCTGGTTTTTGGCACCCTGGGCACCTTTGGTGCCTCCCACCTCACATGAAAGATAGGAAAAAAATGTGGAAGGCTAAAATGAAAATATTGATAAGAGAAAAGTTTTGTTTACATCTAATTTGGCACGCCTTAAACTCTGGCACCCTCGGCAAGTACCTAGTTCACATATATGGTTGGGCCAGCCTTGGGTCCAGTTGATCCCTGTTTCTAGTGTAACCTAAGCGCAAAGGCTATGGACTGGGTGTCCTGCAAGCAGGAGTACGAGATGTTGATGGGGCTCATGCTAGCCCTATACCTTTGCCACAGAGTAGACTTCTCCTCCTTGCACTCTACCACATAGAGACTAAACACAGTACACACCCAGTTGTCAGGATCCTCTGTGTTGCACTACTTATTGCAAACAGTACATTCACAAGAACAGAATGCAGTGCTAACACCCTTCCCCTTAAAGAAAACGCATCTAATCCATGCTAGTCAGTGTTCCATTTCCATCATCAAGCCTTACAGCCCAGGACGTAGCCACCCTTCGTGACCAGCAGGGCAGGGACTTGATTGACATGGCAGTCATTATTGACAGGCCTCTGTCCAGCCACAGCCCAAAATAGACAGTCTGGGCATTTGGTCAGTCAAACAGTGGGTGGGTTGTGTAGGGGAGCGGCCGACATGCAGAGAGCACTGCCATTCATTGGCTCACAGCCTGGACTAGCAAGAGCAGCAGCAAATCAGGTAAAGCAATGACCACCCAAGACTTTTCAGCTCACCACTCCAGCTGTAGTTGGACTTTTACTGCCTCTTACCCTGAGCTCAGAAACACATTTCTGTTCATCCAAACATCCAGATATCCCCCAAGCCATTCAGTGTTTACTGTGCTTGAACTTCATGTGGGTGAAATGTATCACTCAGCGTCCTTTCACCATCATCAGTCAAACAAAACTTAAGTTCACTGTAGTTTCACCTTAGTAAGGACTTCAGGGAATAAAACTTTGGCATAAATCCTAAAGTACTAACCCAGGCTAATTGATTCATTTCAGTGGGATTTTGCTTGAGTAAACCCTGGCCAGAAATATTGTAAATACTTTAGGATTTGGCTGTTCAAGTGGAGTCCTTAGACTTTTAGAGTATTTATGTATTCATTCAATAGACTAACCTAATCATTAGTCTATGAAATAAATAAAAATATGTATCACAAAATATACAAGACCAGGGAAAGAAAATTGGGCTAAAATCAGACTGTCCACCTGATCAACTACCTCACTGTAGCAACACATCGCCTCAGAGCAGCCATTTTTTTATAATACAGCTTTTTTTTAAACTTATTTGTTTAGAAATAACAAAAGGCAACTACATATTGTACAAGTGCTGTGAATTTAAACAGCACATTTTAAAACCTTTAGCTCCTATCACTTTCCTCTTTTTAACCACAGACTGACACCCTTCAGTTTGAATTTCCTGACTTTCAATGGTTTATGTCACAATCTTAACTTTCTTTGAATTAAACTCATTCTTTAAGTTAAAAACACAGTTACTTCTGTTCTGAGATCTTTTTAGTCTTCTCCAAAGGACCATTGTTTTGAGTTTACAGGAACTTTAATTTTCTCCTATTTTCCTTTTTGTGAAGTTTCTTACAGCATAGGCTAGGAAACAAAACCCATGCATGTGAGCAGCACGTATAGCCTGTAGCAGAGGTTTTTGTGGAGAACCTGTTGGTGACTGGCTTTTATCACTGGTCCCATGTTTCCCTCTTTTCTCAAAGTGAGCAGAACAGCCCTAACCCCACAAAGAAGGTTGACGTGGGTATGGAAGGGAAACATGGCCATGATGTGTAGCATGTTTTCCCCTAATTGTGTACCCCCTCATCCCCCCATGTTCTACGGCTGATACACAGAAATCAGGAGGCAATCAGTCTGTTGTCAGTCTGTGCAATACAATCCTCTTTTCGGGTAGCAGAACTTAGGCTGCAAATGCATCAGAAGTGACGGCTGCCTTAACAGCTGTGGTTCCTTCATGCAGTTTTCAGAGACCACAGAAGGGGTACAGGCACCTGGCAGCAGAAGGCCAGCTCATTGCACCATTGTCAGCTGAGCTTTGTGTGTGAAGAATGTAATCTAAAGGGGAAAGAAACATCTAAGGGACAAATCCTGAAATCCTTACTTGGGGACAGAACCTGATTAGTGCTCAGTATTTAGAACCTTTCAGGATTTGCTCCATTATCCTTACACAGGAAATCACTCATTGGTTCCAAATGCAAATTTTGCCTGAACAGAGATTTCAGAATATGACTTTCTTGTCATCATGTGTGTGTTCCTTCCATTGGCTTTAATTATCATATGGGGTGTATCATTTTATTTTACGAAGCAAGAGTAGGCTACGTAGCTGTACAATTGGAAAACCATCAAGGTCCGGGGGGGTCTTGCCGTGCCTCTGTAAGAGCCAATAATGATGAGTAGACTAAGGGTGTGTCTACACTGCAATAAAACATCCATGGCTGGTTCGTGTCAGCTGACTTAGAAATACAGGGCCCAGGCTATGGGGCTGTTGCAGTGTAGGTATAGCCTTAGTGCTGTTTTATTGCTGTTACTTAAGGAAATTAGAACTGATTATTCCTTAAGCAAATGAAATAGCATCAGTTTACAGAAACTTGACGTCTGCATTAAATTTTCATTAACATGGAACTGATAATTGGTTGCGACTAGACGTGCTTTGGTTCCAAATACTGATGAAACAAGAAACTGTAAGGTTACAGTATATTTGATGGGTATTATATCTTGTTAGACAAATGCTATATTAGAGCATCTATTCCGCTGTTACTGTTTAACTAAGAAACTCTGCATTTCTTCTGTTTGCACCCTCCCCCCCTTAATGGCAAGTACTGTAACTCAGCCATAAGCTATCAGATCAGGTTGCAGTTAGTCTCAGTATCCCACAGACTCTTTAAGTAGAGGAGAGTAAAAATACTCAATAATCTCACCCCTTAGAATGTCTGACAGAGTCTTGACTGTCAGAATAACTGGGCCAAATACTTCTCAGAGGGACCTGTGCAAACACAGAGGAACATCAGTAACCTCAGTGGAGTTACTGCAGATTTTCACTGGACTAACTGAGATCAGAATCTGGCCCAGGGACTTTTAAATATATCTTCCAACACGTGCCTTTGCCTAAAGGCTTTTATTACATTTCCATCAATGCAAAAGTGATGTGACTATAGCAGTGATTGTTGTGAGTACCCATTCTCAAGAGACATAGTGCGGTAATGCTGAAAGAGCATTTTAAAAACTTACACACACACACAGAGCATAATATTAGGCATTTCTAGGTGCAGAAAAGCTAGTCCAGAAAAAACACCTTTGCACCGCCTTGTCTTGCCTTACTGTTCTTTTTTCTCTAAAGGCTCCAAGTTTTTATTTAAAGTGCTTTAACTGGATATCCCAGTTAAAGCTTTAACAGTTTGTTTACAGTTCACTTTTGCCTGGGGCAGCCAAAGGCACGTTACAGGATAAATGAGATAATTATTCTGCCAAGAGAAGGATATGCTGGTAGGATTATTGATGTAAAAAATGAACTAAGTCAAACGACATGGCTAGAATTGTACCGCAGTTCTGTAATTGTATGGGAACTCATGGAAGTGTCCATATGCTGTTTTTTACCATAATTATAATTTTGAAGGAAAAAAAGACAAACCATGAAAGAACAAAAATGCTACTACAGAAACAGTGGTACCAGACAACAGAATTGAATTCTTACTCATATGCAAACTAAAGGCCTGACAGTGGCTTTGGATCATATCCTAAAACAGCTAATTACAGGCCAAATCCTTTAGACTTTGTGCAACAAAACTCCCATTGATATCACGAGGAGTTTTGCCTATGTAAGAACTGCAGGGTCAGGCACTTCAAACGAGCTCCAAAACAGGAAAAATAATGAGGGCTCACTATAGGTATATTTTAATGTTTGGTTCCGTACTGTGCCATGTTCCAGAGACGTAGCTGTATTAGTCTGTTTAAGAAAAGAAAAGCAAGAAAGTGCCACGACTCCTTTTTTGGTTCTGTACTGTTTCCTGTGTCTCTAGTTTTCCACTCAACCCCCATCCCTTTCTTTTCATCTTTTGAAGTTAATTTAGGATCTGTTTTCTGCACTCATGCAGAAATTCTCTTTCAGCTGAGCCCCGTGGACACTTTTGCTGATCTGGTGGCATGGAAAGCCATTCATGGTGTTTTTCAGCCTCCAAGTTGCTTTCCCCCTTTTTTACAAAGTGGCTTCTTGGACTTAAGTATTCACATCCGGAAATGTGCTCTGCCTGGGTTGTGAGACCTAACGATCTGTGCCAAGAGTGGAAGTAGAGTTGCTTGAGTTCAGATGATTTTTTTTTTCCAGAAGTGAGCGGCAAGCCTGGCAGAGCAAAGGCATTGTGTTTTGTTACAGGCTTGTTCTAACTTAAAGCATTACTTGAGTACCAAACTGCAAGAGTGAAAACTTTAATAAAAGTCACACAGGTCCAAATTCTAATTCAAGCAAAATCTTACTGACTTAAACTAGACTGAAGCATTTGGCTCTTCAGATACTTGTGGGCTGGAGGGGGTGAAGTCTAAAAACTTTCTAGTACAAATAGAAAATATATTAAAAGCTAAATTCTGCCATCATATTTATAGAACAGAGATCATTTTAAATGGAAGCATGTTGTGCATCCACTGAATTCTCTTATGCCCCCCGTAATATTTTGTGCCTGATCCAGCTCCACTTCTTCATAGTGGCATGGAACACAATAGATACCAAAAGCAGCATTTGATACTGCTTCATTGGATTTGACAGTCACTTAATTGAAGGACAGTGTGGTAAAATGTTATTTAATGTCTTTAATGGAATACAGGATACGTGGCTTTTTAATACATACATCTACTAATGCAAAAGAGCCCAAAATGTAAATACTGACACTCAAGATTAGTTTATGAAATTGGGACACTGCCTGCATGATTTTAATTCAATTTTTAAAAAATTGTCAGCTCGTGACAGATGGAATCTTGTTGCCATATGTTTTCAGCTATTTAAAGGAGACAGAACCACTGCTGGAGACCAGCACATTGAAATTTCTGAAGCTCATGAGGAAAAGTGACATGTACTTTTGTCCTTTAAAACAAGATTTCTAAAATGACCAAATGGGAGAGTCTTCTTTCAGCTGTTTACTAGAAGCCAAATTTGACCCTGTAGTAAAATCAGTGGAGTTACTTCAGACATTAATTTGATTCTTTTATGAGAGAATCCAGAAATGGGAGAGAAGGGTGAAAATTTTCACAATTATCTAAGACGCTTAGGTGTCTAAGTCCAATTGAAGGGCCACATAACTTAGTCTCCTAAATGACTTAGGTGCTTTTGAAAATTTTACCCTGGAAGCTGTTTGCCTAAAGCATATTAGGAAGTTGCAGCATTTTGTAGCATGTCACATTCATGCCTGTGAAGTGAAAAGTATGTCACACCTGCTTTTTGGTTGTGGTATGTAATCAAGATGGAGTCACACCACAAGGTGTTTGGCAAGCTGAGGTTGGGGTCAGACTAGGTGCATAACATGTCTCTTCACTTTAGATGCACACAGAGCCTAATGATTTCATGCCTGACCTAGCACTCCTCGGCATGGTACTCAATCAGAAGTCTGTGGGAGTTTTGCATGCACAAAGACTGTAGGATCAGGAGCAATGTTTTAAATAAATAAATGGGCAAAGGCACAATACAACTAAAAAGTGAAAATCTAGATATAAAGAAAACAAACATGATGTACACCAGTCTCTACCCTGATCACTGGTTATATGTTATATCCCTTTTCCTCCACTATGCATTTGTTTTCTCTCCTTTAGGTTGTAAGTCCTTTGGGGCTGGAAATATTCTGCTTATGTATTTGTACAGCCCCTAGAGCAGAAGAGTTCTGATTGGGGATATCTGTGAAATGTTATCTAGGATAAAAGATTATGTAAATATAGTTTGAGTTTTCTACTATGGGTCTGGCTTCCAAATAAATGTATCTCAGATAACACTGTTCCCAGTTAGGATGGCAATGTATAAATTCAGATTAGAAAAGAACTAAGAAGCCTATTATGTGTGTAGGAGGCCAAAACAAGTACTTGAAACAGAACATGCTTTAATCTAGAGCCCTAGAAAATAAGGCAGATAAAGACCATGTAACTGAGCACTATTGATCTTGAAATGTACAAGATGCTGCATATTATAGGCAAAGGAGGCTTCCCATTTGTTTCTGTTGATTTGGCCACACTTTTAGCTTTGCAAGCAATCAGGAGATCCACCAACTTCTTCTCAACAATGGTACAATTCCCCTTTTAGCAAACAATTTTGAATCAAATAATTGCGTTTAGATTTTTTGAAGCACATGGAAAAATTTGTATGACTAACATTGCCTATTTGAAAACACAGTTGCATTATTTAATTGCCCTGGCAAAAGTGTCAGGTTAAACAACCAAAACAGATTAGAAGAAAATGTGCATGAGAATTAGTAAATTCCAGAAGCTGAAATTTCTGCATTCTTTGTGGCAGAGGTCTCAAACTCAAATCACCACAAGGGCCACATGAGAACTAGGATGTTAGCCTGCGGGCCACACCACTGAAACCTTTTCATACAGTGCTATTGCAAATATCGGTAACAACAGTGCCATTTGGGCTGCAGCAAATAGCTTTAGGGGCCGCATGCGGCCCGCGGGCCTTGCGTTTGAGATCCCTGCTTTATGGCTTAAGGCAATGAAAAACCTTTCACCCCATATAGTGTGAAAATAAACAAGCTGTGCACAGTATGGATATGTTTATCTCAGTGTAACACTGGACGAATAGTATCTCCAATCTCTGTAAATACCCCAGTACAGAAATTTCTTAAATTATAAAAAGAATGTTATTTCTGCTCTGCTGAACACCTGGTTTTCTTCCCTCCACACCATGGGTATGTGTTAATCACTACACATATAAAAGTGGCTAAGAAGGTTAAACTGTTGTTAGCTACTGTCACGATCATGAAATCTGACTGAAGTGTGCAGAGGCAGGTAGAATACAAAAATATAGAATGCAAAAATCCAATAGGAATTTTTTACAGCTTTTTAATGTCTTGGTGTCGCATTGATTAGTTCCAGAACAGTGTTAGCATTATGTACAAAGCAAAGAACTTCTCTAGTTAGGCCTTTAATAGCAAGGCAAAACAAGGGAACTCTCCGAAAATGGCCTTGGACAGAGGAAGGCTAGCCTTGCAGCTCAGAGAGCAGCCTGGGTTTTAAGAGATTTTGAGTTCCATTCCTGACTCTGCCTGTGTAATCTTAAATAATTTAATCTTTCTCTCCCTGCCTCGGTTATCCATCCATAAAAATGACTATAATATTTCCTTGTATCTCTTCTCTAATTAGATGGCAAGTTCTGCAAAGCAGGGACTGTCTTCTACTATGTTTGTGCAGTGTCTAGCACCCTTGGCCCTGGTCTGAGTTTGGTCGAGGTGCTGCCATGATACAGAAAAAAAAAAATATTCTGTCAGCTCCTAATCTCTCTCCTTGTTTTTAAAATTTAGCATCTGAGCAACAGCTGGGAATCAGCATCGTGTGGGAAGATAGAGGATCAGATGATCCTTACTGAGCAGGCACGCAAATACATGAATGCATTCTCAACCCGGACTCTGGTCATGTGAAAGGTCTACAGACAAGCATTATGGTTTTCAAAACACTTCAAGTTGACTTGGAATTCACCATTCCTCTACATGAAATTTTTCATGAATGGGAGAAGAGCATATTTTTGTTGTGGTACAACAGTTGGGAGCAGCACCAAGTGCATTTAGTCACTGAGCATATTCTTGTTGGATTTCACCCAACTTAAAAGGATTTTTTTAAAAATAAATGACACTTGCCTAAATTGTTAGGCATTGAATTTTAATCAATTAATTATCTTGATGCAGTCTTTTTAAAAATAAAAAGTGATTTTTTTGTACTTTTGAGATCAAACAGACATGATATACCAGTATTGTTATTTCAGAGATGAGACATGTTGTTTTTATTAAGAGCAGGTACTCACACAGTTTTATTCTAAATCACTGAACAAAATGCATTGATATAAAATACTGCAATAATTAAATAAAAGCATTACTATAAACGCTAGTATATACCAAGGGGGAAACTGATCGAGATTGTGAATGCTCAGATATCCATACCGTTTGAAGTCCTACGATTTTTTTTTTCTTGTGGTTCTAAACCACTTATACATTGTGTGTTTGGTTTTTGGGGGATTTTTTTATTAGCTTGCTTTAAAAATTATTACTGTATGAAAGATTTATGAGAACAAATTATATTTTTATTCAGTAATTTAATTTTGTAAATGCCAAATGGATACTGTGTTTTGCTGCTATGGACTTTAGCATGTAGACGTGCTGCTAGTGTAAAAGGGGCAGTAGAGCTTTATATGGAAAGAAAACCTTTGGTGTTAGCGAATTGACTATGCACTAGCATTTCAGACCTTCCTGTTTATCTATTTACTTTTTTTTTTCCTTTTGATAAGCAATACTTTTGAACACTGTTCCTGGGAGATTTTTTTTTTTTTAATTATTATTTTTGGTCCCTTTGTGTTTTGTTTCTCATTGGTTTATAAGAGCATGCATTGCACCTTCATATGTTTGGGAGAACGCTGTCTTGTTTATGTCGTCTGTTTTGTTCCATGTTTAGCCTAATTGGTCCATTACTTGGGTTTTACGTACTGAATCAGGTTCTTAGAAGTGTATGGTTCTTTGTACTGCTGTACCAAACCTCTACCTATACCACAAGAACACTGATTTTTTTGTTTTTAATAAGACTCTGACTTTGCTGCCTTAATAGCATTTGGTGCAGCTTCATCTGCACTTAATTTTTGATATGACAATGTACTGCCTTGTAGATAAATAAAGTGTGTCCTTTTTTACTTAAATTCTCTTGGTCTCTCCTACTTGATCATATTTAATGTTATTAACAGCAATAAGAATGTCACCATCCTATCAATGGGACATTTTCCATTGAGGCTAGTGGGACATTAAGATGAGGCTTTGCTTCACTCCTTTCAGTATACAATAGTATTACAGTGTTAGTGATATTCTAAGAGTATGACTTTGATCAAACAAAAGGGCCTCATCCCATGACACATTGTACACTCTCAGCTCTGATCTTTATCAGTGTCAAGATGCTATACATGCAGCTTCAACACACACACAAAAACCCCACCAGATTTTTAGTATCTGAGTGGCTAGCAGAAACTTCCAAGCAAAACTGATGCTCTGTTAGGATATTGCATCCTCCCATTGGAGTGGCATATCAGAAGCAGTGAAAGCAATATACCCTAGGTGTAAATGCTGCAGCAGGACAATCAAGTGCACTTTTTACATCTCAGCTAACCAGAGATCACGATCTACCTCAGAACACCTAGGGAGTTTCACAGTTAAGTGATCAGGCTTATAGGAACTAATCTAAAAATGCAAAGGAGATTCACCATCCCTAGATTTGGCTGAAAAATTGCGGCATCCTCACATCTTGCTCTATCAGGTTAATAAATTGTATCATACAGGTTACTATTAAAAATACCATTGATCTTATTAAACTGTTTCAGAATATCATGTGCTAAATAAAGGTCAAGTTGATGTAGGCATTCCAGAAATAGGCTGGTGTCAATGGGGTGCAGAATTTCACCCTAGCTGAGGCATGATTCAGTGTAATTTGAGGCCAGCCTACTAAGTTGATAAGATCCAAACCTTTACTCCAGCCCTTTTATTGAAGAGAAGAGGCTGGAGCAGGGCCAAGGGGCTCAACACTCCATATCCACCTGGGAGAGGATTTTCCCAGTACAGTCATGGTGGTAGAAAGCCAGAATGTCCCCTTCAAAGCCCCAGCACACTGGGTTGGAGGAGGAGGAGGAGGGACATGGCAGGGTGAGACCCTGACACAGGTGATACAGTGATTCCAGCAAGTGCTGCAGCCCATAGGGAAACCTGGGGAGACAATCATAATTTAGACAGGATCTCCAGGGCTGCCTAAGTCACTTTGAGGGCCCTCCAATCCCCAATACAGCTCAGTATAATAAAGAGGTCAAAAGGTGGCTTAAAGCTCCCATAGGTGCTTTCTGCATCTTGCCTCTTAAGATGTGCAGCCCAAGTTCTCAGCCAGGTCATGCAGTCCATCTCCAAAGGCAAAGCCCAGGGAACAGAGAAGACAAATATAACTTTACAGCCCTATTTGCTGAGGCTGCATGTATGGGTGCTTTTGGACCTTGGAGTAGGTGCAAACAACTGTAGGCCAGCGGATGGCTACTCATGTCAGCCCTCGGTTGCTCATATGTGGGGCGGAATTGTTTAGCCGCTCCATCTTGTGGCTTATTTACTGTCCTTGTGGTCTGCTACACTTCCCACTCTAGCAATGATCCCTGATGTAGCTCGAGGGGCATGAAATTGTATACACAGAATGAGAGAGAGCTGCAAAATTTCACAGCTGGCCAGTTCAGCAAAGGTACAGTGTTGTTTGTGACATCCTACAGCTTAAGTTAAAGCTTTACAGCTAAAACAACCCCAAGCTTAGAGTAGATTGGTTCTTTGTTTCACTGAGAAGCCCAGTTCTGGTCATAAAGTTCTTCAGTCCTTGCTGAAAAGCACTGCTGGTTATATGAGCTCATTACTCTAACCATCTATCCAGGATGTAGCTGAACACAGAATCAGGTGGCTGGCTCAGAAAATACCCAGCATTGGAACGTTCTGTTTGCATAGGCCTAATCACCTTAACATCACATGCAAAAATCCTTTTAATAGGTACCTTATTTATGGTGACATTTATAGCTAATGTGTAGGAAAATTCTTCCTTTTTCTTTTCACTTCTTTTATTGCAAATGCAAAACACCCATAGATTAAGCCTCATTTGCATAGAATTCTGTATGCATGTGTATCTGGGAATGAATGAGGGTACAGGATTTGTTTGAATGCTGGGGCTCATTTATTTGATTTTTTTCCTACCAATTTTCCCTGTGCTTGCTTTGCAAAATAAGCATTAAATCCATTCACAAGATAAAATACAGCCCTTGCAGAGGCTGAGCATAAGTCCTATGCCTTCCTTAAGCAGCATCCAAGCATTCTTGGGGAGATAAGTGACTTTGCCAACAGGTAACTGGCTTTATGTTGGCCTCCTGCATATGGGTGAATCTGCCTCAGACCGTTGTAAATCTAGAGTCATTGTAGCATGTCAGCAGCATACATCAAAGTAAAATTTGGCTTTCTGAGGTTCAGTCAAGTCATGCTGCCTTTCTAGCTTGACAGAATAGAATTTGGCTCAAAACACCTATTGATAGATTCTACATCTCTGCAACTGTATGTTCATATCATCAATGGGAAGGCTTTTGAACTGGGCAAAGATTTGGATATTATTTAAGCCTGTGACACTTATTTCAAAGCCATTATAGCAGATGGACATCTGCAATGGGGCAGACACAGCAGGAGACCCATAACATGAACTGACCACTGGTTTACATCTCACTGCTAAAAGCTAGAGAAAAATTATTTCCCAGGAAGCCATTATTTTTACCCTCATTCTCTCATCTTCTTACGGTACTCCCCATGGCCATCCTTTTTACATTGTGCCTTCCGCCAGAGGCCGGGCAAGTGGTTGACACTAGAGCAACCCCACATTGTCAAATCATTTAAGCATGGGGCATGAAGGTGTCACATCCATCTTTTCTACCCACTCCTTACTTCTGCCAGATTAAATTTTATTTCTAAGTCAGTGGCTCCCAACCTTTTCCTTTATGCAAACTACTATACCATCACTAAAAGCTTTTGCAGACCACCATTAAGCAAGTCATTTTAAACATTTTAATGTAGCCTATGGCTGATGGAAATGTATTAAAAATGCAGCTATTTCTAATAATCTGTTTGTTCACTCACAAACATATTGCAGTCTTCACAGTATGTTTACCTGCAGCAATTATCTTCTCCCACCACAGACCACCTGCCGTACCCTCACAGACTGCCAGTGACCCACAAACCACAAGTTGGGAACCACTATTTTAAATCATTCCCCTATGGGAAAAGGGAAGGATTTAATTTATAGGATAAATCAGGTTACTTCTACTAGGAAACATTGGGGGTGGGGGGGCTTGATTTAAGCATCTCAGCAGATTTCACTTCAGTCCTTGGTTCCAGTGTGAACTCATGACTCTTTTCCTACCAGAAAGGAACAACTAAGACTTCTTCTTTGGCTGACTGTTGAGTCTTAAATGAATGAAAAAAAAATATGAAGAGTCAAATGCTGCACCCAGACATGTAGGCTCATCAATAGCACTGGTTACACAACTGAAACTTAGTGATTTATTCAATATATTTGATGCCTGCAATCATAGGATCATAAAACTTGAAGGGACCATGAGGGGATCATCAAGTCCAGTCCCTTGCACTCATTGCAGGGCCAACTACCATCTTAACCCATCCTTGAAAGGTGTTTGTTTGACCTGCTTTTAAAAATTTCCAGTGGTAAAGATTCCACTGGGCAACTTATTCCAGTGGTTACTCACCCTGACAGTTAGGCATTTTTTCCTAATGTCCAACCTAAACCTCCCTCACTATAATTTAAGCCCATTGCTTCTTGTCCTATCATCATCATATTAAATTTCTTACATGTTAAATCTGTTAGGCTACATGTACACTTAGGTTAGTTTGGATTAACTTGATTCAAACTAATTAATTTGAACTAATGATTAGTTCAAATTAAGTGAATTCAAGCTAACATGCCCCACTAGAAACCCAATTCAAACTAGCATGTCCATGGACAGGACTTGGTTGTTTGCATTAGGAAAGGGGCCCCATGAGAGGTGTGGCAAGATGGCCCCCCAGCAGGGCCATCCCCCCACCTAATACATAGAAACAGGAAGGCACTCAGAGGAAGGTCAAAAAGCATTAATTCAAATTAATGGTTAGTTAAAATTAACACAATTACTCTGGGTTACTTCAAACTAATAAGTTCAAATTAACCCTTACTTCAAAGTTAAGCCAGGTTTTATAACTTTGAAGTAAACTTTCATTAATTCAAATTAAGGACTTTCTTAGTTTGAAGTAACAAAAGCCTGTGTAGCCATGTACTAATTTAATTTGAATTAATCCTCATTAATTTAATTTAAATTGTAAGTATAGACATATCCTTGGGTGTTTAATATGTTTACACAATCATTTTTGCAAACATAGTTGGGAGTAAGAACTTTAAGTAAACTGTTCATAGAAAGTATATGGGCCAGTGATCAGCACTCCTTACATTGAGGCTTGTGAGGCTATGTCACCTGATGCTGCTATTTCTCTTTCTTGAGTGAAGGGCTTAATATTTCCAAACTACTTGAAATTAATTTTTTTTCCTGGCAAGTCAATTTCATGAGGAAACTAGTTTTTTTCTTGATTAAATTACTCACCCATATGCAACCAAAATACATTTTTATGGGGGAAAAAATTATTCAGTCAAATGAATGTTCACAAATGGTAACTAATGAAGTTTCTAATTCAGAAAACTGAACTTTTTTTGAAAACACTATATGACCAACTCTGCATGTCTCCTAATTGCCTCCCATGTAGCACTAACAAGAGAGCTTTTGTCAAATACTTCAGAAAGCTTGAAAGGCTGAACACAGATGTTCATGAATACTCTTCTGTCATCTTTTCATGATGTTTCACTCAAATCAACAGTGGTGGGCACTAATCATGAGGGGATGGCAAGTAATAGATTTGCAAAACCCATATTCCCAACAAGTTTTAATCCTAGAAGCATTAATCCAACTTTTAAAGTTAGACAAAGTACGTACTATGCAATTCAATAGAGTTCTGGGAAAGTGGTGGCAGATCTATTGGAGGGCACCTTAACAGTGAGCATCATATTTGCATTGCATGGACATTAAAGTTTCCATACCACTTATCATATGTAGGACTTTTTGCTATTTAATTGTCTTTGGCCAGCAGCTTCCCTTGTATCACTGAGGATAGACATGTCTCTAAAAAGAGTTTGTGAAGTCCTTTGAGATCTTCAGACTTGACAGACAAAGAGTGGGAAAGCAAATCCCTCTTTCACCATTTTAACCAGAGGCCCCAAATGCTGTAACATAGCATCACACAAGTACAGATAAAATATAATTAATATAAGTTGTTAGACCAGCACAAGACTGGCTTCACAAGCAATGGGGGTGGGGGGGGGGAGTACAAAGCCATGGCTGTGCTTTCTGACACAATCCACACCCTGTGATCACCCCCTAACCCTTTACTAGTAAACCTTCAACCCCTCTGTGGCATGGTTTGTTTCAAAGAGAAAAGTAAAGGGCTTCCACTAGCCAAAACACTAAACAACAGGGATTACCTCAGCCACAGAAGATACAAGCTGTGACTTACTTCAACTACCTCCAAAGCAAAGCTACAGCTCATTTTAGCAAAGGAATAAAGAAGAGCAATATTTTCTTTCTTTTTCAGTGCTACTCATCTTCTAAAAGCACCTTTCTCCTTAACTCTTTACTTAGTTAGCCCCCACTACTGTTCATTTCATGGGCCTGAGCCAAAGCCCATAAGAAACCATTGTGGCTATTGGGTCAGATCTACAGTCTAGTGGGCTAAAAGATATTAATTGCTCACAGCTGACCCACATTGTCACTCAAGAAAGGCACCTGTGTTTCTGACTATGGAATTTCTAAAATGCTTGGTGTTGCAAACTTAGCTTGAACTATGATTCAGGTGCTGCCCATAACTCATGTCCCAACCACCACCCCCAATCAGGAGCCCTTAATTGAATTTGCAGGGCCTCTCAAGGAATGTAGGCTAAAGCTTGAGTTAGCACAACTTGTCAACTGCTAAACAATTACACCTGCAATGTGGACACAGCCAGGCTAACCCTGTTTGAAAGCTGCTAATCTTCCAATGCCTTCTCTCAATTCCCTCCATGTGCTTTTCTCCCACATTTCACTGGTAAGCAAGTCATAGAGTGGCTTAGCTTCCTGCCATGCTAAGAACCATGGGCTGCATCTCTAGACATCTTTGGCATCACATCTGAGTGAGCACAGTGCCAAGGCTGACGCAGTAGCTGGTTTGCTATTTCAGAGTGGTGCTTTCACTAGAGCTAGGCAATCCTGAGATGAGTAGTTTTAGTGCAGGTAAACTGAGTTAACTCTGCAATGAAGACATAGCTATAGCTGCCTCTGTCCAAAAGGAGAGGATTAACCATTCCCATGTCAACCTCTGCTTGGAATCCATATACTGTCACAGAAATCCATAAAGATACAATTGTGGCTCCTACAGTAAAATAAAACCCTAATACAGACTGATGAGTATAGACCCTATACTTCTCAACTACAAAAGTAACTCTTTCCAGCTCAGCTTTAGATAGTCTACCCTGTAAAGTGGCATAGTCTGAATGTTTAGATCGCAAGAACACCATGAGGAAAAAAGAGATGAATCTGACACAGCTACCCTATATTGTGGCCTGAAGCATCATAAAACAGCACCCTTGTCTATTTGATTATTAAAATAACATGCTTAATTATTTTCCTACTGTTAGTCTGTCGCTCCTAAAGTTTGAATGTGTATCTGACATCCAGAAAACCCCTGCATCCACTCTGGCATCAGATGAATCAACCACCTTTTTGATATGACAGCTTGAATGGATGGACTGTTAAATTTAAAGTGATACTTTGGTGTGCCTCCCCAGCTATCAGACTGATTCAAACTTCTCTTGCTTCTTCTTTAACACCCATAACTGACTTAGTTCAAAGGATTTCCAAATCAAGAAATAAACTTTTGTTAAAAAATATATTTTGAAATAGAGAAATTCAGTTTTAAAGAATGATTTTTCTGTACTGTTAAAACTTCCAAGTACTTTTGTGTAGCATCAGAGACTCAGAACACTAGGACTGCAGTCTCGTTACATTTGGGAGTGCCATCTTAGGATGTGGTCCAAAATCCACAAGGCAATTGAATGGTATGGAAGACAGGAGAAGTCTATTACTGTAAAAAACAACAAGAATCTTGTGGCATCTTAAAGAGTAACAGAAGTTCTAATTAAATAATTGTTTTTGCTGTACACTGCCTAACATGACTACCTCTCTATTTTACTGTATTAAGAATAAGTTAAAGTTAGGGTTTCAATGAATTATGATTATCAGCAGGTACAGGTTTGACCTATCTAGTGCTCTAGTGGCATTCAGATTGATAAGGGTGATATATTATAGTGAAGAGAAAAATGTATTGTACTATGTGGATTTCCATGTACAATTCCCCATCTCCCAGAGCCACAAAGAACTAGGACTTAGGGTGACTAGATGTCTGAACTTTATACAGCCAATCTGATACTCAGCTTCGTCTAAGAAAGGAGCCTCTTACTGCACTCCCTCATTCAGATTTTTCACACCTGCTTTCTGGCCACTCTACTGGAACTGCTCCAGAGACAGTGTATACACTGCTTCTTCACAAGCTGTGCTCCATGTTTCTCCAGCCAACCCAGGAGAAGTATTGCTGCACCCCAGGCGAAGCAAAACAAACAAGGAGTCTGGTAGCACATTTAAAGACTAACATTTATCACTCAAGCCTTCATGGGAGAAAATCCCACTTCATCAGATGCTTGAAGATGAGGGATGAAGTGGGATTTTCTCCAAGGAAAGGTCAGGCGATAAATAAACTTGTTAATCTTTAAAAGTGCCACCAGACTCCTTGTTTGTTTTGCTTAATTAGACAAACACGGCTACTCCTTTGGAACCAGAGGAAGGAGTTTCTAGCCAAAGGCTTACAAAAGGGAATAAAGAGTTAAGTGAAGGGCACTAGTAGCCTCTCATTGCAAAAAAGAAAATAATCCAAAAAGGGATTTGCTATGTGAACAATAATGACCATTTTTTGCTATGAAAAATGAAACTGCATGTCACCAGTGTTTGTTGAAAACAAAGCAACGAAGGATCTGAAATCACTGAGGTCACTTAACTAACAGGTCATCTGAAACCTACCATGTTCAAGTACACATGGGTCTCAAGATTTGTACACCTCCACCATTTCTGATCACAGGTCTCCAGGAAAGGATGTCTTGTGCTTAAAATAAAGTAATAATAATTAACAAAACAGAAAAACTAGTCAAGCATGGAAGTCTTCCAAATTATTCTCTCATCTTCCAAGTGAACATGGAGTGAGTCATTTTTAAACATATGTTGCAAATGACCTTGAGTAAAACCATTAATATTTATTTGACTCTGGTCGGATATTAGGATGATAAGAGATCTGTCCAACTACATGGGTTTTAAATTTTCGTACATTGTAGCCTCAACATGTGTAAGTTCTGGACTGGACTTAACTGTAGAAATGTCTCTAACTATAATTCTGGCTTGCCTTACTCAAGTGGTCCCCATGAAGTCAATGGGAGTCATAACATGAATAAAGCAAGCACTGTTTGGCTTGAAAATCTGTAACACTCTAGTTTGTAGGTCAAGGTTGCTTTGCTTAAGGAAAGGCTCAGAGCAATGCCAACAGTGAACAGCCTTTATCTGGTCCATTTCCAAGAGATACAATGATACCACCAAACCAGTGGGACTGTATTCACATAATGAAATGTGACAATGCATTCATTTGTGAAGGATATAAGAGAACCATGGTAGTTAGGACAGCATTTGCATAATCACATTAACTTCAAGGACCTACTTTAAAAGTGATGTAACAATGCTTCTTATTGTTGAGAGCCACAGCTGTCCATGCTGATCTGGCAATATGCTGAAGCAACCTGTATCGGAGCCATCATCTCCATGAGGCTTCAAAAATCGAAAGGGAAAAATCATGGACTCAAAAATATCCTGTGAATATCTGGCTGCTCCTGGAGATTTTAATGTCCATGAAGCCTAGGGTTTCAAAATTCCATTAATGTAGTATTTTTGTCTGTGACTGAGTGATCTCAAATACAACATTCTCTATTTCTCATAACCTTTCAGCACACAATGTGTGAAAACACACACGAGGCTGGAAATTACTTATTAAGAATGTTGCAATCCATAGATGTCAAATATGTTTGTGTAGCCCTGGGCATGTTGATTTTGGACTTAGAGATACAGCGAGGATATAAAAATTCAGAAGAAATATTCTATATCTTACATATCCTGGTGACATACATATTGACTTTAAATAAAACATAGGTAGAGAAGGTAGGCTCATATTCATCTTAATATTCCATTATATAATGATTCCTCTACATTGACATAGATGGTATTCAGTCACAAAAATGTGTTGGGCAAGTACTATTTCATAGGAGAAGTCTCTTAAAGTATTGCAAAATTTCATGTCAACTGTTGACAAACATAATTACAACATTGATGAAACAGCAGCATCCCAATAAGTTATCTCAAAAGATGGCATTTGACAAAGACAACATTTCCCACATCCAAAACGTGACATTTATTTTAAAAATACTCAGAATTCTTAGCCAAACAAGGTGGTTAGAGATTAGCTTCTTGGAACCTGAAGCTTTAGAATCAGTCTTTTTCAATAACACTAGCCACAGTTATAATTAGTAAAAAGATAAAGACTGCTGCAGGTAATGAAACTGCTAGAATGCACATTCTGTGTCTCAAAACAAATAAAGAGGGCAATCAAAAAACAGAACAGTTTTAGTAAATATGGTTCAGCCATTTCTGAAAAAAGAGGGTTGGGTTTTCTGGGATTTTTTTTTGTTCATGTTAAAAAAAAATCTTGCAACTATTTACCTGAGAAATTCTGGTGCCTTCATGCTTGGGATCAGGGACTTATCATTTGGCAGGATGATTACTCTGCTCTCCAGGATGTAAGTGCTTTTTATGAATCAAGTTTAACTTAGTTATAGCACCTGAAAAGCTCAGTTCACATATGCTCAGTAAAGAGTTTTTTTTAGTTTGGTAGCTAAATTCTCTGGAAAGTCCATCTGTAAGGAGCACCACCCCAGGCTTCAGGGTCTGAGAAAGTTTTCCCTGAAAATGTTCCTTCCTCTATAGGGAACCCTTGTGGTGCCAGCCACTAGAACTAAGAGAAAAGGGATTGGCACTCCTGTGCTTGAAATGATTCCTCTAATGGCCCCATGGCAGTATAGAGGAGAGGTGGGAAACAACCTGACTTAGATCTTGAGGGATAAAGAATAAAGGGGATGAAGATAGTCTGAGCGAGATAAGAATCAGAGAAAGGAATCCTGTAGACATAATGGTATGTGATCCTGTAATTAAAAACTTCATCATAATACAAGGGAGACCATAGCTGTGGTATCTACTGAGTGCTTGCCTTTGCTACCTCAGTGTTCTTTTAACATGTTTTTTTTAATGAAACCTTATTTATGCATATCTGAATAGGTGCAGTATTTTACACCAGAGTTCATTCAAGATGATCTGAGTAACTGAAAAGACACCCATGCCTTTAACGGTAGGTTATACACTATTCATCTGTAAGTTAATTACAGATAAAGTATATAAGCAAATTTACCTAACCAAGCTGTTATTTAATTTGTGCAAATGTTTTACATCACTGATGATGGGATCTTGCTTCATCCATTCCTGGTACTTCTCTCTGAATGCAATATTAATTTACAGGAGAGTCTGGGAAAACACGTGTAATAGCATTAAAAGAGAACTATAAGTTTCATATTGGCAACAGACAAATAGGAAAACACTGTAGGCTGGAAGAGGAACTGGGAACTGAGCTAAAGGCAAAACAACTGACTATAAACTTTCATTTATATTTTAGGAGAGGAGGGGTGGAGGAAAATACAAGTTACAGATGAGATTTGTCAGGCGATTCTTAATAAAACTGCTCATGTGGGGACTGTTAACATTATTTAGGATATGCAGCTTTGGATGGTTTAGATTTGCAACCAATTGTTGAGTTTGGTCCTTGGCTTCCTGGCAGCAACAAGGGAGTACTGCTGTGCAAGCTCTTGCAAGGGGAGGTCTCAGGCACTCTGCAATGACCTCTTCTAGCCAGTTGACAGAATTATTGTAATTTTCAACTACTTTCCAACAGCACAAGTGGGATAAACTGGGGCTATGTCTGCACAATTTATGTACTCAGAAAAACCGCCATAACGAGTGCCTACATCTATATTGCTCTGCCAATGCCAAAAAAGCCTGTAGAAAGACATACCAGACAGGGACAATAAGAAATCCTTAAGGCTAATGAGGATGCTTAGACCAGTGGTTCTCAACCAGTGTGCCGGGACACACTGGTGTGCTGTGGGAGCACCCAAAGTGTGTCGCAAGCATGCCCGAGAGCTGGAGTTAAAGCTCTCTCCCTGTCAGCCCAGCCACCTGGGCTGTGCAGGGCTGGGAACGGCAGGGGTTAAAAGTAAGGGGAAAGGCACTGGTGCACAGTTCCAGGGTCCCCTATTTTTAGGCAGGCAGCATTCTGGCCTCCTAAAAATAGAGGCAGGCACTAGAATGGGGAGTTTCAGGGGTCCCCCTAAAAATAGCAGGCACAGCCCCAATGCACTGTTCAGGTGGCTCCACCTTAAACCTGGCTCCACCTTAAGCCCAGCCAGCAGAGAGCTGCGGGAGGTGGGGAGTGTGTGAATCTCCCCCTGCATGGGGGAGCAGCTTTTGTCAGCCAGCCAGCAAATGGCCCAGGTGAGGGCTTTGGGGGCGAGGGCTGCTGGGGGTTGTGTGGGGCAGGTGTGTATGTGTGTGTAGCAGAGGTGGGTGGGAGTGGATGTGTAGCAGAGGGTGTGTAGCTGGGGTTGTGGGGTGGCTGTTTGGTTGGGAGGGTGTAGCTGGCGGTGGGGTGTAGCTGGGGGCTGGAGGGATAGTTCTGGCCCCTGCAGTCATGGGAGGGTCCATCACAGGCATAAGGGGGCTGGGAGAGAGGAGGCCAGGACCCACTGGGGTGAGACGGAGCAGCAGTGGGGTGAGGATTTGCCCTGGGTGGCAGGGAGCCACTGTGGAGAAAGGGGAAGTGGGTGCTGCGCCATGCTCCCCTGACCTGCCTTCCCACTTCCCAGGTTCCCCTCTGCCCCCCCACAAAGCCACTCTTGTTCTCCCTTCCCTTTCCTCTCTTGCCACCCTTGTGCTGTTCCCCACATGGCTGCCCTTGTCCTCTTTTGCCACCACTGCCCTGCTCCCCACACTCACTCCTGCCACTGCACATGACTTCTGACCTCCCCCGTTTTGCCACCCCTGCTCTGCTACCCCTACTACCCCACATAGCAGTATTTCTGAACCACTGTGCCACGGTTCATGAATATTCATAAGTAATTTGTTCATTTGAATATTCATGAGTTTTTTAATGGTGGTGTGCCTCAAAAAATTTGAAGGTATCAAGGTATGCCACGACAGAGAAAAGGTTGGGACCCACTGGCTTAGACCACACAAGCAGTTGCCTCCTTAGAAATGCAAGTTCCAAAGGGGCAGCTGTGTTAGTCTAGGTCGGTAAAACAAACAAGGGCTATGTCTACACCTAAAAGCTTAGTTTGGACTTGCTTAGTCCAAACTAAGTAGGTCAAAGTTACTTCAAACTAAGTGTGTTCTTTTAGTTCAACTAAAAAAGTGCAGCTAGTTCAAACTAAAAGTTAGTTTGAACTAAAAAAATGCTGTTAGTCTGAACTAACCACTAGATCAAACATATTTAGTTCAAACTAGCATGACTACATCGTGCTAGTTCAAACTAAATTTCAAAATAAGTTTGAACTAAGCAGTTACTTCAGACTAACCAGCCAAACTAAAATTTTTTTTTTAGTTTGAACTAGGCAAAGACTGGTTTAGACAGGGCTCAAATTAGTTTGAATTAAGGGTCCTTAATTTGAACTAATTTGCTAGTATAGACATAATCAAGGAGTCATGTGGCACTTAAAGACTAACAAATTTATTTATTGCATGAGCTTTTATGGGAGAAAATAGTGACATTGATTGTTAACAACTGTGCTCAAGCAGATGGGCAACAACACATCAAGACTTCAAAGAGAAACAGCTGATTAGAACTGATATGCAGATTCAACAGTGTAGAAGCAGGATTAAATTGGGACTATGGCTTATTTTCCCATCACATTAGGTGATTTGACCTCACCTTCCTCTGTGTGCTGTTTCCCAGTGTTTGAATCTTAACACCTGCTTTGACTTGCTGTTACAGTGTGACCTGATCCCGTGCCTTACACTCCCTCACATTTATTTCCTCCCATTCTGTAAGTTCCCACATCTTCAAAGCATCTGACAAAGTGGAATTTTCACCCATGAAAGCTCATATGATAAACAAATTTGTTAGTCTTTAAGTGCCACAGGACGCCTTGCATATTTTGCTGAATTAGACTAACACAGCTACCCCTTTGGAACAGGACTCCTTGTTTGTTTTTCCTAGAAATCCAATTACAGCTCGGTCCTTATAAAGGGAGCAGTGAAGGTGGGAGCAGCAGAAAGGTACTCAAAAGTCAGAACAAAGGCTTCAGGTGACCACGGGGAGTTTGAATATGGAAGCCATACACAAATATTTTTCCCCCTCAGAAACTGAAACTAAACAAGAAGCTCCATACCTGGGGATGGGGTTCTGGGAAAGCAAATAGAGTGCCTTGAGGTTCAGCGCTGGTCCTCCGGCCTAGAGCAGATGGCTGAAGAGCTCCATTTGCAAGAAGGGGTAGCAGACAGAGTCAGTGCTTAGGATAATCCAGAGAGGCCAAAAGTAGAACTGGGGCTGCAGCTTGCTGAGGCTTAGACATTTAACACTCGTTAACATTGCCAACCCTCCAGGACTCTCCTGGAGCCTCAAGGAATTATGGATTAATCTTTAAGTAAAGATTGTCGACTCAGGGCTATGCAGAAGGAGGGACAAGTAGGGGCCCAGCCTCCACAGTAATTAGCAGTAGCACAGAACTCTTTGGGCTCCAAAGTTGCAAGGCAGGGAGCGGACAAGAGTGACCAGGAGGATGGGGAAGGGAAAAGTGAGCTCTGGCCAGGTTGTGGACACAGAACTTGACCCTCCAAAAGCGGGTCAAAATTAAGTTTCGGCACATGGCCCTGTTGTCATGGGGTGAAATCTCTAGGAATGTGTTTAACCAAAATTGGCAACCAATGAACACACACCAGGCGATACAGCGCACAAAGGTCTGTAGTCACCCCACAGCAGTCCAAGTGGGCAGCAAACTTTGAATGCTTGCTGGGTTCCATGATATTTCTTCTTTAATTTACCTTCATTCAGGTGCTACCATGGTGAGTGTCATAGAAATGCAGGTACATTAATTTATCAGTAGACAGCTAGCTTATGTAAGACTCATGTTGGTTAGCATTAACTCAGGCAGGTAGCTCCAAGGATTTCAGTGGAGTACACCCTTGAATAAACTTTGCTCAGCATGAGTGTTAATTGCAGAATTTGGCTCTATGTCAATTGATTAGATATTCTGCTGCTCAGAGAAATCTCACACATCTTTGAGCTCAGAGAGGAGAACCAAGGAGTGTGCACGCAGCACGAGAAGGAGTGGGACTTGTACACCAGAGCAGTTTTAATGTATTCCCATGTAGCAATCAAAAGGCAAAACACCTATGATGAGAGAAGGGATTTATACTTAAACAAATTAGTGATTCCATTAACTTGTTCTGTGGGCATAGTGCTAATCAATCCCTTCGTAATCTATAGCCATAAACCCAGGACTAGCCACGTACTTACTGAACCATTCAAGAGTACATTCCCTATGAAAGAGACTGCAACTAGGTGCCATTACAACTTGCTCTCGGCTACAGTCCCTACCTTACAAAAAGTCAGGAGCACTGCTGGCATGGGAAATGACCAGGGGCTTGGGCACTGAGGCTCGGGGCTTGCATGCTGCTGCAGCAGCCACCACTGCAGCCAACCTGGCAGCAGACCAAGGGCTCGAGCCCCATAAGCCCAGCACCAGCCATGCCCCTGCAGAAAGTCCTAATTCACACCTTTCTGAAGCACTGTTAACATAGACATTAACTACAGAGCATACCATTCAACCCAAAGCTTCTCCTCAGTCTTGAGTGCTCCTAGAATTCCTACCCAGGGCTGCTCAGCCCTCCCCCTAGATCCTCTTTCTTTAGAGCACCATTCCCACCTTTTCACTTATGTCTGGGAAATGCAATCCCACCTGTAACCCCATTGAAACCAGAATAAACATTGTCCATGGAATAAGTGATCCCGAGTGTCTGTGCCTACATACTTCAGCACCACCAAAGTCACATGTGTCTTTTAACATAATAACACACATGCTTTAATGGCACTAACATCCAGTCAAGCATAAAAGATGGCTGAATGTCGTTAATGGAAAGCTGGGTAGTTTGCTCACGCTTCCTGCAGTCAAGATCCATGTGTCAGGTAAACATACATCTGTCCTAGGTGCTGCAAAAGTGACTCATTTACTATATGTTCTGCATAGGTAAAGTCAGTGAGGTCCCATGATAACATACGAAACTAGTATTGAAATATGGCCATTGTCTAATTCTTCCTACACACAGTTCTGCGGCAGCATGCAGAATAATACATCAGAAAGTCCAAAATGCCAGAGCGTGCATAAAAGCATATGATTTACTAAACCAAACTTGGTCCCTCTATCCTGGTATCTTCTCACAAGAAAACTCATGCAATAAATAAATTTTTTAGTCTTTAAGTGCCACAGAACTCTTGATTACCTTACAGAGCAGGTGGTACCTATTTATTTGAAATAAGGATGCCCCACACATACTGCAGCGAAGTGAATAATTGACAAGATCCAAAGGGGTAGCCCTGTCAGTCTAGTTTAGCAAAACAAAGAGTCTTGTGGTACTTTTGAAGACTAACAAATAAATTTAACTGAATAATTGTGTTTTTCGTAGAAATGAGGGAAAGAAATTCCCTGTGTGTCGTTTCAGGTGCTTAACAAGAGATGTCATTATCCTTACATGCTATATGTGATGTTACCTTGATAACTTTGTGATTATTATGGCATACATTGATTTACAGGCAAACTAGAAGGACAGTCATGTAGCCAGTTCTAAAAGAAAGCCACCCCCCACCTACTTCATATAATATATTTGTGGGTTATTTTCAGCTGCTGTAACCCGTTGATCTCCATTTAGCAACTTCTGTATTTTTTCCTCTCTTTATGTCACTTTGGAGGCGTGGGGTCATAGAGCAATGATGTAAAACAACAACTTAAGAAAACAACCTAAATTAAGCATCTGTTTCTGTGATTTTTTAAAAAAAGAGCAGCTGTCCTTTGCTCCCACTAGCATTCTGAAAGCCCACTCAGTTGGCACACAGCTATTTTACATTTCATAAGTTACATTCTGATAGTTTCTATCCTCTTATTGATGGTTTTATACATAGGCTCTTTATTTCTTGTGATTTACTCATACTTACATATCAAAGCTCTTAAACTGCTATCAGATTATTATTTATGTCTAGCGCAGTCGTACTTAAATATTCTAGTCAGGACTGTGATCTGGGACAAGTCACATAGGGTATGACTACACTTACAATTTAGTTTAAATTAATAAGGATTAATTCAAACTAAATTAATGCATGGCTACATTGGCTTTCATTACTTTGAAGTAGAGAAGTCCTTAGTTTGAAGTAATGAACGCTTACTTAGGAATTATAAAACCTTACTTTACTTCAAACTAATGGTTAATTCAAACTGATTAGTTCAAATTAACCCAAGGGAGCCATGTTAATTTGAACTAACTGTTTGTTCAAATTAATGTGGTTTGACCTTCTTCATCCAAGGGTGCCTTCCTCTTTCTATGTACTGGGTGGGGGCTTGGCCCTTCTCAGGGGCCATGTTGCCACACTTCCCATGGCGCCCCCCCTACCAAATTGAACTAACAAGTCCTGTCCATGGACATGCAAGTTTGATCTGGGTTTCTAGTGGGGACATGTTACTTTGAATTAACTTATTCTGAATTAACCATTATTAGTTTGAATTAATTAATTCAAACTTCTTAGTAACTTCTTAAGTGTAGACATAGCCATAGTCTTTCTGTACACCAGTTTCCCATATGTAAAATGGGTATAAAACCTCCCACTAGCGTGTATTGTGAAGTGGTTTGATGCCTACCGATGAAAAGTGCTTATATAAGGGCTTGGCATTCTTAGCATTATTAGTAGGTGACCTACAGACTCATAGCACAAAGACAGTCCCTTCCCCAGGAGCTTCCATAGGATCAAGAGATTAGCTAGATCTCAGTTAAAAGATTTACTTCACAATATTGCTGTCACACTCTGAGAACAGATATAATTCCTTTGAAAAGCTACATGGTATCTTGTTCCAGAGGGATAGCTGTGTTAGTCTAGTTCAGTAAAACAAACAAGGAGTCTGGTGGCACTTTTAAACACTAACAAATTTATTTATTGTATGAGCTTTCGTGCGAGAAAAGCTTATTTCCTCTTCAGAGCATCTGACAAAGTGGGATTTTCTCCCATGAAAGCTCATGGTATCTTGCTTTTCCATTACAGGCAGTGAAGTGCCTTAAGGAGAAGGTGGGACAGTTTATGATATGCCTGCACTTATGACTTAACTGCATAGGATCCCTCAGAGGATAGGTTTGTCAGATACACATCACACAATATATGTCATGTTCCCAAGCGCATTTCATTTCCTTGTGCTGGATTATTTGAACAAAGACAACAGCTCCTTACTGGAAGAAGTATGGTACTGCTGCTTCCTGACATTGATCTTAACCGAGCACTTGTTCCCCTCTGTGTATAGTTGCTCCATTTAGGATTCCTTCCAGGTACACATTATGTCTTCCAAAAGGGCAGTAGAAGAGGAATACCTACAGTTATTTCTTTGGATAAAGAGTCCACAGGAGCGAGGCATGCAGCCTGTCACCCGTTCTGTGCTGCTTTGCTGTGCTATGTAGCAATACAGTAACTTTGATCCCCTGGGAGCTGAAGCGGAAGTTGCTCTTCACCATTAAATTTTTTTATAGATAGCAAAGTCCATCCTTCCACCTGCATCCAAAGCACTGAGGCAGCTGGCAGAACAAAGCACTAGAGAAAAATAGCTGACCAGACTCTATCTGAAATTGCCAACATACAGGTGCAGTCTTGTTTTTCATCTCAGTTGAGTAGTCTCTAGTGACTGTCAATGTTTTACTGAGGCTTATTAACCCTTTCCCCCCCAAAATAGACCCAAAAAACCCTACCTAAAAATCACATGAATAAATGGCTAAAATAACAATGTTTTGTCCAAAAGTGTCCCCCAGGAAAAAGATTAATCATAGCACTTTCACATTTTCTTTTTGTTTCCATTATACTTTTTGTCTCAAGATCTTAGAGCATTTTCCACATGTTAGCTAATTAAACATAAAACTTGCATTAAATAATTAAGATATGCAGAGGTCATGTCTCTCCCCACTGAATGCAGCCAACTCTGGGGTGGAAGGCAGCAGTCATTTAGCAGAGAACAGAAAAACTACACAATAGCTTTGAACAAGCCCTTTGAGACAGGAAATAAAGCTTATAAGCAATGGAAAATAAAGGTAGGATTTAATGAGCCGATAGGCATTCCCCAGACTGAAGTTTTGATTGAGACCTTACTATTAAAATAAAAAGTTCCAGGGGATCTTTCAGATTCACAAATGGTCAAGGGAACCTCGAATTTTTTATGCCTTTCAAAAACAGTCTTGTTAGCTCAACCAGTCCCTGGCCCTGCCCACGCAGAATTGCTCCCTAAGGTGCAATTGAAAACTAGACAGGAAAGTAACACTAGCAAAGTCCCAAACAGTGACGCTTCTAGCACCTCCCTTGGGATGCTATTCTACAGTTTCAAGGTCAGGATCTCCTCCTTCCCTCCCAATATTCTGCCTATAGTTTCCTCTCAATTTCATCTAATTCTGGTTAATTTTACCCCCCCGCCCATCTCCAATATACAATTATAATTCTCCATGCTTGGTGGTTCCATTTGTCAAACACACACACTTTCTCTCTCTATGCCCATCCTGGTCTAATAAGCTGTCAAGAAGCCACACGTATTTGGCTCCTTTAAAACTTCCTGCATATTCCTCCAGCCCCCTGATCATTTTTGTTGCTCTGTTCTAAACTCTCTCAAATTTTCAGTTGTCTTTCTGGTACCAAGTGTCTCAGAACTGAATTCAACATGCTAGGTGAAGCAGCATTTGACCCTTGAAGAGCTGGAGTCTCACCTCCTGGCTCAGTGACATGGGACCAAGATATCATCAGCCCAGAATTGCATTGGCTTTTTTGCTGCCATGTCACATGGTAAAATCATATTTAAGGTGCCCTTCACTATCACTCAAAGTTCCTCCCTCGCACTAAGGACATGTGGTCCACATTATTTTTCCCTACTTCCATTTTTCTCCACTGACTCATTTTATTTTCTGCTCATCTTTCTGATCTCTCACAAATGGTAACATCCTGAATGATTCCTCCTCACTATCTGAAGTGAGGAACTGGCATGATTTGAGGGGCTAAAGAGCCAGACTTACTTTTCCCTTCACGCTTTGGTGTGACCATGCCAAGAGAAGGAGCAGGATGAATGGGAAGGGGCAAAGATAACGTGTGTTTCCCAGCAGGCTGTGCTCTGCATTGCTAGGTTGGGCACCCCAGTTTCATTTTCTGTGTGTCTTTCTCTCCTCCTGCCTAGGAAGGGGAGGTGGGAAGGACAGGCTTGTGCTGTTCACCAACCTCACCTCCATTGATGGGATCCAAATTTGTAGTCTCAGTCAATCCTCTCTAGCTGAACAGATGACAGGCGCAGTAAAGGCAGCCTAGCACATGAGAAAATATGGAGATCACTGGGCCTATGAAATAGTGCCTCCTGACTTGTAGCACAGGGGGGATATTTAGTGATATTAACTGAACCGTGCACTAGTGTCAGGCATCCAGACTGTGGGCTATTTCACTTAATTCAGTGAAAAATAATTTGCCTCAGTCACCTTGCCATTACTAGACCACATTTGTATTCCCGCCTCCAGCAGTGCTGCCTCATGCCTGGGCATAGATATGTCCATGTAAACCAATGCCTTATGTTTTGTGACATGGCAGCTAGCTGTGCTGCTACAACTCCAGGGGAACTCTGAAGAGCCAAGCAAGGCCAAGATGCCATTGTCTGGCACTAGGCTGGCTATGCTATTGTCAGGCTACAGCACCGTGCCAGCTATGTACGGCTTCAGTGCCCTTCATTTGCAATGCTCATGCTGTGCACGAAGCCTTTGCACTGCACAGCCATGAAAGTGAGTCACTTCATCTGCCCGTGCATTTTGAACAGCCTGACTTGGATCTTTTCTTGGTTATATTAAATGGGGTGAGCTTTGATTCATCAGACACTTAGACGTCTTCAGTGCAAAAGTGCTATACAATTGCAAAGTACCATTAGTGGTTTTGTATCAGTTATTATTATTTGATTGTAATGCACTCAACTCTAATACGTCAGGGACTTTGCAGATAAATTGAGCATTCACTAGTTAGCGTTGAATTCCACAGTGAAAGGAATGCTAGTTTTGGATAACCATTTCCTCCCATTCTTAAATCAAATCATTTTGCATATATTTGTATTCCTGCACATCCATTCAATCTATGAAATAATTGGCTGTTTCACTAATGGAGATTAGATGAGAGTCACTGATAACAGCATATAGTGATTGTAGGTGAAGTAAAACTCCCTTATTATGTAGAGAAGGTAGTCCTAGCACCATGGCAACAATCTAATGATACAAAAACTTGGCCGCCCTTCAGTTGCATCAGAACAATAGGTGCTGTCAGCATGACATAGCTACATACTAACAACTGAGAAACCAGAGTGTGAAGTTACACTCTCCCTTTCTATTTATGGCTACCATGTAAGCACAATATCTTACTATTTACCAAGTGAAAGTTGTACAAAGAGAATGCTAATGACTAAGGCCCTGAGCCAATTCCCATTGAAGCCAATGGTAAATGGCTCACTGACGTGGATCAGACTATTTCAGAAATGTTGAGTGGTAGTTATGCTTAGAAATCCCTAGAAATTAGTGATCCCTAAACCTAGAAATTAGTCTGACTCGAACAGTAATAAAATATTTAGTCTTTCAGGCTTCTGTGCTTTGGAATTATTGGGAGGTTGGTCTAGGTGAGGCTTCGGAAAGTTCCTGGCATGGAAAATATTTACAAAAGCTATTCCAGTATTTGAACTTGGATATTGGAAGAATTTTATCCAGGGCCCAGGCCAAAGCTAATTGAAATCAACAAGAAAAATACTACTGAGTTAATTGGGCTTTAGCTGGGTCCCCTGGGATGCAATGTCCAGTTCTTGTGGTTTTTGATCAGGCAGCGAGTTGTTTTAATGAAGTTTTGACTTGGGATAAATGGTTTAGTGGCTTTATCTGCAGTGCTCAGAATCATAGGCTATGTCTACACCTAAGATCTTAGTTTGGACTTGGTTAGTCTGAACTGAGTAGTTCGAAGTTAGTTCAGACTAACTTTTTAGTTCAAACTAAAAAAGCACAGCTAGTTCAAACTAAAAGTTAGTTTGAACTAAAAAACATGGTTTAATTCGAACAAACCATTAGTTCAAACTTATTTAGTTCAAACTAGCATGTTTACATCATGCTAGTTTGACCGAGCCAAAGCAGCTAGTTTGAACTAAGCAGTTAGTTCACACGAGCCAGCCAAACTAACTAGTTCAAACTAAGCTTTGGCTAGTGTAGATAAGGCTCAAATTTTATTATAAAAAGAAAGAAACCAACTGTTAAGAGAAATGTGAAATGTCTAACGCAATCGGATACATACAAATGATTTAAAATCCGTATACGTCAGGTTTCTAGTAGAATTGTGGAGTTTCCAAGCTTGTATAACCACTTGGATATACATCTAGTACCTGGGTGGTTCTCAGTCTTCTGTTGTAGTAGCTTCAGTTGTAGATGAGTCGATTCAGAGGTAGGTGAAAGCTGAAGACTAAGTAGAGGCTGACTGAAGATAAAATGGATGTGGTGCAGTTGCACGTTATGTCCCTTAGCCCTTTCCATACTATTTGTGGAAATTTACAGAAGTAAAATGGAGTCCAGGGTCACATGAGTAAGTCCTGGTTACTCATCAGGTGTAGCCCTGGCTTCTTCCCCCTGAACCCATTTTACCTGTTGGTTTCCTTAACAGGCCATTAAACAGGCTATTGCTGCTGCCATCCTGTCTGGGGTGTTGCCCAGAAACACACCAGAAGTTGAAATAAAAATAGATCAACCATATCTATCATTTCCAATGCAAATATGACACATGAACATAAACAACATAATCACATTTAGCAAATTATAACCTTTCTAATGGTACTTTACATGGAATATCTCATTTGCATTATTGTAATTTTAACATATTGATAAATAATATCATAAATGGTCCCTTAGTCCAGCCAGCATCACAATAATCTTGGACTTCAGTCTTTGGAATGGACTTGGTCATTGATGCAACCAAAACTGTGGCATTCACTAACTACACTCGCTAAACGGAAATATCTTTGGCTCTGAAATGTAGGCTTGTTTTTTTTTCAAAATAGACAAAAAATGTGATCTCATAAGCTGTGTGTTGACACTTATGTCTCTTGGCCCTTGCTATACTGCTTGTGGAAATTTACAGAAATAAAATGAAGACCAAAGTCACATGAGAAAAAGCTGGTTGCAAGTTACAAATTAACAACAAGGAAGGTGTTTAAAAAAACATGTTTTGCACTCCAATATCATAATTCAAATTGGATCAATGTCATTAAATCAAATCATTAAAAGGTTTGTTTAATGAAAGAGTCAATTGAAGTTGCACACATCACAGTACAGCTCAGCATTTTGCCCTACAATTATGGTGTTAGGTGACACATGCAAGAAACAACTAGACTGAGCGTTAGTTAACCATATTCCAGCCCAGATGAACTCCCATTCCTCTGTTATGAAACCCTGAAAATACAGACTGTTGCTGGAATGACTGGATCACTCTTAGCTCTTCTGATACCACTTTCATACCCCACATAACAAACAGATCAACTCCTTGCACCTCACCACTGTTTTTGTAAAAGGAATGCTTAATCCAATGTTGTATGCAATATAGTGGTAGCTGTATTGGTCCCAGGATATTAGAGAGAAAAGATGGGTGAACAAATATCTGCTATTTGTTTCCTGGACCCAGGGCCATCTAGGGAGTGGGGGGGGGGAGGCACGAGTGGGGCCACTGTCCTGGGCTCCATGGTTGCATGGGCCCCATGCTGCTGCCCTCCCCTCCTCCACGGCCATAGGCAGCAAACTGAAGGCAAGGGGTGGTGAAGAACCATAGAGCCTGAGGCTGGTCTGCCCCACTGCTGGGGAGGAGCAGCCAGCCCCAGGGTGGGGTGGGAAAGCAGACCCCGGCCTCTGGGTCAGCCCTCCCCACCCCAATGCAGGGAGGGCTGGGGCCCCAACCAGCTGATTGGCTCTGGGCCCTGTCGCTCCCTTGGGACTGCCCTGCCCAGACCTGAGGAAGAGCTCTCTCTAGCTGTGTGCAGAGCTCAAAAGTTTGTCTCTCTCACCAAGAGAAGTTGGTTCAATAAAAAAATGTATCCTCACCCACATCATCTAGCGTGATATACAGACAATCTCATTTGCAGGGAACAGCTATCTTTTCCCCCGCCAGTATCGCTAGCATTCTTCTCTCCAATTCTCCTGACCTTCCATTTAGGAGTGCAAGAAAATCAAAGGGAAAAGGCAAGCTCTGTTTTTAAATGGAACATACTTCAGGGCTGTCAGCTGTTCTGTCCCAGCTCCATCTCAGACTTCAGGAGCTTCAGCAGGGCCTGCCCTCTAGTCTTTCATAATCGCCCAAGGGGACTGTTTTCTAGTTGCTCAGTAATCATGAAAGCTAGAAACTACTTTTAAAATCTGAAATTCTTGTGCAACTATTTGAATCTCTGAGGTGGGGCTTTTTTTTTTTTTTTAAAGTACCAAAGATCACAAGACTCAATATAAAACCATGACTGTTGACACCACTGCGTGTCTGCAAGGGCTTCACAAAACTCTGGTCGGCAGTCCCTGCATTTGTTTGTGAAGGAGAGAAGACTCCAACATCAATAAAAATAGTAATAATGGGCACCATATATTGACAATGTGCTGTATGCCCACCAGCTAATCAGTCCTAAAGCCATACCCTTAACAGACGTATTAGTGTCCCTACTTTAAGCCTAGAATACTGAGGCAGAAAAGTTTGCTTATCCAAGGCCATGCAGAGAATCAAAGGAAGCACAGGGTTGGAAGTCAGAAAATGCTGGTCCCCGGGTCCCTGAAAAAGTCTGACGTGAAATCTCAGGTCCGAAGAAGTCAATGAAGCCAGAGTCCTCACCTCCCTCCCCAGTAATTGAGAAATGTTAAAATAACAGATTTATAACAAAGTAATGAAAAAATTGCTCATATCAGCAATCCACCTGATTAATGATTAGGCATAAGGATAGACGTGGTGGAAATTATAGAACATCTTTTCCCGCGTGATAAAGGTTACTGCCTGGGAAACTGGAACACATAAGACGAAAGGAAAAAACATTATTATTTCTAAACTGCCCCACAAGAGACAGATTTAAGTATGCAGTGGAGGTCAATATTTTTTAACCATGAAAGTCTTTTTCCTTTGAAAAATGTTCTTTTCAAAAAAGAAACTTTCCATGAAAAACTATTCCCAATATCAACATATTGGCAGCATTTTTATCAATATTTTATCATCATTTTCAAATGTATATTGGAAACTTTTTGCTTACCAAAAATGGTTTGATAAGAAAATGTGACTTTGGGTGAAGAAAACCCAAGAATAATGATTTTGACAACAGTTAAAAATAGCATGAAAAACAGCTTGAATTCAAACCCTGCAAAATGGAAACAGCATCCTTTCCACATGTTTTGTGAAATTGCATTCTTGGTTTTTCTACCAGCTCTAGGATTCTACAGCATACTGTTAAGATTTTATTCAGCTGAATCCTTTTCCTACAGGTACACACATCTCACTATTACAGTGCAAACAGCCCTCTCACGCATTCCTTTACTTACTAAGAATGACAAATGCTAAATACAGTAAACCAAACAACCATTGCAACAAAACTACCTCACACAAACAAAGCACCAATATAAATATTTGCATAAAAGCATCCCAAATAGAATAAATGATCCGTGTGTGAAGAAGCTTGTCAGTCCATGAATGGTTGGGTGTTTGTCAGGGGTGTTTGCTACATGGACGTCTGGCATATTGCCACCAATCAGCTTGTGCAACTTGAGGTTGGAATTTTGAAGGAGGGGAGGGGAAGCATCAAGAAAATTGAGAGCAAGTGGGTGAGCAGGGGGGCGAAATCACAAAGTGTAGGTACTATAGAAGAATCCCTTTAATTTAATGTGATGTCTCACTCACACACACTGAACCGCTGCCCTGCAGTAACTGGTGGGGGTTCTAAACCCACTTCCAACAAGGTGAAAGGAAGTGGAGAATCAGGACCAAATGCTCTCTTCCAGTGCCATAATGATGTAGTTTGGCACCCAGGGCAAGCACCACCCATGGTGCCCTCTCCCAACCCAGGATCATTGCTGCACCTGCCCTGCCTTGGGGCCTGATCTGGCTCCTGCTGCCTCTGTGAGGTAGTGCAGAGCGGGATCTGGCCCTGACAGCATCCCTACTGAGTTCCTTGGCTGGACAGACCAGATTCCCCTTATCTGGCCATGGTGGGTCCCTCAGCAGAGCTGCTACCTGGCTGCTTGGCCCTTGGTGTGTGGCCACAGGTCTCGCCCCCCCCCCCAGCCTGGTGCTCAGAGGCATTTGCCTTTGGGGCCAGGTAGGGTCTGCGCCTGCCTGCTGTGCTTTGGCACCTTCTAAAATTTGGCACTTGGGGCTTTGCCCTGGTTGCCCTGCCTGAGTTATGGCCCGCTCTCTTCCCTTCTCTTTGTGTCCTTATTCACCTGGAACCCAATCCTGCCACAAAAACTGTGCAAGTAATTCCATGGCTATCAGTAGAACTAATTGTTTGAGTAAGAATTACTCCCAAGAACAAGTATTGCAGGAACAAGAACAGAAATGTACCAAATCATTAGCTCTTTGCATTTGTCATGCGGTTGTCACCAACATGCACCATGAAGGTGTGTGTCTTGGCCTGACTGATCTCAGGTCTGGTGGAACAAGAGAGTCCACTGGAGAAAAATGTCAATTGTTCATATTAACACAGATAGAGGTGTCCCATCTGGTGCCAGAACAAGTTACCAACATGCAATACTATCAGTCCAAAAAGAAAGGAAACAAGATACAAAAATATATCCCCTTAGCTGCACAAACCAGCATAGCCTCATTGACATCACTGGAACAACCTCAATTTACAGTAAGTAGCTCAGGATCTGACAGTGGCAGTATTGGAAAAGCGCACCAATCCTAATGTACTGAAATAGCCTGGGCCTCCCCTCTACTAACACAGGCCTTGCTATCTCAAAAGCAGACTGGGCAGAAAAACCAGGCTTAATAGCCCTGGCCTGCAACCTCAGCCTAAGTGAGCACAACAGGAGATTTTACCCTTAAAACATTCTTCCAGCAACCTCCTGATGCACTGCCAGTTGGCAGTGGTGAGTGTGATTCACACCATTTTAGAACAGAAAGTGGTGCTTTATTTCTCCCTGTTTTACTGGCTTTAAAATCCCAGTGTTAAGTACCCTTGGGCCAATGCAATCCAAAAAAGCCTCAACCAAGATAGGCTGTGTAAAGATAAAAGTACAAACAAATACTTGGGGGGGGGGAGGAGAGTGTAATAGGGGCAGAATAGTCTCATGGTTAGAACAGAGGAGCCGAAATCAAATCTCCCTAGGTCTACTTATGTAAACTTCTCCAAGTCACTTAGGCAGGCTGTTAGCTTTGGGAAAAATCAGACCCACTTACTTGTATAAACTGAAGAGGCCTAATTTTAGGCAGCCGAATTTGTAAACTTTGGCCCAGGTGGTTTATTTGCAGTGACACAGCAGGAGACCCAGATCTCCTTATTTCTATCACTACAACTTTAACTCATGACCCTGTGCTGCCTCCAACTACAACTGCAGCCAAAAAGATTTGTTTGTACTTTTCTCATTCTGCACAGGTGAATAGAAAATGCATATTTAAATTCACCACCGATTAAAGTCTGCAGTCATTGGCTATGTCCTGACTGAGCAGTTGGTTAAAAGGAGGTGCTGCAGAGGGCCAGCTGGCTCCTTCTGATGAATTTTCTGCTTCTGGATTTGGTGGATTAGCTATGTGGAGCAGGGAATGTGTAGTTACCTCATTTCATGCACTTTTTTTTAATGTCATAACACCAAACAATAATGAAAGTTAGCCAGCCACTTTTATGAGCCTGTTATAGGCTTATTGCTGTTGTTATCTCTTTGCTTTAGATGGCCTTTATTTTAATGAGTATGAGGCTGATGTCATACACAACTACAGCAGCCATGTGTTGTGACAAGTTCTCGCCAACAAGTGAAATTAATGTCTTCCACAAAACTAAGTTGTTACAGGCATTGTATATACAAAGAGGCTGTTAAAATATAAACGCCAGATATAGTGGTGAAATAAATAGCTGATGCTACACTGCTGAAATAGGAGCATTAATAATATTGTGGAACTATACATTTAGGACTCATTACAAATAATCAATGCTATGTGAATAGTGCTGGAAATACATGGAAGTAATCTTCATGTGGTAGGTTGCATTTATTATGCATCTCTTGCTGCCTCACCTTCACTCTGCCTCTTAATCCATTTCTGCTGGGATCTGTTCTCCTGCTGAAATCTATGAACAGATTCAAACTGCTGCCATTAAAACAATAAAACAAATCAGACAGTCAAGCAAACAAGCAAAAGAGCCAAAAATGTGATCAAATGTTGTGAGAGAAAGATGACTTCCCTGTCAGAACACACAATTCTGAGATGCAGAGTGGGCTGTATTTAGCTCTAGAACAGTGACAGATGCAGAGTCTGGTATCTTATGACCAAGCAACTCCAGAAATGGGTTTTATACCGTTGGATTGTGGCAATTCCCAGGAGAAGACAAAGTTCAGTATTTCTTGGTTTAAGTTGTGAACTGGATGAAGATCGGAAGGTGCACTTGCATAAACAGCAAGCCTATTCAGACATTTCTAAACTTGAGCAGACAGACTGGAGGCCCCCCACCACACACTTCCCAGTTCCCCTCCCAAATCTTTTGTTATTTTGAGAAAGCTGTATTAGGTTTTCTCCCAGCTGTTGAAACAAAATAAATGGTGTCCTCTTTCAATGTTATGGAACAAAACTGAGCATGTCTAACATCCAGGGGAGCAAAACCAGATTCTCCTTAGCCATGACTCAACAAATATATTGAGTACAGTTGCTTTGCTGAACATGGGGGGTTGGAGCCTGGACTAGATGACCTCCTGAGGTCCCCTGCAGCCCTACATTTCTATGACTCTATGCCGTGAGTATCACCATCTGGTCTATCACTTTCATTCCTTGAGGAGCAGGATCCAAGTCTGTATATTTTGGAGAATGGGGCAGGCCCCTTCCCCAGTCTGAGTCTCCATCTGTATACGCATTCACCCAGGAACATTCCAAGAGTTTGAAGAATATGGCTCTAGGAATGATTGCTACATTTGGAGAAATAAAGTATCAAGTTAATTTTTCTCTACTGCATTTTTTTTTTTTAGCTCTACCTGCAGTTTATGTGACTACAAAGTTTTCAAACAGCTATATCATAGCAGTCTGTCGCAAGTGTATTGGGTGTTTCAGTTTGCCAGACCTGTCATAATAAATTAATTACAGGATGTTGCAGAAATGGCTAAGTTCCAGCAGCATCTTGCACAGTTTAATATAGCCCCATTTCCCCATTTCAATGTATTTGTGGTTAGATAAATCCTCAGAAAATTTACAGCTGCTACAGACTAGTTTATTATACTCCCTGCCTGTGCAGGAGATATAAGTGTAACAAGAATTTGATGTCTTCTCAGTGCATAGATTTTACTGATTAGTTCTTTACCGGTGTGGAAACTTTTTTCCGCTAAAAGTGGCATCTGCAGTTTCTACTGAATATTCACATCTGAGCATTAGATAGGAATTGTAAAACTGGTTTTCCACTGCTGACCAAAGTGCAAAGTGCACAGTGACAAAATATAGTTCACACTTCTTGTAAGGTGTTTCGAATTTGTTAGATGAAACACAAAGTAGCCATCCCCATTTGTCAGAGCAAAATGATGATGTAGCCTTTTGAATCTGAAGGACTGCAAAGTAATGTATAAACAACAGCCCGTCGTTATACAAAGCTCTCTGCTCACACGCTGACCCCTGCCTCACCATGGATTTCAGTGGGGTTCTACTTGGGGTCTGCAGCCACTGGTGTACAGCAGATAGAAGACTAGGGAAAACTGTGGCAAAAAGACACAAGATGCTACTCCACTCACAGCAAAAGTGTCATTGAATCTTTAATGTACATAACAAAAGCAGTCAGGAGCTTGGTGTGAGATCCTCATTCCTGCTCTAACTACTACAGTTGTGGCTGGTTAAAGGGCGGTACCAGTGAGGAGAGACCCTAAAAGGTTCAGATCCAGAGGGACCCTAAACGGTCCAGATCCAGTCAGGACAAGATTCCTTTGGTACAGGCATGGTGGCAGGCAGAGCTTCCGTCTAATGATTATCACACAAATGTCCCTAAAGGGCAGTGGTTTTCAAACCTAGGGTTGGAACCCAATACTGGGTTGCAGCAGCTCCTGCTGCTGCCATCAAAAGACTGGAATGCATTGCTCAAAGAGGTAAGTGTTGGGTCGTGGGCATAAATGAATTTTTTCAACTGGGTCCTGGAGAAATAAGTTTGAAAACCACTGCTACAGGCGATGTCAGAGGTGGGGCTGGAGGTCCTTGTCAGAGATAGGACTGTGGCAGCAGAACTTCAACAGCACCAATCCAATTTATGACAAGTGCCTTTTCAGCCTCTTGGGCAGCCTAGGAGTGGGAGAGTACCAAGGCAGCTTTAAGACACCGTAATCTACTTTTCCACTGGGCTGTGAGTTCCATGCTGCACCTGTTCGAGGCAGGGCACTGAATCTCCCTCTTGATTTCTAAGGTTTAATCTGAAGGCTCCTACATAGCCTGGAACTCTGCGTACAGCCCACAGAAGGATGAAGAGCTTGGTGGGATGATTAAAAGGTCTTAGCTGCTAAAGATTAAAAAGCATGATGGAAGCCACCAAAGCTCTGTTATAATGAGTCTTTCCAGTCTCGTCTGTTCCTTCTGCTCAAGCACCAATTCCTAGTTGCTATAATCTCATAAGTCTGCCCCAGACAGCAGTTTTCTTCTCAAGCTGCTCATTTTCTTCTTTCAAACCTCCTTTCCCTTTTATTCCTCACGCTTAGTAGTTCTGTTCCAAATGCATACATTTATACTTTTAAGCAATAAAAAACTTTGAACTGATGCAATATGTTTTTACAGGCACAGCTGCACATCCATAAATTATTCTCTCCAAACCATTCTGGGTAGTTTTAGGACAGAATGCTTAGCAAAAAAATATGAAAGACCTGTAAATTAACCTTTCATTGCCTTTAACATTCAGCAAATACATCTAATTTTTCCCCTGCTTCTAGACAACTACTACTACTACTACTACTACTACTTTTTTTAAAGATTAAACCATATGCACTCAAAGGGTGTGCAGTTTTATACCTTCTTATTGATGTAACTTTTTCTGGCAATTTAGGTTATCCCTTTAATTGGAGAGAATCAGGTTTTTATAAAATGGTTAGGATAAGCACTAAATTGGACTTTAAGTCAATGGTGGAAAACTAGTTAAATTTACATCAGCTGCGTGGAAAACTGAAACTGATAGTTTAGGTGGGGATTCAGTTTAAAAATTATAGTTGCCTAGTTTTAAGCAGTTAGTTGCACTATTATATTTTTAGAAGTGCCCAGCATCAAAGATCGAACTAAAGTCTAGCCTGCATACACTTGGAGACTAAAGTTTGAACTGGCTCACATGCTAGGTAAGTAAGAAACTGAAGTTTATGCTCATTTCATATATGTTATAAAGGAATAATTTAAAAAATGTCTGTGTTTACCAAACAAGTGTTTTGCTTTAGCCTGTTCCCGCCTTAAATGAAGTATTTCCTATTCACCTTAATAACTAGAGCAGAAAGATGTGCTGAATGAAGTGCCTCATTATCAAGTTCGCATCCAGAGTCTCTGCAGAATGGCTACCATGCCGGCTATTTTTCATAGCTGTCTGCTTTTGCTTGGGTTGGACCATTGTTAACCCTAAATGATCCTGACATTCAATTCTCTATCAAACAATCAGGTCCAGCCGGCAGATTTAGTTCACTAGTCAACAGAGATTTTCAGTTGTCATGTTCTTCTGTGTTCTCATTAGCCCTTGTTTGACTGTGATCCATTGCCTATTGCCTTTTGAGTTAAGTGATGCTACAAATATGGTATTTGTGTTTTATGATGTACATTTCTCAAAGAATGAAGGCAAAAACCAAATGCAAGAAGATGGTTGTGGGGAATACAAGGAAAAAAAATCTCTTCCTTTCCATTTTAATTGTTCACAATTGTGTAATGTTCTTTGCTGAACCACAAATACACATTACAGATGAAGGAAAAGATGTATCCAGAAAAATATACAATAGAATCCCAAAACAACACCAGGTAGTTATAAAGTTCTGTAATGTTTCATCTTTTTATATAGATTTCTACGTGCTTTGTTCTAGTAGTGATCACCATTATCACTAATACACTGACACTATTTGTGCCTCTAGAACAAGGTTAAATCTGTGTTTCCTATAGAAACTACTCATGCAGGTATTTACAATACAGGACACGCAGGAGTTCTGCCATTCTTGGCTGTAGCTTAGTGAACAAAATCTTGGGATGTTTAATGTGCATCTCAAAAAAAATTCAGATATTTTGTGCAGTAGGCATTCTGAACCCTTCTGCAATATTTTTCTTAAATTAAAATGTAGTCCCACTAAATGTTTGGAAAGTTGGCATCAAGTGTGCAAAGTTCACCATTTTTTACAAGTGTGTGTCCTGTGTTACTGTGAAAAAGCCACTGTGCTACACAAGGACACCAAGTTTCATTTCTAAGATTAATTTACTAAACCACCCCCTTGCTAATACAGATTGACTTGACAAATAGAAAATTTATTTTTCTACAGTTGCAAATATATTTAACATATAAACTGAAGAGCTGAAAAATCACTTATTCTTCTATGGTTGTATATATATTTAAAACAATCTGAATGCCTGGGGGAAGAAAAGGTTGCCGTTTCTCAGTTCCCCACACTGCTGGAAGGAAAAATGAGATATTTATAAATTAATTTATTAGCTACGTTTCTAAACATAGGTAAAAACGTCAAGTCCTTGATATTATGTTCTATATGTACTATTTTAGAAGATTAATAATAACCTGAAGCTGAATCTCCTAATCTAGATACTGAAAATGGCTCAGAAGTGTCATTTTGTTAAATGTAGACCTTTGTTCTTTCTCATTTCCTCTGAAATAAATGCAGGTTGCTCTTACACTGCACTGAAGGAACACAAAGCAGTAAAAGAATCTACCCTCCATGAGGTGGGGAGAAAAGGATAATGCAAATACAGCCAGTGATTCTGTAATAATGAGATTAGTAACAAAACAGTTTTTAAAAGTATATTTTCAACTCCATCAATTTTCATGTTGGGTCTTTGATTTGATTTCTGTGCTTAACTGTTATTTGGAGCCATGCCTTGGAAGACGCTTGTTCTGCCTTTCCTCTCTCAGTTTGGAAAGTGTGGCAAAGCAGCTCTGTTCAGCTTCAGAGCAGTGAACATAATTGGAGCCCTAGTTCGCAAGCATGAAAGGAAGCACTGTTCCTTTGATTAGAACCACCATCTCTCTCTGGTGTGCATCTGAAGTGTTATTTTTATCTTCATCATCTACAATGGCAAATTAACATTTTACTACGCTTTCCAAATGAGCACCCAGCTCTTGGCTACTGCTTCGGTCTCCTTGACGTGTAGCCTGATGTCATGTGCTACCCTTATCTTTAAATGTGACCAGTGACATTTTAAAGTCATATGATGTTGAAGTTTTCCTTTCATAAAATATTACATTCCATATACCTCAATGAAGTTGCAGTTGAGCCATATTTCATCAGCAGCTGGACAAGAAGCCAGGCTAAAATATTAAATGGATTCACTACTAAGTAATAATAATATACTTTTATAATATATGACTGGAGAAATGACACACAGGAGTTTGTTATCATCCTAATGCACACATGTAACTCCCATTTAGAATAATATGAGATCTGCATACACACACACACACACACGGCAAACAGAGCCCTTACCAAAGAGTCCTTACCAATTCCCTTGAATAAAGGGTTTTTGTACTTGGGGAGGTTTACCCCACAGAAACATGTTTACAGATTTTTATGCCTTCAGAACATGTGCAGGGAAGACACTATAATATATGGCAACTAGTCCTTTGCATCTGGGTGCATTTCACACATCGGTGCCCAACATTGTTATTTTCACTTCTTTTTTTAATGGAATCAAGTGCCCTGTCTACTAAATAAGGGTTTTCTAATTTTATGTTATTTATTGCATCAGAGGGGGAGGGGAAAGATTTTCCAAGCAGAGTAAAAATAAACTGGACATTGTAAGAAAAAACACCAGCATTAACAGACAAAAAGTATTTCATTTAATATCAAATGTAAAATGTTTGATAGTATTGTAAGAAGTTGTTGAAAAATTAATAATGGTTCACAGCATAACACTATTACATAAGAAACAAACTAAATATATAAAGCAAATAAATACAACAGCACAAAATAAACTATTCATTCTGATATGAAATAGTTCTTCAAAACAAAGTAAAATACATTTGGCAACGCCATTAGTGCAGCAAAAATTAAATGTTACAAAGTTTTAATGCACATTTATATAGATATAAAAAGCCTTCATTTTAAAAATCAATGTACCAAGAAGATGAGTTTTTCAGTCCATGTTCATGTTGGTGAGATTTACTCATGAGTAGTTCTACAGAAGTCAATTTTCTTGCATGAGTAGGTGTTCAACAATACAAAAAAGGGTTGCAAAATCTAGTGAAAACTCAACAAGAAGACATAAAAAGTGTGTGTTTTCATGACGACCGGTGTAATGTCAAGATTCTTTCAGTATGGTCACGTGCTACATACAGAATATTGTCAGTCTTTTTACTTGTGAGAAAATAAAAAATGCTAACACAGAACCTTCTGTCCTGGCCAAGCTTGGTTCATTTTAGGTCAGAGTACTAACAGTTTTAGACTTCACTCTACCACCTTTGCTCATGATGAGCAGTCCCACTGATTCTAGTGGGACTGTTCAAAAGTGGGCCAGATATAAAGCCTATTGAAATCAATAGGAATCTTTCCAACAAGTAAAATTCTATTCAGTATGAGAAAGGTAGCAGAATCAAAGAGCAAATTATTTTAAAATGCACCTGTACATGCTGCTCTTTAGAAATATGAACCTTAGACTTCAGGCTTTAACTGTCTCGGAGCCCAATCCTGTAAAGTGCTGGATACTCAAGTTTCATTAACGTCTGTAAGAGCTGGAAGTATCTGGTTCCTTGCAGAACTAGGTTCTGTACTATATGGCACATCTTGACCTGGGGCAGGGGGGAATTTCGTAGGTTTGTCCATGTTTAATGTTTTGATTTTCAATTTTTTTTCTTTTTTTTAATCCTTGAAGTGAGATTATAATTTCAGCACATTCAAATTCAGTTTTTGCATACAGTATAACATTCAGAATGTAATGCCAATATCTGGAATTAAATGATAACTACACTTCATCACAGTCCGGCTCAAAGGCAACATTTGTCTTTCCACCTGAATGTGAGTTTTTCACTGCTCTTTTTTTCTTCTTCTTCAGTTCCACACCATGGGATCTAGGTTCATTCTCAACACTGTTAGTTGTAACTGATGATGCTGGGATCTCAAGAGCCGATAAGTTTGGTTGATTTTCTGTTGTATCATTCTTTAGTATCTTTTTCTTTTTCTTCTTCAGACCTCTGATGTGGGATGGGGAGAAAAAGAAGATAAAAAATGTATAGAATTAGTTAAATTTTAGAGCTTCTTCCACCCACAGTTAACATGATAAAACAATTCCTCCTGAGTGTAGTGTTCAAACAGCTGTGAGTTCTATGTGCTGCTACAGAACCAAAATGGACAAAAGCACTAGACCCAAGTATGGAATCTCTATTCCAAATCCATTGGTTTGCTTTGTAACATATGTTCTAATAGTCTTGTCTGATGACAGCTGCCCAGTTGTTTTTAAAAAACAACTGTTTTTTTAAAACTCAGCTAGAGCCTTCAGTAACCAATAAGTTTAACTATTTAAAAAGTGTAAAATTATCAGCCCTCCTTTGTGCCCCTGCCCAAGTACCATGACAGAAAATTTTTCATCCTCAGCTTCACTTTCCACAATATTCCACTCAAAGAGAGAGTCCTAGTTTATTTATTAATCCACCCACTCCAGGAAAACCATGCAAAGTGGAATAACTCAGTTGATCATTTAAAGTATTTGAACTAGGATGTATTTATAGAAATGCAAGGTGCTTTCATTTTAACTAATGTATCAGGCACTTCATAAAACTGTGCTTCAAGCCAGTTTCACATGTATCCTCTTCAATTGCTGCCACCTGATCATGGGGTTATGATGGCCCTTTACAGACCTCCAAATGGAGTAAGAATCTGAGTGCATTATGGTGTTCCAACCCTCATCATGGCAAAGTCATGGATCCTCCTTTTGGGTAGAAGCTGATGTAACCTTAAATTATTACACAGCTCACAGGTGCTGACTTTTGGTTTTTGCCAGTGGGTGCTCCTCTCTGCCCCCTCTCCTGAAGCGTCGCCCCTGCCCATTGCTCGCTCCTTTCTTCCCCCTCCTGCCTTAAGGGGCAATGATGGCAGGGAGAAGGGAGAGAGAGGTGCAACTGGCAGGTGGGATTTGGGGGAAGGGGCTGAGCAAGGGCGGGGTCTTAGGGAGAAGAGGCAGGAGTGGAGCTATGGTATGAAGCGTGAATGGGGCCCATGGTTTGCATGGCCCTTCCGCTTCTTGGGAGCTTCCAGAAGTGGCACTCCAAAGTCAGTGGGAGAGACTACCTCCAAAAGGGAGGTACAACACATCCAGCATTTCTTGCCCCATAAGGGGAGACTTAGCTTCCCAAAGCTATGCATACCCATCGCCCATATTGTGGGTCATAGACACCGAGCAACCCTATCTTTTTCGGGGGGTGATCAGTATGGAGTAGGCACATATGACATGTCTTAGAGTGTAAGCTCTCTGGTGAGGGGTTATCTTTTTGATCTGTGTTTGCATAGTGGTTAGTGCTAGGGGGTTTGGTCTCCAACTGGGACTCCAAAGTGCTACCACAATAAACATGAATAAAAAAATAAACTGAGATGATTGAAATCCAAAGCTTGTAGCAAGCTTCATGGAGCTGCTTTGGAAGTTATGAGGCAAAACAATAGTTGATGCTGGTGATCCTTCTTTAGTGCAATAACCTTTCATATGCAAGACTTTCAAATGGCTAAAGCCTTGCAAAAGAAATGAAAGATTTTCACCTGTAAATGGAGTCCTTTTGAGATGGGCTGCGCACATTCACACCCTTGGGATCTGCTGACAGTACAGCTTTGAGCACAGAACGTTTGATGGCAGTGCCTGCTGAAGCATGACCTCACGTTCTCCCCAGCTCTACCTTCATTGATCCTGAGCATTCTGAGAGGGAGGCTATAAAAGAGCACAGCACTCTGGCCACCATTTCTCTTTCTACCACCTCCTCATCAGGTCCAAGATTACATTAGGCCACTGGGGAAAATAGGAAGGTGGGCAGGGAGTAGAAATGTGCAGAGTCTATCTTTAAGAACTCCAGTTCCAGATGAGTGCCTTCACTTTTCCTCTTCTTCAAGTAGCCTGTGTACATTCCCATTCGTGGAATAATTTGATAAGCAGTTCTATCATGTGAGGAAGGTGGGATATGGAATCCTAATTAAATCATGACTGAAGCACCTTTCTACCAAAGTGAGCACCTGAATGGGAGAACAAGTCTACTGCATAATGCTCCTTAAATATGTGTATCAAGATCCATGTAGTATATCTTCACATTTCTACAACTGAGCACTGAAGCTAAAGCCATTTTGGCCACTGGTTCATAAAATGAACATCATCTCCTGATGAAAGCAACTTCTACTTTTATCCTCAGGAGAAGTCTTGTCATCAGGATGTGTGTTCTGGAATTCAATGGATCCCACTGGTTCTTCATTCCCCTGATAGTGTTCTTAGGACTACAGATAGGAAGTGGTCTCTATAGCCCACTGATTTAGACTGATCTGAGAACAGCAGATTCAATGAATGAAGCTTCCCCTGACCTCTAACAGGGGATTGATCCGTATAAGGACAAGCATTTTCAACATCACCATAGCACTTAGGTGAGAACCAAGGAAGGTCATCTGGTACAAGGAGGGAAATGATAATTGCCAGTCTTGCCAATATTTTGCATCAGGTTTATCTATCATAGTACCTACTGTGTCTATGTGAACTGTGTAGAGCAGCTAAGCAGCATTTGACCTGATATGTTTTCTTGAGAACAGAAATGGTAAATTTACCTGTCTTTCACAATCTAATTGAGTGTTAGCTTGAGGATCTGATATCTGATATGAGGCAGTAAATAAAAGGGAAACCAGAGGCCTTGGAATAATGAAAAGTCAGAAAAAAACCTCCCAGGTGATCCCACAAGCCTTCTAATGGGACGGAATGAAAGATCTGGGGAAATCTGAATTTGCTCTGTGATCTTTTGCATTTTCTTTTCTTATCCTATCACCCTACCTAGGGGATATAGGGTTCTATGGAATCTTAGGATCTGGTTATAATTGTGGATCTGAGTGATATGTCTGGGCAACTACAATTATGGTAAATATTCATGGCATGAAGGAGCCAGAACCAAGGTCCAGAACTAATAGATATGGTTCTTGCATTATGGGCATGCCACTTCTTCAGGCATCTGCACTGTGCCATGGCCTTACCCTCTACCCCAGGGTGTTTTCATAACTGACCTGAGAGATCCAAGAGGGATCTGGAGCGGTAGTTGACCCTGCTAAGAAGAGTGATATCTTGTACCATGATCTTATCTGGAATAGAGGTGCTGGATGAGAAGGGATGCTGACACTAGGACTGGCTCTGCTAATGGAGGTTGAAAAATACAGTGTTCCATTGTATCTCAAATTGGGATTTGATGATTTAGGATCCTTTGGTATTGAAGATTTTGCTTTCACTATAAGAGCAGAGCACAGTACCTTCAGAAGGATCTTGAGCTTTTTATTCGCTGGGGGGCTGAGAACTGGCATGGACATCCCAGTACTCACAGGGGCGGGGGTTTGACTGCTAGCCTCCTGGAGTACTAAGACTTGATGTTGGTTCTGAAACTCCTTGTGAGCATTTGCTATGCAGATGTTTATCTATGATGTGGATTTTATTTTATTTTATTTTATTTTATTTTATTTTATTTTGTGGATTAACTTCACTGTCTCTTTCTTTGCTGCTATATTTCCATGGATAATTGGTTTCTACCACATCTCTTTCAAGATCTTCTCTTTGGCCTCTGTATGTCTTGTGAGATGGTGAGATGCAGCTTGTAGTATCTTTCAAGATAGCACATGCTTTTGAGAAGAATATTGTTTCAGGCTCAAAAACAGCTCTCCCCATGTTGCCAGACAAGGCAAAAGAACAGGAAGAAAACTAAAGGTTTAGAAAAGCCTAAAATGTCTATGAGAAATGAGCGCTGTACAGAATTTGCCTGCCTAACTTTCGATTTAATTCCCTTCTCTTCTAAATTAACTCTCTTCTGACATGGGACAGCAGCAGGTCTTGTACAGGAGTGTCTCTCCCTCTGCAACTATCGGGTTCAAACCACCTCAGCATATTCAATGGCTGAGAACAAAAATTCTCTGTGTGCTGCTGCCTCCCCAAACAGAACAGTAATGAGATGAAGGGTGTACACCCTTCAGTCCCTCTCAGGTTTAGAGTGGCATCTTTGTGTCATCCTGACTCCCCACTGAGAAGGAAGAGAGACCGTTAGAATTTAAATTCCAATTACTTAGTCAGGCATCCAGCATCTTTCTGAACTGCAGCTGAAAGGTTTCTTAGGCTCTTCATTTCCTTGGTACAATACAGCACTTGAACCAGAATGCCAATATGACCTACTCTTGTGACACACTGATTTCTCATTTAAATGAAGACCATTACCACCAGGTAATACCCCCAAATTCTGAATCAGATCATATTCTTGATAATTCCATATTTTGTATATCAATCTACTCAGAAGATACACATGCACACAAAAATAACTTTTGTTCAGGTTTTAACTGTAGCCCAAGTCGTGTCTTTAAAGGACTGTACCTAGTCTCTGTGTACTTCTTCTAAATCAGTGGTTTTCAAACTTTTTTTTCCACTGGACCCAGTTGCAAAAAATAATTTAAGCCTGTGATTCAACATTTACATCTTTGAGCAATGCATTTCAGTTTTTCAGTGGCGGTGGCAAGGTGCACCATGATCCAGTTCCTAAGGCTCTGTGACAAGTACTGGGTTCTGATCCATGGTCTGAAAGCCACCATTCTAAACCATGCATTTTCTTCTTGAAGAAAATTCTACTAATACAGTTATACTCAAAATTCAACCTCACATTGTGTCATGGTGGAGTTTTATAGCTCTTTTTTTGTGGCACATGAGCATTAAGCAAGCTTTCTCTTTACCATTTATTTGAGACAGAGCAATGAGGATTTCAGGACATTGTTAAAATTCTAGATATAAAATCATCTCTAATATTCAAGCATAGGTTATTATATGATGAGCTCTCCCTTTCAGTGGGCGGTTGCTTTGGTATATCAGCTAACACAGTTAATGACACGCAGGCATTTTTCAAAAATAAATGAATGCCAATAATTCAAGTAAGGGTTCAGATAAGCTGAAGATGACATGGAAAAGTGCAAATTTAAGCATCACCATAAAAGGTCTTGTGCAAAATTTTTATATCTTATTTATTGGAAAGTTTCACACATTATATAGATACATATATGTGCCTGTGTGCACAATCACACACTTAAAATACAAATGTAGTAATGTGAGATGCTGTCTTGTTTGTCTTTTTTGTATGTGACAAACTAATTCAATTTACATTAATTAATTCTTAGAAGGTGCAAAAAGCAGTTGGCAGCTCATAACAATATGGGTTAATCAAAAGAGCTGAGGGATGTGGCATGGCAATCCTGCAACTCTGACTTACAGCTCCATTCTCTTACATTTTACCTCATACAGTAACTCTGTAACACACCTATGCAAAAAAAAATACAACAAATCATTATTTCCTTTTCACTTTATTTTTCTTAAGCACTTCTCCAGACCAATTATCCTAAATTTAACTTCTTGTTTTGCTGTCTCGTTTAGAAGAACAAAACAACCTCCCAGCGACATCATCTCAGTTTCCTAAGAGCAGCTGTAGAAGTAACACTACAAATCGCTTTGAACGATATGTTGCTTACTGTGTCGCAGGTGAGTCTATATCTGTGTCATGCTCTGAGATAAATTTCAGGTCCCCTGACTTCATGATGACTGCTGACATCTGCAAAAGAAAACAGGCAGGAAGGTAGAAAGAAGAAAGACAATGGGTCAAACACATGTACATTGAAAACCCACCAGCTTCCTGAATAAGGAGAGAATATACCCAGTCTGAAAAAAAGAATGTCTATCAGCCATGAAGTGCTTACTCCTATGTGGTTAAAAACAAGGAAACAGTCCCCTGCTTTAACAACTCTTTGCAAACAAAGACAGTTTTCAGGTGTGTGGCAAAAACAACGGGTTATTAATCTTTGCTTGAATGAATCTTAAAATGCATCTAGTCTGTAAGAGATTAAGTTTATTTTAGCTATTAAATTAGTAACTAAAGAATGCTGAGAAGCCATCCCGCCACAGCCTTAATTAGTGCAAAAGCTACCTGCTTCACTTCACTTCACTGAGGTTTTGTTAACCTAGATGTGCAGGTGTTGTTCAAAGTGGTTCAAATCTCTTAAGGTTCATTTGGAGTTTAGGGTTTAAAATTCTCTCGTGTCCTATGAAAGCAGTGAGTACCAGCCCAGTTTGCACTCCATGTCCATAACCCATTGTGAATTCTAATAAGACTGGGACATGCCCTTACCACAAGAACTCCTTTTAGGACTGGGAAAGAATTGCTCAGTGTCCTGCAGCTTCCTCTACCCAAGGTCTGAAGTCTTCCAGGACAGAGGGCTCTTCTTCATGCTTTTTCTCCTGGAGTCTTCAGAGACACCAGGCAGCCATTTTTGACTGCTGAATTTTCAAGTAGGAGAGCAGAGGGCATAACTGGAAAGCCTGCTGCCTCAATCACTCTCCCCAAATCTTATTTAGAAAAGCTGTCCCTGAATGCAACACATACCTCTCAGCACGCAGCACTTACTGCCACAAAGCAAGTACCGAGCCTTAGGATGTGCCAACCCCACAGCTGGGAGGTGTAATTCCCAGCTCAGGCAGACGTCCACATGCTCATTCTGATCAAGTTGTGTGCAACAACTAGTGGCATGGTTATGACACCATGGACAGTGGCTCAGGCTACACCTGAAGATGAAGCCAGGATTTCAGATGGTACTGGAGCAGTTAGCTCAAGCCACTGTAGCCTTACTGGCTATCTTTACACTTACAAAATCAATTTGAAGTAGTTAATTTGAAATAACTACTTCCAATTTAAATCAAAATTATTATTTCAAATTAGCATTAATTCAAAGTTATTATTTTGAATTAGGAGTCAAATGAAGACTCGCTAATTCAAAATAAAGTGGGCTTTATTAATTCAAATGAGAGAGTCTTCACCAGACCCTCTAATTCAAAATAAGTGAAGGCAGGCAAAAGAATAGGCAAATGAGTTTGAATTAAGCCTATTCCATGGCTTAGAATGGCTTAATTTGAGCTAATAACTTCAAAGTAACCATTTCTTCGAAGTAAAAGGAGGTTTTATTATTTCAAATTAGCAGTTCCTTATTTTGAATTAAGGAACAGCATCATTTGATATAATAAAATGCCTCATTGGTCAGGGAGTAAGTTATTTTGAATTAAGCTCCTTAATTTGAAATAACTTGTAAGTGTAGACATACCCACTGTTCTTTTTAGCTAGTGTGTTTATATCTACCTAAGCATGGAATTCCCCTTATAGCTGCAGTATGATGTAAATGCGGGGTAGGTCCACATGGCACTCAGAGATGTGATGGCAGCTTGGGTAGGGACACCCACCCTGACTTGAACCTAGCTAGCACAGCTAAACATAGAAGGGAAGATACAATGGCATGAAATTTGCCACTGGCTAGGAACGTGAGTACATCGCCAGGGCTGCAAGTGGAGTTGTACACATTAAACCTAGTATGGGTATGTATAATTATGTCAATTATTATTGCGGTGCAGATTATATTTAGGTCTGAAAAACTCCACAGTGCCTCACAAAGCTAGCTATAAAAACCATGCAAAGAAGTTCAGGGAATCTCTAGTTTGATGCATAACACCATGATCTTATAACAGGAATATTTATTGTCTCTGGCTATGTCCACACATACATCATTATTTCAAAATAAATTAATTTGAATTAAGAAAATGTTAATTCGAATTAAGGGAAAGCCTGCTTTTGAAACAGCTGTTATTTCGAAATAAGGCTGTTTGGACATGTTGTTTTGAAACAGTTGTTTCGAAACAATGGTGTGGTTTCAAAACAACATGTCCAAACAGCGTTATTTTGAAATAACCATTTTGAAATAACAGCCATCTCAAAATGAATGGGGTTTAAGCTGTTTCGAAATGCCGGTTCTTATTTCTAGATGACAGAGCCTGTCATTTCAAAATAAGAAAATGTCATGTGGACATTCAGTTTTTTATTTTGAAACAACCAGTGTTGTTTCGAAATAAAAGACTCGTGTGGACGTACCCTCTCTGTGGCAGGTTGAAAGGGCTCTGCACCCTAGAAAAGTCTTTCTGGGATTAGGTGGATGGGCAGAAGGATAACTGGCTTAACAGGTGATTCTCTGAGAGTTAGGTAGTGCTCCCCTTAGAGATTTTCATACACTGGAGCCTAAAGGAGTATGAAGGGTTGAGTTGGAAATAACCTGATATCTTCTAAAGCTAGTAAGTTTTTCCAGGTAATTGATAAGAAGCATGGACTTAAAATGAACTCAACCCACAAAACTTGGACCAAGTTTATGATCTTTTAACAAAACTAAATTAAGTTCCGGGTTCAAAACTAAACTAAGCACAGCACTTCTTTTAGACATTTCAAACAGCTCTCAGTTTTACATTCACCCTACTACACATACTGATTTACACTAGTGATGGAGTATTCTTATCTGCTCATAAGTCACACATTTCAGTACTCTCACATTTAACCCTCACTATACCAGCAAATAGCCAGGCACCATATCCTTTGAAATTACTCTCTCTGAAATCCTCTCTCAAGAGCCATGAAAAGTATTGGGAGGAAAAAATTCCCTTCAGATCTGCCTGAGTAGCTGACCCAGTGATGTAACAACTGGAAATAGCACTCTCAAAAACCAGCAAGCACCTTCTGGGAGAGATGTCAAGAAAAACAATGACAATTTTTAATAATCTGCCAGCTGGTGACTAGTTTGTATGGTCTAAGAGGTGAAGTATATTATGGCCATGGCATCTCTAATTTAGGTAAATAAGTGAAAACAAATATTGCCTTCAGGGTAATATGATCTTCTTATAAAATACTGCTTAGGTTAGCTTCCTTATTATAAAATTAAAAAAGAAAAGGCTTTACTCTTTGATAATTTCATAGCATTTAAAGCAAGAAAAGAACATTATATCATACAGTCTGACTCTGTAGTGAGCCCAATAACTTGCGTTTGGCTAAAACATGAGTTCTAGAAAGGCATCAAGTCTTGACCTGAAGATATTAAGAAATGGAGACTCTACCCCCCTCTCTTGGTAATTTGCTCCAGTAGTTAGTAACCCTCAGACTTAAAAATTGGTGGGCATTTCTGATTTGAATTTGTCTGGCTTCAGTTTTGCTTGTTGACTTTTGTAATGCTTTTCTGAATTAAGCCCCACAATTCCCCAGTCAAATATTATCATCCATATTTTGAACCTGGGAACACTAAAGCATGGATGTTAAATGACTTGCCTCATGGTAACTCTGTGGCAGAGCTGGAAATACAACCCAGATCTCCTGGGTCCCAGCACTGGATGTTAATCAAACCACTAAATCAGGCTTCCTTCCCATAACATTCATTAAAGCAAAATAAACAATTCCAGTCTTCATTGGCAATCTTGTAAACTCCTGCTCCTTTAAATTCAAAGTGAGTTTTATTCCTGACTTAAATGGCAACAGGTTCAAGTCCCTAAAGGCCAGGAAATTCCTGTATGCTCATTACTAACATGAACCATGTTCAAACATGAACCATCATCATACATGACTTCTGGAGAGGTCCGAACATAGTTTCCTCGGCTAGCACAGACAGGGTCAGAGTGTTAGAAAATACCATATGCAGTCAGTGAGTGTATTCATTTGTAAAAATATTGGCTCTGACACAAAAAAACTTCTCCGTGTTAAATTCACACACAAATCTACATTAACATAATATAAAATTTGAGGCTGTACACAAAAGAAGGAAACACACTGTCACTCTGATAACAATATACAATGGAGTGCATTAAAGGGGGTGCAACTATGAGTGATTACCACAAATTTCAATGTCCACACCCTCACAATGTTTATTTTTTTCTTTTTTACACTCCTTTTCTTGCAGTCAGAGCTAGACCAGGTCATTCTCTTGGAGTTTCCCACATGAAGAAAATTACAGCTTTTCATTGTCCCTATTTTCAGAAAACGATAACATGGACAATAATATTTAAGAATGGAATCTCTCTCCTAACTCCGTTAAAAATGCAATCAAATATCTGGCTTTACCAGACAGGAGAACCTCACTGCAAAATGCAAACTTACTTCAAAAATGGATTGTTGAGTTCTTCAAATGAGATTCTGCCAGAATCACAACTAATGAGGGTAAAAGCTAGCTCCCTGTAAGAAACGGGGCAACATCCCATCACCTCCTCATCTGTCACTCCCTGAAATATATTATAAGTATAGATTTATCACCTCCTCATCTGTCACTCCCTGAAATATATTATAAGTATAGATTAATTCTAATTAGCCCATTATGCTCATGTTGGTTTTCCAAGCTAGTGCTAACTAGTATAAAACTTCACCAATCTACAGTGGGCATTTCCAGTAGATCAGTGATGTTCTATCATAATTCTGTCTGATACAGTATTCTACATATTATTAAGATCACATTTTCACTAAACTTAAAAGCTGAGTAATCTAAAGTGGTTTTCCTGTCGTTCACAGGGAAATTAAAGGTTCTCTGCTGTTGGATGAAAAAGAAAATAAATCTAGTCATAGTTAAGATTATACTTATAGGCTATGGAAATGTACTCAAATACTCCCACTGGTCAGTGGAGTAATCCTGGCTTTGTTTAGTGTTTAAAAGAATCACACAGATTCTAAATGGAATGAATCACCAAAGTAGTTCCTACTTCAGCAAGGAAGTTATTGGCAATACAGAGGAAGCACATAATGAAAACATCAAATTTGTCTAAGGAATATGCTGTTTTTAATTTTTCTTATAGAAAGGAGGAAGAACGCATCAGAAATAAATTAAAACCTACTCTTTATCACAGCCAATCCCGATAAGATACTTTTAAGTTTTTTTTCCTAAAAATATTAGTGAATAGTATTAAGGTTGTAAGGTAAAGTGAAGCACTCAAAGGGTATGTCCACACGAGTCTTTTATTTTGAAACAACGCTGGTTGTTTTGAAATAAAAAACTGAATGTCCACACGATATTTTCTTATTTTGAAATGACAGGCTCTGTCATTTAGAAATAAGAACCGTCATTTCAAAACAGCTTAAACCCCATTCATTTTGAAACGGCTGTTATTTCAAAATGGTTATTTTGAAATAATGCTGTTTGGACATGTTGTTTTGAATAACCATTTCAAAATAACAGCTGTTTCGAAAGCAGGCTTTCCTTTAATTCGAATTAACATTTTCTTAATTCGAATTAACTTATTTTGAAATAACTTATTTCGAAATAATGATGTATGTGTGGACATAGCCAAAGACTGGGCAATGTTAGAATGAAGACTTTAATTCTGCCTCCTTATGCAAATGCATCAGGGTAGGTCTTTCATTACATAAGAACATATTATTTTTTTCAACAGGACTGCTGCTTCAATCAATGTACAGGGTGGATGGTGCTCATTTAGGAGACATCCTTTGGGGAGGATGTATTAACAGAGATTCTCTCTATATGCTGATAAGGAGAAGAGAATGGAAGATCTTGGATAAAATATAGATAGGCTTTGATGAGAAACAATCAAATGAAAAAGAGATCCAATTAACATAATGGCAGACAGCTAAAAAGGGATAATTATTAAGCAATTATATACAAATGCTGGAAGTCTAAATACAAAGATGGGTGAACTTGAGTGCCTCATATTAAATGAGGATATCGAAATAATAGGCATGACAGAAACTTGGTGGAATGAGGATAATCAGTAGAGCGTAGTAATACCAGGGTACAAAAATATATCTGAAGGAGAACAGGACAGGTTGTACTGGTGGGAAGAGTGGCACTATATGTGCAAGAAATCATAGAGTCAAATGAAATTAAAATCTTAAGTGAATCAAAACGTGCCATGGAATCTCTATGGATAGTAACTTCATTCTTGAATAATAACAATAAAGCAGTAAACATATACCACAAAGAACCTAAGTAGGATGGTGATAGCAACTGTGAAATGCCCAGGGAGATTAGAGACACCATACATTTTTTTTAATTCAATAATAGTGGGCAATTTTGAGTAATCAATCCCTTTTGTCTAGTCCCAATTTCTAGCAGTCAGAGAGTTTATGGACACAAAGAGCAGGAGGATTGTGTTCTTGATCGTCTTAGTTAATATTTATAGCTGGACCTATCCTTCACAAACTTATCTAAAATAAACAAACAAGGAGTCCTGTGGCACTTGAAGACTAACAAATATATTTATTGCATGAGATTTTATGGGAGAAAATCCCACTTGGTCAGATGCTTTGAAGACGGGGGATGTTAACAGAATGGGAGGAAATAAATGAAAGGATAAATAAATGCATTTATTTCCTCCCATTGTGTAAGTTCCCCATATTCAAAGCATCTGATGAAGTGAGATTTTCTCTCACAAAAGCTCATGCAATTAATATATTTGTTTGTCTTCAAGTGTCACAGGACTCCTTGTTTGTTTGTTTTACTTAACTAGACTAACTCAGCTGTCCCTTTGGAACTCAGCAACACGAAGAGAACTTATCTAACTCTTTTTATGCCCCAGTTATACTTTTGGCCTTCACAAACACCTCTGGCAACGTGTTCCATAGGTTGACTGCATTGTGTAATGAAGTACTTATGTTTGCTTTAAACTTGCTGCACATTAAATTCACTAGCAAGAGTTAGGTAACCTTAATAACAGGTTGTAGTTCCAGCTCTGACTATAAGAAAGTCTACCTTGATTCTTCATAGGCCATAAAAAGCATTTTTACTCCATAGCCTGAAGTCAGCTGAAACTCACCGAGAATCATTTTAATAAACTTAGTGATGAAGGCAAACCAGATTTCAAGAATGCAGATGCTGGGGCTGGATTTTCTTGATGTCAGGTTGCTAGCACAGGTATCAGAAGTTTTTCTATTCACAGAACAAATAGCACATGATACAGACAGCATGTGCATTTATTTTGCCACACCTCAACCTGTGTGCCAAATTAATCATTTGTCTTTTGACAGATTGCCAACAGGACTGTCTAAATTAGTGCCAATTGTAAAGAGACATTAATTTTCCTTTAATTTATGTTATAATTTAATGATATGTCCATTTGTTCACTAGGAGGTACATGAAGATCACCACTAGTCTAGTATGATGGAATCATCATCATCATATTTTGCACTTCTGTAACACCTTCCATTTCAGGGATTTGAAAATGCTTAGCCATCTGTTTTTGCCTCATAACACCTCTGGGGAAGGTATTGTTGTCTCAGTAATACAGATGAGAGACAGACAGAAGTTACTTTCCCAATAATAGGACCTAGGTCTCCTGGCTCAAAAAGCATACTCAATGATAAAAACACCCCTTCCTCCCTTTAATTACAATTAAATTATACGATTAAATTTATGATTTTCAGATTGTGGCCTAGATCATCTCCCAAAGATCTAAGTGTGTGCACAAGTTTTCTGCATGGAGATCCCTCCTTGCCTGCTTGGAAGGGGACTAAGTTTGTCTCTCCACGGCAACATATTCATCCTGTCTAAAAGCAGGTAGATGTCTCCTGTAGAAAGTGCCCTCATGACTTTTGGAGACAAAATTGGGAGGAGTGGCATGCCACCATTTCCTGTTAATTCTGCCTTTTTTCTCCCCATTCTGGGCCCACTCCAAACAACTGTCCATTGAATGGATAGTTGGCAGAGAACTCTATAAGGTGAATCCTGCAAAGTATTTCTGCTCCTCTGGACTCCTTTTGGGATGTGGTATGGCCCCAACTTGTACAGACAGCTGATATTTTTAAATTAGGCTCACCCTGGCATATACACATATTTTAGAAGCTATCAGTTCAATTTTGGCTGGTTAGTAAGGCTTAGGGCTCCAAACACAGTGAAGATTTGGCACTCAATTTTTTCTTCCTTGTAAAAGACATTTTTCCACGAAGAATTTACATAAGGTCTTGTTTAGTGCAAACTTAGATTCTCCAGCTATGCATGCCATAGCATATGAAGCAAGACACTCGTGAGTGGAGTGAAACGGGTTACAGTAGCTTCTTTCAGTCTTAAGGTCACTGCTCCAAGTCATCTCTTATCTGTTTGTAGGTCTGTAGAATAATTTCCACAAAATACTTCAGTCCTATTCAGTAAGAGGTTACAAGGGCCCGGAGCAAAAGCAAAGAAGTAGAGAGATGCCTACCTATTCCTGCTTTCTGTTGCTACCTGCATTCAAATCTTACAGTAGTTTTGTTTCTTTTTCATCTCTCCTTACAAGATGAGGGACTTAAAAATGATGAGGATCAGGCTTCATGGACTTCCTGGTCTCAACCACTTAGAGAGAATGCTTATCAGCTTCACACCATCTTCAAGTGGCACCTTTTCATAACCCCCTTGCTATTCAAAACCAGATTAAGTTTTTTGCTGTGACTCAAACAGCATTGCAGGATGCAAGCAGAAAGAATGATGAGACGGAACACATTAAGGCCATGCCTACATGGAGGCACTCAGGAAATCAAGGCACATAAAATCCCAGTGTGGCTGCTCTCAGTTGGGAATGAGGTGTCCTTTTGTTGTTAACTCAATTTTCAGGCACAGTTGGAGAGAGAAAGGAGTGCGCCATTCACCCTTAGCAAGTAAATAATCTAACCAGAAAAGTGCAAATTAAAATGTTAGTAAGAAAGGCTACATTTGAAAAGAGACATTTCAGAATGACAAGAGAACTGTTTTTGATTATAACAGATCAAAAGTAGAAGGTGGCAACAAAATTGTCTGTTTTCTCTGGATGGGTTTCTAGAATCACTTCCTTCAGAAAAGGGTATGGTTATTTTTTCCAAGAATGAGAGATGGAACTATTGTGTCAATAATTGCATTTGCTGAGATGTGTGTATTCTATAATGGCTAGTGGCAGTCAATGTGCAGACCACACAGCAGCTTTGCAAGTCTGTTCTAAGGAAGCACTGTCTATTCCAATCCAGGAGATGGCATTGATTGTAGAAGACCAGAACTTTAAGCACCTTGACAAGACTGGACCTTGCATTATAAGCATTATTGAAATACACTCTGATTGGTTTGGATAACACAGTTTTGCGGGGCATTATTCTCTTCTTTGGCTTCTCAAAACACATGTACAGCTTCTATCAACTTGCAAATCATTTATTCTGTTTAAAGAGGAATGTTAGTAATTTATGAACTGAAATTATGCGGTTAGTTCCTTGCTTTGCTGAGAAACGGCATAAGCGAGGGAGGATTATATTCTATTTTTGATGGAATTCAGTGAAAAATGACCATCATAATATGTACAAATACTCTTGAATAATGTGCTGGAATTTTGATACACTAAGCCCTATCTGGCAAATGCATCCAAGAGGATGGATCCCTACAATGTGAAGAGCCCCAAAGACTTCAGGGGTCAGTCCCCATGGATGCAGTTCTAAGACTGGGGCTTTAGAGAGTTGATGGCACTCCCCACTTCTAGTGGTGGGAAGGGGAGGAGTATTATTTATTTTTATTTCAATTTATAAACATAAAGAGTGCTTATCTGAGGCTCTGGTCAATCTCGTATGTAACTTTCAGAACAGCACTAAAATTGATTTAAAGAATGATTAGTACCCCTTCTCCCTGCCAAGAAGACAGCATGTTCACAAGTGCTTATAACAAAAGGTGCTCCTAACTAAATTTTAAACTTTGATAAAAAGAGCCCTGTAACTGTACATTGTGAAGATTCTGAAAGGATTTGATATTGGCAGTTTAGTGTATGTTGTAATTAAAGATGAATATGAGCTAATTTTGTGGCTCAAAAGTTAAGTAATTCAAAAGGCAGGAGAACAAAGTTTTGCATGAAGTTATTATGTACACAAAGTGAACGGTAGAAACTGATGGTACCCCTCCAAAAACACAACTGGATCTCAGAATGAAACAAAATGGTCTGTATTTGCAGAACTCAAAGTAGTCTTTAAAAAGTAACATACTTTGCCACTGATGTGATTGTATTAGTTCATTATAAAATTCTAAGGTTTAGACTGATTATTGTAATACATTTAAACAGTCTTCTGCCAGCAACCAAACCACCTCAGTAGTATCTTTTCTTTAAGAGTTCAACCACCTGTGGAATCCTTTGTGACCCAAACCACATTAATTTTAATTATTTTTAAAAGGTGCATCTATCAGTCAGTTAGGACTTAAAAATATCAGAGAACAATCCAACTTTGGTGACTCTTCTTTTAGTTGTAATTAGAACTAGCCTATATATCTGAGCATTTCTCAAAAAGCACATAACAAAGCACATACATCATGGAGCTGGTCAAAACTTAATCTAAACATTTCTGACATAAGGGGGTGTTTTTGGACAAAAAATGGTTTAGATCATATTTTTCTAGTTTTCAGTGAAAAGAAATGAAAGCGAATAGTCAAGATGTCAGTGAATATTTTGTGGGTTTTGTCAAAAATTTTCAACAGAGGTGGTTTTTTTTGTGCTTTATTTGTTATTTGTTTTGGGGGTAAAATTCATAAGATATTTAAAAAGAGTATTTCCCTTTAAAATTTCCTATGAAAAATAATTGGCACGATTTGATCTTGTCTAATAAATAGTATATTTACTGACTCTTTTAGAAAGTTTAAGGGAAAATATAAAAAAGAAAAAGAAAAAATAACAGCTGTGTCCTTGCTGTTATACTGTGATTGTTATACTAGTTCATGACATCAACCTGTGATCAATCTAGTCCCATGATCCGTCTAATCCAGTATTCTCCCTCTGACACCGTTAACTACCAAATTCTTCAGAGGAGGTTGCAAAAAATTCCATGAACTACAGTTAAAAGCATAATCTGCCCATAAGGAAGTTTTTCTAAGCCTCCCTAGAGAGTGGCTGGCTGATGTCATGTGGTATAATGGTTTACGCCAGGCGTGCCAAACTCATTCAGTGTGGGGGCCACACTGGAGGGCAGGATACCAGTGCAGGCCATGTGTCTGCATGGGCTCCCCAATGCCTTCCCCTGCCACGTTCAGAACAGCATGGGCTCCCCTTTCCCGTCCCCTACCCTTCAGGCTTTCCCACACCTTCCCTTTTCCCTACCCTGTGGGCTCGCCTTTGCTGCCTCCCTGACCCCCCTTCTATTGTGCAGGACCTGGACCCCCTTCCTCTGCCTCGCTGTTCCCAGACCCCTCTTCTCCCTGCCTTTCCACTTCCCGTATCATTCTGGCAGCACACAGGAAGTATCAGTCACAGACACAGGCAGACTGGGCTCCTGCCTTCCTCTCTCCTGCCCACTCACTGTCAGTCATTCAGCATGGTGACCTTTGGTTGGCTCAGTCCTGGCTGGTCTTTGATTGGCTTGTTCCTACATGGGCCCCAGACACTTTCTCCTTTTCTTATTTGTGATTCATGCAATGTGCAGTCAATCAGATTAGAATGCCAACTGACTGACAGGGAACAGCTGGGGTCGGGGAAGGTGCAGTGGCTCTCTGGGAGCCAGCCCAGCCTGTTGTGACTGAGACTCGGATTGGTTGGCAGACCACAGCAGAACTGAGCCAGGAATGGCTGGAGTGCTTCCTTTGTTGCCCTGTGTTCTGACTCACTCACATGATGAGTCAAAAGCATGATTAATCCTGCTCTGCTGGTGTTAGCCTGTGTTTGTTGTTCACTGCTGCTGCAGAGAGCTCCCAGGTAGCAGCTCTGTGGGCCAGATCAGTGCCTTTCGCAGGCTGGATCCAGCCCATGGGCCATAAGTTTGACACCCATGGTTTAGGCCTTATTTACAGAATGGGTGACTCTATCTCAGGAAACAGTGACTGAAAAAGATCTGGGGATTCTAGGAAGAACTCATCTGAATAATGCTCTCCTAGTGTGACACTGTGGCCAAAAGACCTAATGAAATCTTTGGATACATAAATAGGGGAATCTTGAGTAGGAGTAGAGAGGTGTTATTACTTCTATTTGGCATTGGGGAGATTGCTTCTGGAATACTGTGTCCAGTTCTGGTGTCTGCAATTCAAAAAAGATGCTGCTGATGATTTGTAAAGTGTTCAGAGAAGAGCCACAAGAAGAGTAAAGGATTAGAAAACATGTCTTACATTTATAGGCTCAAGAAGATTAGTCTGTTTAACAAAGAGAAGATAAAGGGGTGACTTGTGATGACTTACATGGGGATCGAATAATAGAACTGGAAGGGATCTTGAGAAGTCTTCTAGTCCAGTCTCCTGGACTCAAGGCAGCATAATCTAGACCACCCCTGACAGGTGTCTTTCCAACCTGCTCTTAAGAGTCTCTAATGACGGAGATTGCACAGTCTCCCTAGGCAATTTATTCCAGTGCTTAATTACCCTAACAGTGAGGAACTTTTCCTAATGTCCAACCTAAACCAACTTTTCTGCAATTTAAGCGCTATTCTAGCCTCAGAGGTTAAGGAGAACAGTTTTAATTTCTCCTTCTTGTAGCAAGCTTTTATGTACTTGAAAACTTATCACATACCCCCTCAGTCTTCTCTTGTCCAGACTAAATAAATTCAGTTTTTTCAATCTTCCCTCACAGGTCATATTTTCTAGACCTTTGATAATATTTTGTTGCTCTTCTTTGGACTTCTTCTGTTGACATCTTTCCTGAAATGTGGTGTCAACAGCTGGACATAATATTCCAGTCGAGGCCATATCAGTGTGGAGTAAAATGGAAGAATTACTTCTTGTGGCTTGCTTACAAACACACTTCTTAATACATTATAGAATGATGGGGTTTTTTTGCAACTGTGTTACACTGCTGACTCATACTTATCCTTGTGATTCACTATGACCCCTCAATCCCTATATACAGTAGTGCTTTGTTGGCAGTCATTTCCCATTTTGTATGTATGCCATCCAATGACTGGAAGCTAAATGTTGACAAATTCAGACTGGAAATAAGGTGAGAGGAATTAGACATTGAAACAATTTACCAAGGATCATAATGGATGTAGTGGAACTTTTTAAATCAAGAATGAAGTTTTTGGGAAAAAAAATATGGTATAGGAATTATTTGGGGAAAGTTCTATGACCTAGTATTATACAAGATGTCAGACTATTGGCTGGCATTATCCTTGCTGAGACCTGGGGCTGGAGTCCAACCCTAAGCCCCACCAACTGGAGCTGAAACCGAATCCTTGGCTTTTGCACATACACTAAATTCAGAACTGAAAAAGAGTCCTATGTAACTTCAGAGCTCGTCTCTTTCACCAAAAGAAGTTGACCCAATAGAAGATATTATTTCACCTTCCTTGTCTCTTTAATATTCTGAGACCAACACGGCTACAGCACTGCAAACAACTTTCTGAAAGTTTAATCTTTTTACGATTTCCCCCCTCACAACTTTCCCCATTTATTCATTTTTTAAACCTCTGAACCTCTTTTCTTTCTGCTGTATCTTTTTTGAGACAGGATGACTGTACTGGATTGCAGTGTTACAGGAATGGCATCAGATATATCATGATATTATAATGGCATCAGATATATTATGGTATTATAATATTTTTAATATTATATTTTAACTCATTTTTTATCTACATATACACTATTTTTTCTGTTTGTTTTTACTCTCCCTTTCTCCCCCAACTTTCAACAATACGGCCTTAAAAATAAGTAAATGACTCTTCAGACTGTGGGCAGTATTCCTTTACCAACTTGGTTACTCTGTTACAAACTGGTTGTGATTGATGTTCAGTGTTACACCAAAAGGTTGTTGTGATTTAATAATCTAATTAGATTTACTCTGGATAAAAAAAATCTGAAGACAAACAAAAATCCAATCTTTACTAACTCTAACTACCATAGATCTTTTCCCTTTCTAATTTCTATATGTCTTTGATAAACAGAATTTCTAAAGGTAACGCAGATGAGCTGATTAGGCTATCAACAACTGGAATAAGAAGATAGTAGTAATGGGTTGAGGTTTTCAGATGTCTGTCAGTGTAATTAACCAACAAAATGATAAAGCAGATTATTAGAAAAATCCATGATAGACAACATAAACAGAAATTATTCACCTTTCAGTAATATAATACCTTTTACTGTATTTGTGCCACTGTAATTTACAGTGATGTAAAGTATTTAATTTATGCTTGCCATTAGGAACACTGTTTTGGCTATCAGTTTTCTTTGCACAGTCTTATAGTGGAACAGCTATCAAGTAAAGAAGCAGCAGAAATATTTCTGAATTATTTCTGGTCAATATGGTGATTATATTTTACAACAATAGATATATTCAGTAAGTGGATTTATGATAATTGCTAGTATCAGTAACAGAGCTGAGTCAATAACTGGAATAAATAATTTATTTGTTAAATTTCACATATCTCTCCCCTACATGAAATGTTACCTCTATGCAAGGAGATTCCAAACAACTTTTTGTGAATACTTAAATCTCAAAATTTGCAATAAATTGGTAATATAAGTTACATGATGACATTTGCTTTTTTGGATGATTTATTTACCTAAGAGACTATATATTTTGAACCTGACAAATCAAACATAAAATTTGAACTTCATTTTGAAAAAATATTCCTTCTTATACATTTCCTCTGACTTGAGCTGGAACAGGTATTTGTGCCTTTGTTCTAGTTCTGTGCTCCGAACTTACTCTGCTAAGCCTTAATATGTTGTGTAAAAGCATGGAAACAAGTATGCTACAATGAAACAAATACATAATGAGATATATAGGCAATAATATACTATGTGATATGACCTTGCCAACCACGATACCTTGGGAACACTGATATAAAAGGAACAGGCAGTCTTTAACACACCTCTGTGATAGGATATAAGTATCATCCTTTATATCATGATATATTATAAACATTATCAGCCTTTATATTACTTTTATATATATAAGTAATATAAAATCATTCTCTATAATTTCATCTTCATCTTCATCTTTCAATATTTATGTAGATATGGGCCATGTTCTTGCCCTCTTTGAAGTAAATGGGAGCTCTGCCATCTGTTTCAAAGGTATTTTGCTGTTGACCTCAATGAGAGCAGGCCCAGGCCCAGAGATTAATTAACACATCATGGAGGTAACTGGAACCGTGCAACAAGTTTGCATTATACACCAAATGAAAACAGTTGTTTGCACAGAAGAAGATTCTGAATGCTCAGTATTTTATCAAAAAAGAATAAGAAAATTAAAATGAATTTTCTACAGTTTACTCTCCCCTCCCCTCAAATAATTACCCCTTGTGGAGCTGGATAGTCTTCTTCTGTTTGTTTTCTTTGTAGAAGAGGAGTAGAATCTGGTGCTAATCCAGACAGCTGTTCCTCTTCATATCTGGCTAAAACCATAACACATGATTAAATTCACCATTATGTTTGTCATGGAGATTATGCAATTAATAATGTTGTTAATGAAAATGTATGCTTTATGTTATGTGATTGGCAGTGATATTATCTAGTTAACACTGAGATGGTTAGCTTAGCTGATCAGAAAATATTTTTCACAATGTATTTTAGCATTTTCCTTTTTTTAAATTAAAATATTCCATTAAACTCTAATCCTTAGCATGGTTGGTTACTTCTGCATAGTTATTACCACTACAATCACAAATGGTTAGCAACTACTAAAAAAGGATTAGACATTTATCTGAGTGAAGAACAGAACAAGAGTTTATAGCAACTATATCTCAAAGGCTAACACAAAGGATCAAAAAGCTCATTTCTAGTAACATATAATACAACAGAATAACATAAGATGGCCACATACTGGTGAGGTTTATTACAAGATTTATTTTTCACCCCTCCCAAAAGGTAAAGGCTACTGCTGAAGGCTGGATACCAGATTTGATCAAGCTTTGGGTTATTCTGGTTAGAGAATTTCTATGTTCTAAATACTGGTATCATCACTAATTTAGAAACAAAAATTAGTCAACTGTAATTCTTATTCACTGCAGAGACATCCCAGTGGATTCCTACCCTTGGGTCCATGTTTCCACCACACAGCAGATAAACATCCCATAATCTGAGAGGTCTGAATCGACAGGGAACCTGTAGCAGCACTTTGTGCATCATTATACTAAAGGGATTTCCTAGGCTGCTCTCTGTGTGCTATGACCAGTTTTTAGTTTAGTTTTGTTTGGGGGTTCAGGCTGTATTAGTGCTCTGCTGAAGTTATTTTTAATGGATAGGACCCAGCAGTCAATTCAGAATCTCTTTTAAATACTTGGACTGGAACAAAACATTCCCCACTGGCGTGCAGCAAAACTGTGCAGCTTCGACAGGCAAGTTGAAGTCTAGGAGCCTGAGATGGCTGAGTCTATGCGCTATTACCTAGTGAAGTCACAGATGCCTGTGAAGTATCTAGATTCTGTGGGAGCCTCAGAGGGCTGTAAAGAGGCTGTGTGAACCAGGTGGTTGTGTGCAGGGGGGGTAGGGGAGGGAGGGTGAGTTAGGAAGGAGGTGGTTGGTAACTGCAGAGATACTGTGTGAACTGGAATGCAAGACTGAAGTGTTGATACTTTTCAAACATACATGCCAACATACCACTTCATATGTAATTTCTGCCTCACAGTAAGATCTTGATATGTCATGTATTTTATATAAACATGTGTAGTTAGAGTAATAAAGCAGAATAGCCTGGTAAAATCTTGGACCATCAGTTAAACCCACCCCAGCATACCAGGAAGAGAGCAGTAAACTTACTTTCACCAGCCACATAATTAGCTGGAAAATAGCCTTGCTGTCCATTTGCTAGGCTGCCAAACCACCAGTTATCATTATCTTTGTATAACACTTGGATAATGTCACTGCGATGGATGGTTAGCTCATCTGATCGATGCGCTGTGTAGTCATAAAGAGCCACTACCTAAAAGAGAGATAAGACCACCACATCTTTATCACAACTGTGCCACAGAGAAAAAAGCCCAACATTCACTTCCTCTTGCAGAAAAGCAGCTGAAACCAAAGCTACACTTTGGTAAAAGCTGAGGCTGTCTCACTTTTTGCTAATGGGATCAGGGGTGGTGGGAACGCAGCAGGAGAAGCAAGATAAAGGACTGTGGGATTGTAGAAATGGTTAAGAACATTCAATACACCAAGATTAGCTTCAAAACAGCAGCTGTTAGCTTTATAAGCAATTAACTTGTTAAGCAAAACAAAAAAAAAAAAAAGAAACGTAGTACATTCAATTTCTCAGAATTGTTACACCACTTTCAGATCCAATTCTGTGTGCGTGCACATTAAACATATACTTTTGAATAAATACCTCAACAATATGATTGGTTTACTAGATGGAAAACTCCAGTGGAAAAATTTCACTGTAAAACTTTATTTTGATCCTTCCATTTATTTGTAATGTTTTGTTTTGAAACAAATATTTTATAAATGTTCATATTTTTTTTGACATATTATCTACAAAATAAAGCGATTTGCCTTTGAAACATACTACACTGCTCCATCAACAGTTCACTAGAAAATTTTTAATGTTTCTCCCACTTTTCATAATACAGAGAATACACAACCACCAATCACAGCCTTTCTGACTGCCCTGAAAATAAAAATAAATGGATTATTTCTTATTTACCTTCCACAGTTACATGTACAGAGTGTGATCTCTGTCCCATTTTGACTAACAGAAAGTAAGTGCAAAAAGTGGGAATGTGCTAATAAAGTTTGCAGATGACACCAAGTTTGGAGTTATTGCCAGTACAGAGACAGATCAGGATACCATACAAAAAGATCTGGATGACCTTGTAAACTGGAGTATCAGGAATAGAATGAAATTTAATAATGGGAAGTGCAAGGTTATGCATTCAGGGACAAATAAGAATTTTTCCTAAAAGTCAGGGACACATCAGTTGGAACAGACTGAGGAGGAGAAGGAGCTGGGAGTACTAGTTGATCACAGGATGACAGTGAGACACCAATATGATGTGGCCATGAAAAAAGTGAATGAGGTTTTAGGATGTATCAGGAGAGGTATTTCAAGTAGAGATAGTAAGGTGTTAGTGCTGCTGTACAAGGCACTGGTGAGGCACCATCTAGAATACTGCATGCAGTTCTGGTCCCCCATGTTTGAAAAGGATGAATTCAAATTGGAACAGGTGCCAAGAAGGGCTACAAGGATGGTCCATGGAGGAGAAAACCTTCCTTATGAGAGGAGACTCAAGGAACTTGGCTTGTTTAGCCTAACCAAAAGAAAGTTGAGGGGTGATAGGGTTGCTCTCCATAAATATATCAGAGGGATAAATATCAGGGAGGGAGAAGAATTATTTGAATACAGCACCAGTGTGGACACTGGACCAAATGAATATAAACTGTCCATCAGGAAATTTAGGCTTGAAATTAGACTCAGCTTTCTAACCATTAGAGGAGTAAAGTTATGGAACAGCCTACCAAGGGGAGCTGTGGGGGCAAAAAACACACCTGCTTTCAAAACTGAGGCTGATAAGTTTGTGGAGGGGATGGTAGAGTGGGATTGCCTACTTTGGAAATTGACTGATCTTTGATCTATGGCTACCGGTGGTGGATATGCAAGTTGCCTAAGAAGGAAGAGTAGACGGAGTGTGTTCTGAGTTATTATAGAGAATTGTTTCTTGGGTGACTGGCTGTTGAGACTTGCCCACATGCTCAGGATTTAACTGATCACCATATCTGGGGTTGGGAAGGAATTTTCCCCCAGGGCAGATTGGCTAGGGCTCTGGGGTTTTTTTGCCTTCCTCTATAGCAGTGGTTCCCAACCTTTTCTCTGCTGTGGCACACCTTGATACCTTCAAATTTTTCGAGGCACACCACCATTAAAACTCATGAATATTCAAATTAGCTCAAAATAACATGAATATTTATGAACCATGACACAGTGGTCTGAAAATGCTGTTATGTGGGGTAGTAGGGGTAGCAGAGAAGGGATGTCAAGACAGGGGAGGTCAGGAGTTATTTGCAGTGGCAGGAGTGAGTTTGGGGAGCAGAGCAGGGCAGGGGCAGGGCCGGCGCAACCCAGTAAGCCCGGTAAGCATTGCAGGGGGGCACTGGCACCTTCTCTGCTTGCAGGTAGGCGCCAGAAATGGTAGCACTGTTCCTGGGCAGGGGTGGCCAAAGAGGACAAGGGCAGCCATGTGGGGAAAAGCACAAGGGTGCCAAGAGAGGAGAGGGGACAGGAGAACAGGAGTGACTTGGGAGAGGGCAGGGGGGAACCTGGGGAGTGGAAAGGTAGGGTGGAGTAGCATGGCATGGCACTCAATTCCCCCTTTCTCTACAGTGGCTCCCTGCCACCCAGGGCAAATTCTCACCCCACTGCTGCTCCCTCCCACCCCAGTGGGTCCCGTTGCCCCCTCCCCCAGCCCCCTGCTGCCTGTGATAGACCCTCCCATCTCTGCAGGGGGCAGAACTATCCTTCCAGCCCCCAGCTCACCCCCCCCCAGCTCCACCCCCCCCAACCAAACAGCCACCCCACAAACTCAACTACACACCCTCTGCTACAAATCCAGTCACACCCACCTCTGCTACACATGTACCCCCTGCCCTCCACAACCCTCAGCAGCCCCTCTCAAAGCCCTTACCTTGTCTGGTTGACAGGCTGGGAGCTGCTTCCCTGCCATTAACTACTTCATGGGGCCCTCTAAAGGGCTCACTATCAGCCCCCACTGCTACCTTCCCTGTGGCCCCAGTCACCCCCTGCAGCCCTAACCACCCCACACTACCCCCCCCCAGGACTCCTTTTTTTGTTTTGCTGAAATGAACTAACATGATTATCCCTCTGAACTCGTAAATTATTCTTGGGTATGATATTTTTAAAGATCTTCCCATCATGAAGCTTGTAAGTTGACCATCTTTCACTTAACATAAATGAGCTAATGCTGAACTACAAAGTTAAAATGAACATTTTAAACATTTTTAAAAAGTATGAGCATTAATTAATAAATAAAAAGTGGTAACATTAATGATGGCTCAAAAATAACAAATACCACATTTAAAATTTTGGCAGTCAAATCTTACAAATGTTTCATATAGGCTTGGGTTTATGTGCACTACAAATAATTATAATAAATACAAAATAAGTAAAAAATAAATAAGTAAAAATAAATAAGTAAAATAAAATAAATAAATGTAATAAGTAAAAAATAAAAATAAGTAAAAAAAAAAAAGGTTCCTAGTGTGTAGCTATAAATGAAAACACCAAATTTCAGTGAAATTCTCTGAAGTATTCAAGTTTATAAGACTCTTGTCCCCTCAAAAATATTAAATAGTAAGTACAGAAGAAGCTAAAAAATTACTTACAAATAACCAAAAAGATACAGCACAGACATGACATACAGCTGTAAGGCTCGTCTAAGAGGGCAGCACTGTATTTATATGTAGCAGCCTATATGGACCTACCTGGTAAACTGATCTTACCAAAGCCAAACTAAAAACTGTCACAAAGTCAAAGGAAAAGGCAAAAGAACAGGTAAAAAAGAAAAGGAAAAGGCAATATTTCACAAAATTAAAAAATGGCAGAATAAATGGCCACACTGAGGAATTAAAAGCTGAGCCCAAGGGAAAAGTTCCTCCCATTGTGCTGGCTGTTGCTTGCTCCTGCTTTTTTAGCATGTCAATGTGAAGGTGATGGGCAGATAATGATGAAATCTGCAATTCAAACAAAGCACAGATCCTAATGATAGCTTGCCTTGATGAGCCAAGAGTGAAAAGTGCTTAGGCTTCCAGCCCTACTAGCTCTGCTAGATGGGAACAATTTCTATATTTTTCTATATTTTCATTTCTGTCCACCAAATTGAGGATGGGACCCCTTATTCCTTGGGACCCTAGGCGGCCGTCTGCTTTGCCTACCCCAAAAGCCACCACTGCTTTTTGCCAGCCCTGCACAGCCCACGTGGCTGGGCTGAGCAGGGAGGGAGCTCTAACTCTAGCTCTCCCAGATTCTCACTGCACACTTTGTGTGTTGCCACGGCACACTGGTTGGGAACCACTGCTCTATAGCATGGGGCATGGCTCACCTACTGGTGAATTCTCTATATCTTAAAGTCCTTAAATCTTGATTTGAGGACTTAAATAACTCAATAATAGGTTAGAAGGCTTATTGCTGGAGTGGGTGGGTGAGGTCTTGAGTCCTGAACTGTGCAGGAGGTCGGACTAGCTGATCATACTGGGCTCTTCTGACCTTAGAGTCTATGAGTCTAAGAAAAAGTAAAAACAATAGAGGAAGTTTAAAAGAACACTGGAATTTCCACCCTCTCTGTAACTCATCCAAAAAAGATATAGCAATTTTACACAAACATTTTTTTGCCATCAAAACTTTTCTGCATATCCCAAACAGTGACCATGGACATTAAAGAAACTGAAAAGGGAATGCCTCTATAATAGTAAATTTTGTTGTGACTAGGCCAGCCTCAAAACATTAAGACCAGCTTAAACAATGAGAATCCTGTGGTACCTTAAAGACTAACAAATTTCTTCGGGCATAAGCTTTCGTGGGCTCCAACCCACTTTGTCAGATGTATGAAGTAGAAACTACAGTTGAGAGGCGTATATACACATGTCAGGATGGCATCCTGTGATGTGCAAATACAGCTCTCAACTGTAGTTTCCAGTTCATGCATTTGAGAAAGTGGGTTGGAGCCCACGAAACCTTATGCCTGAAGAAATCTGTTAGGCTATGTCTACACTTAGAAAGTTAATTCAAATTACCTGAAACCAAACTAATTAAACTGAACTAATAGTGATTAGTTTGAATTAAGGTAATTCAAACTAAAATGGCCTCACTAGGAAAAATCATTCAAACTAGCATGTCTATGGACAGGACTTGCTAGTTTGAATTAAGAGAGGGGCACCCTGGGAAGCGTGGCAACATGGAATCCAAAAAGAGCCATGCCACCACTCAGAGCTGGGCAGCAGGGAAAGCATCCCCTGCCCAGCTCTAGTCTTGCTGAGCCGGATGGGGGAGAAGATGTCCCCCACCTGGCTCAGAGCGTGTTTGCCTGGCATGGGGAAGGGAACCCCTGCGCCCAGCTGAATGAGTGCTGGCCAGGCATGGGGAAGGGAACACCCACACCTGGCTGAATGAGTGCTGGCTGGATGTGGGGAGGGGCCCCCCGTGCCCAGCTGGAGGTGTGCTGGCTGAATGGCGTGCCTGGCCAGTGCTCCTACAGCTGGTCACGGGGGCCCCCTCTCCATGCCTGGCCAGCGCTCATTCAGCCGGGTGTGGGTGTTCCCTTCCCCACTGCCCGCCCAGCACTCATTCAGCCAGGTGTGGGGGTCCATTCCCCATGCCAGGCCGGCATTTCAACAGCCGAGCTTGCGGGTCCCTCTCTGAGCTCAGCTGTCTCTGTAGAGCTGGGCATGGGGGCCCTCACCGCAGCCAGGGGACCAGGGCCCCATCAGACTCATGCAGATCAGGTGGCAGGGCGCCTTTGGGGCTGCTTGCCCCAGGTGCTGGAGGACAAGTGCTTCCTTCCAGGGTGCCATGCACCATGGGAGGAAGGTCAAACCAAATTAATTTGAACTAATCCTTAGTTCCACTTAACATGGCTTCATTGGTTTAGTTCAAACTAATAAGTTCGAACTAACCCTTAATTTGAACTTAAGTGAGGCTTTAGAAGTTTGAGCTAAGCTTTCCTTAGTTTGAACTAAGTGAACTCCTTAGTTTGACCTAATAGAAGCTAGTGTGGCCATGTGTTAATTTAGTTCGAATTAATCCTCACTAATTCAAACTAAACTGTAAGCGTAGACATGCCCTTCGTCTTCAAGGTGCCACTGTACTCTCATTGTTTTTGCAGTATACAGACAAACCAGGAATGTCACTGCCCCAGGAAAAGAGCTGGGGCACAGGCCCAGCCCCACCCTCTCGTCTCTGGGCCCACTCCTGGGCCACGGTCCGGCGCCCGGACCCAATCCAGCATTGGTTGCCTGTTGCCGCCAGCCTGGCCCTGGGTCCTTGGCTGGGGATGGGGCCGGGACAAGCGGGCGCCACCACAGGCAGCCTGGCCTGAATCCCTGGCTGGGAGAGGCAGGCTCCGATGCGTGTGGCCCGGCCTGAATCCCCGGCTGGGACTTGGCCAGGAGAGTAAGGCACTGCTGCAGGCAGCCCAGCCCTGGCTCCTGAGTCAGGGATGGGGCCAGGAGAAGCAGGCACCGGCCTGGGCACTCGGGGCACTGGCGCCGGGACTCAGGACATGTGCCCAATGTGCCAGGTGCCAGCGATGCCCAAGAGACTAACACAGCTACCCCTCTGGAAATGATCAGCTTACTTACTGCCAGATAGGAATCCACCCAAACTTCCACCTAGCTGCCAGTAACATATCTGAAGGACCAAGGAAACAGAATGCCTCCCTCAGTTATAACTCTCCTTTCCACATCAAAAAAGGCAACAATGTGCTCAAAAACAACACAGAATGCCAACTAGTTGAGAAAATATAATGACTCTCTGGACATAATATTGCAAAAAGGTCACATGGTAAAAGGGACATAACTTGAGGTAAATATTCAACAGAATGAACAAATGAAAGCAGACCAGAGTGTCTTGTGCCTTTTTGCAATATCTTCCAGACCCCAAAATTCTAAAAACTTTCAGATAATCAAAAAAGTCTGTTTTAGATTTTGTCTGGTAGTAACAAACATTCAGCCAAAATGTTTGGCTTCCAGGCATTTTGAAAGGGCTAGATTTATAAAATGGTTAGAGGATGAGCTGAGGCAGTGGTGTAAATTAATATTTCCAAAAAGCATATATACAGTGTAGCCAGTATTTAAACAATAACCACTTGCATAATACTTACTATCTCTTGCACAGGTGCAGAAGTACTAGCTCCTCTCATATATGATGTAGCCAGAGGATCATCACTCTGAAAGAAGAAAATTATTTTAACAATAAAATGCAATATTTTGATAAGGACAGTTTTCAAAATGAGCATTTGTCATAAACTGTAAACACAACAGTGTGCTGTAATAAATACTGCTGTTTTTCCAAGGCAAAATACAACTGATGTTGGATAATATTCCTAGCAATTTAGATTATGGGAATTTAGGAGAGAATTTGATTAAAATGACTTGGTTACATGCACACCACTGAACACAACTCGTGGTAAGAAAAAAAGGCTGATCAGGAATATTCCTTTAACGCATGCCTACAGTACAAACTACAGAGTAGCAGAACATGGGGATGATGCAGTGAATTTCACTTCCAACTCTACCCCTCTAGAAACCTTTTCACTGCTGGTTCTCAACTGCATTTTTCTGCCATTATTTATTAGCATTTTACTGGAATAAATGGAATAGCAGACGCAACTAGCATGCAGTAATGCTATAAGGGTGCTCTATCTTGGATGTGCCAGTACCTGGAAAGTATGAAGTAATTCAAGTAGCTGACTTACAGACTTTTGGCAGTTTTCTCCAAATTTAGAAGCAATTGCTGAAAATAGACTTAGAATTAAATAATTATGACAAAACCATTTTTCTCCATTATCCCAAAAGCAGCTCCCTCGTAGTAACTGAACTGATACAAGGCATTGTCAGTGCTTCTGAAATAGCTGATGCGCCAATTGTCTAATTTATTAAAGGGAAAACCAGATTCCACTGGATATTTTCCATGCCAAAGGGTGCATATTACAAATCAGAATAGAGATTTTGTGAACATATGAGCCAGCATGTGACCAGGAGTGAAAAGGACTAGGATATTTTAATGGACGAATTAACTATGGGCGTTTTGAAGTGGCATTTCCAGCCACAATAGATTTTGCCAAATTATCAAGCAGTTTAAGATTTATGAGAAATCTCATTCATTTTACCAAGTTCCAAAGGGGCAGCAGTCTTAGTCTAGTTCAGCAAAAGAAGCAAGGAGTCCTGTGATAGTTAAAGACTAACAAATTTATTTATTGCATAAGCTTTTCATTCATTTTATCACTCTCTCTTCCATTTCACACCCACTTCAAATATTTTTGCCATTTATAACATTCTCTTTCTTTCTCTCTAAAAAGGTCTTTTAACCTTTTTTCTTTTTAAACAAATGAATACGCGTCTTCAATTTGATTCTGCTTTTATTCCCCCAGTACTATTTCCATTAGGGCCTGCACCATGTCTTTTTCACAGGATCATCATTATAGCTATCTTTAGCAAGGAGAGCAGAATTTGTGGTTCAAGTGATCTGCACCCCTGTCTTTGTAGAACAATAATCCGCTATCACAGGATGACTAATCTTAACTCATCCAGAAGAGGTGACCATGAAAATTAAGCTTCTCTAAACTCATCTCTAGCTCTTTTATGAAATACAGTATATAATATGCAATATGGCCATTACTGTATTAACCATTAATAGAGTATCAAAGTAAACAGCTGCATTCAGTTCTTACCTTTTACTGGTGTATCTATTACTATTACCAAAGTGTTACTGAATTTTTGTTATGTACATGCAAACAGTAAGAAATCTTTTAGTCTGATCTGATACATACAAAGGCTCTGAATATATCATTATCTGTATGACAGTACAGTTTAAGGCAGTGGTTTTCAAACTTTTTTCCTGAGGACACAGTTGAAAAAATAAGTCATTTATAGCCGTGGCTCAACAATTACATCTTTAAGCAATGAATTCCAGTCTTTCAGCAGTGGCAGCAGGTGGTGCTGTGATCCAGTACCTGAGGGTCTGTGACCTGGTACTAGATCCTGACCCATGGTTTGAAAATCACTGGTTTAAGGAACTTGTAAATGGCATGCTGGTAATTAACACAGGCATGCAGGTTTCGGCCTATTTTTCATCTTCAATTCTCTGAACCAAAAGAATTCTGCAGGCTGTGCATAGCCCGAAGGGTGGGAGTTGTTGCTCAACAATGATTCATGTGGATTATTATTAATATAATCTAGGTAACTAATTAAGGACTTTATATGGCCCCATTACCATACTGAATCTCTTTCTCTCTCTTTTTAAGGCATTTGTGTTTTAAAGAAGATCTCACCAAGATTTCCTTAGAGTGAGGTGAGTCACTGGGAACTTTAGACCTCCCATCCCCTGCCTGCAGAATATTTTGAATGCTCTCAGATGTTGTATTAAACTTTTATTATCATGTGAATTTAAAGAGTTTCCACTTGAAGGAGTATGTGGTATATGTTTTAAATGGTGTACATGACCGTGTCTGGAAAAGCACTCTCCAAGAGTTGGCAGAAAAGAGTCCAAGCATTGTTATGATCACAGCTGCATGCTCCAAACACAGACTGTCAAGGTAGCAAGGTAGTGTCTGCTATGATGAATAAGTGATTTCCACGGTACAGGAGATTCCTATTTAAATTTCAAAATAGTACCATGAAGATCTTGCTGCCTCCTCTAACACTTTTAAACCATGATTCCTTTCCTGTGTCAATAAAACCTAATTTTTTTCCCCCACAACTGTGCTAAAGCTTTGGATATATTTGGCTCTAACACAATTCTTAACACATCATTACATCCCCCTTCGCTGTCAAATGAAGACAATTCAACCATGTTGTATTTGGGTTCCCTTTTGTTGCTGTGTTCACAGCTTAGGGGAAATATATTCAGAGGAATTGGAGCTGGCACACTAGGAGCCAGCACACCCGTGAGCACCGGGAGGAAAAATACTAATTGGGAATGCCCTCTTTTGTCACATTAACCTTAGCTCAACAAACCCTTTGAGAATTTTTAAGCGCTTCCATGGAAGAAAACCCATAGATGCACCAGCTGGTTAGATTTCAAGATCCTTAGGTATTAGTACTCCATCAGGCTCAAGCTCCCCTGACCAACTGGGGTGGAGGGAAGAATAGAGGGTAGCATTTGCTGCATGACAACCAAATTTACTCCCAAAACTAACAGGACACACCAGGGAAAGGGCAACCACTTCCCTGGAAGTCATTAGTCATAACTGAGAAGACATCACACATGTTTTGAATACACCCTACCTTCCATTCGTCCACCAGGGCTCAGTCAACTCTAGAGCCAGCACTGTACTTTTATTCCTAGGCACTGGAGATTGGAGGTGGGTGGGGGTGGAAGGGCAGACATGAATGAGCCCCTGATGGTGCGGCTGATGTGGCTGGGGCCTGTGATGCTATCCCTGGAGTCAATGTGTGAGCAGTGCTGGCCAGTTGGTGAAGTGAAAAAACAAATGGACAGAGCCAGACGGGTACCCAAGAGCCGCCTACTAGAGGACTGACCTGACAGAGAAAACAACAGAACACCTCTGGTCATCACCTACAGTCCCCAACTTAAATCTCTCCAACACATCATCAAAGATCTACAACCTATTGTTGAAGATGATCCCACACTCTCTCAAGCCTTGGGAGGCAGGCCTATCCTTGCTTACAGACAGCCTCCCAACCTGAAGCAAATACTCACTAGCAACCGAACGCCATACAACAGAATCACCAGCGCAGGAACCTATCCTTGCAACAAACCCCACTACCAACTCTGCTCACACATTGACTCCAGAGATACCATCACTGGCCCCAGCCACATCAACCACACCATCAGGGGCTTATTCACCTGCACATCCACTAATGTGGTATATGCTATCATGTGCCAGCAGTGCCCCTCTGCCATGTATATTGGGCAAACCAGACTGTCCTTGTGTAAAAGGATAAATGGACACAAAATGGATATCAAAACTGGCAACATCCATAAACCAATAGGAAAACACGTCAACCTCCCTGGACACTCAGTGGCAGACTTGAAAGTTGCCATACTTCAAAAAAGAAACTTTGAAAACAGACTTCAGCGTGAAACTGCAGAGTTGGAGCTAATCTGCAAGTCTGACACCATCAGGCTGGTTAGCACATTACAAAAAGTGATCCCTCTGTTCACACATTCTCTCCCTTCGATCTACTGGTGTGAATGGGCTCCATCTGCTCTCTGAACTGCCTTTGCTAACACTTTGCCTCCTTCATTCTGGCATGTGTATACAGTATCTACCTCTCCACTGTAGTTTCCACTTCATGCATCTGACAAAGTGGGTTGTAGCCCACGAAAGCTTATGCTCGAAGAAATCTGTTAATTTTTAAGGTGCCACAGGACTCTGCTATCAACAGACTGCTTTTGCTATGCACAGACTAACATGGCTACCCCTCTGGAAAACTCTGACAGCTAGGTATTTTTTTCCTAATATCCAACCTAAACCTCCCTGGCCATAATTTAAGCCCATTGCTTCTTGTCCTATCATAGGAGGCTAAGGAGAACAATTTTTCTCTCTCCTCCTCATAACAACCTTTTAGGTACTTGAAAACTACTGTATGTCCCTGCTCAGTCTCCTCTTCTCCAGACTGAACAAACCCAGCTATTTCAATCTTCCATCCTAACTCAAGTGTTCTAGACCTTTAATTATTCTTGTTGCTCTTCTTTGGACTTTCTTCAGTTTGTCCATGTCTTTCCTGAAATGAGGTGCCCAGAACTGGACATCCAGTTCTCCTCCCTGCTATTACTGAATTTGTTCCCTTCTGCACTATTCTAGTGTTTTACACAATGCCGTTTAAAATTGTAAAATGATAGGGCTTATACACCACTATTTGTGGGAGCCTATTCCACAATCTATAAAAATATCAGTCAAAATGTTTTGCCAGATAGTCAGTCTTTCTTAATTTCATCCCATGACTTCTGGTTATACCTCTGTGCTACTCTCACTCAATTCTTATTGGTATCCACAAACTTCAAATACTTGTAGACAATTATCATGATCCCAACATTATCCCCCTTACTCACGCTGTACATACACAATTCTTAATCTTTCCTTCTGTGTCAGTCCCCCATTAACTTTGATATTTTTCTATTTGTCAATTGTTTTCTGATCATATGATACCCAGAACCAAACACAGAACCCTTTTGGTAAAGAACACAAGAGTTTTAAGCAACTTATCCCTTTACTAGACCCAGAGACTAATTGGGGGCCAGAGACTGAAATTCAGTAAAGGGGTTTGAGTATATTTTGTTTTAGTTTCTTGACAACCAGTGTGGGGGATCAGACACATAGTCTGTGGCTGGCTGTGGAAGTCTGCCCTCAGTGTTACCCAGTTCTGGGAGAATCTGCTCTCCATTTGCCATCTACCCTGATCTTGGCAATTTCAGGTGGCAACCTCAGGCACAGCAGGGTCACAGAAAATTTTCCATACAGTTAATCATTTTAGTTGCCTTTTCTGTTCCTTTTCCAATTTCAATATATCACTTCTGAGATGAGGCAACAGATCTGTATGCAGTATTCATGATGTGGGCATACCATGGACTTACAAAGAGGCAATTTGAAAAAATATTTTCTGCTTCATTATCTACCCCTTTCTTAATGATTTACAACACTCTGTTAGCTTTTTTGACTGCTGCTGCACATAAAATGGATGTTTTCAGAGAACTATCCACGATGACTCAAAAATCTTTTTCTTAAGTGGTAACACCTAATTTAGACACTATCATTTTATATGTATAGCTAGGATTCTGTTTTCCAATGTGCATTATTTTGCATTTATCAAAATTGAATTTCATTTACCATTTTGTTGTCCAGTCACCCAGTTTTGTGAGATTGTGTGTAACATTTCTCAGTCTGCTTTGGATTTAATTTAATTACTTAATTATCTTTAGCAGTTTTGTATCACATGCAGATTTTGCATCACATGCAGATTTTGCCATCTCAAGGTTTTACCCCTTTCCAGATAATTTACGAATATGTCAAACAGTACTGTTCCCAATACAGACACCTGGGGGACGCCACTATTTACCTCCCTCTGAAAAAATGTCCTTTTATTTCCATGTTTTGTTTTCTATCTTTTAACCAGTTAATGATCTAGGAAATGAAGACCTTCCCTCTTATCCCATGACTGCTTGTTTTGCTTAAGAGCCTTTGGTTATGAACCTTGTCAAAGGCATTCTGAAAATCTCAGTATGCTAAAGTCAATGGATCACCCTTGTCCACATGCTTGTTGACTCGGTAGATTGATGAAGCATGATTTCCCTTTACGAAAACCTTATTGACGCTTCCACAAAAAAATCACATTAATCTGTGTGTCTGATAATTCTGTTCTTTAATATAGTTTCAAGAAATTTACCTGGTTCTGAAATTGGGGTTACTAGTTGACCTGGATCACCTCTGGAGCTTTTCAGATAATTGGCCTCACAGTTATTCTCCAGTCATCCAGCAGAGAAGCTGCTTAAATGATAGGTTACATACCACATGTAATAGTTCTGCAATCTCACATCTGAGTTCCTTCAGAATTCTTGAGTGGTTAACATTGGTCCTGGTGACTCATTATTGTTTAATTTATCAGTTTGTTCCAAAATCTCCTCTAATGACATCTCAATCTGGGACAATTTCTTAGATCTGTCACTTAAAAAGAATAGCTCAGGTTTCAGAATTTCCCTTACATCTTCTGCCGTGAAGACTGATAAAAAGAATTCATTCAGTTTCTCCACAATAGCCTTATTTTCCGAGTGCTCCTTTAGCATCTCGACTCTCCAGTGGCCCTACTAATTGTTTAGCCACTTTCCTATACTTCCTGTTCTTAATTTTTATTTTTGTTAATTTTTAACTATTTGGCTAGCTATTCTCAAGTTTCTTTTATAGCCTTCTTAATATTTTTACACTTCCCTTGCCAGAGTTCATGAACCTTTCTGTTCTCCTCAATAGGCTTTTACTTTCACTTTTTAAAGGATATCTTTTTGCCTCTTGTTGTCTACCCATGGAGACACATTTTAGGACCTTTTACTATGTTTTGTTATTTGTATACTTTGAATTTGAGCCACTATTGTGGTATCTTTAAAAATGTCCATGCAGTTTGCAGGGATTTCATTTTTGGCATTTTGCCTTTTAATTTCTGTTTAACTGACTTCCTCATTTTAGTGTAATTCTACTTTCTGAAATTAAATGCTGCTTTGTTGTACCCCCCCCCACAGGATGTTAATTTTTTATTATGTTATGGTCACTATTACCAAGTGGTTCAGTTATATTTATCTCTTGGGCCAGATCTAGTGCTCCACTTCAGACTAAATCAAGAATTGGCTCTCCTCTTCTGTTTCCAGTATTAGCTGCTCCAAGAAGTTATTTAAGGTGTCAAGAAACTTCATTTCTGCATCCTGTCTTGAGATACATGTACCCAGTCAATATGGACATAGTGGAAATCTCCCATTTTTACAGAGACTTACTTATTTTTATTTTTTTTACAGCCTCTCTAACTTTTCTGAGAATTTTACAATCACTATCACCATCCTGGTCAGGTGACTGATACTGTATCTCTACTACAGCGATCAGCAAAGGTGCCAGCCAGTCACTCCTCCTCAACCCTTAGAAGGTACTGGCATCCTCCCTCCAGCACCAGCATGGAAGAGGAGTCACCCCACACGTGGCTTCTGTGGCCAAGGGCCCCTCCCAGGGCGGGGCCAGCTGGGGAAAAGAGCAGCTGCTTGCATAGCTCTTGTGGCCCTGTATCCTGCTGAAAAGAGCTGCCATGCGAGTGCAGCTCTTGTATCCCCAGACCCCACTTGGGGGTGAGGCCAGCAGGGAAGAACAGCCATGGCACTCACAGCCATACAGAGAGGCACTGCAGGGCCAGAAGCCCTGCATGCCGCTCAGAATGGGCGTTTGTGCCATCTTTGGCATGCATGCCAGGGGTTGTCGACCACTGCTCTATGGCTATATTATTATTCAAGCATGGAATTACTATCCATAGAGATTCTATGGCACAAATTTGGTTCATTTAAGATTTTATTTTATTTGACTCTATGCTTTCTTTCACACATAGTTCCACTCCTCTACCAGTAAAATCTACTCTGTCCTCCTCCTGATATATTTTGTACTTTGGTATTATTCTGACTCATTGATTATCCTCATTCCACCAAGTTTCTGTGATGCCTATTATATCAATATCTAAATATAATACAAGGCACTTAAGTTCACCCATCTTAGTATTTAGACTTCTAGTATTTGCATATAATCATTTAAAAAATTGTTACTTTTTTGCTGTTTGCCAATAATGTGATGTATTTGAATGGGACTCTTTCATTTGAATGTTTTTCCTCAGAACCCACCCATATTTTATGCTATTTCAGTCTCTCTTCTTTACTATGATATAGAGAATTTCCATTTATATATTGTCCCCTAAGGGATGTCTCTGTCTAAACCACATACTCCTCTACAACTGTCAGCTTCCTCCCAACCTTTAGTTTAAAAATTGCTCTATGGCCTTTTTAATTTTAAGAGCCAGCAATCTGGTTTCAGTTCAGTTTAACTGGACCTTCTCCTTCCTGTATAGACCTACCTTTCCTAAAAAGTTCCCCAGTTCCTAATAAATCTAAGCATCTTCTCCTACACCATTGTCTCCATACACTGAGAGCCTGCTCTTCTGCCTGTCTAATTGCACCTGTGCAGGGAGTCGAAAGCATTTCAGAGAATGCAACCTTGGATGTCCTCGATTTCTTTCTCTTGCCAAACAGCCTCAATTTGGCTTCTAGGACTTCTCTCTTATCCATACCTATGTAATTAGTACTTACTAGTATCACTGGCTTCTCCCCAGCACTACATATAAGTCTGTCTAGATGTCACACGAGATCTGCAACCTTCACACCCAGCAGGCAGGTCACCATGCGATTCTCCTGGTCATCACAAACCTAGTGTCTATGTCTTTAATGATTGAGTCCCCCATTACTTTACCTGTATTTTCCTAATAATAGGAGTTCCCTCCCCAGAGAGGTGTCTCAGTGTGAGAGTATACCATGACATCATGTGGAAAGGGTCCCAACTACAGAATTATTTCCATCTGCTCCATTTTGATGTTCTTCTTCCCTGAATCTTTCATCCTCCTTAACAGCACAGAGGCTGTCATACCAGGGGTGTGGGACTGTTTGACCGTGCACAGGAAAGTCTCATCTATATACCTCTCTGTCTCCCCTAGCTACCAAGTCAGACACCCTGGTCTCCAAAGCCCATATGCAATCTCTGAGGGCCAGAACACACACATACACCACCAGCTCATAGGGTGGGTAATGACACATGTTGCATTCAGTGTAATAAACTGGACAGTCCCCACTTTCTTGCTAGCCTTCTGCCTGAATTCTCTTATTTTCATTGTTGTTCTTTTATTGTTGTTTGTTTTTTATTGGAAAGGATGGTGGGGTGTATTGTCTTTAGCTTACAGAAGTCTAATGAAGTATATTTACTCCCCTTTAATTTACAGAAGTCTAATGAAGTATATTTACTCCCCTCCACCTCCCACCCACCCCTATAAACCTCCCTGTAAAACTCATATTAGCTAGTTCCTCTGGTTGCTTAGGAGTGGGCTTTTTATACTCTGGTTCTCCCTGAGTAGTCCAGTTAAGGGCTGATGGGTGCTAAAGGATCAAAGCCTCATTAAAAAGCTCTCAGCCTTAGCAACAGGCTCCTAATATCAGCATGCAGTTCACCCAAACAAACCAAACACGTGATATACTTTAGTCAAGCAGCAAGCGTACCATAAACACAAACACAAACAAACATGACAGACAACAAACTCATCCTAAGGGTCACGTAGTTGCTCCTCTTTCACCTGGAGAACTCTCTCACAAAACTCCTGTAAGTAGCTCCTAGTTGCCTATTTTAGTGCCTCGATGGACCATTGGTCTGACACAGTATGGCAGTTCTTCTGTTATTTTCTGTCCATGTTTCTGATCCCTAAATCACTTTGTATTCTTTCTCTGCCCTGATTAGTATTCAAAACTCCGTCCAGACAAGCACCATCTGCAAACTGTGTTATTATGCTCCCTCTCCTTGATTAACGGATATACAATAAGGCTTGTCCTAACACCAGTTCCTCCATACCCCACCCATAGCATTGCTAACCCTCAAGCACTTAAAAACCAAGATGTAGTGGGGTGATCTTGATATTGGCTTAAAAATCATGGGATAAAAAAAATACATTTTGGGTTCTTTTTATTTTACTTGAGATTTCAGAGCTTTTAGAATTCACTCAGGTTACATTTCCAATTTTGCCCAATAACCATGAGGGCTAGAAACTTACTTTTTAAAAAATGAAAATTGTGGTTTTCATATAATCACATGGATCCCGAAGCCAAGGCAAATATTGCAAGACATGTGATAAAATAAGAATTGTCAGCACTGTCAGACACTCTCCCCCCAGTGTAGTTCTATCAAAATATCCCACCCACTTTTATTTTTTAATTTGAAAAGGGATAGCTGTGTTAGTCTAGTCCAGTAAAAAAAAACAACAAGGAGTTAGTCTTAAAGTGCCACACAATTCCTTGTTGTTTATTTTTTAAGTCTGATTTGGGTTCACAGGGGTATGGCAATCTAAACCAACTTGTACTGCAAGATTCTGTGAGACCGTATCAATTTACTAAATTCCAAATATAGTACATTTTCTGTATTTCACATGCACTTATACTAGCATGACTAGAATTCCCGATTCTATAAGGACAGTCCTAGTATTCTGGGCTTTGTCTTACAAAAGTGTCTATTAACCACTACCCCATCCCAATTTTCCACTCTTGTTATCTGGTCACACTCAGCTATGCAATCCTTATGTACAACCGATAAGGCAGTTCTCTTGAGTAAGGAGCCAGTACTCTCTCAACTTGCTGTATATTGTAACTGGGGTGATCCTGAAGCATAGATGGAACCAGAAGAAAAGTTACTAAATTGTAAACCTGTAATCTCTCAAAAAACAAGAAGCATATGCAAATAGAAGTAGGCCAAGGTGGCAACAAAGTGGCAGTCTTAACACACAAGCAATATACAACCAATTACTTAAGCTGAGTAACCAAATTATACATTTGACACACCATAGAAATTCACATCCGAAGAGAAAAATACAAAAAAAGAAATGACTCTTCACCTCTTTCATACAGTCTGGAATCTGACAACTGATTTTCCTCTTTTATATAATGCTTTCGTTACACCACATATTTCTGATAACTATGATACTAACTCCTATTTTATATCTATATAACCAAGAGGAAAATCAGGCCCTGGATGTTTTGCTGGGTGACTGGACTATTTGCGTTCTTTCTGAAGGAAAGAGCAACCAGCCTCCCTTCAAGGTGACCTAAGAGGCCAAGGAAAATTGACATGAATAATTCCCATTTGAGTTTTCCCATCTTAGAAGTCCATTAATTTTTTTTCTGGGCTTTCTGCCAGGAAAATACAATGAAGCATAGGATTAGGAATCAGTGATATACATTTCTATTTCTTTATTTCCTTTCTTTCAGTGCCATTCTACCTTTCATGTTATTCCTCTTTTCCAATTTTTTTTAGTCTTAAGTTTGGTCTCTCCCTCAAGCATTTATAGGATGCCCATCATAGTGATATCTAAACACCAACATTCAACTTTGTCTTGCTTCTCTTAGACAAAAGATCCTTTTCTTCAGATTCTTCCTCCTACATATGTGACGTATATTGTCTCTCTCCCTTTTTTTTCTGTCTTCCTGTCCCCTTTACTTGCCTATGCTATTCTTTCATCTCTGTGGTCACCTTTGTTCTGTTCACACATCTTTCACTCCTTTCTTCACCCTCTTCCATGTTGTCTGTTCTTTTCGAGACTAATGTTACATGCTCCCTTTGCTCATTTCTTGTTGTTTCTTTCCTTCCTTCTGCCCACACACAGTCTCTCCCCAATTTTTTACCTCTTAATATCCTCTTTCCATTCACTTTCCTGTTCTTTAACTTCTCATGCTCTTGATGTACCTCTAGCTATTTCTCCAGTCTCTGGAACTGTAATGGGATTTCATAGTCTGATTTCTGGCTGCTCCACTCCCAAACATTCATGAATATACAGTGGTTCTACTCAAAGTTTGATCCCCAGGTCTGCAATAAGCTTCATGCATTTGGACACCTAATTCAATATACACTCTTACTGAAATCAGTTGAGCTCTAGGTGTGCACAGAGATCCACTTGCATGGAACATGAAGGACGGAGTATGAAGAAACGGACTTCAGTCTAAAATCAGCATTCCTTTTCCCTCAGTTGTGGGAGGGAGAGTTGTAGCTGTGGGGTAGAGACCCAAGCTTTTCTGGAGACCTCTCCAAATTTTTCTACTGCAGTTGGAATTTAGTTGGCATTTGAGCCATAATAAACAAACAGCTAAGGCAGAGGTGGGCAAACTACAGCCTCTGGGCCACATATGGCCCATCCGAGCCTTTCATTAGGCCCTCTAGCTGTGTCTGGATGGAGTACAGTAACTTCTCCCTTCATCTCTCTCGCAACACATGGTTGAGCAGCAACCTGACTAAAGCCACTCCCAGCCCCACATGGCAGCCTCTCCTCACACAGCCCCACCCCTTCTCCCCTGCCCTTCTGTTTGGCCCACCATACAATTTCAATTTCTGATGTGACCCTTAGGTGCCCACCCCTGAGCTAAGGGGAAGGGTAAATACATAAATATTTTGCTACTTTCTGGATCACAAAGTGAAGTGGAGACCAAACAACATCATCACCATGGCACTTGACAATAGAACTATTTAAAGTGTTTACAGCTGCTTCTTGTATTAGCAATTACAGTGTTACTGGTGGTGAGGGTTGGGCATGCACGCACTGGATTACTCATGCATCTTCACTGAACACACATCAAGAAGATGTGGACCTTTAATAGCATTTATTGCCTCTAAGAAGAGCAGTATTTTGAACACAGAAAGGAATCATATACACATTTATTATCATCTTTCCTGCCCATACTGCAAAGTTTTATTTCTACTACTCAACACTTCAGTTATGATATTGCGATTTAAAACATAAGGGAAGACATAGGAAAACATTTCCAATGACAAAGGTTGCCTATGCACTCTGGTGCTGTTCTTCTTGCTTTGCAAGGTTTTTCACTGCAACAGAGCAAATATGTGGACTATCTTCCTTTAAAAATTAACTGTTAACTAACTCTTTTATACCTGTTGACAAGGGCAGTGGAAACCAAAGATCAGAGCAGGGGTAAATCTGAGGCTAGGAGTAGCAGAGGGGTTTGTAGGCAAGTTCCAGGCTAGGATCAGAGTTGAGTCAGTTTTCAGGGTCTGCATCAGTCAGGGGTGTTGCTGGCACTGGGCTCATGGTGCTCAAGCCCTGAGTCACAGCACGCCAAGCCCTGGGTCTTTTGCCAGGGCAGCGGTGCTTCTGGGATTAGTAGGTAAGGGACAAATCAAGCCAAACCAAAGCCAGGAGTTTGTGACTAGAAAGCAAGAATGTTTGAGGCAGTTACAGGAAATATGTGTTGTTGTCAGGACACTAACTAGAATGCCCCTTGGATTTTATATAGGAACAAGGAGCCAATCAGGAGCCATTAGGCTGCTGCCTGTCAGAGCCCAATGTAGGACTTCCTGTAGTCTGTGCTCATAGCTGGTCATGGGTAGGAGTGTGAGCCAGTTACAGCTGCCACTGGATGACAGGGTGAAGGTGTTCAGTATTTGGCAGCCTGGTTTAAGACCCACTGGGCCTTATATTGCCTTTTCACCCCATTCTGAGGTAACCTTTGCTGGACCAGGTTTGTCTTGATGGGCTGACATGAGGTATGGGCTAGGCCTTGGGAGGCTGGCTCCCAGGATCACTCTTCTAGGGCACAGTCCTACAAGGTATTGGAGAGACCCACAATTGATTTTCAAGTTCAGTACTTAATTGACCTCATACTTATGCTCTTGGATCCACTCTAGAAGGGACAGTGGTTGGGGCCAGTGAGTGAAGGAGTTGTTAGCATAGATTTTTAGCAAGGATACATGAAATACTGCATGGATTTAGAGAGATCTGGGAAATTAAAGCCTCATGTTTATTGGACTGATTATCTGGCTGATGGAATGTGGCTCAAGGCACTGGTAATTCATTTATGACATAACTGGTGAGTGTGGATACTTTGGGATCATAGCTATTCTTTTTGCCTGATGGTGAATTCCAGGCTCTCTCAGCACTGGTATTTAGCATACCACTTGCAATCTTCCTTAGCCTTGTCTACGTGTGTCCTGAGTTGTTCTTGGACATTATGGGTCAGGCACACGCAGTCAGCAGCTTCAGGATTGGTGGAGGTGACAGATAATGCCTGGTAGAGATGGAGGTGGAGGCCAAAGCTTTGACAGAACCAGTTCTGCATGGTGGAGATATGATCAGAAGTGATGTAAGCAAACTCTGCCTGGGGTAGGAGGCTTGACCAATTCTTGTGGTAGAAATTAATAAAGCTCTGCAAGTATTGCTCTAATAATTGACTGCTCAGTCAAACTCACTGCCAGTTTGTGGGAGATATCCAATTTATGTGTAGGTGCAGACCCTGAGAAATCATTGGGTTTCATGCCAAAACCACACCAAAAACTACAGACCATGACCAATTATGACTCATTCTGGGAGCCCACGAGACAGATAAGTGTGCCAATGAGATGCAGGGTGCTTGACTATAAAGTACAGGGTAGTGGTTGCTTAGGCTGGATGGGGTTTAGAAGGCATTATAGTACCAAGGGTTTTCAATCATCCTGAATGGCAACTTCTAGAAGAACAAGGAGTCGTGTGGCACTTTAAAACTAACAGATTTATTTTTCACATGAGCCTTTGTGGGAGAAAATCTGTTAGTCTTAAAGTGCCACACGACTCCTTGTTTTTAATGCTGGACTAGACTAAAATGGCTATCCCTTTGAAACTTCTAGAAGCAGTGTCTTCTTTGTCATTGGCTCCAACAATAGGAGTGAATCATCTACAGTTCCCAGCAGATCTAGGACCATCTTTGGGTGTACCAGAATAGCCAAAAGTTGGCCTGTATCAGCATCTATAAAGTTGTCTGTTGCACCAGAATCTACTAGTGTTCATTTTGGGGGAATCTGGTAAGGCTTTTCTGAAGTATGGAGACAGATCTGGACTTCAGGCCTCAGGGAGCACTTTTTTTCCTTAAGGTGCATCAGTGAGAAGTGGGGGAATATTATCTTGGGGTTCACCCAGGCCAGCCCTCTCTACTGACCTTTACTGTGGTCACTTCCTGAACTGGGTCACGCTAGAATCCATGATGACTAGATCCTTCATAGCTGAAGAATAGCTCACGGTGACAATGCCACTCTGTCCTCTGGGATCACAAGGTAGTGAGTGCTATCCAGCTGCAGGGATTCAGGTTGGTCATGGGAACCAATAGACATCAGGTGGGTGGTGGCCCAGACCCCCTTCTTTCCTTATCTCTCTCTAGAGCCCTTTGTTTATGGTTAGGTTGATGAAGCCATCTAGACTGGCTGGGTACGTGATATGAGCTAGTTCAGCCTCAATTCCCTCATGTAGTTCTCATGAAAACTAACAGATCTGAGCTATTTCGTTCCACCTGGTGTCATCTTCAATAATAAGAATAAAGGGACTCCAATTTTGTAAGGAATATAGGTTGCTTTGGGACTAAAATGACTGATGCTCCTCAAATTGAAAAATGTTTGAGAAATGCCATCCAAGTGAGGTATTATTTTGAAAATGGGAAGCACATATAAATTAACACTTAAAATTGAATCTTAATTTGTACACTCAGCATATATACAAGGGAAAGTATTAATAGTCACATTAAAATGGTATAAGCATAGAAAAAGTAGTAACATCTTAAAATACTGTAGTGGGCTTTGGTCTTAATTAACATACCTAATATTCTGAAACTACTGTAAGTTACTTCCTTGGCTTTCAGATGAATATGATCTTTATTTGATTACAGTCCTTCAGCATTTAAGAAGCATGGGAATCTATAATCTGCCTAGAGGAAAAACTGTGCTAGGCTGCACTTTATTGAATCCTACAATATACAAACACAAAACAGAAATGCAAACACAGCTGCCTCAGCAAAGCCTACAGGGATAAATAAAATTAAAAAAAAAAAGATGAGTTTAGAGGTATGTGAAATAATCCAACTCCTGAAATTAATCAAACACACGGCTAAACTATTTTGATCTTCTTTGTCCTCAATAGGCAACATTTACTTTCTTAGTTAAAAGAATATCACTTCCATGCTATTACGACGGTATTTATAATATCATTAGCAAAAGGATTAATGAAAATATACTCAATTCCATAAAGTTCAACAGAAGACTGCTAATTTATTTATAAATCCCTTCCTAAAATGAATCAATTCCAAAAAAAGATACTATTAGGGACTGCTGTGGCAGAAAAGTACTGTAATATATATTGAATAATTCATACTTTTCCTAATAATTGGTCATCTAGAATTAAACATGTATAAAGTGTGCAACAACATTGGTGACTTAATTCAACAACAACAAAAAAAGATGAGTGCAAAATAAGTGCAAAATATTTTTTTTAGTGTTGTTTTTCAAGACAAGTCTTATTTTATCATATGAGCTTCATACAATAACATTAAAAGATTTTGTGAAGGAAAGCTCTGAATGAAATGAACATAAAATAATGGAACAGGTTCTGGGAATTAAGGACACAACGCAATTTATGTCTCTTGCTGATGAACCCTATGGCGGCCAGCAGCTGGCATGCAGTTACTGTAGAACATTAGGTCAGGACATTCTGACTACAGGCACCAGGGGGTTAATGTTACAATACAAGATGTCCATTTTTTTTTTTTTTTTTTTTTAAAGGGGACACACACTAAGTGTTCAGTACATCACCTCTCCCACAACTAGTCCCTCCCTGATATTTAAAAATATGTATACTTTAGTAGTTCTATAGTTTTATCTAACAAAACAGAGTATGGGGGTCTTTGGTGTTGATGGAGGAGAAGAATCAGGATGGAGTATGCATCATCACCAACACTCCCAGTATGTACAATAAAAGAAATAGGTAGAAGATATTTGAAATTTCTCTTCGGCTACCATAAGCCAGCTGGTACAAACAGTGCTTGAAATAAGATGCAAGTGACCTAACAGTAATAAAAGACTACTGCAAATTGAGCCAACTGCCAATTTTAAGTTATAACCATATTTTTCCCTCCTGACTTATTATTGCCTCTATTCCTGCTAAATACCAAGAATGTGATTCTTATACATTCAGTCCTAAACAAAGAGAGAGGGAAGACAATATTTTATTTTGTTCTAATTTTTAAATCTCTGAACTCTATGCCAACTATATGAGGTAAAAGCCTACACAGCCATGCAGAAGGCTTCATTGAAGACACTTCTTTTGTGAATAAAGGGAAGTAAGAAAGCTTTTCTACAAAGCAACTTGCGAAGAATGCCATTTTATAGTTTAACATTATCAATTTTTTAAAAATGCATAAAGAGAATTCCTTACCGTCTGTAGTTTTATTGATGGTATTCGGCTAAGAGGATTTCCTACTGGGCTGAAACTCCCTGTGAAAAGACAAGGCTGTGAATTTTTGCTTGTTATCCCCCTTCCATCTAATAAACCACTTTATTTTAAAAACATTATGTTAGCAGGACATGTTTCACAAAACTCAAATGAAAAGCAGCAGCATCTTTCAGTTGCAACCATGCATCCTTCAGTCAGGAACAGTTGGAGAATTTAACTAACTAATAGAGCTGACACAAGGTTAGCTAATCCAATATTTCCATTCAAATAACTCAGAGCAACAGCACAAGCAATGTCCACATGCCACCTCGTGCTCAGAACAGACACTATTATCTAGGCTACACTGCCATTCTTTTCATTGTAATTCTGAGTATCATATACAAAGTTTCAGTCAGAAATTATAACAAAACCTCTCAAAGGAATTACTTCCTTATTTTATCTGAAAGAATATGTCTATTCAGTATCTCCCTTTGATCATCTGACTTCCACTATGCATCTTGCTGTTTATTTTATTCATTCTTTATACAGTGCATTTGTAAAAGTGCTACTTGTAGATGTGTTCCTTTTGAAATTATTACATTGCTTAAGCTCAAGAAAATCCTATCATCATCTATGGATTTATCTTTTTGTTATTGATTTCTTCTACTGTGTATCTCCTAAGAAAACATCTTTGAAAGGCAGACATCTGCAAATTGCTAAATACAACAATACTAACTGCTGTAACTCTGCTCAAGATAGTTCATCTTTCTTTTTTTCTCACACAGGTGAGGCAGAGGCCAAGCATCAGAACGCTTACCAGATTTTTGCCATGAGAAACTAGGGTTCAAATCCTAGGTTAGGTTTTAAGTAAAAATGAATTCTAAAGTCTCACTCTAGTCTCACCTACAGTACCCAATTCAATTTAGCACAGCAGGTTATAACTGCTCATAAGAAGCCCAGAGTTTGAATAATGGGGATATTTCAGGTTAAGATTCAGATGTATTGGCACAGATCCTTAGGAAACCTAGCATAACCTCCACCTGCACTATACCCCTGGTAATCAGTGGTATTAAGAGATTTACTGGTAAATGTTTAACCCTTGGAAGATGCTTGTACATGTAATCAAATGGTGGAAACTCCAAGAGTTTAATTTGTTGGGTCCTGGATCTTGTAAATGAAACCCATGTGCCTAATGGGAGATACCTGTTAAAGACATCTATTTGGGAGAGGGTAGTACAGTAGGAATGAGTTGTGTCAGGGGCACAATAGCTAGGTGGATGAACAATTAACACTAAACACTTAGAAGCTTCTGGAATTGGGTGTGATAGTTTTGGGTATGACCAATAAGTTCTCTGTAGCGGGACTAAGAGCTGAGACAAATTCCATAACATCAAGTGATCAGGGCAGCTGCTTTGGAAAACCCATGTGCCTGCATGGCTTATGAGAAACTGAGCTACAGGAGCAGAAAGCAGGCTGTTTTCCTGTCTAATTCTAACCATTTTGCAGCAGGATTAGTGATATTGCTAACCCTCTAAAAGGGATGCCTTGCCAGTGTTAAGTACATAAAGAGGAAATTGGGAAGGAAAACTAAGTTTTTATTTTAATTGTAGCTTTGAAATGTTTGATTTTAGCTAAGCTGTTTTGGTTAAATTGTTTCAGCTAGTATGATTCACCAACTTTTCTCTTATTTAAATATGATGATGGGGAAAGAGTTACTAATATTTTGTTATTTTCAGTATGTATTTTCTTGTAACAGGGTGTTTGGTTTTTTAAAATCTGTATACTTAAACTGAGTGGTTGGTTAATTGGTTAGGTAACTAAGTGATTTCAGTAGAGGAGAAGGAAAAGTCTAAATGAATTCCAACAGAAGATTTCTATAAGCAGGTGGAGGGAAGATGATGTTGCAGTGCTTTTCACTCAGCAGTCTGTATAGATTTTGGTGATTAACTGTAACTGAGATTTGGGCGAACTCTGGTAACTTTTGGAAATTCTGAATTTCTTTTCATTCTGTTTCTGCAAAGACTGACTTATTTAGATTTTACTTCTTTTATTTATGTTTATGTATAGCTGAAGATTATATGGATTATGGTAGTGGTTCTCAACCTTTTGTGGGATGCAACACATTTGGCGGCATATCGTGACCCTGCAAGACACACCAGCCCACCTCCCCTACACCAAATCTAGCCATTAGCTTGGCTCACCATGACATGCTTACCACTATGTGGCAACACAGTAATGTGTCCCAAAACACTGGCTGAGAACCACTGGATTATAGAATAGTTATGTTATAGAAATGAATCTGTTAAAATTACAAGATTTTATAAAGTTGGCACTTAACTTCATTCTTAATTCTTTTTGTTCTTTCTGGAGTTGAGAATGGGGAGGTTGACTCTGTGCAATCATTGCTGAAAATCTTTAGTGACTAAATTCTTGGTCTCCAGATACTTTTCTAGGGGAATTGGATTTTTTCTTTTTTTAAGGCTCCAGAAAAGTCCAGTGAAGTAAACTCTAGCCTGTCCAAAGGTTGCACAACCATTCACACATATGAGTTGTCCTCAAGTCAATGGGACTACTACACACAACAAAGTCATTCAGGTACTTATGCATTTGCAGGAACACGGCCTTAGTATATCAGAAGTAAAATGTAAACACTGTCACACATACAGTCCATGCAAAGAATATATAGGTTTTAAAAACGGAACTGTCCAGTCAAATTTGCCAGTTTTTTGAAAATGCAAACAAACAACAAAACTTGTACAAGACTCAAGATACCAGAAATGTTTTAATTATTTTTAAAAAATCCCAATAGAAACAAGTTCTTTTAAAAATTTATTTGAAACAATTAGGCTTTCTAATATCACTCCCCCCCCCATCCAATACTGCAGCACTGTGCTGGTTTATGGGAATCTGAAAGTCATGTGAACTCAAGAGACTAAAACCCACCACAATTTATGTCTATTTTAATTCTCCAAGATGAGAGAACTACCGAATAAGCATATCTAATGAAAAGAAATAGAGTTGAAAGTTCTTTCAATTTTAGTCATCTCAGATATTATTTATAACAAAGATATGGAATTTGAATTACTTGATTTTTTAATCTCACAGTGCCTCTTTAAGAGAAACATATATTACTTGTTAGATTCCAAGACAACCATTTTAAGGTCCAATACTGCACAGCCATACAAAGGGATATTGGTTTGACCTGGTTCAAAAACACAACTAAACTGAATTGTAAACTGTATAATGTTTCTCACTCTGCCATAGGAAGAAATACATTTCATGCATCTGAAGAAGTGAGATTACACCCACAAAAGCTTGGGTGATAAATAAATTTGTTAGTCTTTAAAAGTGCCACAGGACTCCTTTGTTCTATAGGGAAAGAAGTTACTTATCATTAATCCAGTAACAAAGATGAGAATGCAATTAAGAGGAACAGCTTCTGAAGAAGGACAAAGTGTTTTGGAACTTGCCTGAATCTCTTTTTGGAAGAAGAATAACACCTGGTAAACTAGGCAGATGTATAAGCAGTTTATTGCTTTTAAGATGTATTTTCGCTCTAATATTTTTGTTCTGGATAATTTTTCTTTGTTTTATGAAAGCTAGCTGGTCACTGGTTAACCTTGTTATTGTCCCTTAGACAACAGGAATGCAAATGCTGATCTAAACTCAAATCCTGCTGAGATAATGAGTGATTTACTAGAGTCTGCAGTCCAAGGCCTATGTCTAGAAGCAGAGACTCACAGGAGTCTTCCCTGAAAGCAGTGACTAGAGGACTGAGACCTAAGAGGAGGCCTTCAAGGAGCTCACGAAAGGGTTGAAGATGCAGTTAGCTCAAGAATTATGACATTATCTCCTACATTGGAGGTTTTTAAGAACAGGTTAGCAGGGAAGTGTACTCAATGACCTGTCATGGTTTTCCAGTTTCTATGATTCTATGACATATGCCATAGAAAAGACATTTTCCTGCTGTTTTGCAGCCTTTTCAAGAAAAGGGCAAGGACTGAAGCAAAAGGCAATATCCTGCTTTATTAATGATAGTGTTTTAATGCTGATACTTAATTTTATCACAATACAATGGCACCTGTCACTTCCACTGTCATCCTTTTATATTATTCTAACAAAAATGAAGCAAAGCCTCTTTGAAAACAGTGCCTTGCATCTTGCCAAGTTCCAAAGGGGCAGCTGTGTTATGTTGGTAAAGCAAAAAAAGCAAGGAGTCTTGTGGCACTTAAAGACTAATGGATTTATTTATTTAATGAGCTTTCATGGGAGAAAATCCCACTTCATCAGATGCTTTAAAGAGGGGGAACAAAGCATCTGACGAAGTGGGATTTTTCTCCCATGAAAGCTCATGCGATAAATAAACCTGTAAGTTTTTGAGTGCCACAAAACTTTTTTTTTTTTAAAAACAGTGTTTTAGCCTTATAAGCTATAAAACACTATTATAGGGTCATGAGATTGTATCTTTAAAGGTGTACCTTCTAATGAAAGTCTAGGCTACTACAGGAGCATAAAACAATACACTTCCAGAACACATTTCTGAATACTCTGTGATTAAAAGTATTTTCCATGAGTTATTATAGTAATTTGCCACTGCAGTCAGATAATTCATGCCATTTTTGCTTCAGACTGAATGATAAACTGTACATTGCATTCATCTGATGCATCTGATTAAGTGGGTTATACTCCATGAAAGCTTATGCCTAAAGGCTGTATTCACACGCAGATGGTTATTTC
>ML682021.1:15333411-15456236 GCA_007922195.1 Podocnemis expansa
AAGGTGCCACAGGACTCTCATTTTGCTATATACAGACTAATACAGCTACCCCTCTGAAACTGTACACTGCACTTTTGTAGTGTATTCACTACTCCATTAACATTATTTGTTAAGTTCCAAAGGAGTAGCCGTGTTAGTTTAGTCTAGCAAAACAAACAAGGAGTCTGGTGGCACTTTGGAAGACTAATACATTAATTTATCATAGACGTTTGAAGATAGGGAACTTACAGAATGGAAGCAAAATAAATACAGGGAAGTGTAAGTCATAGGAGCAGGTCAGACTGTAACAGCAAATCAAAGCATTTGTTAAGATTCAAAAAGTGGAATACAGCAACTGGCAGGGAGGGGGTGGGGGAAAAGGTAAGCAAAATTACTTGTTGTAAAGGGAAAAGAACCCATAATCTTTATTCAGTCCTGAGTTCACAGAGTCAAATTTGCATATGAATCCAAATTCTGTAGTTTCTCTTTGAGGCTTTGATTAGTTATTCATTTGCTTGAGCACAGCTATTAACAAATCATCAATGAAGTGAGCAGGGTGATTGAAGTATTCACCTATTGGTTTTGAAAGTTGTGATTTCTTATGTCAGACAGGTGACTATTTATTGCTTTGCACAGAGACTGTCATGTTTCTCCAATGTATAAGGTGTGTGTGTGGGCATTTAGGAGACAAAATGGCATAAATCACACTGGTGAATGAGCAAGTGAATGAACCTTTAATGGAGTAGCTGGTTTTATTAAGTCTTGTAATAGTGTCTTTTGTGCAGATATGTGGGCAAAGTTGGCAGGGTTGTTTGTTTCTGGGATATGTGCCTGCTTTAATTGCTCTGTTGTTAGGTCTGTAGTTGCTGGTGAGTATCTGCTTAAGATTGGGGGGCTGTCTGCAAGTGAGAAGAGATCTGTTTTCTGAGGCTTGAGAGAGTGAGAGGTCTTCTTGTAGAACAGGCTGTAGATCCTTGATGGTGTGCTATAGAGGTCTGACTTGTGGATTGTAGGTGATGACCAGTGGCGTTCTGTTGTTCTCTTTCTTGGGCTTCTCCTGTAGTAATTGATTTTGGGGTACCTGCCTGGCTCTGTCAGTCTGTTTCTTCACTTTCGCAGGTGGGTACTGTAGTTCTAAGAATGCTTAATAGAAATTCTGAAGGTGTGTCTTTGTTTGAAGGATTGGAGCAAATGTTATATCTTAAAATCTAAAAATGTTGGAATATTGTGGGGCCATGCAGGTACCCATAGCAGGTCCACTGACTTGAAGATATAAATTATTTTCAAATCTGAAATGATTGTGCGTGAGTACAAAGTCACTAAGTTCCATCACAAGGTGTGCTGTGACATTGAGGATAATTCTCCCAATGGCCTGTACGCTGTCTTTGTGTGGTATGTTGGTATACAGAGCTTCTATGTCCATGTTGGTCAGGATGATGTCTTCTGGAAGGCCACCTATGTATTCAATCTTTCTCAGGAAGTCCATGGTGTCTTGAAGATAGCCAGGAGTGTTGATAGCATATGGTCTGAAGGGAGAGTCCACATAGCCAGATAAACCTGCTGTAAGAGTGCCCAATGCCTGAGATGATAGTGCATCCAGGCTCTTTGGGTTTATGGATTTTCCAAGCAAGACAGAACATCCCTGGTTGGGGTTCTGGAGGTGTCTGCATTGAATTGTTCCTGTGCTTCCTCGGGGAGTTTCCTGAGTAGGTGTTTTAGTTCCTTTTGGTATTCTTCAGTGGGGTCTGAGAGAAGTGGTCTGTAGAATGCTGTGTTGGAGAACTGTCTATAAGCCTTCTGATTGTATTTGGATTTGTTCATGATGACAACCACACATCCTTTGTCAGCCTCCTTGACGATAATACTGGCAGTGGTCAGGCCCAGCTAAGGCTTCTGAAGCTATTTTTAAATTTCCTCCATCTAATCTACAGTCACTTTCACCTCTTTTCTCTAGATTTGCCTTTAGGTTCTTTGTGCTTGTTGTACATTTTGTATTAATCATTTCATCCATGGGAATTTCTTCTAAATCTATGTTTAAACATTTGTTAAAAAGTCTTGTTCATTCACAAAAGAAGATCCATTCAGCAAGTAGGTAAATATCCAACTATGCTTCCCCCAATGGTGCTAAGTAGAAGCAGTTTTTTAAACAGTTCTGGGCAATTTTTGGTTTGACAGTGTTCCATTCTGGATGAAGCACGTAAATTACACTGAGCAGGGCTTAGTTTGGTTGTCCTTCATCCCTGCACAGCTTTCCAACCACAATAATTCAAGACTGGAATTTAGCAGTCAGAGTTATGTGAAGGAATTTTCATTTTATCTGGTGACTTACAAAGGAGAGACTGTAACATGTTGTTCCATTAATTCTGTCATATAGTCTGAGCCTGTATAAAGGTCACTAAGTCTTTCCCAGCTGCTTTTCCTAAACAATCTCACAGACATTTCAAGATCACTCAGCGAGAAAAAGTTTTATAATTTCAGATGATCATCCATATAAACTCTCCCCATCGATTCCTTTTCTTAGCACCTCCTGCTGCCTTCACTTTCAGGTCCTTATAATCTTGAGAAGCTAGTTTTCTCTGTGAAAGCACTATAGCCTGGATTGTTGTGCTCACTGTAGCTTCACCTTGGCTCTTTCAGGACTTTCTTTACACATGTAGTCTTACAAGAGAGGAGTAAATAAATCTTTCTTCAGGAGTTTTTCTAATGCCTAGAAATCATTGTAGTCTCTCCAAGTGACATACGACAGGTCCTTGAATTACTAGGACTCCTCCTTGGCATAATTCAACTCAGGTGCAATGTTTTTTTGTGTTTTGCATCATACTTCTGTTCATTGATTATCTTTGTCACGAGCACAGGAAATCTACTAACTTTGTATAGTTCTTTTTTCTCACAAAGAGTAATTTTTCACTATTTATGGAAAATAAAATCCACCCAGTTACCCAAAACTTTGCTGAGTTTATGTAAATCCCTCAAAAATGATGGGAATCTTCTTGTAAACACTGTAGTCTCTTACTTTTTCAGACAGTCAAAAACCATAGTATTTCTGATTGATCTGAACAACAAAGTATTGAACTTATATCTTTAGTCTTCTTGCCTCTGATTGGCTATAAATTATGCAATGGGCATCCTCACTGAATATAACCACAGATGGAAAATATTGACGAGGTACTAGGCAGTTTTCCCACCTTAGAAAATGTGTCTCTGAACTACAGGAATCATAGATGGTCCTTTATCTCCCGATTCTTACCTAATTACTTCTGTCTTCAGAGAGAGTTGGCATATGTGAGAGTACCATTTTACCAGAACATTGTCCTCTATTCTTACTAATTCTACCATAGTTTGACCACACTGAATCCATCCATTATATTTATAATCAGAGCTTCAAGCAGAATAATCACCAGTGAGGAACTTTTGTTTCTCAGCAGTGACGACATGGCCACAAAATGGCATGCTTCATGAGCAAATTAAAAAACAAACTATTTAAAAGGACTGTCCTCTTGAATCATATAATTTTTAAGAAAGAATTTAAATCTCAAAACACCACGCAAATTAAACTTAGAGTTTAAGTATTCACAAGGCTCCATCATCATAATATCTGAGCACCTACTACAACTTAAATTTAAATGTTTCTTTTACAACAGACAGAGAGCTTTCAGCATAGAAAATAAGTTTTAACTAACTGTTAATATTGTTCTGTGAAATTCTTGTGGGTCCTCACTTCTTTATGCCCCGGAAGCATCTCAAAATATATTATCCTGTAACATCAAAAATCTTCCGGGATTCACTGAAATCCATGCAAACCATAGTACCTCACCCATTCCGTGTTTTCAAAAATCTTCAGAGAACCACAGAATGCCAAAAGAATTCCACTGACAGAAGAGAATTCAGAAGAGTTAAGTTTTAACTTATATCTGTATAAATGCTTTTAATGGTTAAAAAAAGCACTCAGCATATAATGCTATTTCTTGGCTATTTCTCTTTGGGTTTGAAGTTTATTTTTAATCAATAGTCTCTTTAAGTAAACATTGTTTTCAAAATTTATATTCTGTCCTGTCACTGTGCTAGATGGCATAAACATATGTCAGGTAGAATGGAAAAACTAAAAGATAATACACTATGAGATAAGAGTTGGATGTGTGCAGGTCAGCTCATGATGTCTTTCCCCAATCCATTATTCAGTTTTGATGCAATCTCTAAACTAAATCCAAGGCAAACTCCTGTAAAGAAAATAATTCTATTCCTAACCTTCTTCTAATACACAAAGGTATATTTTCAATTTAGTTATTAAGTAATATGATGCAAACACTTTTTAAATAAGCAGAGTAATCTCTAATTCAGACTTCATATAGAAAAGCTCTTTTAAAGTAAAAAGTCGTAAGAGAAATATAGCACTCAACTCACGCTAAAGTTGTATTTTCTAATCAAGTGCATACAGTACAGGAGAAAAATACTCTTATGTAACTATACATATATGCATTTTGCCCCACAGATGCTCTAGCCTCTCAAGAAGCCTTAATTCAAACTAATTTGAACCCTGTCTACATTAGGTTTTGCCTAGTTCGAACTGAAAAAATTTTTAAGCAAAGCTTAGTTTCAACTAGTTAGTTTGGCGGGTTAGTCCGAGCTAACTGCTTAGTTCTAACTAATTTGCATTTTTAGTTCAACCAAGCCCAATGGAGACATGCGAGTTCAAACTAAAGTTCGAACTAGCAGTTAGTTTGAGCTAAGTGAATTTTTTTAGTTTGAACTAACCACACTTTTTTAGTTGGAACTAAAAAAAGTTCTTAGTTTGAACTAACTATTGAACTACTTAGGTTGGACTAACCCACTCTGAACTAAGCCTTTGAGTGTAGACATAGCCTAATGTACCAAACAAGTTCCATTAAATTAAAAAAATGTTTCTGGATTGACTGAATAGAAACTTAGTTTTTCTTCATTTAACTAAAAGATCACAAAAACATTGAAAGCCCTGACATACACAGCAAATCAGAATCATTCAACTGAAATCACCTAATAATTTATTTTGTGAAAAAAGAGAATGCTTAAATGCCCAATCCTCACTACAGATGGACACCTGTTTGAAATAGTGGCAATATATGGTTCAAACGTAGTCTTCTTTAACATGATTTTGGACATACTTTTTGTCTGGCTGGGCCTACCATATACAATCAGGTATAAGCTGATCCGGGCACAAGCCGACCCACCAATTCTGAGCCCCCAAAAAAGCTAAAATTGGTGATCCAGGTATAAGTCGAGGCCCCCTTTTGGCCTTGGCCCCTAACCTCCCACCCACTGCTGCTGGCTTCCTCTGGAGTTTCTGACAGCTTCCCTACCCCAAAATCTCTGCTGCTGCTTTTCCCTTGCCCCCCCTGCTGTCCATTCCTCACTCCTGCCCTCCTGCTCTGCCCTTTCCTCACTTTCCTCACCCCTGCTGCCCCCTGCTCTGCCCTTTCCTCACTTCTCAGTTTCCTGCTGTTGCCCCCTGCTCCTCCTGCTGCCCCCTGCTCTGACCTTCCCTCACTGCTGCCCCCTGCTCTGCCCCTTTCTCACTGCTGCCTCCTGCTCCTCCTACTGCCCCCTCCTCAGTGCCACCACCTACTCCACCCTTCCCTCACTGCTACCTGCTGCCCCCTCCTGCTCTGCCCCTTCCCCACTGCTGCCCCCCTGCTCTGCCCTTTCCTCACTGCTGCCCCCCTGGATCTTCGCTGCTGCCCCCCTGCTTTGCCCCTTCCCCACTGGTGCCCCACTGATCTTCCTGCTGCCCCCTGGCTCTTCACTGCTGCCCCCCCTACTCCCTTCTAAGTTCCCTGCTGTTGCTCCCCTGTTCCCCAACACCCTTTCCCTGTCACCCCACAACCCCTGCTGCTGCTCTTCCCAGCCTGCCAGGCACCCCCCCAATCCCCAGTCCCTGTCATTGCTTCCCTGGGCTCCCCAAAAACCCTGGGCCCTCCTGCGGCTTTCCTGGACTCCCCGACCCCCCCCCCAATGCCCGAGCCCTGCCCCCCTTCCCTGGCCTCCCTGAAGCCCCCCAAACCCTCCTGGCCGTCCCATCACTTTCCCCAACTCCCCGACCCCCTCCCCAACCCTCGGTCTCTGCCACCGCTTCCCTGGCCTCCCTGAATCCCCCCCTCAATGTCCAGGCCGACCCGCCCCCGGGCCCCCATACATGGCCACTCCAGACACCGGGGTCCCCTCCTCACTCCAGCCCCAGCCCCAGCCCCAGCCCCAGTCGACTGCCCAAGATGGCTGCTCCGCAACACTAGGGCTCTGGCTTGCCACATGGTCTGGGAAACTCCTTGGAGGGGCTGTCTACCGTATTCCCTTGAGTATAAGCCAAGAGCCTGTTTTGAAGCCAATTTTCAGGCACAAAATTTTTGGCTTATACGTGATGAAATATGGTAATTACATTAAAAACCATTTCAACAAAATTTATTCTTCAGTGCAATTTTTTAAATCAGTTTTGAACACTGTTAGTCTTCTACCACAATTGTTGATTTTTTTGCATTCAGAACTAACCTGAGGGCAAGCTGCATTTTTACCCATTTAGTGTTCCATATCTAGCCAGAACAAGGCCAAAGACAATGGTGTAGCAGCTTGCACCTCTGCTTAACATACAGAAGGTCCTGGGTTCAAGCCCCAGGGAATTAGACTCAATGAGGTCCCTACCAACCTTGTGATTCAATTTGAGTCTCTCAAGCCATTAAAAACACACTTGTAGAGTCATCTTACAAGTCAGTAGTACTCACAGATGCCCTTTAATTATGGGTACATACACACTGATAGCGACAAAGTTGCTGCCATCAGGTTGATCTATCTGGATCAACTGAGTGGCAGTGAAGACCCGCTCAATCAGTCTGGAAGCTGATTAAATTAAACCACTTTCTCAAAAGGCGTAGCGCTGTGTTGACCGGAATACATTTCCCATTGATGCAGCATAGTGGAGATGTTGTCTGAAAGGGAAGTTAGGAAGTTGATGGAGAGTTATACAAGCTGCTTTCTGTAGCTTGTGTTACTCCCTTCAACTGCTGCTGAATTTCCTGGTTAGTACATACTAAACCACTGTACACAAGTGTTTTGCTAGATCAGGACCTCAGCCTGAACTAAACAGATCAAGGTGGTAATATTTGCTACCTGCACTCAATAAAATACGCTAATAGGTGTCACTTGCACTTAAAAAGACAGAATATAGCCCTTTGAGTTTGCAGAATGCATGCTACCACTCTCAGGCTACCTATACATCACATAGTAAATTAGTTTACGCCAGTGGTTTTCGAACTTTTTTCCTCTGGACCCAGTTGAAAAACAATCATTTATCCCCTTGACCCAATAATTACCTCTTTCAGTAATGCATTTCAGTGTTTTGGCAGTGGCAGCAGGGGGTGCCACAACCCAGTATCTGAGGGTCTACGACCCAGTACTGGATCTTGACATGTAGCTTGTAACCACTGGTTTACATCATTACTATACCCTCCTCCATTTTCTTCTTCCCTCTCTCTTCTCTAGGAACTTCTATGGAAGCTTGAAAAGATTCTACTGTCTCTCGAAAGATGGCCATGGATTTTTAAAAGGGATAGCCGTATTAGTCTAGTCCAGTGAAAAAACAACAAGGAGTTGTGTGGCACTTTAAGACTAACAGATTTATTTTTTGCATGAGCTTTCGTTTCTCCCACAGGGCCTTACTGAAACTTGGTAAACCAGAATTTGACACCAAATTTTTTCCCTCAGCTTTATGGCATCACAGAATCTTTAAAGAACAAAGTTGGCAGTTTATACCAAATGTATCAGACTGTGTTGATTACTAAGTTCCAAAGAGGCAGCCGTGTTAGCTTAGTTCAGTAAAACAAACAAGGAATCCTGCGGCACTTAAAGCTAACAAATCTATTAATTGCATGAGCTTTCGTGGAAGAAAATCCCACTTCATCAGATGCTTTGAAAATGGGGGAACTTACAGAATGGGAGGAAATAAATGCAGGGAAGAGTTAGTCGTGGGAACAGGTCACAGTGTAACTGCAAATCAAAACAGTTGCAAAGATTCAAACACTGGCGAACAGCATATGGAGGATCTTCCACAGTATTTGAATCTTTGCAACTGTTTTGATTCTCATGCAATAAATAAATTTGTTAGTCTTTAAGTACCACAGGATTCCTAATTTGTTTTGTTGATTTCTAAAGATTTTAAGCCTCTAAACTCTTCATTGTTATGTGCAGAGAAAATTGAATTCTGTTGCTTAAGTTTAACCAGCAGTGAACCGTGATCTGTCTTCTAGATTCCACACCTCAATAATTCTTCATAATGGAACTATGGACAGGACTCCATGTATTTGCAGGAGAGCAGTATTTGAGCTAGAACATTTCAATGCAGGTCTTTCCCTCCTCCCATGGATATGCTGGCACTGCACATAGCCACAACCAACAGGAAGAATCTGGCCCAATATATAACTAATCTAAATCTGCTGCATCACAGATGAAAGCAATAAAAAAAATCCCCACATTTTAATTAGAGATTAAAATCAAATACATTTCATAGACTATACAAACAAACATTATTTCTAGGTAATCAAAAGTCAATTAGTTGTGAGTAATATTTCTTGCAAATGTAATTTCCTACAACCTATAAACATTACAATTAGTAGCTTCAGTTCAAGGCACTGTTTTAAAATAAAGATCATGTACAGAATACACACTAATAAAATCAATCTGTACTACCCAATTGCCAAGCAGACAGTGACCTGATAAACAGCATGCAGAGACTTGAGGACTATTCAGCATCTTTAACCAGTCTAAGGGATATCGTCCCTACCAACAGTAACAGCTTTCCAAAAGAATTGAGGGAACTGGATCATTGTGCAACTGAGAAATTGAAAGAGACTGCCATAAAAGATGTTCATATGACATTTTGTGTCATATTTCTTCCCTTTTAGGAATGTGTTTATTCAATGTACATTACTTTGATCATCCCTTTTTGACTTTACCTCTTTTAAAGCTCTGAATTCCACTAGTGCATGAGTATGATGAAAATTTGTATGCATGGGAAAAGAAAGTAAAGTTTCTTGAAATATCCATACCACCCTTTTTTCCTCTAAGGTATTTTTACATTTGCAACTCCAGAAAATTTATACCTAGGATACTATTTATTTCCCCACACTGAGAGCATATTCCGTTTTTGGCAATATATTTGTTTAAAAAAAAGTTTTATGAAAATAGATCCCACAGAAGTCCTTCTTATGGAAAAAAATGTACTTGACATGTTTGCATAAGCTTCTATTATGTTACATCTCTGAAACGTCCCTTATTTCAAAAGGCATGTTACTCATTCATGTGCCACAAAAATGTGGTACTCTTCTACTTTTACTTTAAGTTACTTGTAGAAAAAATGCAGAATCCCAAGTTATGGAAAGTATGTGTAATATGCACTATGAAAGTTTTAATGGGTCAGTTATTGTGCAACACACTGGTGTGCTTCAGAATTTGCATCCCTGCAAGTGCACATTGTTGCACGGTGTGAACAAGCCATTGAGGACTATGTCTCACATTGTTTTTAATCTTCCTGTGTTAATAGTTTTTACAAAAATCTAACTGTAGATCTTTGTTCCACAGACTGAGTTCAAAATTGGGTTACCATGTTGCAAGGTGTAAGTCAGTTATGAAACAAAACTAATTCAAAGAAGGGAAAAATTAAAATTAGGGAATTACCACTAGTTTTTAATTTATTAGTCATACTAACAGCTGAAGAGCTGCACTTAAGTGTAAATAATTTTTGTTTGTGATTAAACACCCTTGTTTAAAAAAAAATCAAGAACACTCTAATTAATAGTCCACAGCATTACATCATTATGGCAACAGATACTATAACTCTTGTAGTTTTCAGTTGTTCCTTTCCACAAAGTGGATAAGAGAAAATAAATGCAGACTTTGTGTCATTAAGGCTGGATCAGGGTGCTGAATAGATAACATCACTGAGATAAAGGTAATGGTTTTTCATCAGTCATGGACAGAATATACAAAAGATTTAAGGAAAAACTGGATTATGGCCATAAATTATTTTTAACCAACTGAAAATTTCTCTTCAAAACTAAAATATCCTGAGAAAGGAATTACCCTTTTGCAAGGTTTATCCAGGTTAATAAAAAGGGGAAAAAATAAGTTAATATGTGAAGTAAAATAAGAAACTATTTTTTGTATTGCCCTGACAAAGGTTAGTGATACTGTGCTGAAGATGTGTTCAAAAGGGACACAGGCTGCAGTTCTCTAGGCTTGTGGAGAAGAGATGCCTCACACAGAGGTTATAATTTTTGGTATTGTCATAGTGCTGCTTCAGCTTCGCTGTTTAAGAAACCCCTCCTGAAACAGAGTAAATTGTATTTGCGAGACCCTTGAAACAAGCTTTGTTTGGCTTTTAGAAGAAGAACATGACTCCAGATCCAGCAAAGTACTTGTGCACATAGTTAACTTTAAGCATGGTGTTAGCTCTGCTGACTTCAGTAAGACTGCTGACACACTCAAAGTTAAGCACATGCTTAAATTGTTTGCTGTATTGGAAACTATATTAGAAAGAGATACAGAAGAATAAAAATTAGGTAGAAAAGGAAAGAGAAAATAATTTAGTTTATTGGTTCCACAACTGAAAAGAAAAGAATTATAATGCATAGGTAACATTTCAGCAGTCATCTGTCTCCCTCTAATACTTATGATAAGCAGTAATCATACTGCTTTGCAGATGAGAAGCAGCAGCTAAAATCCAATGCATTGACTGAACATAGACCACCATTACTTTACAAATTCACCCTTTAAAAAATTTCCAGGGCAGTCTCCTCAACAGAGAAACTGACCAGTCACTGCATGCACTAACTTTGTGGGTTTCTGCATTGCTCAACTAGCTGTAGTTTGTGAACTAAGAATTGCCTAAAAACAAACAAAAACAATTAGTCTTCCAACCAAAAGCACTTGAAGACTGTATACATTATTTTCATCTTATTTTTGTTCAAGGAAAAAATTTCCAGCAAACTCCCATGCAGTAATCTGAAAAAATACAAATCAGCTTTATCTTTGAGATCTTTACTGTGACCACAATAGCTACTGTTTGCACCACAGCCTATTTTCCTTCTTGAGTTAGCACTTTCAACAAGTACGGAATATTCATTTCCAGAAAACACTGCCAGGAAATCCTATGACATCATAGCTTGCCAAAAAAATTCAGACCAGCATTTTACTAAACATAAAAAATTCAAGACCATGTATGCTGAGAATGTCAGCCATAATAGACTGATTATAATATCTTCAAGAATAACTGAATAAGAAAATGTATGTGCATAGTAGATATACCTTGCTACCATATATTTAGGAAGTAAGAGCACAATTCTTAATGGACTTTTATCCATGTTATTTTCCAGTATATGAAACTTATATTTTTGGATATTTCAAGGATTAGAGAAATATAATGTAACTTGCATTATACATATGCATACATAGGACTTAACAGATGAATTAAGATATTTTAAGGAGATCCATTCCAATCATTGAAGCATGCATTAAAAAAAGAGGATTTCTAATTCATTTCCTTTTAGATTTGGGAAGTAGAGTAGTAACATTTAAATTGTATAGCAGCTTTTTATAAGTAGCAAAGCACTTTATTACTAAACTAATTGTCATGGCAACTCAGTGAGGTATATCAGTATTGTTATCCCCATTTTAGAGTAAAATGAAGCACAGATAAGTGAAGTGGTTTCTCTCTGGTGTATGGCCATAGGCAGGCCTGGGTGAAGGATCAGTTACCCAATTTGCCCACTGGCCCACCAAAATCCAAGCCTCTTCAACTGACAGATCCCTCATATAGCTAAAATTCTTATTGTTAGTCCTTAATTGCATGACCTTGCACTTGCACTATTAAATTTCAATCTACTTCTATAATTCCAGTTTTCAAGATCATTTACATCTTCATATATGAGATTGTGGTCCTCCATATTGGCAACACTTTACAGCTTTGTGTTATCTACAAATTTTATTAGCACACTTACTTTTAATGCCAATATCATTAATGAAAATGTTAAAGAAGTTCGCTCGCAAGACATATCCTTGAGAAGATCTTCTAGTAACCTCCCTCCAGCCTGACAGTTCATCTTTCAGTATTTCTTGTTGTAGCCTTCTCTTTAATCAGTTCCCAACTCATCTTTTGATTCCTGTATTAATCTTCATCTTTTCCAGTTTAATGAATAATTTCCCATGCACAAGTGTACCAAATGCTTTACTGAAAGCCAGGTAGATTAGAACTACTGTTTTTCCTTTCTCTAGAAAATTGGTTATCTTCTCAAATAAATAGATCAGGCTGGTCTAGCATGATCTATCTTTTGTAAAACCATGTTGTATTCAGGGCTGGATCAATGCAAGGATATAGCGGTTGAAGCCCCAGATACCTGCATGATTCAGCCCCCACTGCCCAGCAGAGTTCTGACTGGTCCTGGAGGCCCCATGCTCGTGCTGGGGGGAGCAGACTCTGAAACCAGAGTTCATCTCTGTGTCACTGTCATCCCTCCCCTGCGCCAGCTGGTCCCCCCCGTGGTGATGGAGCGGGCTGGTGTGTGTTCACTCCATTTCAGGGCCAACGCTGGCTGGAGGACTGCACTGGAGGCCACACTGCTTGTCAGCCATCCCTATCCCCATCCCCAGGGGCAGACCAGCTGGACTGGGGCTGGCAGAGAGCAGCCTCTGGCCCCAGGATCCCCCAGCGCCAGCCTGCCCACAGGTATTGGAGGGACATGGTGGTATGGGACTGGGGCACCAGATGTGTGTAGGCCACAGTGGTGGGGGGCTGGGATTTCAGGTGTGTATGGGGGGGCATAGTGGTGGGCAGCCTGAGGCCTTACAGCCCCTTAATTTGGCCCTGGTTGTAGTTTATTTCAATTACAGTTTATCATGTCTTTAATTTCTCTCTCACTCAAAATTTGTTTTAAAACTTTACATACAGTTGAAGGTGATGCCTAGATTATCTTTTAATCTCTACCCCATCGTCAGTGCTTAGTTATCCCATTTCTTCCTTCCTTTTTAATTTATATGGCTAAGGAACCTTTTACTATTGATTGCATTTAACTCTGCAAGGTCCAGCACTTGGCTTTTGATAGTTCTCATTTAATTACTATCTGACCTCCAAGAGGTAATTTAATTGCTGACATTCCTTCTTCCACTCCTTGATGACTTTCTGCTGTCAATAAACTATTGGAAATGCTTTTACATTCACTTTGCTCTTCAATATTAATCTGGGAGTTTTGTCTGCTTGCCTGGGACGTAGACTCCAGATAGTTTCTGAAACTCTGACTTCAAGTAATTCCAAACTTCCTCTACATTCAGACTCTGGAGTTCTTCTGTTTAGTCAGTTGATCTAACTACTTTCCTTAATTTTTTTAAAATTTGGCTTTTTGAAATCAAGGACTCTAGTTGCAGGCCTAGTTTTGTTTATCTTTCCATTTAGTTTTAACTGAATTAAATCATGATGTTAATACATTAGTATTTCAGGGCCCTCTTAACTGAAAGAGAATAAACTCATATGGCAAACAAAGAAGTTATGTACCTATAACCAGAGATTCTTTAAGATGTGTGGTCTACCTCTGTATTCCCCTGAGAGTTTACAAATACACACCATGCATCCAGAGCTGGAGAATTTGATGGTGTTTAGCGTCTGCACAGGCACCCTTGTTTCATGGTTTTATAAGAGGTGATAAAGGGTAAGGTGGTTTGATTGCATCTCCAGTTCCTTCTCCACAGCAAATCCAACAGAGCTGCAATCAGAGGGGAAGGAGAGAAGGAAAAGGAATACAAGAACCACCACACTTCTTGAAGAATTGCCACTTTCTGGTAAGTAACCTCCTCTTCTACAAGTGATGGTTCTTACTGTATTCAACTAAGGGTGACTAACAAACAGTATCTACAACAGAGGAGGTTACAATGATGAAGACAGAATGGTTGAATGGAGGACAGCTGCACTGATGGAGGCATCCACCATGAAGCCCTGCAACAAGCTGTCACATCTAGCAAAGCTGGTGCTGAATTCCATGTGGCCACTCTACATATGTGTAGATTGCCATGGAGGGGGGTGTGGCTGAAGCCTGGGCCTGCATGGAATGGGCTTGCTCCCCAGAGGACTGAAGTAGTGCTGATAACTGACAAAGTATAATGCACACCAAAATCCACGTGGAGATTCTTCGATGTTGTCAGGGATGTGGCTGGGACATCAAGACTTCAAAGAGAGACAGCTGAACTCGAATTAATATGCAAGCTAAATTCTGTGAAAGCAGGACTTAATTGAGACTATGGGTGCTTTTCCCATTACAAAAGGTAATTTGACTTCAGGCTTTCCAAGGTTTGAACCTAACAACTGCTCTGATTTGCTGTTACTACATGACCCGATCCTATGTTTTACACCCCCTTGCATTTATTTTCATTCCTTTCAGTAAGTTCACCCATCTTCAAAGCATCTGAGAAAGTGGGATTTTCTCCCATGAAAGCTCATGCGAAAAATAAATCTGATAGTCTCAAAGTGTCACACGACTCTTTGTTTTTTTGCTGGACTAGACTAACATGGCTATCCCTTTGGAAATTGAAGGGAAATGCAGGCCACAGTCCCTGCAAGCCCACACCAGGATATGGGTAGAGATATCTATGGTCAGAAAGTCTGTCTGGATACAGACACTGGTGGAGAAGACAAAAGGCATGCTCGCACAAGCAGTACAGCTCCTCTTAACCATCGTGGCTTCACCAACTCCTTCCCAGACTCCCTTTCAAACTCCCCTGTTTGCAGTCCCTTGGTTGCTCAGTCACTGGCTTTTAAGGCCTTCTCTGCCTAGGTCAGCCCTTGCCCCTCATTAAGCACACAGGCAAAGGACGATCACAAGGCTGATTGAGGTGGGCTCTGCAGTTTTAAGCATGCTTGGTAGAGATCCTGAAGGTGTCTGTCTCTGTTTGACGGATGGGAACAAATGTGATTATACCTTAGGGCTTGGCTGTAGACCAGAGGCAGGCAAACTATAGCCCATGAGCTGGATCTTGCCTCCATCTTTCCCCTCTCCCAGCTTCAGCAACAGCTCACCATGGCCAGAGCGCTGCCATTGCTCCACCCCCTCCCGCCATTGGAGCTGGGAGGGAGGCAGAACAGAGCACCCATGGCATAGCCAAACAGCTACTTCCTCCTTCTTCTCCCCTCCCAACTCTGGGGGTGGGCTTGCAGCTGTCATGTGGCTCCACTGGCGAACTCACCCCAGCTGTTTCAGGTGAGGCTCTGTGCCATGGCCCCAGCTGATGTAGCGCCCAAAACCACGTAAGGGCAGATTTTGTTACTTTGGTTATTTGGAGCATGTTCACTGCTCAGTACCAACAAAGAAACAAAATCTGCCTGCACAGTTTTGGGCACTACACCAGCTCCCCAGAGCTGACTTTGCACCAGCGTGCCACCCCCTTCAGCCAGTGCCGGGCTGCACTGTGGCTGAAAGCTGACCCTGGGGATGGGAGGGAGGGAGAAAGGAGGAGGCTGAACTTGGGAGGGAGGCTCTGCATTCGCTCCCATGGTCAGCCCTGCATATCCCCCCCACCCAGTTCCCTGGGGCCAGCTCTGTGCAGCATCCTTCCCCACCACCTTGCAACATCAGCTTGCCCAGTGACATGCTCTCTGCTGGCCCCACTGCCCACCAGTCCAAATTACTGCCCACCCCTGCTGTAGAGCATGGATCATGTGATGAGTCCAGGATGAAAGCTCAAAGAATATAGGTAACAATAGAGGTCAGTAGGTTTTTGCTGTAGAGCAGTATTTATGTATCCACCATTTATTTGTACTGTAGTGCCCAGAAAGTGGATCTCCTATGTGAAGCAGTCCAGGCTAAGGTTGATTGTGAGATGGAAACTGTTGAAATCTCTGTGGAAATCTTCAATGGCTTCCTTTCCGTGGGTCCTGATGATCAAGATGCGAGATGACTGTGGCCCTTAGGGGCTGCACTGGAGGCTGTGCTGCGCTCTAGCCGGCCCTGCCCCTGGGGGCGGGCCAGTCAGTCCAGGGCTGGGGAGGGAGCAAAGAGCCTGGCCTCTGGCTCCAGAGCACCCCAACAACTGTGATGGCCTGCCACAGACTGCCATGCTGAGGGTGAGGGCCCCATGGTGTAGGGTGGATCACAGATCAAGGGTTGCCCCACTGTGGTCCTAAGGCTGGTTAATCTGGCCCTGTCCTTGCTCACTCCATGGAAGATATGTTTGCTGCTGTACTTAACTGATTACAAATCAAAGGTTCAAAGAGAAACTGGAGAGTTGGAATTCACATGCAGATTTGGCATGATTGCTGCAGGCTAAAAAGAGATATCTCTTGGTGATTTAGCCTTATCTTTGCCTTCCTTCTAATATGCTGTTCCATACTGTTTGAATCTAAATAACTGCTTTGATTTCCTGAAACAGTCTCATCTGATCCTATGACTTACAGTTCCCTGTATTTATTTACCTCCCATTCTGTAAGTTCTCCATCTTTAAGCATCTGATGAACTGGGATTTTCTGCTATGAAAGCTCAAGCAATAAATAAATCTGTTAGGTTATGTCCACACGTAGCTCGTTATTTCAAAATAAGTTATTTTAAAATAACTTATTTTGAAATAAAATCCTTATTTCAAAATGACTTATTTCAAATTAAAAAAATTTAAATTCGAAATAAGGGAAACCCTGAAAGTGAAATAGCCCTCAGCGTGAGCATGCTATTTCACTTCAGGAGAGTGGCATGATGGGAGGTGTGGCAACATGGCCCTCCAGCAGGGCCATGTTGCCAACCAATCCCCGAAAAAAAGTGGGAGGGGGCACAGATAGGGAGGCCCCTTTTCCCCATTGCTTCGCAGGCAGCGAAGTCATGGATCTCCTTGCCCCCTGCTATCCCCCTTTCCCCACCCCAGCCTCAACACAGGGGCAGGAGCCTAGGAGCCCAATGGGGCTGGGAGCTGTTTGCCGCAGACCACAAGCAGATCCCAGCCTGGTCAATTTCACCGGCAGCAAGCGGGGAGTGCGGGTGGGGGGGGCAGAGTCAGCTGCCACTGTCCCCGCGCCCGGGCAGCAAGCGGGGAGGGCAGGCAGGGGGCAGAGTTGGTTGCCACTGCCCCCGCCACCTGGGCAGCAAGCAGGGAGCGCGTGTGTGTGGGGGGGGGTAGAGCCAGCTCCCAGCTGCTGGGGGAGCTGCAGCCAGGGCGAGCCTGCAGCAGGGACAGAGCTAGCCAGGCGCCGCAGTCCCCCAGCTCTTGGCTGCCCGCAGGCGGCCAGGGGCTGGGAGACTAGGGTGCCCAGCTAGCTATGTCCCCGCCGCCCAGCGGAGAAGGAGGCTTCGGTGCCTGCCGCTCCCCCTGTCCCCGGCAAGGGAGAGCAGCGGGAGAAGGCGGCTTCAGCACCCACCACTCCCTTGCACATCCCCTCAGCACCCTGACCAGAGTGCTGATCCACTCCCTGCCCAGGGTGCTGAGGGAGGGGTGGGACTTCCTCCCAGAGTGCCACGCACCCTGCGAGGAAGGTCAAACAGCTGTTTCGAAACAGGGCTTGTTTCGAAACAATGTGTCCTAACCGCGTTGTTTTGAAACAACCCTTTTGAAACGGGCTACTTCGACTGCAGGCGAGCTTTAACAGTTTCAAAATAACTGCTGTAATTTCAAAAGGACATAACAAAACGTTGTCTGGACGTAGCAAGTTTTATTTCGAAACAATGGCTGTTATTTCGAAATAAAACTCTCGTGTGGACATACCCTTAGTCTCTAAAAGCACCATAAGACTCCTTGTTTGTTTTTTCTGCCATGCGAGTTTGCAATCTTCTGTGTCCCCAGGAAATAGACTGCAGATGACAGATCTGATGGGCAGAGGTTGATTGCCTCTGTATACAGACAGTGGTGGTGTTTCTTGTCATGATAAGAATATGGTAGGAGTGGATAAATGAGAGAAATGTTTGGTATGCCGTTCTTACAGTCCTCAGTTCTAGAACGTTGATGTGTGTCCTGGATTCCAAAGGAGTCTATTTTCAAAGTGATGGAATTAATAAGATACAGTCTATCTTGGTAAAAATCACACCAGGGAAGAAAACTACTAGTGTTTCTTCTGGATAGTACTTGGGGTGTGATACAGACCACCAGGATCTGATTTTGACATGGACAGGGACCTCCTTAAGGCCTTTAATGAAGTAAAGACTACTGGGAACTGTGTGATTATGGGAAATTTTAACTCCCTATATATAGACTGGAGGACATGTGCTGGCAGTAAAAATAGGGCCTGGATTTTCCTGGATGTGATAGTTGATAAATTCTTTCACCAAAGTTAATCAATGAGAGGGGATGACATCTTAGATTTGGTATGGGTGAGTAGTGAGGACCTCACTGAGGAACTTGTTGTATGGGGCAACCTTAGTTTGAGTGACCACAATAAACAGAAGGATAAACAAAAATAAATCTGTGACTAGGATCTTTGATTTCAAAAGGGCTAACTTTAAACAATTAAGGAAATTAGTTAGAGAGGTGGACTGGACTGAAGAACTCATGGATGTAAAACATGGAGAAGACTTGAAATCATTTCAAATCAAAATTGCAGGGACTACCTGAGGCCTGCATTCCAAGGAAGGGGGGAAAATCATAGGCAACAGCTATAGATCAAGCTGGATGAGTAAGCATCATAGACAGGTGATTAAGAGGCATCACAAAGTCTACAATGAGTGGAAGATTGGAGGGATCGGCAATGGAAGCTACCTCTTTGAGATTAGAACGTGTAGAGATAAAGTGAGAAAGGCCAAAAGCAAAGCAAAGCTGGACCTTACGAAGGGAATTAAAACCAATAGGAAAAGGTTCTTCAGCCATATAAATGGGAAGAAAACAAAAAAGGTAGAAGTGAGACTGCTAAACACTGAAGATAGAGTGGAGGTCAAGGATAATCTGGGCGTGTCTGAATATGTAAACAAGTACTTTGCCTCTGTTTATGATGACAGAAATGATGATCTTGGGGATAGTGATACAGTAGCTAATGGGAATGAGGATGTGGAAGATGGAAATTACTATATCTGTAGTAGAAGCCAAACTCAAACCGCTTAATGGGACTAAATTGAGGGGCCCAGATAATCTCCATCCAAGAATATTAAAGGAACTGGCACATGGAAATGCCAGCCAATTAGGAAGGATTTTTAGTGAATCTGTAAACTTGGGTATTGTACCATATGACTGGAGAACTACTAATATAGTTCCTATGTTCAAAAACAGGAATAAGAGTGATCCAGTAACTACAGGCCTGTTAATTTGACCTCATTATTATGCAAGGTGTTGGAAAAATTTTTGAAAGGGAAAGTACTTAAAGATATCAAGGCTAACAATACCTGGGATAAATACAACATGTCTTTACAAAAGGTAGATCATGCCAGACCAACCTGATCCTCTTCAAGAAGGTAACAGATTATTTTGGACTAAGGGAATACAGTGGACCTAGTTTACTTAGATTTCAGCAAAGCATCTGATACAGCTCCACATACGGAATTAGCAGTTAAATTAGAAACAATGCAAATTAATATGAAAATAAAAAGGTGGATAAGGAACTGGTTAAAAGGGAGACTACAAACAGGTCATACTGAAAGGTAAACTCAACCTGGAGGGAGGTTACTAGTGGAGTTCCTCAGGGATCGGTCTTGGGACCAATGTTGTTTACCCTTTTTATTACTGAGCTTGGCACAAAAAGTGGGAATGTGCTAATTAAGTTTGCAGGTGACACCAAGTTGGGAGGTACTGACAATATAAAGAAGGTCAGGATATCATACAGAAGATCTGGATGACCTTGTAAACTGGAGTACTGTATAGTTCAGCATCCTGATCAAAGGAAAAAAGGAAACAAGCAAAATGCAGACTCTGGACTTCAGAAAAGCAGATTTTGGCTCCCTCAGGGAACTGATGGGCAGGATCCCTTGAGAGGCTGATCTGAAGGGGAAAGGCATCCAAGAAAGCTGGCTGTATTTTAAAGAAACCCTGCTAAGGGCACAGGAAGATACCACTCCAATGAGCAGAAAGAACAGCAAACGTGGAACACGCACAGTGTGGCTTAACAGAGAGCTCTGCACTGAGCTAAAGCATAACAAGGAAGCTTATAGGAAGTGGAAGTTTGGATAGGTGACTAAGGAGACACATAAAGATATTGCTAGGGACTGCAGGGATAAAATCAGAAAGGCCAAAGGACAATTGAAGTTGCACCTAGCAAGGGATGTGAAGGATAACAGGAAGGGGTTCTACAAGTATGTCAATAACAAGAAGTGGATCAGGGATGGTGTAGTTCCCTTACTGAATGGGGCAGATATCCTCGGGATGGAGAATGTGGAAAAAGCTGTAGTGCTCAATGCTTTTTTCACTTCAGTTTTCACAGGCAGGGACGGCTCCCAGCACACTACACCATGTATGGCTGATTGGAGAGAAGAAGAGAGGCCCTTGATGATGGAAGGTCAGGTTGGGGGCTACTTAAAGAAGCTGGATGTGCACAAGTCCACGGGGTCAGATGAACTACATCTGAGGGTGCTGAGGGAGTTGGCCAATAAGATAGCAGTACCACTGGCCATTATCTTTGAAAACTCATGGCAAAAGGGGGAGGTGCCGGAGGACTGGATAAAAGCAAATATAGTGCCTATCTTCAAGAAAGGCAAAAAGGAGGATCCAGGGAATTACAGACCTGTCAGCCTCACCTCAATCCATGGAAAAATCATAGAGCAGGTTCTCAAAGAATCCATCCTGAAACACTTGGAAGAAAATAGAGTGATCAAGAACAGTCAGCAAGGATTCACCAAGGGTAAATCATGCCTGACCAACCTCATTGCCTTCTATGATGAGATGACTGGATTTGTGCACGCAGCAAGAGCCATTGATGTGATATACCTTGATTTTAGCAAGGCTTTTGATACGGTTTCCCATAGCATTCTCGTCAGCACGTTAAGGAAATATGGGTTGGATATATGGACTGTAAGGTGGATAGAGAATTGGCTAGATCAATGGTTTCAGCGAGTAGGAATCAATGGCTCCATGTCTAGTTGGCAACCAGTAACAAGTGGTGTGCCTAGTGGTTGGTCCTGGGGCTGGTTCTGTTCAACGTTTCCATTAATGATCTGGATGATGGGACAGATTGCACACTCAGCAAGTTTGCGGATGACACCAAGCTGGGTGGAATGGTAGACACACTGGGGGGCAGGGACAGGGTTCCGGGAAACCTTGACAAATTGGAACAGCATGCCAATGGAAATCTCATGAGGTTCAACAAGGACAAGTGCAGAGTCCTGCACTTGGCACAGAAAAACCCCATCCACTGCTACAAGGTGGGGAGTGATCAGCTAAGTAGTAACACTGTAGAAAAGGACCTGGGGGTTATGGTGGATGGGAAGCTGGATATGAGTCAACAGTGTGCTCTTTGCTGCCAAAAAGGTGAATGGCATACTGGGCAGCATCAGCAGAAGTGTTGCCAACAGACTGAGGGATGTGATTGCTTCCCTCTATTCGGCACTGATGAGGCTGCATCTGGAATGTTGTGTCCAGTTTTGGGCTCCCCACTACAAAAAGGACATGGACAAATTAGGAAGAGTCCAGTGGAGGGCAACAAAAATGATGAAGGGGCTGGAGCACAAGACCTATGAAGAGACTGAAGGCTCTAGGCTTATTTAGCCTGCAGAAAAGAAGACTGAGGGGGGATTTGATAGCAACCTTCAAGTACTTGAAGGGATGCTCTAAGGACGACAGAGCTCAGCTATTCTCAGTAGTAACAGAGGACAGAACAAGGAGCAATGGTTTCAAGTTGCAGCTGGGGAGGTTGAGGTTGGATATTAGGAAAAGCTTTCTTATTAGGAGAGTGTTGAAGCATTGGAATGGGCTACCTAGGCAAGTGGTGGAATCTCCATCTCTGGAGATATTTAAGGCTCAGTTTGACAAAACCCTGGCTGGGATGATTTAGTGAGAGTGGTCCTGCTTTTTTGGAAGGGGGTTGGATTAGATGACCTCATGAGGTCCCTTCCAACCCTGTGATTCTACGACTAGGATGAAATTTAATAATGGAAAGTGCAAGGTCACACATTTAGGAACTAATAACATGAATTTTTCCTGTAAGTTGGGGATGCATCATTTGGAAGCGATGGAGGAGGAGAAGGACCTGGACATACTAGTTGATCACAGGACGGCTATGAGTCGCCAATGTAACACATCTGTGAAAAAGGCTAATGTGGTTCTAGGATGTATCTGGAGAGCTATTTCAAGCAGTGACAGGGAGGTGTTAGTGCTGCTGTACGAAGCACTGGTGAGACCACATCTGGAATACTGTGTGCAGCTCTGGTCCCCCATGTTTAAATTGGAACAGGTACAGACGGGGTACAAGGATGACCTGTGGAGTAGAAAACCTGCCTTATGAGAGATGACTTAAAGGACTTGGCTTGTTTAGCAAAACCAAAAGAAGGTCCAGGGGAGATATGATTGCTCTTTACAAATACATCAGAGGGATTAATACCAGAGAGAGAGAGGAATTATTTGAGTACTGTACCAATGTGCACACAAGAACAAATGGATACAAACTGTCCATCAGAACACGTAAGCTTGAAATGAGACACAGGTTTCTAAGTATTAGAAGACTTAAGTTCTGGAATAGCCTTCCAAGGGGAGCTGTAGGAGCAAAAGACCTAGCTGGCTTCGAAACTGAGTTTGATCAATTTATGGAGGGGGTAGTATGATGGGATGGCCTAGTTTGGCAACTGACCAGTTTTTGACTACTAGTGGTGGATACGCCAGTGACTTGAGAAGGGAGGGTAGATGAGGTGGGTTCTGAGTTATTACAGAGAATTCTTTCATGAGTGGCTGGTGAGACTTGCCCACATGCTCAGGATTTTAACTGATTGCCACGTTTGGCGTCAGGAAGGAATTTTGCCCCAGGGAAGATTGGCAAGGGCTCCAGGGGTTTTTCACCTTCCTCTGTAGCATGGGACACAGCTCACTTGCTAGTGGATTCTCTGTACTTTAAAGTCTTTAAATCATGATTTGAGGACTTTAATAACTCAGTCATAGGTTAGAGGTTTATTATAGGAATGGGTGGGTGAAGTTTTTGTGGACTGCATTGTGCAGCAGGTCAGACTAGATGATCATATTGGTCCCTTCTGACCTTAGAGTCTATGGCTATGTCTACATTAGAAAAGGTTAAGTTGAATTTGTTAATTCAAACTAATAATAGTTATGGTTCAATAATGAAGAGACTGTCAAGTGACAAGTTGATCTGAAGCATGGGTAGAAACTGGTCAGGAAAGATCAATTACTCCAGGTCTCCACATGTACGTTACTCCTTCTATATCTTTTGTGACATGTGGCCTGACCCTACTACAAATATTTAACTACAGAAAGGAGATCAGACACCTCAACTTTATGTTGGAAGGAATGACCAATTACCATTCTTTGGAAAAGATGGAAGCCCTTCTATGACATCCCTGATGTAGAAGTAATCCTACCAATACTTTCAAAGATGAGCAAAAAGTAGAATGACAGCATAATAAATCTTCCTTTTAATACAAAGTGACCTCTCAGAAGTTCTGTCAATATTTGCAAGGCCGAAAACCAAAGATGAGAGGGTAGGAAAGCATAGTCTTATCTATGGAAAGCCCCAGGAGGAAATATCCCAGAATCTAAAGAAATGGAAGCAGTCAGAATAAGCCTTTGACCTCAGCATTTGAGACCAGATCATGCTGATCAACAAGAACCATCAATAAGCTAATTACAGTTGAGGATGGATTTAGAGAACATAGATAGAGTCATTATCCAGGTAATCCCACAGCTTCAGACTTTGAAAGGCTGGGCCTGGTGACTGGGATTTGTTCATCTTTAAAGTGGAACTTGCACACCATATGACAGAGGCAGGGATTTCTAAAAATTTTGATTCATTCCTTCAGTCCTGACAGTAATAACAATGGTGAAAGAAGCTGAATAAAAACCTTCAAATTCTTAGACCATTTTAGAAAAAGCAAAATTTAATTTTTACTTCCTGTGAAAATGTATCTATATAAAGAAGTATAGCCATATAAAGGAAAAACAATTAAGAGTCCATAAAATAACATTTTACCATTATGAGCAATTGCCTACAGATAATTTTCAGTTCTCGTCACTGGTAAGTTTTAGCACACAAAGAACATCACAACAATGAAAACTATGGCTGTGTATAACAGTTAATATGTGAACACAGCCTATAGGCCTTGGTTTTCAAACCAGTTACCTTCTCATAGTTGTAGACAATCCTACAGAAGGAAATATACTTTTCATGCATTTTTCAAGCCCTCACATATAAAAGAAAATGGGTTTTACAAATGAAAAAGTAAATCATCATTGCACACAGATAAAAGAATCCATAAAATGTATATACAGGTCTTAAGTGCTTGAAAAATGTGTACACAGGCATGTGTGTATATAGGGGACAGATTAGGTTCCTTTAAAAACTACCTCCCTGTTGTAAGTGTGTTTTGCTGATTGCCAGTTCCAAAACTAATAGTCAAGTACAAGGATTCAGTACACAGTCCAACTGGCGGGTATCTCGATGGTAGAAAAAAAGAGAATCAAGGGGAGAAAATCATCCTCCATACCAGAGTGACCACAGTCCCCATATACTCTGCCTAAGGAGATGTTGATGGTAGAAGGACTGGAGGGAGTCATGCAGAAGTGTTCTCCCATCCACCTCATGCTCATTCCTACGAAGGGAGTCCCTATTCAGACCTGAATTTCATGCTTTGCAGAGGGTGTGCACTCCCTTGCAGAGCCCCTAGGCAGTGAAACTGCACTGCTTCCACTGCCAAGAACAGCTGGATTTGTCTCAAAGCATTATCTTGTGAGCATTTCCTGTCTCATGGCTCTCTAGCTTCAAAAATACAGAGTAGGTCTGTCTTCAAAGGACTAAAAGTAGTTAACAGGATCTCTCGGTTAAGACCGAATTAAATTTGGTTCTTTTAGAATAGTACATAATTGAAGAAATAAGGGCATATTCAGGCCAAATAATTTTTGGCAGATCAATTCTACAACGCTACGTCATACCCTGATTTTGCAACCTACATCCACTGTTGCCAAACAGAGAGTAATGCTTCATTTAATCCACACCCTTGTATAATTTTGGCTGAGAGTACTTCCTTTACCCTGGAGGCACAGCAGTAATTATCTTAAAATATACCAATTTTAAGTAAATACAAATAATGTTCTCTTGATAAAGTTTTTGGAATCTTCAAAGATTGGTGTTATTGTGCTCTGTACTTAGTATAGTTTTCTGTCAAAGATTGTAATTATTATACCTAGAAGTAACATGAAAAAGAACACATAATAGAGGAATGTGCATACCCTTGATCTCAGTATAAACAAATATACTGAGCTGACCTAGAAAATGAAACTATTCTGACATTTTTATTTGTAACAGTTAATCAATCAGCCATAGAAGCTGGATAAGCTACTTTTAAAAACAGAATAGATTGTTCTCAATGTAAGGTAACGGACACAAAAATAATTAACATTATTTTCATTGTATGTCAAAACATTTTTGTGGTTATAGGAGTCTACTTATGAAGACCTTAGGTTTTCAAATTCAATATTATATAATTCAGTTTTATTCTCTGCTTAATATGCAGATGGTCCTGGGTTCAAGGCCCAGGGGGTTGGACTCGATGATCTCATGAGGTCCCTTCCAACCCTATGATTCTATTCTATTCTATTCCTTTTATCTATTGAAACCTTTATAATACCCCAGAGCTAGGGCCTGTATTCATTTTCTGAGATAGATCCTGGACCCTAACATAGCCCTTTTGTGCAGTTTCAGGGGCTGCAAAGCAGGGTTATTTGGCTCCCTGAAGATTCTGGCTCTTGAACATTCCCCCTCATAGGCCCTAGGATAGGAGGCATGACAGGGGAAGAAAGGGCCAACCATGCCATTTGTCCAAACAAAATTCTTGGGGGCCACCAAAGATCAAAATAATTCAGAGCATCTTAGCGGCTGTTCTAAATTATACTAAGAGTTGAACTGGCCCTCAGAAGATTCAATATCAGGGTAGCATAAACAGAGTTTGGCTGCATATGAGGATTAAACATGTGTTTAATTCCCACTGAAGTCAATGAGAGTTTTGTGGGCAAAAATACCACAAGATGTTGCCTCCCCACCCAAATATAAACAGAATAAAAATGGCCTAAACAAAAACTAAAGATTGGAGGCAGTACGCGGCAGGCGGGAAGCATAATGAAAATTAAATTTTATTTTTATTCAATATTTTCAGTTTTTTCCTTTTTGATGGAAAAATTCAAAACATTTTTTATTTAAAATGATTTAAAAAAAAAAGTTAACATTTTCAAGCAGGTTTTGGGAAAAGTTAAAATGGGAGATAAAAGTAACACTTCAACTCAGCACCTGATCTTTCCCATCATGGGATTAGTGGCAAGCCAAAGATTGTCCCCAAAGCACCAGGTCAAAAGAGAAATATATATTTCAGACTTGATGCTTAGCAGGTTTAAATAATTGACTTCAGGGGACATATGAGGATTTACACCAGCTGAGGATGTGAGCCTTTTCGTCTTTTAATAAGTGTTATATGGCTCTACTCAACTCTTTTTATAAAAACATAAGAAAAATAAGAGCATTTTTTTCTAGAAGACAAATGATATCTATTCAAATCCTTTGTGAATGTACATTTTAAAATGACTTGGTGCTGTTTACAGTTAAAATCAAAATCCAGTTGATAAGCAGAAGGTTTAGAAACAACAAAAGTTTTTCTTCACACAACACACAGTCACAACCTGTGGAACAATTTGCTTGAGTTTCTTATAAAAGCAGAGGCTACAAGAGGGTTCAGTAAAGAACTAGATAAATTCATGGAGGATAGGTCTATCAACTGATATTAGCCAAGATGGGCAGTGGTATAAAATCATGTATCCCTGCCCATGTACTCCCTAGCATCCGTTTGCCAGAAGCTGGGAATGGGTGATAGGGGATGAAATACTTGATGATTGCCTGTTCTGTTAACTCCCTCTGAAGCATCTGGCATCAGCCATTGTCAGGACACAGGATATGGGGCTAGATGCTCTTACCGAGTATGGCCATTCTTATGTTCAATCTATGCAAAGAGTTGGAGGAGGATATTATTTAAAATAACTTGTATATCAGGGTCAAATAAGCAACTGGAGTAATGTTAACAGAGACAAAGAGGGAAATTAATGCTTACAGAAAGAGATTGCTTTCCAACTAGCCTTTCTGATATAAGGGCATTTTTAAAAATTGAGTAAACTTTATCAAAATAGTTTATGGAGAAAAAAGAGAAGAATCTTGTTTCCAAAAAGATGTGACATCATCTTCTGTACTTAGATACTTCCCATTGGTCCATGATCTAATTAGAAAGTTAGTAGTAACTAAATCATACAAATTGTAACAAAAGTGTGACTTTATGTCTTCTAAAGGTTTCATAGATCAAAAGAATTCTTGTTCATAGACTTGTTCTTAGAATTATTTTTTTCTGTCAAATTATTTGATACACAAAAGACTTTACATGCTGTTTTCTTTGTGCAACTCATGATTTTTACAAGGTTGAGTTACTACAGATGTGTCCCCCATGCATAAAATACTGTAGAGATGTCTAGGTGAAAACAGTAACATTAGTCGCAGTATTGAGTCACATTTTACCCCTCCTTGTAAAGTGGCAATTTACAAGGAGTAAAAATAATTAAGAGCCAAGTGTTCAGAGCATTCATCTAACAACTCTCAGTTGGGCATTTAAATAAAATGGCCAGATTTTCAAAACTCTCAACAGCCTAAAGGAACTACTAGAGCTAAGCATTTCTAAGAATCTGGCCACTTTATCTATGGTCATAAATGAAAAAGGGGCTCTTGAGAAAATTTCAACACAAGATGATATTCTCTCAAAAGATTACATTGTGTTATCTAGAATATTGCACTTCAATGTTGCCTCTTCAAATCAATACCAGGTCGGGGGGGGGGGGAATGGACACCAAATACCCCTGCTTCAGCCTAGTTCCAAAGGGGCAGCTATGTTAGTCTAGTAAAGCAAAAAAAAGCAAGGAGTCTTGTGGCACTTAAAGATTAACAGATTTATTTATCGCATGAGCTTTCGTGGGAGAATATCCCACTTCGTCAGACACTTTGATGAGAGAGAACTTACAGAATTGGATGAAAATAAATGCAGGGGAGTGTAAGTCATGGGATCAGGTCATACTGCAACAGCAAATCAGACCATTTGTAAGGATTCAAACTTTAGGAAATAGCATACAGAGGGATGCCAGCCAATCGCCTTGTTCCAGTGCAAGGAGGATCGTGGATAACGTTACCATCTTGAACTTGTGATTGTTTATGAATTTGTTGAGATTGCGAAGATCCAGAATGGTTCTCCAACCCCCTGGTTTTTTTTTCCTGGTCAGAAAATACAAGGCATAAAAACCTCTTCTGGTGTGTTGTTCTGGAACCTCCTCTATGGCTCCCAGAAGAAGGAGCCTGTCTATCTCCTCTTCTAAGAGATGTACATGAGAAGGGTCCCTGAAGAGGGACAGGGAAGGGGGATGCGAAGTGGGTTGTGTGGTGAAGAGGATGGTGTAGCCTTCTTGTATTATCTGTATGACCCATCTGTCTGAAGTTATAGCCTTCCATCGTTGGATGTATGGAAGCGGTCTGTTACAGAAATAGTGGGGTGTCAAGGAAGGTAACATCCTGACTGGAGGAGGTGTGGTCGGGCAAACACCGACCAAATTCTCAAAATTGTTGTTTGGGATTTGTGGGGTGAGAAGTTGATGAAGGCAGGTTGTTTTTCCTGTGGCATTGCTGATGTCTAGGCCTTGATCTGTAATTATCTGGCCGTTTGTTGGTTTGATATTGACCGTACCTGTAGTTGCTAGTTTGGTACTTATTATATTTCTTTCTTGTGGCAGGGGTGTAGATACCGAGAGTTCAGAGGGTGGCCCAAGAGTCTTTCAGTATATACATAATTTCATCCATTTTCTCTCTGAACAGTTTCTCTTTGTCAAAAGGCAAGTCCTCGATGGAAGCCTGCATTTGTCTGGGTAATTCTGCAGAGTGAACCGAGGAAGAACATCACATAACCATCGCTGTGCCAATGGTTTTGTCCCGCCGCATCAGCAGCATCCAGCAATGCCTGCAATGTTGTCCTGGCAATGAGCTGTCCTTCCTTTTTCAATGATGTAAATAGTTCCTTTTTGTCATTGAGAATAAAGCCTGTAAATTCCGCAATCTTGGTGTAGTTGTCATATCATAATTAGACAAGACATCTGTATAATTCGCTACTGTCAATTGGAAAGTGGCTGATGTATACACTTTCCTGCCAAGTAGGTCCATTTTCTTATCTTCCTTATCAGCTGGAGTTGACCTCATGTAAGACTGTTTCGATTGCTGTATAGCTGCCTCAATAACTAATGAATTTGGCTGAGGATGGGTAAAGAGAAACTCATTATTCTTTGGGGCAATGAAGTATCTCTTGTCTTCTTGTTAACAGGAGCAGCTGTAGCTGGGGTTTGCCATAGCGTATTCGCTGGCTCCATTATACCATCGTCCATGGGCATGGTAATCTTATTAGAAACAGCAGATTGTAATATTCTGTACAGTTTATGATGGGTGGAAGAATTATCCTATGTTGGGATGTCTAACATATCAGTGACTCTTCTGAACAATTCTTGAAACTGTTTAGAGTCATCAGCCCTAGATTGCTGTACAGCACTTTCTTGACCAGAACTGGGGGCAGTAGTCTGAGGTGTCTGCTGCAGCTGAATTACAGAAAGAGCCATAGCGTGTTGGCTCTGCTGGGGCATGGTTGGTAAATAGGCCTGTATCATAGCATGGATCTGAGAAGACAGTTGCACAGCCTGTGAAGGGTTAAATTGAGTCCAGTTCCCCCAGCCTGTCCATGGTATTGGGAACAATGCATTTAATAACCATGGATTAGGTGCCCAGGTGAATCCCATGTTGTTATTTTGTGATGGAAGCTGGGGACTCGGTCGGTTCATGGCAGGGGCTGGCAGAGACTCATCCTTGGCTGATGAAGGTGAACTATCCATCAAAGAGGCAAGTGAAGAAAAATGGCTGGGTGAAATTGGGGGTGTGTGGGGGGGTGGATCCTGTAAAAAAAATCAAGCAATAACTAAGAATGGTGAGTCTTTCTTAAAAGCTTTCTAGGAGCCTCATCCTATGTTCCCTCTAAGCTGTGCGCATGTGCGCACGCACATAAGTTGTGAAACCTGCGCACAATACAAAATAGAGCGTGCATAAAAAAATTTAACAATGCTAATATTTTTATGATACTTTTAAGAAGGCGATTTCAAGTAGCATGTTTCAAATAAGGTTTTGTAATTTATAAAATCATTTTCATCACCATATCAAAGTAAAATTTAGACATTATGTGCATCACACACACTTACTTTGTTGCACTCAAGCTTGACCACACTCACTGGAGTGCGCACAAATTTGGATGCTGGTTCCAAAAATTTGCACAAAAGAAATTTTTTGCACACACAGCCTATAAAAAATTACAGGCAACACTGGCCTCATCTGATGTTAGGACTGTCTGAGGAAGTTTATTTTCGATGCCAGTATTCTGAGCCGGTACTGGGTTATCCGCCGGCAAGGACTGCTGCCAGGTGACACTGGGCAGCAGGATCAGGCCCAGGGAGAAGAAAGACGTTACCGATAGGATAGCAGTCGGCACGATGGGGATGAACGGCACTGTTGGAAAAGCTGCTGAGGCTGTTAGAGCCGTTGGTGGTGCCGTTTCATTCAGTGGCTGGGAAGATGGTGCTGCTGTTTTTTCTGCAGCTTTTTCTTGCTGCCTATGCTCTTTTTAGAGCTTTTTGGGCAGTTTTCCATATGCGGGATATCTGTACCTGAGGGACCTAAAACCTCATGGGTACCATCAAGTTTAGTGCTGGTTCTCGATCTCTTTGAATATGTCGGAGACAGAGCAGGTGAATGGCGCTTCTGCGATCCATCTGACAGGAGCGGAGAATGACCTGGCTCTGAAGCCAGTCTCAAAGAGCCCTCCATTAAAAGTAGTTTTAATTTCATCTAACACTCCTTTCTAGTTCTTGAAGTCAGTTTTTTTACAGTGGGGGCATTTATGTGTAATGTGCCCCTCACCCAGGCATTTTATATAGTCTCTGTGGCCATCAGATGCTGGCATTGCATCGTTGCACTGAGCGCAGCGTTTTGAACCCTGGAGGGGTTGGCATGCTGGTTATGTTCATTGTTTCTTTTCTTTTCCTTCTTTTTTTTCTCCTTCTCTCTCCTTTCTTCCTTCTTCTCTGTGTGTCTGTGTTTTCTTCTTTTCTTCTCTATTTATTATTTTATTTTCCGCTGAGGTAAAGAGCAGCTGGAGCTGCTGCGATGTCCATCCTAAGTCAGAGGCGGTAGAAGATGAACTGAGGGATGGGGTTGAACGCATCACCAGTGGCACAAAAAAGTCCGTGGCTGCTGCTGACGCGCACGCTGCCCTACCAGTACTGCTGAGAAAGAGTTTCCGATCCTGAGTGCAGGGTGCCCCGAAGTACCTGAAGTGGAACAGTCGGGGACACTGCTCAAAGAAGAAGCCAAAGCTTTCCCTGTGTCTATGGCTTTGCGGACCTCGCTGCCACTGGAGTTTTCAAAACCTCTATGTCACTTCTGTAGGCCAGTGGTTACATGCAGCCTTCTTCTGGCCTTCTGCTCCAGGGTGGCCATTCTACTCTGGTACACACACCTCGCAGTTCTGCAGGCCAAACAGGTACAAGGCCCAGCCCTGAGGCAGGGCGGAGCAGGCAAACAAAGTCCGTAGCCCGTGGCCCTCAGGTGTGGTGAGGGGGGCACCAAAGGTCCATAGCCCCTCATCCTGATGTGGGATGGGCCAGGCACACAAAGTCTGTAGCCCCCGGCAGGTCCCCCAGGTTGCCAGGGTATATGGCCAGCGGAGACTCACCAGGCCTTCACTATTAGCTGGCAGTAGGTCAGGCAGTTCAGGTTCCTTGCAGGGGGCAGCTCCTCAAGGTCACAAGGTTCCCCAGCTGAACAGGTTCTTCCACAGAGGGCAGTCCCTCTATATCCTCCCTGGTGAATTGTCCCAGGGGCTCAGCTCGGGGCTCCTCTGCAGGAAGGCGGAGCAAGTCCCGTAGGGCTGCGGTGTCTGCAAAGCTCAGGGGCCCATCCCTGGGGCTGTCCAAACCCTCGGCAGTTGGTGACTTTAGAAGCAACAATTCCCCTCGCTCCCTAGGTGGCACTCCCCCCTTTGGACCTTCCAGGTTGCCTTTTGTATTTCTTCTTCCTTACTTAGCCCCTCCCCTTTGTCTCCCAAACTGTGGCTTGGCAGTTCTCTGCCTGATCCCTCAGGGGGAGTATGGCATCCCTCTGGCATCCTGCTCAGAGGATGGCCACTCTGCTCTGCTACAACTTTTTAAACCCAAACGGCTTCCAGTCAGCCACAGAATGCAGCACTTCTTGCTATGGAAATTATCAATTAAGTTCACGGACAATATCACCTACATCTGGAAAGGCTTGTTAGGCCACCGACAGGTGAGAGCATGACCAAAAACAACATCCAACCTTCTCAAAACTGCAGCATATTAGTAGTAGTTACGGCAGCACTGATGACAATCAAGGCGACTACTAACGACTCTGACCCAATTCTTCCCTGGATAGTCAAAGCATAGAGACTATTAAGGACTGCTAAGGACTTCTGATTACATAATTAGTACCCACTTCAACACACACAATAGTTCAACCACTATGAAAAAAATCATAGATGGAGGTCAGTTTTATGAGTGCTCTAATAAACATTTTTAATCACTGTTTTCTAAGCAAAGACACCAAAAAGTTAGTAAAAACCAGTTCCCAGTACCACTTGTCAGCACCCAACGTTCTGGATTGCCTCAGTCCTTCTTCAGGCAAGGACATGGTACCAAGACAGCACTTGTCTCCTTGGCATTTGATACTATTAATCACAAAATAGTCCTATCCCAGCTCCAAGAAGCTTAAGGGTTGAACAAAACTAACCCAAAATGAGACAGGTTCTCTTGGAACCAAACATAGAAGGTGATAATGAGTAACTGTTCTACCATTTCCAAAGCCTTCACTGACAAAGCCCCAATGCTCAATTCTCTTTGCCATAACAGTTAACATACATATATATTGGGTGAGCTAGTGAGACAATACATATTGAAATCAGCAGTGTAGGGATAACACCCAGATCTGTATATTTCAGAGCTACATGTAAAACACATTAATTTAGGTTTCTTACTGTAAGTTCTTTACTCTCCCAAAGGCTGGGAAAGAAAAGTGTGAGAATATTATTCCTAATTTTAACACTTGGAAGGAGTTCAGATACTATGGTAATAGTAGTCACGTAAGTACTTAATATATACAGTTTGCTATTAATGAAAATTTTATTTGCTATATAAATTCAATTCACAGAAGATAGGCTTCTCCCAAAACAAATCACTCCCAGAATGTATATCCTTCTCAGCGCACCTTTGCTGACCTTCTAACACCACTGAGAAAAAGATGGTCTCTCCAGGTCAGGATTAGAGCAGTTTAATATTATAGTTTGTGAAAGCCTGAAATCTTGTAAGTCATGCTGCACATTTTCTGTTCAAGAACTTCAGTTTCCAGGGATGTCTATCTGGCACTTAATTCCTGATCTGTATCCCCATGTAGCCAAAACCACACTAAGTTTATAACAACATAACATTAGCATAAATATTTTCAGATTTTCACATTCTGACTTTCATTAATGTATGTCCCTCTCGTTTATTTAAATACCTTCATTCTTTCAACTATAGAGGCTGCCTGCTCTAGATACTAAAATAAGTATTATTCAGATGTTGGTTTATGCAAGATGATTTTCAAAATTAGATTGTGGACAAATCTTTGACTTCATACAGTGCCTTTGTACTGGTCCTGGTCCTACAGGTGCAAAACCAGATGAAACAAGCTCCTTAAAGAAGTACACCCCAGGTGGCATAGAGTCAATATAATAGTTTTTCTCCAATGCTTTTTATTGGCTTCTTAAGTAAGGGATGTGGTCGAGGGGAAAGCAGTGTGGTTAGAACAGTGATTCCCAACCTTTTTGGCTTGAGAGCCACAGATATCATTTTTAGGACTCTGAAGGGTCACTAGCCTCCACCAGCAGGCAACTCACCCCCCCACCGCAGCTGGCTGGAAGGAGTCCAGTGCTGTTTTCCTGTCTCCCTGGCAGCAGCAGGGAAACCACATGCATCTTTCATGTTCCATCTTTGTCCCTAGCCAGTGGCTCCCTTCTGCAGTCAGGGGGCTGCAAGGTCAGTGCTCCCCTCCCTCTGGCTCCAGCAGGGATCCCAGAACCTATGCACCTACTCAGAGTGCTTTGCCATGCTAACTGTTACAACCAGGTGGGGGGGAGCACTAGTCTCCTATCTCCTTGGCTGCAGCAAAGAGCCTGCATCAATCTTTTAGCCTCTAAGAAACAAGCTCTCCCTGGGTCCATAGGCAGCAGTTCCCTTCTGCAGCCAGCAGAAAGGGAAATTTAAGTGACTTTGACAGCTTTGTGGGCCACAGAACATCTATGCCTCAATTATCCTAAGCTCCTGGAATGGGCTGTTGGAGCTCTGGGCAGCTAGCAGCAATTCAGAGCATTCCCAAGGCTATTGTAAATTATTGGAAACTGAGCTGATCCCTGGGCTGAAAAGCTGTAAAGATGGCAGTCACCTTTGCCTCCACTCCCTCTCAGTCATATACTCAACACAGCTGATCTGGACCAGTGGATCCAGCTTTCTACATTCAACTATTAAAATATAAGACACACACAAGCTGTCTAATTCGAAAGGTGAATGAGTTGCAGTGCTAGCTGTTCTAAGGTACACAGAATTTTGCTGTTAATTATAATCACACTTTTAATTCACCGAATGAAAAGCTTACTATTTCAGCTTTGACACGATGTCCTGTACAGACTTACTACAAGACACAGTATTTCACTAACAATATTGCCAAGTGTTCAGAAATCACAGGTTAGATCCAGAAATCATTAGCTTGGGTTAAAAGTCATGACATTTTTAAAATGGTAAATGGCAGGTTCTTTGTTTTGGCTTGTATGATGGTTCTGGGGTATGTAGGGCTTTTTGTACATTTATGGTTCATATTTTCAAAGCTCTCTCCACACTGAAGAGCGCTAGAAACTCAGGGCTTGGGTCATTTTTAATGAGAAGAGAGATTCTTATATTAATCACTGGATCCCAGCAGCTGGGGTTTAAAAAAAAACAAAAACCAAAACACAAAATATATCATGCCTGATAATAAATTCCTAACACTGCTTTCTACTTTCGCCAAAAACAAAACAAGCCCCTCCAAAAAAACCAAATCAACCTAAAACCCAATAAAATATTAATACAATTAAACAGCAAACAGTTTTTATGTTGAAAAGGAAGAAGAGCCAGTTATGCTGTGACATGAAGTAGGGACTTCACCATTACTACTGGTTTTATGTGGAAGGTGGTCATGTAACAATGATGATAGCAGTGTAAAACTCTAAGAAAAGATAACATCATCAGAGCTGGCAGTCATCATCAAGGAGTCTAACATTCATATTAGTCAGAAACAACATCTTTGCATAGGTATGGGATTTTATTACAAAGCTTTAGACTCCCTCTTTCCACAAGAAAAAATTGAGATTTGGTGGGTATTTAATCAATGCAGAATCATCTCTCAGAATTTTATGTTTTTTGGGGGAGGTATCCTTTACACCTGTCAGGTTTTGATTTTACTTTTTATCTGAGAGCATGATAAAATATATATTTTAAAGTAGTCCATCAAATAGGATTTAACTGCAATAGGCAGCTCTGCTAATATCTTAAGAGAGAAAGAGTCCTTTGAAGTTGCTTTCGCTTTCTGTAGCTGGAAACCCCCCTTGACTATCAGCTGTATTAACTGAGAGAAACATTCTAATTGCTCTCATTTCTGCCAATGTATTTTTTTTTTTAAATACAAGAACCATCATGTTCCTAACACAGATGTAATGTATTATTAAGAACAGGTTTAATCCACTGTTTTCAGTGAAGTCAATATTACAGAGAAACTAGCTGGCCAGTATTTGCAGTCAAACAGCAATATCTCATAAAGCCAATGTTAATTACTAGGTCGATTACTACTTGTAAGAGGCCCAACTCTGAGGTTCTTATATATACTTTGCTCAGCAAACTCCTCCTGAACTCAATAGAAGTTATAGAATTCAGTGGGGGCAGGGGTGCTTGACAATGTCAAGATTGGGTCCATTTTTTATTTTTACAATTGTGCCATTGACGTAAAAGGTACTTTAGAGATAAATGGGAAAGTGAAGTCTTTGCCCAAAGATGCTTACAATCTAAAGTGAGACAGGTAAATAAAAACTGTTGTCTCTTCCACAGTGTGAAAGTTTAAAAGCTGGGGACATTGTTTCTTTATCAGTTGGTTTTTGAAAAGTAATGACCAGGGAGATGCAATAACATGGGAGACAGTATAAAGAGGAGAATATGATAAGGAAATTAAGGCAGTGATTAAGAAGGAAGAGCTTGGATAGCAGAATGCAGGATGGTGGGATGAGACAATACTAACACTGAATTATGTGGAGGAGCAGAGTTGTGCAGCATGAGGAAGGGCAGTAAAAGGAGTTTGCGTGTGCCCGCAGAATGTAGGCATTAAAGAAGTTCTCTAAAGCTTTCATGTACATATAGCATAGATGATGGAATCTCTTATTACTCAACAAGGAAATTCCATTTGCTCCACACACGGTAGAGACCCAAGAACAGTAAGGGACTTTACGCCATTGCTATTCTGGATCTGAAGTTGGGGAAACCCCCTTCAATCCAGGCTATTTGTTCCAGCACAGAGAACAGGAGTTAGCCCTGAAAAAGCAACTGTTTGCACATCATCTAGGAGTTCTTCTAAAGTGTTTACCCTCAACATTTTGGCAAAAGTGTAAAAATGCACAGGTATTTTTAAAAAAAGGTAATTCATTTTTTAGAAGATAATTTATACGCCCTGAAATAACCATCCATAAAGAAGCCAGCATTTTTGTGAAACTGACTTTGCTCCCCCACGAGATCAGCAAGATATGGCAAGCTATGAGGAAGGAAGCAAGAAAGTCACAGCTAAAGCACAGGACTGGGAGTCAGGAAACCTGTGTCGTATTCCTATGTCTGACAAACTTCCTGCTGAATTTAAGGAAATTGCTTAATCTCTCAGTGCCTCTGTTTCCTCATCTGTAAAATAGGAATAAGAATATTTACATACAGATGCTGTGAAATTTATTACATTACTGTTTATAAAGATCCACAAATAAGAAACATTACTTAGGAGACAAGTATATTAAACTATATGTGAGTACAGAGGAGAGAAATTCTCAAATATTGTATTTGCTGCCTAATCGACAGATACTTTTGAACAAGACCTTTCTGTCTAGCCCTATGACTATATGTATGATGTAAGTTAGGGACAAAAACCATAATAAAAAAAAATCTCTAAACTAGTTAAAAGGACAAAACATTATAATTACTGATAGTTTGAAATTTTTGGGAATGCATTGTCAGAATGTTTAATCTAAAATATGACTGAATTTTTTAAAAAAAATTATGATCTGTTTAGTGAATATGCAGCAATTTCATAAATTTAGCAATAGACTTTTTTTTTAACCAATATGTGTAAAGAAAGAACTGCAGCACAAAACACAATCCCCAATTAAATTAAAACAATGTAGAGAAGGAGAAGGGTTTTGAAGGAAAAGAAACCTGGCAGCTACCAGGAAAGGATCTTTCCTTTCTTTTAAGAAATGTTCAGGTAGGTATAACTACAAAGACAAGTTTATGTGACATTTCTAATAATCCATGTTTTTTCTTACAACAGTAGAGTTAGTAAAAAAGGGATATTTTAGGATAAATTGCATTGAACAATATCTTCAGTGTCTTATGAACAAAGACTTGCCTTCAATGGTAGAAATATGTATCTTTTCTGTGCATCTCATTGTTCTCACAGGAACCTTATTTTAGCATGGCCAATTCAAGAATGGACTTGCTCAGTTTTTTGTTAAAAAGAAGAATGTATGCAGCTTCTCAAAATTTTGACAAAATATGAGACTGTATTTATGATGAGGCATACAAACGCCACACTGGGTTGGAAAGGGTTAAAGGATTGTACTAGGTCCTGCTTCAGCTGGAAACAGGGCTGAAAAAGGAGCAACCCAGCTCAGAAGCAAGGGTTTGGGGAGGAGTGCAGATGAATCCTAAAGGCTCCTGACTAAAAGAGCCAGAGAAACTCCCCATGGGAACAGGATTACATGCTGAGCTCCATTGGGACTGATAGTTTTCTATCTCATTTTCCTTTCTTCCTTATCTGGGAAGCTGAGTGAGAAAACCAACAGCAGGAAGTGACCCAGGGATGACAACTCAGAAGGTCCCCTGGGTGGCCTAACGCCGCTGACCATCCTACAGTTCCGGGTCAGAGCCCGATGGGAGTACACAGACCTGGGCTCCTGCACCACTGCCCCCACAACTGGGTGCTCATTAATCACTAGGTTACCAGCCCACCAAGGACCCTGTTACAATATCACATGCTCATATTCCCTACATCCATGATACAGAGTATGTGTTTGTGGTTACTGATATTCTCTATTAGAATCATTTTTAGAAGGGGAGATATAAGGGAGACTAATACATATTTTAATTCATATCATGCCTTGTAAAAAGCTTCTGAGCATCCCCCTTGCCTAAGCTCCTGAAACTAAATGATTACGACATCAAGTACAGTAACGCTAGAAGCTTCAGGATGCCAAGCATTTGAAAACTATTTTCAAAGCAATAACATGAACACCACAAAGACAGATGTTCCTCACAGAATGTCATTAGGGTTAGTGTCAGGCAAGGCTTCAGATGACCAAATCCACAGGGGAAAATAAAAAGCTGGAATTGCTACATTTATGATATCTCATGTAGCACATCTACTAAATTGCTGGGGGACGTTTGGATAAAAAATATAGCAGTACTAGTTTCCTTATTCATAACTTCTTCTGCCAGATCTTGCTGGCTTAGCATTACTTCCAGTGCCACTAACCACAAAAGGTGGGACACCCAGCAGTTTTCTACTAATGAGAGCAGCTGGGTGACTATATTTCCTTCTTCAAGGAAAAGAATGCTGCATGAACTAATGCAGCAACTTGGTCTTCATCACAAAACATCAAATACGCAGGTAGGACATGCAGCTACACTAACCACATGCTCAAAAACAAGCCTTTACCAATAATAGTATGTATGTACTGTATTTAAGTTCTTTGTTGCACTGAGGCCATAGTGGCCATCAGAATTCTGCTTTGACGATGACATCCTCACTGGCTCCAAAGAGACATTCCCTGAATATTCATTCCCATTACTAAATTAAAATCTCATGAAGGTCTGTTTGTTGGGGAATTGCAGTGGAAGAAGAACACGAGGGGAAACACCAACTAGGTCCTTGAGGAAACTCTTCATAGTCAATAAGCACGAAGAGACACTAAAAATGTTATAAGAGGATGATTTGCTGCTGCAGTTTTTAGATGAATTTGAATAACTAGAGTTAGATCCTGACTTTTAAGAAAACAGTACATGGTCCAGAATATAAGCTAATATGGGAAACAGAGGTTCTATAAGCCTATTGCATGGTTACATGCTGAAATATCTCTATCTTAGTGCAAATTCCATAATATTAAAAACTAAAAACTGAACTAACAGTAACAACTATACTGAAAGACACCAGTATCTTTCTTCACACTTGATTGCTAATGGTGAAAAACAAACTACTTGAAGGAAAATTTTCCCTTGCACCTCTATGAAAACAATTCTAATACATTAATACAAACATACTAGTGCAACTTGGAAACTGAGACTACAAATGATGTCACTTAGGATTCTTACAGATTTTCTCATGGGAAATTCCATTTTGGCTATGCATCCTGCAATCATTCTAAGGTGGTTTTTCCAGGAATTTTGATCTTCTGATTGTTTCAATTGTGTGTTTGAAAGATACTCTAGAAATGTATTTTCTATAGCGCTTGTATTTTCTCTGCTTTACTTGCTTCACAAAGAATGTTCTGTACTTAAGAAAGGTGCTGAAGCATAATTAAAACAATGAGATTGTGGATGTGTACACACACTGGTAGCACACATTCATGGTTTATCATTCCATGTAAAAAGTCAGTATCCATAGAGTTATCTCATGCTTCTGTCTAAGAAAAGATACAAGCAAGGCCATAACTAGGTCTGGGCGAACAGGGCAAAGCCCCAGGCGCGGAATGTTAGGGGGCGCAGGGGATGGATCTGACTTCCCACAGCAGCTCGGGATGGGTCTGGATCCATTCCCAGATGTCGCGGGGAGCCGGGTCTGCCCCCTGCACCATCTAACATTCCAGACCTCAGGCTTCCACTGGGGCTTGCTGCTGCTGTCAGATCTGGATTCATACCCCTGCAGCCTGCCGGCAGCAGTGGGAAGTTCCCTACACCTCTGGTGGCAGCTAGGAATGGTTCCGTCCCTCCACGGTCTGCCAGTGGCAGCAGAAGCCTTCCAGCACCTCCAGCAGCAGCTGGGAACAGATCTGGATCCCCCCAGCCTGCCACCTGCAACAGAAAGCTTCTGCTGCTGCCGGCAGGCTGCAGAGATCCAGATCCCTCCCCAGCTGCATGGCTGGGGATGATCAGCCCCCGCCCCAGTGCAGCAGGTGCACATCTGGGGCTGCTTAAATCTCACTATAGGCCCTGATAGAGCTGTGATAGAGGTATTTATTACTAAGCTACTGTTAACACTCTCTTACTGATCAGGAAACTGAGGCACAAAAAGCTTAATTGACAAAACCAAAAACCACACAGTGATCAGTGGCAGAGGCAAATTAGAACTTTATTTCCTAATTCCTAGACCTGCGGTCAGTTCTTTAGCTCACACTAGGAAAAAGCATATGAATTGGTATTCAGATTGGACAATCTTTCTGATTCAAGACAACTTCTGCTATTTCTCGTTTAGCTACTTTGATATAATAATAGAAACCGTTTTTCTTTCACTGCCAATCTATATTCAACTTTAAAAAAAAACAATTTATTTCCTATTGCTATCCCATCACATGGCGCTCTATTTTCTTTTATCTCGTTCTCTCCCTAAGTTACAAAATTAAAATCCTTTCACCTAACATGTTTTGTGTTTGTATAGTACTTACCTCAATGGGGGGACATTCTTGCTTAGTCTTAAAATAGGATTAATAATAATAATAACCTAACAGTTTTATATGCAGTTCAGACAGGCACTCTAGACAACAAAATGTGCAATAAATTATTTTGATCACAACTTTAATTTGAACCCAAGATGTAAGAATTTCACAAAACATACAATTTTGTGGTCTCTAGTCTTCTTTTCTGAAGTCTATGAACATATTTAAACATTTTTAAAACTATCTTTTTAAACTTAGTGATGCATTTTGTATTAACAGCACTGTTAACAGCCCATTTTCAATCTGCAGAAAACTGTTTTTCCCTATTTTCCTTTTTCAGCAATCATGCATTTTAAAATCCAATTGCTCATTTAATAGTGTTTGTTGTGTTTCAAGTACTTTGACACAAAGGTGATAGAATCTAAGAAAATCTAAAAGGAATTCATGTACAGGAAACTTAAGAGTAACAACAAGCGTCAAGCAGAAGAAAAAAACAGGTTGAGGTAATGGCTTAAATACTGCACTGTATAAGCAATGGCACGTGTTATCTTGACCAGTTCATAAAGTGCTATATGCTAAACTTGATTAATATAACAAAGAAAAAAACCCACTCATCAGCTAAATCAAGTTAGGAAAGAGGCTCACCATTTGGGGGAGTGAAAGGATACTGAGGAATCAGTGAAGAGCCCAGACTACTTGGCAGTCTTAACTTGGAGTGTGGCGAGAGCAGTGATGGAGCCGGAAGCATGAGATTTGAGCTGGTCTGTAATAGGAAAGGCAAATCAGAAAATAAGTTGTAATTTCCTGGGTTACTTACTGATGCAAGAACTGGATGAGAAGTATTTGCTTACTGTAAATAATTATTAAATTATAGTCAGAAAGTGTGTCACATTAAGGCAAAAGAATAATTTATGTTTTCTTTTATGGAAAAAAATATCTGAAAACTGAAAGCTGAAAAACTGGTGGTTTGAAATGTAACTGAAAGCTTAAATGAGTTGAATAGTGAAAAACTCATAGAACATAAAAACACCTTATAGAAATAGATATAATGTCCATTTGTTTACTGGATAATGTCTTATTCATTATGATGTATCAAACTATTTGTATGCTAAACTGAATTCAGAAATGGAAAAAAAGAACACTTCATTGTCTAAAGAGAGTATTTATGAGGACAGAGATAAAACATCATCAAAGTAAAAATTATCCTGTCCAAGCTGTGCACCGTATCTAGATCAAATCACCAGGTACTTCCTTTTCAAAGTCTACACAAAAGACACCTGTAGCACACATGCTTATTTCCATAATGATGTAGATAACATAGCTGCAATCTAATTTGTTATGGTGTTTCTTTGCATACATGCAGACCCTGCAGATATAAACCCATCTCAAACTATTTCTGATGTAAAACAAACAAGGAGTCCTATGGCACAATATTAAGAAACTTTGACACATTTACATAATCAAACAAAACATTTTCTTGTGTGTTACAGCTATTGTCATTGATTGTCTTTGATCAGACTGGTAAACACATGGAACAAAAATATACAGTAATAATATACCCACAACAAAATTCACTGACTTTCCTTTAAATAAAATCAGTGTAACTGTCTGAATTCTTTTTTTTCCTGCTAACATAGATACAAGGAGGGAAGAACAAGAAAAGCAAGTCACGAAGTATGTTATCAAGCACAATCATTTGTGTTTTAATTCAAAGCCCATTCAGGTCAATTAGAATCTTTCTTGTGACATCCACGTGTTTTGGATCAGGCTCTTAAACTTAAGCTATGGAGAATAATTGTGACCTATTTAGCCTACTTCTATTTTATTAGTCTCTACATTCTACTTAAAGCAATGAAGACACTTACAAAAAAGTTCATGTTTTTGTTTGCTTTCAGAAGTAGTACAGTGACATAAACATTGCTTATATAAATTACCATGTATGTTTAATAATTCCCTAGGCCTTAGTCCTGAAAAAATACATGTCTGAATTTCATCTGGGCTTGTCTATACAAACACGTTTACAACAAGTTAGCGTGTAAATGTACCTTGAACTATCTTGCTGTGCACTATGAGTCCATGTTCCACACTAAAAGATCTATAACACATTTTGATCTACTCCCATTTCAAAGCTGGGTAGATCAAAGCACGTTAGAGAACTTTTAATGTGCAGCAGAGACCACACTGCCCCTTAGTGCACAGCAGGCTAGTTCAGAATAGATCAACACCCCAACTTGCTATGAATCAACTGTTCTAACAGACAAGTCCTTTAAGTGCATGTAGGCTCATTAAAATTAATGGCATATTAATTAGTTAATGGCACATACTTAAATGCTTTGTTGGACTAAGACCTTGATGCTAAATTGCAAGCAACTGACAGATTGTCATTCCATACCCTGCACTCAAGTTATTCTGCGTACATTTTGATATGTTAGCCACAAATCAGTGATACAAACACTAAATTATCATGGAAATATTAGGCTTTCAGCATGTTCTGCGGTTTTCATGTTGCAGCAGAAAGGCTGCTGTATGGTTTTAATCCTATTGCAAGGTCTTTGGTGGCAGGGACTATTTATTCTTATGTCTGTACTGCATCAATGGCAATGAGACCCTGGTTTGATAACTATATGCTTTTGCAATGATATTTTCTAAAATTGGTTAATCTGAGTTGCTCAGCTTTGGGTTAAGTGCGATACAAAATACTTAAAATCAAACCAACCAATGTGCATGATCCAAGAACCATAAACCATCTGGATTTTACTGCAGTATGATATTCAAGTATATTTACATTTTAAGTAACACTCCTGAAATGTAAGCTGAGTGAAGAAAATGCCTCCTCTCCTTACAAAAATCAATCTGCCTTCTCTCTTACATGTGCACCTTTTTCTTCCAAATAAGCCATTTCCAATATTACAGATCTTTTCTTTAAACTACAGAAACATTTTGTATAGTCATCAGCTAATGTGTTTGGCAAATCATACAAACAAAAAAAAAACCCTATTCAAAATTCAGACTTGCTACAATTGCTTTTTTGTACATCACAGGAAAAATTAGGAGAAACTGATTTAAAAATTTCTTACGTCAGACTTGTTTCAATAACGTGTCTCAGTTGTGGTGACTTTAAATGGAGTTTTAGAGATGAAGTGAAATATGTCACATGTAAATTATTTCAGTGCAGTATTTAATTCACTTCTCTCTTCGAATTCAGTTTTCCCTCTGTATGCCCAATAACCCTTGTACATAGCAGACTGTACTTTGAAATCAAGTCCAAAAGCCTGGATATACATTAGAATAATAAATAAAATCTCCCTTATTTTATTTTATTTAAAATACAAACAAAACCACAAAACAATTCATGCTCTCATTGTCCCCCTTCCAAAAAACCCTAAAGCAAGGGACTTACTTTCTATAAAAGACTAACATTCTTTGTTAATTTAAAAGTTTTCATTTGAAAATAAATCTTACAGCCATGGTCCTTACTGTGTAACTGACACCATGTAGGAAAACCCCCTAAGCAGAGCCCCTAGAAGAAAACAGAGCTCTATGAAGGCAAAAGAGCCCCCATTCTTCCTCCTCCCCCAATTCTGGCACATAATCAGGGCTTATATTTTCTTCCAGGGTAGTTGGTTTCTGCTATTATTTAAAATCCCATTTTAAAAACTTATTAAACAGTGAAGAACAGTACTACAAAGGACTAGATCATTCAAATTTTGATAAACAAGATGACTTTTTTTTATTAGCACTGTTTTAAATTCAAAGTATAGAGGTGTTCAGAAATTACATTTTAAAAAGTACGTATTTATGTATTTTCTCTACTTTTCCAAAAGACGTGCATGTAATAATACCTGTGGAACAAATAGAGTGAAGCAATAACTATTTTTGAAACGCATGCTGTGGGAAAGGATTGCTAAATACCTTTACAACCACAAGTAAGGTTGGCTAAGATAGCCAACACCAATCTACTCATTTTTCACAACATATTTTGCTTGCTTCATGCAAAAACCACAGCTTTATCAAAGACACAGTTTACTACCACCCCTGAGTTGAGTAAAGCTAAAAGTTATAAAACCCAAAGTTTCTGCAGAGGTAAAAAAAAAAAAACCCACAGTAATTTCTGCCAAGTTTAAACGATGCTGCTTTGCATTCTCTTTTTTGTGTTACAGCAGCTCTATGCAAATTATGCAAATATATATTTTCAATGGTACTAGTTCTCATGTTAAAAAAGTGAATTGCTTGTGATAGAAAAAAGAATACTGCAAGATTTGACAAGCTAAAAAAACAATTTTTTTTCTTCTCTGACAACTCAGTTTTATGACCTTTGCAACTGATATTATTACAATTTTCTTATATACATGCAAGTCAAATTAAGTTGGTTAGGTCTAGATTTCTTCTTATCCCTTTAGGTTTTCTTTTCTGAGTTTTGTGCCTTTTGGTCATGCTATTTTTTAAGAAGACTAACAGTAGTTTTTAAAATCATGATTTTGTGGATATAAGGGATAGATAATGCAATCAGGCATACTTTATTTTTACCCTCTCTTTTGTTCAATACCAGAACAGATCAATATGCAATAAAACTTCAATATAAAATAAAAATACACTGCCACAATTTTAATGTAAATTCTGAGTCTCAAGTTTACACCTGATAAACTATTATTATTATTATTATCATCATCTGTATTACAGTACCATATAGTGTCCTCAACTGAAATGAGGGCTCTATTGTGTTAGGCATGGTAGAAGAGATTGCTACAGTAAAAGCCAGTCCTTTCTTCAAAGAGGCTCCAAACTAAGTAGCAGCAAAAACAATGAAAGGCCTGTGGCACCATAAAGACTAATAAATTTCTTTGGATATAAGTTTTTGTGGGCTCCAACTACGTAGGCAAGACAGACATGAGGTAGGTGAAATAAAGCATCTTCCTCGGTACACCAATCAAGACAGAAAGATCACACAACTTTCCTAAAGTTTATGGTAGAACTAGAAATCGAACAAATATCTCCTGAGTTCCAGTTCAATGCCTGACCAGCAAGGTCATTCTTCTTCTTCTCTGTGTTCTATTAAAACACAAATATTTCTATAACCATCTGGATTATTAGGCTACTTCCTTATAGCCATAACAACTTGTGATTCTTTTTCAAGCCACACAGAGAAACAGTAATCTTTCCTGGATCAGGTTGAAGACAAATGTCTCTATATAATAAAAGCTGGAATACTGCAATTTTAATGGGATTAGGCAATACCATCACCAATAGCATTGGGAAGTATCTTTGTCTTGCTTAATAAAACCTATGAGGCTTATGTAACCTTTGTCTCTTCAGAGTTTGGTTATTTTTCTTCCTATTATAGGAAGCGGGGGGATGGACGGTTCATGATGTCTTCTTCACCAATTAAGAGATAAAGCCTCCATTAACTCTAGCTTAGTTTCTTAAAAAGAGATATGGACAACAGAACATTCAAAGTTGTGTCCCACAAAAACACCTCAGTCCAGAGAGATTTTGTTTGTTTGTTTGTTTTTTTAAATTGATTCAGCAATCCTTTTCTGTGGTTGCATTTTGCCTCTTGACTGATGGGATATGGTGCTCTCTCATATCTCAGGTGCTTCCAGAGAAATAATGCAAAACCCTATTCCTGTTCTTCCCTACCTGTTGACAGAAAATACTGTGGCATTATTGTCTGGTTTAACTTAAATTCATTTTTAGAAAACCAAGCAAAAACCTGAAATGCATACACAAAGCCATCTTCCTTTACCACACTTATTTGGCACCTGCAATACTGTGTAGCATCTACAGTGGCCAGCCAACCTTTTGCAAACAAATACATGCATCGAGAGAAGCAAGGAGTGCTGTGGCACTTAAAGACTTAAAGGAGTCTTCACCCTCCTCTATGTGCTGTTTCCCAGTGTCTGAATCTCAAGACCTGCTTTGCTGTTACTGTATGACCTGATTCCATGTCTTACACTCCCCTGCATTTATTTTCAGCCCATTCTGTAAGTTCCCTGATCTTCAAAGTGTCTGACAAAGTGGGATTTTCTCCCATGAAAGCTCATGTGATAAATAACTCTGTTAGTCTTTAAGTGCCACAGGACTCCTTGCCTCTTTTGCTGAACTAGACTAACACAGCAGCCCCTTTGGAACTCAGCAAAATGCATTCTTTGTGCTTGAAATGCTTTGTACCAGACATCTGACCATTCTGAATAACTTCTGTACTTGTTTACTCCATTTTAGTTCTTTGGTTTTAAGGTCATCTGTTTTAAAAAGTTTTTTTTTTTTAAATACATATATATTTTTCTGTAATAAGAGGTGCTCATTTCAGTCTGTGTCTTCGTGCTTCAAATGAATGTATAAAGATTAAAAAACTGTGAAACAATGTTACCAAATCTGTAAATATTTTCATTTTCATCTGTTACTCCTTTACTTTTAATCTACAGCACCTTCAGCATTTGAGCTATGACCAAATTCACACACAGGAGCGATGCAGGCCCAGGAAAAGACCAGTTGCCCCCTGGTCCCAATTCGGGGCCCGGGCCTGATCCTGCTGGGGCCCTGGGTAGGGCCCAGATCCCCTGCATAGGAACAAGACCAGAGAAGACACCTGCTGCTGTGGGTGGCCGGGCCCCACACCCCCGGCCAGGGCCAGGGCCAGGGAAGACAGCCACCACGGCGGGCAACCTGGCACCAGGGCACTGGCACTGGGACTTGGGGCTTGAGCCCCCTATGCCCAGCACCAGCAATGCCACTGTCCACACATGGACTCTGAAGCAGAAGTGGATGGAATCAAGTATCATGAAATGCCAACAGTCTTTCTCTGCACCAGAAGGCTAACAAGGGGCAAGTGCAGCCCCAGCAAAAACAGCAACAGGGTGTAGTATTGGCTGGGGTGCTCCTACATGTACTGATTCAATCCATCTTCCAAGCATCTCCTGTTAATGGAGTGAGTTTCCCATGGGCTCCTGTGCTAGATTAAGACTGCCCTCCCTCAATGGAAACATCACTACCCGCTTTCCCAGGCATGACTCTCCCCACACTCAGGAGCCAGGCAGATGCAATTTGCTTCTCCTTGTACCAGCAAGAATGACTCTGGTCCCTGTACTCTAAATATGACATAAATACAGCAATAATTAGATGTCACAGTTCACTTTGTTCAGGAGAAAGAAAAGCCATGAAAAACTTTTCTTTGTTAATATTGAATAAACATGTACAGGGAGAAATAAATAAGACGACAAAGAGATAAGGAATAAAGAAATAACTCCAATCTGCAAACTGCATTTACTAGTGACATTGTCTTCAAAAAAAACCAACAAGGAGTCATGTGGCACTTTGAGACTAACAGATTTATCTCAAACTGCCACACGACTCCTTGTTGCTTTTTTGCTGGACTAGACTAACACGGCTATCCCTTTGGAAACTGTCTTCAAAGACAGAAATATTTCTTAGGTCTCCTTTAGTGACACATAGAACTTGTGTGGGTTACGGGAATATGCTGGAGTACAGCACTACTGCAATACATTCTTCATGTTGAAGTAACCATGATCAAAACACAAAGCACTGAGGAAAGCACAAGTAAGGCAGCAAAAAAACCCAAACAATAAATCAAACAAGGAAATGGGACAAAACATATAGCAAGAGTAATTAGTTCTAATAATAGATTAGGACAGGCTTGGGCCCATATAGCGCTGTCACTAAGACTAAATAGACATAGGAAATCATACTCTTCACACAGTTTGATCTACAGTTGTGCTACAGCCAAACACCAAGGAATCTCTTTTCTATTTCATATGCTGATCCTGCAAGTGAATCCACATGGGTCAAGTGAGGTCTATGGGATGCCAGGGACTTACTATGCGGATTCAGTTTTAGATTCAGGACTCATATGTGTAAACGCTGTTGATAATAATGGGAGTTGGGTGCAGCCTGCAAAGGGGAATGTTACTTCTTGGAAACTATTTTGACATTACAAAAACATCACGGTAATAAACGCAAGGAGTCCTATGGCACTTGAAGACTAACACATTTATTTATCTCATGAGCTTTCGTGGGAGGAAATCCCACTTCATCAGATGTTTTAAAGATGGGAGAACTTAAAGAATGGGAGGAAAATAAATGCAGAGAAGTGTTAAGTCATGGGATCAGGTGACACTGTAACAGTAAATCAAAGCAGTTGTTATGATTCAAACAGCGCAGAACAACATATAGAGGAAGATGAGAGAGTGAGGGATCATCTTGTAAAATAGGCAGCCCAAGAAAGAAAATAACAGAACACCACTAGTCATCACCTAGCACCCTGAAGTCAGACCTACAGCACATCATCTAGGATCTACAGCCTATTCTACAAAATGATCCCTCACTCTATTATGCCCTGAGAGACAGACCTCTCCTCACTTACAGACAGCCCCCCAAACTTAAGCAGATACTCACCAGCAACTACAGACCCTAACAACAGAACCATTAAAGCAGGCACATATCCCTGCAACAAACTACACTGCCAACTTTTCCCACATATTTGCACAAAAGACACTGTTACAGGACCTAATAAAACCACCAAAGGCTCATTCACCTGCTCACTCACCAACGTGATTTATGCCATCATGTGCCAGAAATGCCCCTCTGCCTTACATATTGGACAACAGGACAGTCTCTGTGCAAAATAAATGGGCGCAAATCTGACATCAGAAATCACAACATTCAAAAATGAATAGGTGAGTACTTCAATCTTCCTGATCAGTCCATTGATGATTTGCTAATTGCTGTGCTCAGACAAATGAATCAGCATGTCAAGGCTTCAAAGAGAAACTGCAGAATTGGAGTTCATTTGCAAATTTGACCATTTCTTCAGGGCTAAATAAGGACGTTGGATTTTTTTCCCATTACAACAGGTGATTTGACTTCATCTTCCTCTACTGTTCGGCAGTGTTTGAATCTTAACAACTGTTTAATTTGCCGTAACAGTGTGACCCAAACCCCTGACTTACAATTCCCTGAATTTATTTTCCTCCCATTCTGTAAGTTCCCCCATCTTCAAAGTGTCTGATGAAGTGGGATTTTCTCCCATGAAAATTTCCAGAGGGGTAAGCTCTGCTAGTCTGTGTACAGCAAAAACAATGCGAGTCCCATGGCTCCTTAAAGACTAACAGATTTCTGCAAGCATAAGCTTTCGTGGGCTCCAACCCACTTCATCAGACGCATATGATAAAGTGGTTAGAGCCCACGAAATTTTATGCCTGAAGAAATCTGCTAGTCTTTAAAGTGCCACGGGACTCTCATTATTTCTCCCATGAAAGCTCATGTGATAAATAAATTGTTAGTTTTTAAGTGCCACAGAACTCATTGTTAATTTTAAAACAGTCTACCAGAGACAAAGGGCTAGCTAGCGCCTCAGCCAGGTATCAGTACAATCACAGGGGTAAAGTGGCAATTCTTTGGCAGGAAAAGTCTGAGTGAGAAATTTACATGTTGGCAAAGAAACAGCTAGAAGTTCCCATCCCACAGACTTTCTGTCTCCTGAATGTCAGCTGGACATGATTTTCAAGAGGAAAAATAACTATAAGAAGTGAGACCAGAGGGCACAATCTCAATTTCTTTTCTCTCAGCCTACCACATCCATTATGCCTGGAGGAGAGAAGCACTGGGGAGGGGTCCTGGCTGAAAGGCATCCAGTTGGTAAGGCTGCAAAAAATCAAGTGGTAAGAGATACTCTTTTGCTTTTAATTCACTTACTGGTAGCTTAAGTTAACTATTAGTTTTCATTTTACATTTTATTTCTTCACAATGAATTTTGATTTTCATCCAAATTACTTGTAATCACTTAAAATCATCTTTCTGTAGTTAATAAATTTGTTGTATCTAAACCAGCCTGTGTTTGGATTGAAGTGTTTGGAAAACTCCATCCACAACAATGAAGTTTGTACATATAACCTTCATTAATGAAATGATGACCTTTCTAAGAGCTTCTGTTGTGCAGAAGAGCAAGGGCAGCACAAGATGCATATTCTGGCAACAAGTATGAGGTTAGGCATTTGCTGCTGTTGCTCTGTAATATAATTCAGGAGTGGCTGACTAGCACACTCGTATATAATACAGTTAGGAGTAATCTACATGCTAGCGACTGTATGTGAGCCCATCACAGGTGGTGGCTCCTACAGTGAAGCACTAAAAGGTCCCAGGTTGGAGAATTAAGGGGACAAAACTGTTCAACAGTTTTGTGGAATACCATAGGTAAAAATGTTTCCTCTCCTCAATCTATTATCAAACACAAAAAGTCTAATTATAAATAATATCTGCAAGTCTTTCATAAGCCTTTTGTCTGTCTTCTTGTTTTAATACCTCAGGCTTTTCCTTCTACGTACATTTGTTTTTGTAATTGAGGCATTTGATTGTTTGCAAACTATACACAGTGTTTGTGAAGCATTATCTTGCAATTAGACTGACTGCCAAGAGAACCTATTAAGGCACAGCTGCCCCAATACAGTGTTGTGTGTCAAGGTAAAATAAATTTAATAAATGCTTGCATTAATCCTTCTGGGTAGTGATGGTGTGGTAATCTCTTGAAACACCATTTTACATCCTGTTCCTACATAGGGAACATTTAGAAGTATTTTAACATATATAGGAGAAATAATCTTTTAAATTAAAATATAAACATTTTTACAGTAGGATTCCTCATCCATATCTATTTACATCCTTATGTAACTTACTAGGAACTTAGAAATGACATATACAAGTTTAGAATATAGTTTTCATAATGCACTATAAATATGACTTTCACTCAAAATCTACTATAGCATAGTGTTCAATTACTTTTAATAAACAGTATGGCAATATTTTTACTACTGTACTCTTTTTGTGGATTAAAACTTTTAAATTTGAGGTGAGCACAGTTTAACTATTAGTTTATTATTTGTAATTACAAATAGTTATAGATTTATGGCCCTACTTCAAAAACGGGAAGCTAAGTTTACAAAAATGGCTCCCCAAAACTGTTGCACATAAAGTTATTTTGGAAGAAAGCTAAAATTTCCTTGGGAAGAGAAAGGGGCACCTTTAGCACAGATTACAGAATAGCAGTGCCACCTTTAAGTGATGGTAGGTGAATCTGTTTTAAATACAGAACTGGTTGCGTGCAGAGCTGCATTCCTTCTGCTTATCCCAGTGCTAAAATACTTACAAGGCTAATACTGCTTTTACAAAGTCTTGATTATTTGTTATACACTCATCTTCAGTTTTCTGTTCTCACATGGAAACCTGTAATAGCTGTTATGGTAACCCTTATCTTTCTGATCTGAATTCAAAGCCAAAGCTGTTGTGCAAGGTATTCCAGGATGTACTAAATGAGAGAAGGCCTTCGGGGGGGAAGAGAGGGAGAGCTGCCTCAATTGGTTAAACTGGCAAAGGAGCAATGGTAATTTACATAAGCTGAGGATCTCTCTCTTGCTCTTTATTGCATACAAAAAGGACAAATTGCCAGCTTCTTCTACTTGACCACTTAGATCAGTAGTTTTCAGCTTTTAGTCTGATGACTCCAAGGGGTCTGTAGACTATGTCAAAGTGGTCCATGAAAGTTTGTCATAACCATAGAACAGTGGTTTTCAACTGTGCTCTGTAGATCCTTTGGGGTCCATATTCTATGTCATGTTTTCCAAAAGGGTCTGCATCTCCATTTGAAATATTTTTAGGGTCCATCAATGAAAAAAATTTGAAAACCTCTCGTTCAGATAGGGTGAGTATCATATTTCAGCAGTGCTTCAAATTTTTGTTCAAAAGGCTGCATACTCTTTCAGATGGGTGTCTGATTGATGATTCTTGACCACACAGTCAGCGTTTAACTGATCACCATATCTGGCGTTGGGAAGGAAATTTCCCCCAGGGCAGACTGGCAAAGGCTGTGGGGGTTTTTCACCTTCCATTGTAGCATGGGGCATGACTCACTTGCTCGTGGATTCTCTGTACCTTAAAGTCTTTAAACCATGATTTAAGGACTTTAAGGACTTAGTCATTGGATAGAGATTTATTTTAGAAGGTGGTGGGTGAGGTTCTGTGGCCCACATTGTGCAGGAGGTCAGACTAGATGATCATATTGGTCCCTTCTGATCTTAGAGTCTATGAGATGCAAAAGGGCACAGGTTAGTAGATTTCTGGTTTTTAGCAGTAGGGATGCATTTTACATCTCAAGTATATTGTCTAAGGGGACAATTTGAAGGATTTTCCAAAATCAGTTTTTGTAGTCATATAGAGAGTAATGCTAAGAAATAGGACATTAGAAGTGATTAGAAGTCACCTGACATACAAAGCTCTTAATTTCTCATATATTAAAGATTCTCTGAGATAAGTATGTACTGGAAGACCACAAAAACCACAGCAATTTTTATAGTTTGTACAAAGGGGAGATATCCTAATTTTAAATCCTAACCCTTTGTTGTTGCTGTATTTAAAGGCCTTCAAACTTGTACCAGTTGCAGATTTTCATTACATTTTAATAATTTTTTTCAATGAAAATGTCCAAAAAATAGCAAAAAGTGCACAAAAAAATTAGAAGGAAAAAAACCGGAGGTGTGGGTGACAGGTGTGGATAATATTGCTCAGGAACATATTGACATCAGAGGTAACTTGGTTGTCACACACCTGACTTCAAGACTAAGGAAGAAACACTGACTAGTTACAAGTGCTAGTTTTTTGAACTTCTAAAATGAATTTTTGGAATTTAGCAGTTTAATTTTTGGATATTTTAAAAATGTAATTTCATAGCCCTAATATAACGGTGTAAATCCCTCAACCACATACTGGTATGTCTATACTTGCAAATTAGTTCAAATAAAGGAGGCTTAATTTGAACTAATGTAGTCCCTGTCTACACTAGGCTTTCATTAGTTCAAATTAAGGAATTCCTTAATTCAAACTAATGAAATCTTAGTTCAAATTAGTAAAACCTGCCATTTAGTTTGAACTAAGCCCTTAGTTCAATCCTTAGCTCGAACTAAGGATGGTGTAGACCGGGGTGGCCAAACTTACAGAAGTCAAGAGCCACACAAGATGATCATTTAAACCTTCAAGAGCTGCACTGACGCATATAGCCATGTACTTTTACCTACTAAATTGATTTTCTGATGTTCTTCCACGAGCCACACTTTTTCATTCAAGAGCCACATGCAGCTCCTTAGCCACAGTTTGGCCACTCCTGATGTAGACTAATATTAACCCTTAGGTTCAAACTTAATAAGTTCGAATTAATGGACAAGTAATTTGAATTTAAAAAGTGGACTAAATCAACTTAGCATTAAGTTGAATTAGTCACTGTAAATTCAAACTAATAAGCTCGAGTTTAGTTCAAACTAAACTCAAACTTATGAGTTCAAATTAACAAATTCAAACTAACTTTTCCTAGTGTAACACAGCCACTAAGAAATACTATGCGGTCTTTTGATTATGACAAAGTTCAGGTGGTATTTTGACAGAAAATTTTACTCCATAAATAGAGTAATTCAAAAGATAGAATTTTTAGTGACTTATGCATTAGATGAACATTTAGGCTTTAAATGTTTTGCCACTGAAGTTTATCCTGACTTGAGATAATATAAATTACGAACATTAATCCCCAGAGGCACAGCAAAATAGTAAGTGCTGCCAAGATTTACTATAGTGTATATCATTCCAATTTCTCCATGAGGCAGAAGCCAACCATCCACACTTGATTCACAAAGAAAATTCAGGTGTCTCTTTTAAGATTGAGAGAAAATATAGTAACTCGTTTTACTAAAATCTGCTTGTGCTATTGCTATGCACTGCTAAAATTGAAACGAAGATTCAGTTCTTCACTTAAGTCTTTCATTCTTTGAGCTAATAAAGGATGGGAATGCTTCCGAGATGCATGCTTTGCCCTGGGGAAAAAGGGAGAAAAAGAAACTTCTTGTTTTGTCCATTAATGCACCCCCTCCTGACAGGAGAGAAGCAAGGCTGACTGGGTACAAAGGGAACAGGAAGGAAGGTATGGCAACAACATGATGGAAAATGACTCTTCAGAGCTCATGCAGAAGATGAACTAGGAATGGAAAAGACATATAAATGAATAAAAAAGGATCTATGCTTATATATAATCAGAACAACACTGAGCCTATCTGATTAATTTTTTCAAGGTAGCTGCCTACATTGCATATGCAAACTGCAGGTGTGTGCAGATTACATATGAAAAGCTCATTTATGTATGAAAAATGGGTAGTTATATAAATGTGAATTTTGTGCATGCATATGCAAAAGCTGTACATACAGACAGATACACAGTAGAAAACAGCCTTTGATACATTCATAAACTAGATTATCAGGATAAACATGGAGCTAATGTCATCATAGAGAGATTTAATAATAAGAAACAATCAACCATAATTATTTTAACTTCCTGGCACTTAAATAAACTTGATCTTATGTACAAAAAATACAACTGAACAAGTTTTCCTCATTGTAATGATTACTAAAAGAAAAAGCAGGTAAGATAGTAATAAATTTTCTATAACAAGCAATTATTTTAATATTTAAATACTAGTAAGGCAAACTGACAAATGCACCTTAATAAAAAAAAAAACAGGAAACTTCCATAGAAGCTAATTGTGTGGATATTTTTGAATTAGTATTAGTCATCTGAGATTACATTCTTGAAAGATAAGGCATAACTAAGTAACTTGTCAGAGATATAATATAAACACTTGTCATTTTTAAGTAATGCCAAAAACTGTAATTATGTGTGTTCATTCAAGACTTGCAAAGCTTTTTTTCTTGGTTCTGATACAAAGATGTCATTTGCTTTTGGCAGAGACATAGGGTGAGTGTATAATTTGGTTTTTTGCCTCCAATTACATCAGGATAATTGCATAATCCGTAGAACTTTGTTTTTTCAGTTTAATGACTGATCTCTGATAAACTATGGTTGAGTAGAACTATGTCACACATATGTATATAGGCACAACACTAGACTCAAATCGGAAGGCACTGTTACGTCATACAAGGTTACATATGCGTGCCTTGAAAAGTACACGTCAGTTCCTCTAATTAATATTAGTACTCCTTGTGTAACTATTAGTAGGCTTAATTCAAACTAACTTAGTACCAGTCTACACTAGGCTTTCATTAGTTTGAATTAAGGAATTCCTTAATTCAAACTAATGAATGCTTAGTTCGAACTAGTAAGGCCTGCTGCTTAGTTTGAACTAAGCCTTTAGTTTGATCCTTAGTTCAAACTAAGGATAGTGCAGACTAGGATTAACCCGTAGTTTGAACTTAATAAGAATTAAACTCAAATTTATTAGTTCGAATTAACAAATTCAAACTAACTTTTCTTAGCGTAGATATAACCCTTGTGTAACTATTGTGCACACCTGCCTTAGAAACTGCTCTATTTTGTACCTTCACTTGAAGTGGAAATATTATTAATACTTGTTTAGAATAATATAATGCAATGATGTAGCAAAACCTTTGGTGAAAATTCCAAGATTGAGAGGAGGGCATAGAAAAGGAGTCCCCATATGTATTGTGACTGTAAGGCAGCACAGTCATCAGGTGTGATCCACTGCTGTAAAATGCTGACAGAAAGAATGAAATTAAGCAATCTTTTAATCCATTTGCTAAAGGTTACAAGTTTCAGGATGATTACAATACATATCATACAAACTAAAATTAATGAATACTCAAAGAATTTAATGCATGAGAAGTTTAAACTAATACAGATCAGCTGGTTGTTGCACTCGCTTATTTATTTTGTGAACCACAGTTAAACATGCATACTGAGGTTAGGAAAGGATTTCTGGAAGTGCTGTACATCCTAGATATGACTAGCTGAGCTGTGAATGCTATCAAATTTTATCTTCTAAAATGCAAAAATATGATGAAGATGGCACTCTTAAATGCACATATATATATTCACAATAATGTTAATAGGCATTGCCAAAAGAACCCCTGGTCAAGAGTAGGTGGTAAAAAGAGATACCAAAAAAAGAATTTATATTTACATTCTCTAGTTTCCACTGAACAGCCACAACAAGTGCATGAGAATAATGGAAACTCTGTTCATATAGCAAAAGGACAATAGATCAACAATGAACAGAAGCTTTGTAATATGTGCCTGTGCTATACAGATTACAGGCATTGTATGAAAAGATTTTACAGTTTTGCTGGGAAGCATAAAGGATTTTGACATACCATAACAGAGTCAAGTTTCTGCTTCACCTTCTGCATTCTCATAGATATTTTTGCAGCATTGACAAACTGATCTGCTGTAGATATTGTTGACTCTTGCTGTGCAGAAATTTGAGAAGAATTGCTGAGAATCTGTGGCCCTCTGGGTGCTGTTGCCATGAGTGACCCACTGAGATCTTTTACTATTTCAGCCTCCTGCTGTGCAACTGCAGAAATAATCAACATTAACATTTTAGATCAAGCCTCAGTAGTTCCATGAAACAAATCACATTGAGTTTATAATTCATATTAAATTCCAAACTTGCTGAACAAGATAAACACAAAAGCCCTCCATTAAAAGAAAGTTACTTAGATTGCATAGGTGAGTAAAGAAGGCCAGTTTTACAGTTGTCTGAGCAAAAAACAGTTACTTGCAACTAGTATTCTTTGAGATCATAGAATCATAGGGTTGGAAGGGACCTCATAGGTCATCTAGTTCAACCCCCTGCCAGAGGCAGGACCACTCCCACTAAACAATCCCAGTCACGGTTTTGTCCAGCCGGGCCTTAAACACTTCCAAAGATGGCGACTCCACCACCTCCCTCGGCAGCTCATTCCAATGCTTCACTTCCAATGCTAGTAAAAAAGTTTTTTCTAATATCCAGCCTCGACCTCCCTAACCGCAACTTGAGACCATTGCTCCTCGTTCTGTCCTCTGTTACTACCGAGAACAGTCGAGCTCCATCTTCCCTGGAGCATCCCTTCAAGTAGTTGAAGGTTGCTATCAAATCCCCCCTCAATCTTCTCTTCTGCAGACTAAATAAGCCTAATGCTTGCAGTCTTTCCTCATAGGGCTTGTGCTCCAACCCTTTTATCATTTTGGTTGCCCTCCTCGGAACTCTCTCTAGCATGTTCCTGTCCTTTTTGTAGTGGGGAGCCCAAAACCGAACACAGCATTCTAGATGTGACCTCACCAGTGCAGAATAGAGGGGAATGATCACATCCCTTGATCTGCTGGTAATACTTCTTTTGATGCAGCCCAGTGTACCATTGGCCTTTTTGGCAGCAAGAGCACACTGCTGACTCGTATCTAGCTTCCCATTCACCATAACCCCCAGGTCCTTTTCTACACTGCTGCTACTTAGCTGAATGTTCCCCAGCCTGTAGCAGTGCATGGGGTTTTTCTGTCCCAAGTGCAGGATTTTATACTTGTCCTTACTGAACCTCATAAGATTTCTATTGGCCCACTGTTCCAATTTATCTAGGTCTCCCTGAATCCTGTCCTTGCCTTCCAACGTGTCTACTGTTCCCCCCAGCTTGGTGTCATCTGCGAACTTACTGAGTGTGCAGTCTATTCCATCATCCAGATCATTGATGAAAATGTTGAACAGAACCAGCCCCAGGACCGACCCCGGGGCACACCACTCGTTACTGGTTGCCAGCTAGACATGGAACCATTGATTCCTACACGTTGAAACCATTGATCTAGCCAGTTTTCCATCCATCTTATAGACCACCTATCCAACCCATACATCCTTAATTTGCCAATGAGAATGCTGTGGGAAACTCTATCAAAAGCCTTGCTAAAATCAAGGTATATCACATCAACGGTTCTTCCTGCATCCAGAAAACCAGTCATCTGATCATAGAAGGAAAAGAGATTGGTCAGGCATGATTTACCCTTGGTAAATCCATGCTGACTGTTCCTGATCACTTTATTTTCCTCTAAGTGTTTGAGGATGGATTCTTTGAGAACCTGCTCCATAATTTTTCCAGGGATTGAGGTGAGGCTGACAGGTCTGTAATTCCCCGGATCCTCCTTATTCCCTTTCTTGAAAATAGGCACTACATTTGCTTTTTTCCAGTCTTCTGGCACCTCCCCTGTTCTCCATGAGTTTTGAAAGATAATGGCCAGCGGTGCTGCTATCTCATCGGCCAATTCCCTTAGCACCATTGGATGCAGTTCGTCCGGCCCCATGGACTTGTGCACATCCAGCTTCTTTAAGCAGTCTCTAACCTGACCCTCCATCACCAAGGGCCTCTCTTCTTCTCTCCAACCTGCCACACTCATGGTAGTGCGCTGGGAGCTGACCCTGCTTATGAAAACTGAAGCAAAAAAAGCATTGACCACTTCAACTTTTTCCTCATCCTCTGTCACAAGGATGCCTGCCCCACTCAGCAAGGGACCTACACCATCCCTGATCCTTTTCTTGTTATTAATATACTTGTAGAACCCCTTCTTGTTATCCTTTACTTCCCTCGCTAGCCACAACTCCATTTGTCCTCTGGCCTTTCTGATTTTATCCCTGCAGTCCCTAGCAATATCTTTATATGCCTCTGTAATAACCCTTGGGGAGGAAGGGGTTAACACTCTGGTCAGTGAGTCCCAGGACAGCCAATAGGAACGAAGCACAGCTTTTTGAATGGTAACAGCAGCCTGGCCTGGGCCTGTTTGGATGCAGCAGAGCTCCTGGAAGGATCAGGAGGAGGCCAGAGGGGCCTGAGGAAGAATCCAGCAACATCCTTACCAGAGATAAGTTAAGTTTGGTACTGACCGGGCGTGGGTAGAACAGGGAATGTTTATTTAGACGCGGTCAGGGCATTTTCTTTGTTTTTGGCTTGTTTTTTGGATTTCTCTGTGCTAACCACATGTAACCCAAACCCCCACCTCACTACCCTGTAACTACCTAAGTTAATTCCCAGAGAAGCAACTCTCTGTGTTTATCATCTGTTCTTTTTGATTAAAGAGTTTACCTTTTAAGCAAGTTCTGGTTCTGTGTCCTGAGAGGCAAGAGGTTTGTGTGCCCGTGCCTTAGACTGCACAGGCAGCTACTAGAGGGAAACCTGTTCCAGTTCCAGCTCATATTGCAGCTGGAGTTCAGTCACTTTCCTGAAGGAGGAATAAACAGGATTGCAAGTACCTCACAGGGAGGAATTCCCAAGTGCGCCTTCCTGGGTCACAAGAGGTTTTTTTTTGCATTTGGGTGGTGGCAGCGATATCACTCCAAGGCCAGGAATTGGAGGCCTTGGAGACTTTTAAGAGCAGGCTTTAAGGCCAGTGGCTTTTCTGGCCTGTTGCAGGCCCCCACCTTCTGCACTCAGAGTGCCAGAGTGGGGAAAAAGCCTTGACAGCCTCCTTAGTCATCTGACCAAGCTTCCACTTCCTGTAAGCTTCCTTTTTATGTTTAAGCTCAGAGCGGAGTTCTCTGCTAAGCCATTCTGGCTGCCTCACGTTTGTTCTTTCTCCTAATCAGAATGGCAACTTCCTGTGCCCTTAGCAGGGTTTCTTTAAAATATACCCAACTCTCTTGGACTCCTTTCCCCTTCAGATTAGCTTCCCAAGGGATCCTGTCCATCAGTTCCCTGAGGGAGCCAAAATCTGCTTTTTTGAAGTCCAGGGTTTGTTTTACTTCTTTCCTTCCTTCCTTTAATCAGCATCCTGAACTCAGCCATGTCATAGTCACTACTGCCTAGCTTGCCATTTACCTCTACCTCCCTGATCAATTCTTCCCTGTTTGTGAGCAGCACGTTGAGAGGTGCAAGGCCCCTGGTTGGTTCCTCTAGATGTGTTGCTCTTGACCATTCCACATGAGGTATGCATGCACTGACTGCTTGAAAGTTTTTCCCTAGAGTACCCATAAGGTCAGCTATAGAGCCCCCTAGAGTGGTGCCACTGCGGCGCTCTATTTAAGACTTAGCCAACCCTCCCCTCCCCAGTTCCTTCTTGCTCACAATTCCTAAGAAGGATAGGAGGGTGGGAATTGGAATGGCCAGGAGCAATACATCTTGAAGAACACTAATTACAGTTAAGTAAACATTTGTTCTTCAAAGGTCTCTGGTGTGGAGGGAAGTTGAAGATCCTCATCTAAGATGCCCCTTGTTGGAGAGAAAAAGTAGACTGAAATTGCCAGTTTCCTCTCTGGGGCTGGTATTTACAGTGTCATAGTCTGTAGTACTGTGCTGGAGTGGCCTGCCTTGGGTCTCACTCCCCCACCAGCTTTCACTTAGTGTAAGACTGCCCTCTTTCCATCCTCTCTTTTCTCTTCTGTGGCATCAGTGAATGCAAACAGTGCCAATGAGCCGTTGCTGTTAACACTGCCTTCGGTGCCAGTGGGGAATGCTAGTGTCATGGCTCTTTTAATGAGTTCTTTGGCCTCAGTACCTCTCTCTTGTGGAGACTGGCGCACTTCAAACTGACAGTGCCATGCTAGATTCAGGGCTTCTTGACTCTGGAGGGTGAAGGGCCTCTTCCATCATCAGCAATCTTAAGTCTGTGCTCTCTGTCTTTCTGCATTCTGGGTCAGAAGCTCCTACAGATCTTGAACTTTTCATGCCAATGTGCCTCACCCAAATACCTAAAATGGAAGAGGCATGGGTCATCCAAGGGCACAGGCTTCCTGCAGGTCTTGCCCACCTTGAAGCCAGGCATGACCTCACCCCTGGGCAGGCAATCCACACTCTAATAATAGGGCTATCTAATCAAACACAAACTACAACAAAGATACTCAACTACTCTAATAACTGCTAACACTCCACTAAACTGAGCTAAACTAATGCTAGAGTATGGGGAAAAGCTACTGGCAAGAGTTGTTCAAGTGACCAGCAGGGCAGTAAAAAGGAACTGGAGAGGATAGGGTAAGCTAAGCCTTATATTGAGTGCCACAGCAGCACCACTCCAGGGGCTCCACAGCTGACCCTACAGGTAGTCTAGGGGAAAACCTTGTGGTGATCTGCACATGCAGCACATGCACACCTAATATGGAATGGACAGGAGCAATAACTCAAAGAAGAACCTTAATTCTGTCCCCTTGGTGCATGCAATAAGGAAGAGATCTTGTGGCAAAAAGAATAGACTGTGATTAAGTCATTAAAGACTGTATCATAATGCATACACACCAGAGTGTAAAACAAAAGTTGCATGAGCAATCATAAATCTGGCCTAACTTTGAAACCTAAATGTCTTATCTTATGGTTGTTTTTATGTAATGTAGCACTTTTATTTTTATTGTATTCTCAAAGGAATAGAGCAGTGGTTCCCAGCCTGTGGCCTGCAGACCCCTTGGGGGCTGCAGAGGTATTGCAGGGGGCCTGCAGACACGCAGCCAAAGCACATGGGCTGCGTAGGGCCTACTGCAGAAGCAGTTTGTCTCTGCTGCTGCAACCTGCGTTACATGAGGGATGAGGGGTTGGGAAAGTTCCAATGGTGAGGACAAGGGCTCCTCCCTGCACCGGGCCGGATCTCAGCAGTGCTGCTGCTGCTCCCCAGCCGGGACCGGAATATGGAGGGGGCACCACCTCTCTGCAGTGGCCAGCAGGGGCTGGATCCCAGCAGTGTCGCTGCTAATCCCCACCAGGCTGGATCTCAGCAGTGGTGCCACTGCACCCCAGGCCAGGGCTGGAAACCAGCAGGGGCATTGCTGCTCTGTGGCAGGGGTTGGAACATGGTGGGGGGGATCTCAGCAGAACCACCACTCTGTGGGGCAGGCACTGTATCCCGGGGGGCAGGACAGCCTCTCCCTACCTGGGGAGGGGGAATTTTTTTTTATGTTAAAAAAGGGTCCACGCACTTGAAAAGATTAGGAACCCCTAGAATACAGTAAAACCAACTCTAACTATGTAATAAATTCTAAATCTTATACCTCTTATTACGGCAAAAGCCTGAACTTTTACTACTGCATAAAATTACTAATTGAGCTATAGGTCTAATTACAGTAGCTGTTAATAGGAGTATGTTCTCCCCAGGGAGGGAGAAGTATTTATGATCATGAAGCCTGGCATGTCTTGGCTCCTTTTAACTCTCCCATACCTGATGGGGTGGCAGTTGCTGTTCAACATAGTACTCTCAGAAAGGCAGACAAACCACTAGGGCAATGTGCTTGGTCCCTGGGATAACAAGTGTGGAAGCCCCATCATAGTTTCTCACCACTCCATTTCTACAGCTTCTCTGACAGCTTCCTGTTGATCCCAGTACAGTCAGCTGCTGCTTTGCCAAGGGATGTACCTAGTCCTCCAGAAAATTAAGATCCACTTATTTTGGTATGCTGTGAAAGTAACAAAATGGGGTTTTCTCCCACAAAAGCTCAGGCAAAAAATGAATTTGTTAGTCTTTAAGTGCCACAGGATTCCTTGTTTGTTTGTTTTAAGCAAGAAAACGAACTACTCTAGCCTGAGGGCTTTCTCCCAGCCAAATTTCAAAGTCCTTCTGCAAACAATGGAGATGTTAGGAGCTTCTCAAAAAAAGGGTCACAAGAATCCTTCACAATGGAAACTGTTAAGCAAAAAAAAAAACAAAAGGGAGTCATGTGGCACTTTGAGACTAACATTTATTTTTCGCATGAGCTTTCATGGAAGAAAATCCCACTTCCTCAGACGCTTCGAAGACGAGTGAATTTACAGAAAAAGCTTTTTCTCCCACGAAACCTCATGCGAAAAATTAATCTGTTAGTCTCAAAGTGCCACACTACTCCTTGCTATCCCTTTGGAAACCGTTAAGCAACCTAAATATAGTGATAACTATCAGCTCCCCCTAGAAATCTAGGGCTTCAGTGCACACAAGATATGAACAGGCAAGGAACAAATTACAGAAAATCTTAGAACAGTAATTTAAAAGCTAGATGCAGTATTCTGAACATGCCAGAAGTATGCAATTGGTGAACCTGCAATTTAGTTCAGGTAATGCAGGAAAATAAGCAGTAGTGCAGTATTAGTAATCAGTTACCAAAACACTGAGAATTCAGATGACCACTGTCATGTGTGTCTGCTCTGGTTCCATTTAATCTCCACCAGAATTTATGATAAAGGCACTACCAGAAAAATTTTGAGGAAACTCCCTCATGCCATGCTCAAAAGTGTGAAAAAATTCTGACCCTGTGTGCCAGGTTCCAACCTTTCACTCTCCTAGTGCTAGAGAACCCTGATTCACTCACACTCTCTCTCTCTGCAGACCCATCCCTTTCCTGCCACACCATCCTCATTCAAATATCTCTAAAAAAGAGCAGTTTTCTCTCATGTCTTGATTCCAGAAAGCCCTCTTTCTTCTTCTCCCCATATGCAAGCTTGACTTCCTCACACTATTGGTATTCACCATCCTCTAATACTGAACTGATTCATCTTAACTCTCAGTCAACAATAGTTTTGTCTTAAAAAAATTGTAGAATATGATCTTAATAAGGCTGCCCTGCACAAGTCCAAAAAAAAAAATTAATAATAAAGGGGGTGACTGCACTAAATACAAGTGAATCATATATTTTCTAGCTTCCAATTCTTTTGATTTTTTAATTGCAGAAATGAGATAAATTACAACTGATTAATCTTGCTGGAAGTAGCAAGAAAAGCATATTATTTTTCCAAACAGGAAGAGAGTGATAACATGTATTCCCATAAATCAAGGTTGACACAAAGCAGAGATTATGCACTGGCAATTAATTTATGTCCAGAAAACTACCAAGATATAGGACAAAGAGTTTTCAGAGATGGGTTTAGATACACAAGGACTCTACTATTCACTATTTTCATTTTTAAAAGGTCTATTTTCCATATAATAAAGGAAAAAGTAAAACTAAAAAAACACAAAGTACATTTGGAAAAAGCAAACTAAAGGATAAAACATCATGAAGGCTAAATTAAAACATGAGCTTCTAGTTCAATTGAGATTAATACCTTTCTCAATCAAGTCCAATGCATACATCTTTAGCAACCTGGAGACTGAAAATCCTGAGCTTTTTATTCAGTTCCTTCTTTCTGCCACTAGATGCTGATATTTCTTTCTCTCTGCTGCCTAACTGCTTCTCCTACTGGGGTTGCTGTGTGGCTTTCTCAGTCTAGCACTACTGAATTTCTTTAGAGAATAAGCTTTAGGAAATATTTCAAAAGCTGACAATTGAACACACTGAAGCATAGAAGATGATATGCACGAGCAGGCCAAGTCATGCAGACTAAGATATTAGGCAAAACAGCTTCAGGGCTGGGAACCTCAGGTTTTGGGGAAGGGCTTTTGGCAATATCCTTTGAAGGGGCATTACAGTCTAATTAAGCAACCAACTGGCTAGTTGCCAGGTGTTAACTGATATTAACTTGATAAAAGTTGAGCCCAGTCACCTTTTAACCACACATTTGATTTTTACAGTTTCTAAACTGTGTGATCAGGAAGACAATGGGTTTGAGTATTCCGCATGTCAGTTTTGCCCCTTGTAAACATTAGAAGGTATTTTTAAATAAGCTGATCTAAATCAGACTATGGTAATCTTAAAAATGGTACCAGTGACTAAAATAAATATTACTGTATGACACAGTCCTTAACAGCAATGCAATAACACCATCTTCCAAAAGACAAGTAAATATTTAACAACCAAAAATGAACAAAAAAAGTTAGTAGCAGACTGTCAGAATATATCAGTGTCAAAACCCTGCATAATACTGTAATAATCTTTGTGTGAAGTGTGCCTTGTGATGTTACTTGAAAACTCATAGTTTTGATAGTCACAAAGGACTGTGACCAAATTTTGTGTACAGCAAATTACATTACTTTACTGTCCTGAGAAAATGTCTGTGGCAACACTGTATGTGAAGTTATAAGATTCCATTGTATGGTGTTCTTAACACATGTTCTAAACGGAGGTTGGCAAACAGGCCAGTCTCAAACAGAAACATGTGCTCTGCTTATTTTCCAGTTAAGCAATAAATATAGTCATCAAGCGGGAAGAGAAACAAAAGAAGCTCCAACAAGTGAGGAAAAAGCAGTAGAGAAGGTTTTTCCCTATATTCTCTGCCTCCTGAATCTCCTGAATCTAGCAAATGTTTTTTTAAGAAACATGCTGATCCTATGAAAACGAAGGACAAACACGCTCAAGACACCCCTCTGCCTGCTACCTCTCTGTTTTTCAATTCACCACCCCAAAAGGAGCAATGGGAGCAGCCATTAAACTAGAAAAGAGGCTTCAAACAAGAAGTTTGGTCTGTAAGATTGCTGAAAGCGTGTGGTCACAAAACTTTGTTTAGAATTCAAAAATTTAAGTTAGGCACCAATTGCATTTCATTTTTATTTTATTTTGGTAGCTATGACTTTTATGCCTTACTATGTGTATTCAAAATTTCTCTTTGTAGTTAATAAACTTGTTTTACTTTTTACCTAAATCCAAGGTGTTTAAATTGAAGTGTCTGTGAAACTCCATTTGGGTTTAACAAGGTGTGTGCATATTATTTCTATTAAAGCAGACTTTATACAAACTTATATTGTACAGGTTAGCCCTGGGCAGTACAGCACTTACATTTCTGGGGGAAGATCTAAGACTTGGTGTCACCCTGCAGTACTACCAATGTCTAGGAGTGACTTGCATGCTGGAGGCTTTTTGTGATCACTCCAGCCTGCAGGTTAGAGCAATAAAGCACTGCAAAAGGCATCCCAGGTTAGAAGGCAGGGATGACACAGCCACTCATTAGGCTGCATTGTACCCTGGTACTCAAAAGACTACAACAAATGAAATGGCTTACTGATGAGAAAAGATCATTAACTTAATTAAAAGGAGACATGATGCTTGTAACTATCCATGTACATAATCTCTTTGACTGTTCAAGACTCAACTACATTTTCTATTAATCAGAAAATGAATCTTCATAAGGTATGCAGTTAAACAGCTATTAAACTTGTCTAATTCAAGAATGTGATTTTGTCTAGTGATTTCAAATAGCTAATTTTCTTCACCTTTATTGACCTAATTTATGCACATATTAAATATCTACATAGCTATCAGGCAAATTAGTTCTCAGCTTTAATTTGAAATGATAGGCTATGTATTAGCTGCAAGAAGGAATTGTTTTTGTTTCTTTGTATAGACAAAGCAGAATACTTTTCAGAACTATGTTAGGACCCAATTTAGGAAAGCATTCACGTTGAAGAAAATACAAAGCACATGCTTAAATTCTTTCCTAAACAGGGATAAATGTAAGAACACATTTAGTGTTTTCCTGTACCAGGCTTATAATCAGTTACTCATCAAAGTGACACAATTATCCATGCTTCTCTAGTCAAAGAGCTAAACATCATAGATTTGTTAAGTGGACAAGTTAACATTTAATACTAATCATAAATTTTCAGTAAAACCATAACAGTGCAGTAGATGGAGGATTTGAACGTTGATCTGAAGTTGGTACGAGTGATTTTGTAAATTAATGATTGAATTAAGTATTCAACATTCTACTCTTAAAAGACCCATACAACCTGTTTATTTCTGTGATTAAAATGAAATGGTGAATATCTGCGTCCCCAGGCACAAAGGGGAGTTTCATTGGCAGGGGTGTCAGCCCAAGCCCCATTGCCAAAGCCAGGGGTCTCAAACATGCGGCCCCTAAAGCCTATGGCCCGCAATGACATGATTGTTACCGATATTTGCAATATCATTGTATGGAAAGGTTTAAGTGGTGCAGCCCTCGGGCTACCATACTAATGCTCAGGCGGCCCTCTGCTAATCCTCATGCAGCTCTACTGATGATTTGAGTCTGAGACCTCTGGCCTAGGCTGTCAGCCCCAGTTTAGTTAAAATGGAGAGCTGAATAATAGAGACTCAGATAAACAGAGTTCTATTACATATGCTTTTGTTTTTTCACAAAATGTAAATACTAAAAGATTCTCCATAAAAACAGAAAGTCTGTGCTTTTCTGTAGCAAATGGATTTCTAGGATCACTTATGAAAGTACACTTGCTAGGGAATCTCAGTGCAGACTTGAGTGTCCATAGAGGATCAGGTGTGTCTATTATTTTCTGCAGAAATTAAATCATTTTTATTCTGCTTTTCAAAGTTATCTTGTACCTGGATCAAGCACAAAACATTAAGATTTTCCATGAAATTGTATGTGTTTTGAGAAAACACAAATTTGCCTGACTCCATAATCCAGCCCAAGGATAAAAAGGATTCTAGTGGTTGACATGATATTGCTAGCACAACATAAATTGCTGAGGGTATGCCCTGGAGTAGGATGTAATGACATGCCTTGAATTCAGACAAGCAAAGTCAGGACAAAAAGTTAAATCTGAAGCTAATTCTGTAATGACCTCAAGCAGGTTTGGGAGATTTCAACACAGCTCTTGCTTGGCGAACTTTGGGTTTTTGTTTTTGTTTTGTTTTTATTTAAAAAAAAAAAAAGAATTTTTGCAAATCACTTCAAAAGATGAACAGCTACCAGGATTCTTATGCATCAAGATATGCTCTACAGTACCTTTGTAATCGTAAATGTACACAAGTATTGGCTGGTTTTGACCAAAGGCACAAAATGACACCATGTGTTCATGTGGATGAAAGGCAACATCTCGAACTGGAAATGTGAAGGGGAGGTCAGAATACATGGCAACTTGGTCACCTACAAAAGGAAAAATAGAGCTAATTTGTATTATCAAAAACATTAAACACAACAATGCTGCAACTTTTTACGATATCCATCTACCACTCTCTATAATATTTGTTACTGAAACCTTACAGGACGGGACTTCAACTTTGTGTTTTAAATTAGCTTATAACTTGGAAAGCACTATCCACTTAACAGAAAAAAAAAAAAAAGGGCACATAACCATAATATATGTTTGTGCTTGTATCTGCCTGGGAAAATGCTTGTTCCCTTAGTCATGGGTTTCCGTCATGTTGACTGAAATTGAGTACACAGTTATTTATAAAAATTTTGGCTTTGATCCTGATTTCAATGGAACAACCTATGTCTATAAAGTTTAACACATACGTAAGTCTCTTTATGCTCGGGACTTTTACCTACAAACTCCCTCTCTTCCTATATTCTACCTATTTTTGATAGGTATTGGGCAATCTGTGCAATGTGCAGGAAGTTTTGAACTCTGGTTGACGAAGGTGCCTTCAAAAAATTCTGGATCTGCCTGCCTAAAAGCCAATTTTTAAATATTTAATGTTTTAAATACCTGGGTCATAATTTGATATAAAAGAACAAAACAGAAAGTCAACAAAACCAAACTTTTGTTTTTAACCCCTACATTTAATTTCCTCTGTGCTACATACAGCACAATAAGCTTAACATAGGGCATATCTACACATACAGTGCTACTGCAGCACATCTGGTGAAGATGCTCTATGCTGAAATCAGGTAGCTCTCCCATCAGCATAATAAAACCAACTCCACAAGCAGCAGAAGCCATGTCAGCAGGAGGCACTCTACAGCTGACATAGTGCAGTCCACATGGATGCTTATGTTGGTGTAACTTGTGCTGCTCAATAGGGTGGTTCACTTACACTCCTGAGAGATATCTGTTCTGCTGACAAAAGGTAGGGTAAATAGCTTTGCTCAAGAAATTCTCTCTTACTTTTTTTGTGCTTTGCCTGAGCTTTGTCCGTCAGAGTTCTTTGCATTTTAGTGGTATGTTGGAATTATCCACTTTGGGGGGCAATTTACGGAGGAAGCATAGTAGTCCTACAACCAGGTGGCTACTGTATATATATTTATCATTCACTTACTAGTGGTCTTCAGTCAGTTAGTTGACTGTGCAAGTAAAATAAGCAACTCTCAATCCAAAGCCCACTTATGTCAACAGAAAGACTCACATCATCTTCTACAGACTTTGGATCAGGGTCTAAATCTGCATATACAAGTATTTGGGTATCATATATGTAAAGGACAATAGTACAAAAGATCTAATTAGAACTGTTTAATCCCTACCAGAAATCTGAAATATTATCTGTGATTGGGATTTACTCCCCTGTGAATATGATTATTTACTCAGAGCACGCACTCAAATAATCTAATATAGAGAGTAGAGCTTACATTTATAGACTTCCGGACTTCAGCCGGAATTTGTATTTTGCAACACATAATTAAATGCAAAAAAAAAAAAAAAAGCTTTTCCTTAAAAAATAAAAATAAAAAATTCTCTCTTTTCCAGAGATCTTGACACTGGCCTAATGCTGTAAAATAATTGATTGGTTACCTGTTTCTGGATTCCAAACATATGCTATACCATCTTCACTTCCAGAAAAAAGAAAAGTTCCGCATGGTGTTAAGGTACTGTGAATCTTCTCTCTGTAGTTTGTGGCACCCACGTATTTCTTTGTGGCCAAGCTAAAAATAAAGAATAGTCTCAGTGTGTAGGTTACTTTTATAACAGACAAAATTTCCCATATCTCATGTATGAATAATACTAGCTCAATATCTCATAACGCCAGTGCATGGTGTCGCATGTTCTTTACCACACCATTCCCTTTCCTGGATTTCACAATGGTACGTTTCCCTCAGATAATACAGGAAAACACTTAAATCCATACCTTTGGAAATGGCAAAGGAATATCCAAATCTGGAGACGGGGTGCAAAAGTTGCCTTTGCTCTTCACCAATTCTGAACTGACTGTTTGCTAGGCCTAGAAGGTTGAACTGAGGTGGTGGTGGTGGGGATAAAGTAGTGGTAATCACCTCTGCCATGTAAATTGCCAAAGTGAAGTGCCATTCACAGTAGATTGGGTAGATATTCAAAATATGATTGAGCTCTCTTAATTTAGCTTCTTCTCCCTTCAGTGGGCTTTAAATATGCCCAGAGACTTTGCTGGTTTCCTTGGACCTGACTCATTCTTTACTGGGAGATGGGGAGGTGGCAGTACTCCCAACCACCACCCATGTATGGCAGCAAAATTAGATTTTTTTAAAAAATGTGCATCAGCATAGTGTCTAGGAGTCCTAGTCATGAACTCCATTGTGCTGAGGGCTGTGCAAATACAGAAGCAAAAGATGGTCCCTGCCCCAAGGAGATTACAATCAAAGGCTATATCTACATTACAAACTTTGGTCAATTCCCATTACATCAGCATACAGCCACCAAAATGTGCACATTCCATGAACATATACATGCTTGGCTGCTGGCATCAGCACTACATATACTCAACTCAGCAGGAGCGCCTGTGTTGATGCAAGATGTAGTCTACTCAGATAGGTATCCCAGTTTGCTATACACTGCTGTCCAGTCCAGTGCCTCTTGGAAAATTTTTTCAGTGTGTTACGGGATGTAAATTACTCATCCAGGGATCTCTAGGAGCTATAATTCAAGATCCCAGCACGTAGCTTTCTCCATTCTACAGCCTATTATTTTCACACCTTTTAAAAAAATATCACACATCCAAGCAGCAATTTTTGATGTCTGCCACTTCTGACAGAAGTATGGAGCCACAGACTTCTACATTAGTCCCATGAGTGTTGAAAATACAGAACACCTGATCCCCTGATGTCTGCAGGAAGTACCACAATGATGAGGGGACATGACAATTTCTTCTAGGACAAATAGCTGTGGAACATAGTGAGAACCAGTTCAAGGTTTTTCATGGCATTCTTGGAGCAGCTGTTGATGGAAGAGGATTGCTGCTAGCTCCAAGAAAAGAGCACTGACTGTCAGGACTGCAGCATAAGCCAGGTTTGTGATGATCAGCCGTGAGTGCAGAACTTTCAGATGTGAAATGTTCCTGGATCTGTCAAGCTCGCTCTAGCTCTTCAGCACAGGGACACAAGAATGAGAGTCATATAGACAGCTAAGAAGTGAGTGGTGGTTGCACGTTAGAAACTTATGACATTAATTGTGACCAGCATGCAGACAGGGGTGTATACAGGCCTAAGGATCTTAGGGTGGCTCTGGAGTCCTTTAGCCAATGAAGCTTTGTATTGGTCTTATCCAAGAAAAGGGCCAGGCCTTCAAAGAGCAAGTCTTGAATCACTTGTTGTACTTCCTGCGACAGGCCAGGCTTGCAGCCAAGTGCAGTGGCACATTCCAACTGTGAAAGCTGTTGACCTGCCTGCAGAATCTGCAGTCGTATGATGTTTGAAGTGCCACCCTTGCCACCGCCAGGCCTTCTTCAAGTATTGTAAGGAAGTCAGCCATGTAATCCTGTGGTAGGATGTTTCCGAAGTACCTGAGCAATTCCTACAGATTGTAATTATATCTGGCCAACAGGGTCTGGTGGTTGGCAATCTGGAACTGGAGACTTGCTGTAAAATAAATCTTTCTGCTGAACAAGTCAAGCTTTTTGGATGTCCTTATTTCTGGGAGTGAAACATGGTTGCCCTTGTCTTTTCCTTTGGTTCACCACATTGACCACTAGAGTGGTCAGGGTGGCATGTGTGAAGAGATATTCAAAGTCCTTTGTTTGGATGTAGTACCTCTTCTCCACTCCTTTAGATGCAAGAGTGTGGGGGTCTGCTATAGGGTTTTAACAAAATCTTTAGTACTTCCTCATGCATGGTGCTACCCTGGAAGGTACAGTGGTGGCCAAAAACATTGAAAACACCATCTGTGGCCTCTTTGAGTTCCTCTGTCTCCATACACAAGTTACAGGCCACCCTTTTAAGCAATTCTTGGCATGCCTTGAAATCATCATCAGGCACTGAGAGGCCTTGTCCCATTGCCTCACCTGGGTAAGATGAAGAGAGCTGTTGAGGTGCTTGGGTCAGAGGGTGCTCCCTATAGGTGTAGTAAGTATCTGTTAAGGTTCCTTCCTGAGGGTCTGATTCCTCCAAGTCTGAAGGTTGCTCCCTATCTGGAACCAGGGTAACAGACTGTACCCTAGTCAAATGGTGGGACTGAGGAGCTGGGCCCATGGGAAAGTACCATATGCCCCAATCTGGCCACCGAGTGGGCCATTTGACCCTGTGGCCACGGTACTTTCTGTTTCCTTCTCGTAAAGCGTAGGGTGCGCTCTATCTTCAGACAAGGAAGCACTAAGGGATGCCCTGAATCAGTCTCCCTTGCTGCAGTGTCGGGATTTTCTTCCCTTTGCCAGCGAGTGTCCCTTCCATGACTGAGAAGAAGATGGGCAAGTCACAGCCCAAAAAGCTGAAGTGGTAACAGCAGCGCCTCAGTACGGAAGATTTCTGGGCCCTCTTTACCCCAAAAGCTCTCCTTTTCTCCAGCAACTAGGGTCTGAAATTTCTTCCTGGAGACAAACTCATTGGTGCCAGGGAACTCGACTGGCAACTGCATCCTTCAGGCATGGTGCTCCTGTACTGAGACCTTGAGTGGCGCCTCCTTATCCCACTGGTTCAGGCTCAAGTGGGGGACCTCGACGAGCAGCAGGAGGATGAACATTCCCTTTGGTCTCATGGCTGTGGTGGCTCCGGATCTTGACTGTCCCCACGGCCTAAACAGTGCTGCTGTCTTGACCCAAGTTCTGGTGACTGAGGGGCTGAATCTGGCCTGTCTGCCTCCAGGGGTCTTGACATCCATCAAGGAGACCCCATGGTCAGCTTGCCTCATGGGCTGGAGCCACAGCTGGTTCTTTAGGTGGCAGAGTAGGCAAGGCCACCAAGGTCCTTGAGGCCTGAAAGGTCTCTGGCATTGACAATACTCCTTCATGCTCCTATGAGTTGAGGGCAGCTCTCTTTATGGAGATTACTACACGAAGAGTGAAACCTTGTGCTCCACTTGTGCCCTCAAAACGGAGCTTGATCTACTTCATTGCACCATGGGGGAGCTGCTACATTCCAGCCAATGCTTTTTTTCTTTCCTCTTAGGACAGGAAGCATGGTGCCATTCAAAGTCCCATGCCGGTGCCCGTGCCAATTGTGTGTTGTGCACCGATGACATACTCGGTGCAGAAGTCAATCTAGCTGGGTCTGACACCAGTCTCAGGTCCGCCTTTCGTAAGAATGGCACGTCTCCCTCTCTCTCTGGGTCTGGGGTTTCAGCGCCTGGCAGATCTTGCATTTGTCTTTGTGGTGTGCTTCTCCCAGGCATTTCAGACAACAATCATGGGGGTCGCTTAGTGTGAATGCTTTCCCATACATGGTTAACAGCAGGGGCATTGCTGGTGCTGGGCACCTGGGGCACGTGCCCCTAATCCCAGCGCCGGTGCCCCGGATCTGGTGGGGCCACCCCTCTCTCAGTCTCCGGCCCAATTGGCAGCGGCAGCCCGTCCCCAGCCAGGGATCCAGGGCCCAGCCGCCTGTGGCCGCGGTGGCCCCATCCCCAGCAACGCCCCTGGCTTACAGCCTGGAGATCTAGGCATGGCACTTGCATGGAAGTCCCTAGTGGGACTACCCTAAATAAATAATTACTCTGCTAACTACTGCTACTTAAGAACACTTAACAGGTTCTTAAAACTAATCTAAAACTATCAACTAACAAAGAATTCAACAAGAGAAAGGGGAATGCTTGCCGGAGCAAGAGTCAAGTTCTAGCAACCATCACTGGTGAAAAGAGGGAACATACAAGGCACAGAGCCTGTGGTGCCTGATATACTACAGTATGAATGCATGGATCCAGGGGGAGCCTCAGCTGGCCCTACAGCTACCGCTAAGGGGAAGAAAGTTCTGGTAACTGTGCATGAAGGCATGTATATTCCTTATGAGAATGGACACAAGCAAGCACTTGAAAAAAAATGAAGTAGCTTTCAAAATGTTTACACGAAACTCCTCACAAGCCTGAGGGACACATCAGAGAAAGCATAAATGTGTTTGATTGAAAACTTAACAGATGGGTGATGGAGACTGGTATCATAGGCTGATCAGAGACATGTTGATAGTGAATGAGAGTCGATAAGTAAGTGGCCATACGTCTTGAAAGTGATAACAAATAGCTAATGTTTGATTTGCTTGAAATGGGGCATCAGGAGAGGGATACCAGACATGATCTTAGAGATGCTAAGCAGAAAAAGTCAACAAGACTGAGACACCGTCCAGATGGGAGGACCTAGAGAGAAGTGCCAATCAAAGAGGCCCACCCTTTGCATGTGAATACAGGCAGTGCTGTCCAGTAATCAGAGAAGAAGGTAGTATGGAAGACACAGGGAAGGTACAAGGAGATTAAGAGCTCTGTTTTAGCTTTAGACTTCACACACAGTAAGTTGTCCAGATCTGTGATCCTCTCCCTCTGTCAACACTATTAGCCATTTCAATCCTCACCTAAGAAAGGACAATCAAAAGTATCATTGCTGGGCATTCAAGTTTACAGCTTATGGAAATGAATGGAACACTTCAAACCACTCAGAGCTGCTATTTATTTCCTGCTTTCTGAAGACTCTCAGACATGCCTGTTTTGGTTATGCTTAGCTCATATTTTTGAAGTCTACGCCAGAATCACAATAACTAGTAACCATTTTTTTAAGTGCAAATGTAGAGTCTGGAAGACACAATGGGTATGTCTACAATGTCTGTTTAAGTCGACTTAAGGGACCTTAAGTCAACTTAAACAAAGCCCTGTCTACATTGCAGGGCAATAAAGTCGACTTTAGCATCACATAAAGTCGACTTTATAACTTCCACTTATAAAGTTGACTTTACAGTTAAGTCGACTTTATTAAGTCAACTTAAGGCAACGTGGAGGGGAAGTAGACTTAAGTCGACTTAATTAGCCTTCCAACCACAGAAAACATGGGGCTGGGGGCTGGCTAGAAGGCACAACACAGCTGGGAGCATTCCCAGATGTGTGGGCCATAGCCAAACTCCACATTTTCCCCAACTGATCCAGCATTTCCCCCGTTTTGAGCCCAACCAGGCACCACAGCCTGCCTCGGCATTTCCCCCATTCTCAGACTGACCCCAGGATCGCAGCCCAATTTGGCATCTCCCAACATCGCAGCCCAACCTGGCATCTCTCAGCATTGCAGCCTGACCCCCGCATGTCAGCACGACCCAGCATCTCCCCACATTGCAGCCTGACCCCAGCATTTCAACCTGAGCCGGCATCTCCTCGTATCTCAGCCTGACCCCAGGATCTCCTCACACTGCAGCCCACCCCCAGCGCCTCAGCCCGACTCGGCATGTCCCCGCATTGCAGCCTTACCCCAGCATCTCAGCCCAACCTGGCATCTCCCCACATCGCAGCCCAACCCCATCATCTCAGACCAACCCCTCATGTCTCCCCCGTTTTTAGCCCTCCCTGCATGTCTCCCCCATTCTCAGCCCGACCCTGCCTGTCCTCCTTCTGTGCCCAAACCTGTGTCTCCCCCTCCTTGGCCTTCTCAGCCCAATCCTCGAAATCTCCCCCTTCTCTGCCCAAACCCTTGTGTTTCCCCCTTGCCCTTTTCAGCTTGACCATGCCTGTCTTTCCTCTTCTCCGCCCAACCCTGTGTGTCTCCCCTTTTCAAAGGACCCCCCCCCGATATTGTTGTAAAACAAACAAGAAGTCCAGAGGCACTGTTTAAGACTAACAAATTTATTTATTGGATGAGCTTTCATGGGAGAAAAGTCCCACTTCATCGGACAGTTTGAAGATGGGGGAACTTACATAATGGTAGGAAATAAATGCAAGGGAGTGTAAGGCATAGGATCAGGTCACATTCTAACAGCAAATCAAAGCAGTTGTTAAAATTCAAACACTGGGAAACAGTGCAAATGGAAAGAAAGAAAGAAGGAAAGTGGTTATTTCTTTTAGATTAGATTGTGTGAAAGCAGGATTAAATCCTGACTATGGATTCCACCCCCCCCCATTATAAACAGGTGATTTGACTTCACTTTCCTTTATGTGCTTTTTCCTGGTGCCTAAGTCTTAACAACTGCTGCGTCCTGCCCCTGGCTGGTAGTTGCCCTGCAGCACCTGTTCCAGAGCCAGAGGAGTCAGGACAACACAGGGAGGGTGTGGAGTGCTGTGCTGGCACATCGCTGGGCTACATCAGGCTCCCTGTTGCCACACACAGTATGGAGGGTGGTGTGGTCACTCACTTCCTGCAGCAAAGTAGTGGCCAGAAGAGAGCAGCACCTCTGCTGTGGTGCTCTGTGGGCCAGGTACCCACAACGCACCACTCCTAGGGCGACCTAGCAGCTGCCAGTGTGGATGTGGGCAGTCTCCTGGCATTTTGAGTGTGGACATGCTAAGCCGCCTTAATAAGGTCTACTTTAAGCAGACTTTATTAAGCCGGCTTAACTGAGCCCTGTAGTGTAGGCATAGCCAGTGATAGCTCCAACAGGGTCCTTTACAGCACACATCTACTGTTTCCATGTGTTGGGTGGGTGATTTCCTAGTGCAAGGGTCTTCTACACTGGAGCCTTAGGTTGGATTAACCTTCCTTAAGTCAACCTAAGGAACTTCACATCTACATTGGGCTTGTATTAAGTCGACTTAAGCTTTTGCTTAAGTCAACTTAATATCACCTGCCCTTAAGGTCGACTTATCTGATAAGTTAACCTATGTAGATGTCATGACACAGGGCTTGGGCCCCATGCCCTGCCCTGCCCGGGCCCAAGGGGGCTCCAGGGCGTGATCTGGCCCCAGCTGCCACCAGCAAGCAGCGCAGAACTGAATCTGGCCTGTGCCACTGCTGCAAGCAGCAGGCAGCTCAGAGTCAGCTCCTGCTGCCTCAGGCAAGCCAGCAGGACGCATGGAGCCCGATCTGGCCCTGAGCCACTTGCTGCAAGCGACAGGAGGCTTGGAGCTGACTCCTGTTGCCGCCTGCAAGTGGCTCGGATCTGCTTGCAGCAATGGCAGGGGCTGAATCCAGCTCTGTGCCACATGCTGGTGGCAGCTGGGCCAGATTGGGCCCCGGGAGCTGGATCAGATGCCCAGAGCCGGATCAGGCCCAGGGCATGGCAAGGGGTGGGGCCCAGAGCTGCACTCGGATTATGTCTACACTGTGTACAGCATAGACATATCCTTAAGTTGACTTAACTTAAAGTCAACCTTGTTAAGTCGACTTCAAAGACCCCCCCCCCCAGTGTAGACATACCCCAAGAGTATGTAGGGAAACCTTGGCCATGTCCACTTCCCCTTATCACCCTGGCAGGCAGGACGGTAATACAGAAACTATAATATTGGTTCTACGCTTTTATACATCCCCCTACATTCATACGATCCTCAAAGGACCAATTATAATGACTCTACACATGGATTCTACAGACAGTTCAGCAAAAAGCAACTACATGGTCCCCAGGGTCTGAGCTCTGGCCTCTCCATCCAGATCATTCCAAAGATCCACTCCCTTCTGGCAAGAGGAAAAATGCCGTAAGAAAGGTATGTGTTTTGGTAGCCCAAAACATCATAGCTCAGGGAAAAAAGAGTGATCTGGGGAGAGACAGACATCACAAATAGACGTACATTCTGAAAAAATGTCCCTGTCCCTCAGATATATTTGTGCTGTCAGTGTTTGGAAGGTATTTTCTCCAAGCCCCTTTTCTTAATGTAAGGCAGGCTTAGAAGCTGTGCTTAACAGCTTCTGAACTAAGGGGGAGGGGAGCAACTAATCTGCATGGCTCCTATATTAGCATGGATACAAAGAGCACAAGTAACTGATTAGCATACTGGGTGCAGGACATAGTGGGTAATGGTATTTGGGGTTAGTTTGCTCACAAATCTATCAATGTCTGTAATTCTACTAAGGGAAAATATGAAATACTGTCCTAGTGTGAACTGCTACTCCTTGTTTGTTTCAAATCTGTCAGGGTTAGTTAGAGGGTAAAAGCTACCCTCAGTTAAAAAGATGCCTGTAGGAAAGGCGACTGAATATTTCAGCCTGAAAGAGGAACAACAGGAGTGGGGGGTTAGCATTGTTTCTGTTGAAGCAATGCCTGGGGCAGTTTGCCTCTCTTCCTCTTGCTTCTCCTGTTCTTTGTTAGGGAAGTAGCTGATTACCAGCTGCTAAAAATTAAAAGAGCTGATAATCACTGAGCTCAGGGAAAGGTTCTCCCTCTCTGAGCTGAAAAGAAGCAGTTCTGGGGTGACCAGCAAGTGGAGCTAGTAGATGAGAGTGGCCAGTGGCGAGCTGGGCAACATGAGGGACCGGAGGGCGGAGCCAGCAGACAGCAGGCCGAGCCAAGAAACCTGTTCTAGAGGATGGAGTGAGTGACTGGTAGATGGCATCAGCAGACAGCTGGCATGAAAGACACTCCCTACATACCCTTGGGTTGGTTGGGAGCCTAGTTAGCACTGATTCTCCAGATCAGTGCCAGTTTTGCCGTTAAGTTTGTATGTCCTGTTATGCGGTGTGGGTTATTGGGAACTTTGCTCTATACTAAGTTTCCTAGATTAGCACTGATCTCTGTTATTTGGCCTTTTGCATTTTTGTTCTACTACTATTAAAAGTTTTGTTCTATTACTATTAAAAGTTCCATTTACTATACTCAGACTTGTGCTTGCGAGTGAGGAAGCCTTACCCCTTTGGGGTGCCCAGGGAACAGTGCAGAATTCCCAGAAATCTGGGTGGGGGCTCAAGCCAAATGGTGATGTTGTGTCATTGGGAAACCCCTAGATATAGAACCCAGCCATTGTCCTGCCAGCCTGCCCTGGCAGAAGGGTTACATTAATACATTCAGGAAAATTGGAGCATCTGAGTATGTTAGAGCAGGGGGAAGATTAAGAATGAAAGATCAGCACAGATTTATGCTTTAACACTACATTCTCTTGTTTTTCTGGATTTAAGTTTTAGCCTTATTGGTACATTAATTCAGGATAGTTTTGCTTTTTTTAGTACAATTTCTTTATTTTCATACCAATAATTTAAAAACATTAAAAATAAGAAAAAAATATATCGTAGATTAGATTTAAATGTCTATCTGCTCATCCATTCTATGTACAGTATTTATGCAGTCCCTATTACCATAGTATCTGAGCACCTCACGATCTTGAATGCATTTACCCTCACAAAAACTCTGAAAGGTAGAGAAGTGCTATTAGCTTCATTTTACCAAAAGGGAGCTGAGGCACAAAGAGGTTAAGGCCTGTCTTAAACTAGGCACTACAGTAGCTATGACAGTTGGGGATGTGAAAACATTCTGGTGTAGACAGTGCTAAGTTTTTCTTTCAACCTAGCTACTGCTTCTTGGGGAGATGGATTACCTACACCAATGGTAGAATCCTTCCTATTGGTGTCTATACCAGGGCACTACAGTGGTACTGCTGTACTGTTTTAAGGTGTAGACATCCATGAGAATAAAATTTCCAAAAGTGCCTAAGTGACTCATACTTCTAAGACCTACTGAAAGTCAGTGAACCAGGCTATGCTCCTAATTAATGTTTTCAAAGGGACTTGGGAGACCTACATTCAAATCCTTACTCTGCTGCAGCCTTCCTGTGTAAAGTTGGAGTTCCTGTATGACACTGGAAAGTCAATGGCATAGAGTAAGTGCCTAAATAATGTTTTAAATGGAACTTAGGCAGTTTTGGAAATTCTAACTTATGTGACTTGTCCAGTGCCACAAAGGAAACCTGTGGCAGGGCAGTGATTTCTATCCAGCTCTCTCAAGTCTAGTCTAACTCCATAACCACTGAACCATCCCCCCCTTCTTAAGTACGTATTTAAAAATTTAAAAACATTTTATTGCCATGATGGGTCAACCTGAAAACACAGAAATCTATGTGCTACCTATAAAGACCTACTTACATTCTGAGATCCATAATTCTCAGAGCACTGTCTTTGGCATGGATTAATAAACGTCTTCCGTTTGGGTGTACCTCTAAATGATTTATCGGAGTCCCTTTAATATCATTTTCTTTTATTTCCTACAAAAAGAAAATTGAGTTTACTATAATAAAAGACTAATTTTATAGAAAACTAAAGTTAAGGCTGCCACTACGTTCTTAACTCATGAACTTGGCCAGGGGAGGAAGTGTAAGAAAAGATTAAATGTAGTTTAAAAAAAAAAAAAAAGTCATTTTAGAAAGCAAACATTTGTTCCTAGACAAGATACCATATTCCAAATCAACAAGTTTTAGCCTAGATCAAGTTTTCACACTCAAATGACAGATCCTAATATAACTATGAAATCCTGAAAACAGGGTTGATAACAGAAATGCTGACAAGACGTTAACCATAGAAGTGAGAACAAAGCTGCTTTTACAAGATACATGGTCTGTTATTTTAATTCTATCTATGGAAGTACAAACAACCTGTTAGTGTGTGCAAGTACAATGCTACCATTTCTCAGACATTCGTTGTGGAAGCTGGTGCTAGGAATAAGCATTTATATTCTCTACTTACAGTATCATATCTAAAACTGTCACAAAATCTAGAAATCCCCAGCCAGTGAATCACAGAATGTTTTATCAGCCGTTTGCAAAGTGTTAACAAGACATTTAGGGGAAATTCGCTTTCCAACCACACAAAAGTAACATGAAAAAGTAATTAAATGCAAATTAGATGGCTAGATTTGAAACCACTTTACATAAAAGTTACCTTACTAATTAAAAATATTTGTATACCTTATTAATACTCCAGTGTTGGACTGGATGTTGAGAACTTCCTTTGACAAAGGTATTCCAAACTATAATCAGCCCTGAGCTGTCTCCTGAAAACATGTGAAGTCCTGTAAAATAATAATTTCACTTATGTAGTAATAACAGCAAAATTTTGAAACAATACTAAATGAACAACAGGGGATATGTTAACCGAAGATATCTTCCAAATTAAACATGGAGAACCTTTATCTTGTTAGTGCTATTTACAGTTTTATGATAATTTCCACATTCATGGATACATCATAAACTGAATTATTACTGTCAATATTTGAACAGCAGCGCTTTGCTTCCATTTTCTCCAATTAATGCAGGGTAGTCAAAAACCTAAATTTTGCTTTTAGTACATTATAAAAAAGTCAGTATCATAAATTCTGAAGAGAACAGAAATTTAAATACTGTAATGCTTATATTAAAGTACTTGGAATAAAAACAAAAATAGTATCTGGGCGAAAAAACTCAATGTCGTCAACTTTTTAGTACTATATTCTAGGATGTGAGCCAAAGGTCATTAAAATCAATTGAAGTTTCTCCACCAACTTTAATGGTCCCTTGAAGACCCTTAACTGAGAACAGGCTGGACAAGAGTGAAGGCAAATTTCCCTCCAATTGTTGCCTTTCAATAGCTGCACTTAAATCAGCAGTGTACAGCATTTTAGACAGTGAAATAGGAGTGTCCTTCTATAGTTGGCCACCATGCCTTATCACAAAAAAGCCCATCTATACATTAGTGAAATACCTATATGAAAAAAAACATACTCCAAAATACAGACGTTCCATCTTCAGGGACTTCCTCCACTCAGAGAGCATCAATTCACACCTCCATCCAGTCATGCTTTTTAGACAATCTCTCCAACACTTTTTCCTGGATTTCTTGCCATCTCCACATTCTTAACAGTGTCAGAACTGAATTTCTTATCACTCCTCTCAAACCCTCTCCATTCTTTGTCATTTTTCAAAAGTTCACCATTCTCCCTTTTCTCCAAGCTGTAACGCAAGACCTTTTCTACACTATAGGTCCTCACTTAGTGACCGGGTTCCGTTCCTGAAACCCGGTTGATAAACGAATTGGTCACTAAACGAGGAGCAGCCCTTACCGGTATTTCAGGCATAATGTACTTTACTGGTAGTGGGTTTTTCAACCATCTGTAGATAGTTTTAATGTCACCTTTGCATCATTTATAACATTTTTAATATATATTTTAAATGTTTTAAGCTCTAATGTACTGAACTTAGTTTGCATAGTGTACTGTAAATATAGGTAATCTGAGAGAGTTGATGAGAGTTCTCGTACATCGCCATAATACCAACTCATCAGAGAGCTGGTCATAACTCTGAGGGGTCACTAAACGAGTAGGTCACTAAGTGAGGACTAGCTGTATGTCACTCAGAGGTGTGAATAACCAATAATATATAAATTATACTGACCTAATGCCAGCATAGAGAGTGCTATGTTGGCAGGAAAGCATCTCCTACTGACAGCTACCACCTCTCATGAAGTTAGGCATTAAGCCAATGGGGGAACTCCAGCCAGTATGTTGAGGTATTAAATTATTGTATGCTATATGTAATTTGTGCATGGCAAAAAGATACACAAGCAGACAAAAGAAAGATCATCTTGCTCTTTGAATCTATTACCTGACTCTCTCCTTCTCACCACATTAGATTCAAACTTCTGATCTTTGCCTTGAAACTACTACATAATTCTGCCTCTTCCTACTCTTTCCAATTTTTCTTTTTTCACAGTGCTTCTCCCCACCTCAGCTTAGCCCATAATGCCAGCCTTGATACACCATTTGTCCGCTTTTCCCACAACAGTCTCTATTCTTTATTCCATGCCACAAGAAACTAGCCAATTAAAATAGCTAGGTAGAAGGTCAACTGTGGATAACCTATATATTTAATTTAAAAAACTGTATCATCAAGACCTGGCCACTCATTACCTTGACCCTTTTACATTTGTTGTAACCTTCTTTCCTAGTATTTGTCAGCTTATTTATCCTTTTGGCCCAGACTATGTCTTCTTGTATGTTTGCCCAGCATATTGTAGACATGCCCAGATTACAAACCGTAAACAATAATATATAAACACATTTAGTAGTAGTAGTAGATCTCAGTGAAACATTTTAATAAAATAACTACTAACAAAATAAAAACATTTTAAACAAAAATCTTCATAAAATAAACCAAACTGAGCATGCACAAACTGCTCTTTGTTTCAGATGCAATTATGACTTATAGTGAACATACCTTCTGAATCAAAACACAGTGTGTTGATGAAACTTTTGTGACCATCGAACTCCTGTAGCAACTGACCATGGATTTCTTTCACTTTTGCATTCCAGACCCTAATCACAGAATCATAACATCCTGTCACCACAAGATAGTCAGCAACAGGATGGTACTTTGCAGTGTAAACAAATGAAGGATGAGGGAAAACTTTCACAGAATTTGTAGCCTGGTTCTCAATATTCCACATTCTAAAAGAAAACAAAATTAGAATAATTGTCTCATAGCGTAATTCTTTCTAGAAAACATTACATAAATACTGTACCAAATTTTGTGCTATTTGTTCTAGAAGTAAATACACAGGATTTAATTCAATCAACTGGATTTTTTCAGTTATATTCAAGAGTATGATGTGGAACATTCCCACAGGAATTAAGCTTCACATGAAGGATAGGTTTTGAAATTTGGAAATTTAGCTTCCAATCCCTGTTCAGGAAGGAGTCTACCCTAAACTGAAACTTATCTAAGAAAAAATATTTTAACTAATTACATGAACAAAATAACTAGAAACTAAGGCGTAAACCTAACTAACTAACTACACTAACACCATGCGCAGAGGAGGACTGCTACAAGAGGTAAAATAGAATTATGGGACAGCTGGGCTTAGGCTTGGGTGAAGAGTGCAAAGACACCCAGGACAAAGGAATGATCCCAATGTACACAACTGGCCAAAAGAAATCTGATCTCACATCCATGCATATCAAAAGTGGAAACGGCATGCACAGTCACTTGAAGATCTTTATTTCCCCTCTGCTCCATAAAAAAAATGATTAACACTTTCAACACATACAATATAGCAATCACAATTTTGGGGGGATTTGAACTATGCAGCTGCCTGTAGCACTATGGAATTGCACAACAAAGGGAATAGCTAGGAGCTTTTTGGGTATCAATACATCAGTGCAGATTAAAACTATTTATTTAGATGCCTAACTATGGATTTAGGAGCATGGATTTGGTAACTACATTTTAAAATCTTGGATCAAATACACCATACATATTAAATCAAACAGAATAAATGTATTCCCCAAAAGCTATAATTCCGTAACAGTCTTCTGTTATTATTAACACATAACCCAAATTACACTCAAAACAATAGTTAAAAGTTGTCCAGCACAGTTTATAAGATCTTATAACTATATAAAAACCAACAAGGAGTCCTGTGTCACTTTTAAAGTCTAACAAATTTATTTATCACATGACCTTTCATAGGAGAAAATCCCACACCATAGACGCTTTGAAGATTTGTTAGTCTTTAAGTGACATAGGACTCCTTGTTTGTTTTGCTGAACTAGACTAACACAGCTATCCCTTCAGAATTTAGAATTATGTAATTACCTAATTATAGCTTACCTATGATTCTGACAACAGTTAAAACAATGCACTCATACTGACCTGACAGTACCATCAGAGGATGCAGTAAGGAGGTACTGATTATCCTTTGACCAACAGAGATCATATACATTATTAAGGTGGCCATAAAGTTCTCTCAGGTATTGTCCTGAAGGAATCTCATACACTAATGAAAATGTAAATAAAAAGATTAAAAAAAAATTGGAAACATTTGAAAATGGGTTTCCAATAGTAAAATATTGATTCGCAACAGAAAACCATTTAGTACCAAGATTTTACATATGGGACTTGTGACTGCATGTTCCTAAAGAAATTTAAATTTTCATATACGGAAGATGATGATGATGATGCAATCAACATTTTGAATATACTTACTAGAAAGACAGATATATTCCTAGAGCCAGGTCATTTCTGGCATAAGTGAATTCAACTGTGTTGGCTCCTTATTTTCACCATTCAAAATCAAATAGCTGCTGGGTATGCATTGTTAATAATTTAACATGTCTGCAAGCATCTACTTCCATCTAGTGGTTCATGGGTACGTCACAAGTGCATTAATTTCTTTAAAAATTAGGCCAGGCAGCTTAAGTTATCAGGGATGAACCTTGTACATCAAGCAAATACACTTATTTTTTTTTTTTAACTTTGATTGTCACTTGGCCAGCTACATAAGAATATTAATGGTGAGGTCCATTTTTGGTGATCAGCATCTTTTGCAGAGAAGCAATGTAACTTTGATACCTACTGTCTAACTACTTGCATTTACAGGTTTCACGTTTTATTCTCTATGGAGATAAAAGACTGTTCCTAATAATCTCAAAAATTTTATATTGTGTTTTAAAATGCAGTAAGTGACAGTTTCTTCACAGAAACAGTCCAGGATCTGAATAGTATTGCTAGTCATGAGTGAATTGCATTGGGAGATTTTTGTGAAGACTACCTGGCACTTCAAACATTATGCCTGGCTCAAGTGCTACTGGTTCTTCACTATCATGAAAAGTGTATTTATTTACATATTCCTTTTCTCCTATAAAAACAGTCTACAAAAGATGCAAATTATTTCACTTACAAATTTGCTATTAGAAATTTTATTCCTGCCACAGACCAGGTTCTCAGATTTCCCCTGTATGCAGAAAAAACGTAATATCAAGCCCTTAACTTGGACATGTGCATTACCACATATGAAAACCTATACTGTCTTCAGTCAAATCAGGCAGACATTTAGCAAAAGTGGCCTTAGGGCAAAGAATATTTACAATGCTAAATTATTAAATAAACTTAATAGAAGATTACTAGCTGTAGCCCATCAAAAATGAGAGGGCAAAATCAAAACAGAATGTATGAAATAGTTAGCATGTATTTTAACACATTAATAGCTATTCAATCACAACATTTTTTACAAAAGTTCGATGGTCACCAAAAACTTCTCCTTGGTAGCTTGTATCTTTTATGTAAACTTTAAGATTTGAGCTGCTGACTACACCACTCTGCACCGCCTGCCACCTGGAGTGTGACAGCTCGATGGAGAGTGCAGCTGGAGCCCACCCGGCTGACAGGCGAGGGACTAGGGTGGCTGACAGCGAGGGGACAACCCTGCTGTGGGACCTGCTTACCTGGTACCCCATCCTGAGTGCGGCGACCCATGGGCTTGGTCCTTGCCTCCTTTGGGGCTGCTCACCAAACCTCCAGATCTGCCTGCCTCCCGCTCACCCACACAGCGCAGCAGGAGCCAGTAATTTGTGCATGCACAGGGCAGACAGCACCACCAGGAGACTGGAGGGGAGCCTGCCCTGTGCCTGAGCACATTACACTTCACATCATACACGCACACACATAGCAAATTAGTATAGTAGATAACCATTATAATAAAACCTCTATGCACCATAAAATAACACATTTTTCTTTTAATTCCAGTCCACACAGACTTCAAATAATAATAATGAAAAAAATCCAAAGGAAAATAAAAGAGCTCTTTACAAACATTGCAGCTCTCTTGTTAAAATGTAAGGAATAAATTTATAACTTACAAATAATGGGATAACCATTCCTTCCTGCACATGCTGCTGCTAATTTTCTTCCATCTTGAGAAAAACGAATACAGAAACATCCCATGTCTCCTGCTCTCAGTGAAAACAGATGTTTGTTTGGTATACGGCAAGCCTACATTTCCAAATCAGAAAAGTTATTGCACAGCTGTGAATACACAGAGCTTAAAAGATTTATTTTTCTTAATGTATTGCATGAGTTTTAACAGTTACTGATGTATTGATCTTGTTTCTAAACACCCCCCCCCCCCGAGTAAGTTACTTGACTGTAACTGTAGCTTTGTTGAGATGAATGCTTGTTATCTATATTCTACATGTGGCATGGGTGCACATGCATGCCATGTGCCTGAATCCAAAAGTATTTCCTAGCAATGTTCATTAATCCACACGTGCATAGTACATCCCCTTGTGCTCCCAGCTGCGAGTATAACACATTGTGTAAGTCAATGCCTCTTCAGTCTCCCTCTTACTGTCCTGAAGATGGACCACAGATAGTGACCATGCATCTAGAAGTACATCTAGTTACAGGTAAGTAACCTCCTTCTGTTCTTCATGTGATGGTCCCTAAGTATATTCCACACATTGCCAAGTTCCAAAGGGACAGCCGTGTTAGTCTAGTTCAGCAAAAAAGCAAGAAGTCCGGTGGCACTTAAAGACTAACAGATTTATTTATCGCATGAGATTTCGTGGGACAAAATCCCACTTCGTCAGACGTTTTGAAGATAGGGGGAACTGACAGAATGGGATGAAAATAAATGCAAGTGAGTATAAGACATGAGATCAGGTCATACAGTGACAGCAAATCTGAGCAGTTGTTAAGATTCAAACCCTGGGAAACAGCACATAGAGGAGGGTGAAGTCAAATTACCTGTTGTAATAGGAAAAGAAGCCATAGTCATGATTTAATCCTGGATGGCTTCTTTCCCATTACAACAGCAATTTGACTTCACCCTCCTCTATGTGCTGTTTTTCCCAGTGTTTGAATCTTAACAACTGCTCAGATTTGCTGTCACTGTATGACCTGATCTCATGTCTTATACTCCCTTGCATTTTTCATCCCATTCTGTAAGTTCTCCCATCTTCAAAGTATCTGACAAAGTGGGATTTTCTCCCACAAAAACTCATGCGATAAATAAATCTGTTAGTCTTTAAGTACCACCGAACTCTGCTTTTTTTATTGCATATATTGTTGACTTGCAGGCAGTGATCAGTGCAGTGGTAGGTGTGAGGATGCCATGGAAGCACAGTCCACAGTACAATCCAGCCAACTGCCACGTCTTTAGCTGCCACTTGTGTGATGGTCTACTGCACTGTTAACATGTGGTTGGAGCAATCACCAGGTAGCTGCACAACACATTTTGTTAAGACTTGTCAGCCGCTGAGGTCAAGGTAGTGACTTGCTTTCATAGTATGAGCTGTGACTATCAGGAGGCAGTACACCAGACTCTTCATAGCATTCACGAATGCACCACAGGACCTAGTTGGTTATTTACTGGGATGCAGGTGCTTGACACTTGGATTGTTCAACAGACCACAAACAGCTTCAGCCATGTGTGAAAAAATCAAGACCTGTGAATGCAGAGAACCAGCCATGACAGACATCAAGGAAGTGTACGATCGTGTCAGTGGGAAGGCACGTGGTTTGGTACTGCAAACAGGTAAATGGATACACTGATTTAGGAGAAATTCTCATGTTACTTCTGGGAGGAATTTTCAGTAGAGTCTTAGGGAAGTCTTTTCCTTGTGAAGTATAATGCAGTGGGATCTGCCACCACGGCTGCTCGTTCATTGATTCTCATGACAAAGATTACAGCAGTGATGCTAGCAGATGGGTCAGATGAGGGCCAAAAAACCAATTTGCTTATATATTAGTATAGTTCAAAGTGAGTAATCTGTAAGTGTGTATTCAGATGTTTAAACTTCATGAAAACTAGTGGAATGTTATTTGTAGTTTTCCCTTATCTGTTCCTGTTAGGATGTAATAACGAACATTTAAATTACATAAATCCATGTAACTAAATAACCCACCAAAGAAATTTTTTAAAATGCTAATGAAGGTCTTCAACCAGAAAAATTAATTCCAAAGCCATTAGCTATTATAATGTGGAATGAAGGTCAAAAGTTCCAGTGCATTCCTCACTCATTGTGATCAAAGTAAAAGCCCACATGTATTGAGATACTGTCTGCTTGTCTTCTTTCAGAACATATAAAAATGGATTCAAAGAAAGATTTTTCACCTCTGAAGTGTTTGGAGACTTACAGGAAGTATACCAGATGCAAAGCAAAGATTCCAAGAGACCATCTGGGTATCTAGAAAGAGTTTTGGGAAACTGGATGTTTATTACATCATACAAACTGTGATTCACCTGTACATACATTTTTCCTTCTTTAATCTTTCAATATCTCTCATTCTTCTTTCTTAATAAACCTTTAGTTAGTTTATTATAGAACTGGTTGCCAGTGTTATCTGTGGTGTAACAGCTAGCCAACCAACTGATCTGGGACAAGTGATTAGCCTCTCGGAACTGGATGAAATCTGAAGTTGTGTGATCTTAGATTTAAGTAAATTTTATAAAAAAAAGTTCAGTTAGCCTGGTTTGCAAGAAAGACTGAAGAGTCTAGGGGGCTAACTAACTCCACAGTAAGACTGGTATAGTGGTGTAGTTCACATTTGTTACTGGCTTGCTGAAAACTAATTATAGAACACCACTTTGCAGTGTCTGCCTTTGTTTTCTTACAGTCTGAGCTGATGTAGGTACTCCTAGCTGTGAGCCACTCCAGACAGTGTGGCAATGGCTACCAGGAAAGTCATATTCATCAGTAGATGAGAGAGAGAACACATTGTGAACAACTCGAAGAGTGACTTCATGAAGGCAGAGAGGATGCGGTTAAGGTTCCATGAGAATGTGCGTTTCAGTACTGGTGGAAAAAGTGTTGAGTAAACGCTTCATAAAGTGAATGGTGGCCTGGTGCGTAAACACCATGGTGCCATCCACAGAAGGGGTACGGGGCAGAGGGAGAAAGGCACTGATTGTTGCCACGTGCATCTAAGGTCAGAAGGGATCATTACGATCACCAAGACAGACCTCCTGCACAATGCAAGCCATAGGACCTCACCCACCTACTCATGTAATAGACCCATAACTTATGGCCAAGTTATTGAAGTCGTCAAATGATGGATTAAAGACGTCAAGACATAGAGAATCCACCAGCAAAGGGCCCCTTCCTCATGCTGCACAGGAAAGCAAAAAGCCCACAAGTCCTCTACCAATCTGTCCCGAAGAAAAATTCCCTCTCAATGCCAAGTATGGTGCCCAGCTAAACCCTGAGCATGTGGGCAAGACTCACCAGACAGACACTGCAGAGAATTCTTTTTCAGGTAACTCAGAAACTATCCATCTAACATCCTCTCAGAGGCTATTGGCCATATTTACCACTAGTAGTCGAAGCCCTAGTCTACACTTAGGGCTTTTTCAGCGACAGTCAACTGCCATTTTCACAATGAACGTAAAATTCCTTGTGTAAATGGTGGTGACTTTCTTTGCCACCATTACACATTAGGGGAAAGCTGACTGCAAATCTCTTGTGGTCGGCTTTCCGCAATGCCCCCTGACCCCCAGGACTTCCGGGGTCGGCTTCTGGAGGTGGCGCAGCAAGTTCACACTCGCCACAATCTGCTCCCAGAAGCCCGAACTGACAGTGGCAAATTTGCTGCGGTCAGTATGGACATACCCAAAGATCAGTTAATTGTCAAATTAGGCTTTTGAGGGTGAGAAGGTAGTCTAGCATGACTAAATCAGATACCGCACTGTTACAGTTATTAAAATTAAACTTGGCTAGCAGATCCTGCAATTTGGAACTATAGTCTTGCTGAGAAACACACTTTTCTGCTTAGCGGAGCCATCATATTTGCTGCCCTGTCCAGAGAGTAGACTTTGGTGTCCACCCTGCTTCTGCATGGATAGTGAGAAAGCTGAGGCATGGTGATGCAAAGAGAAAATCCACTGCTTTAGCAGGCATGAAATACATATTCTCCATTCTCTTTGATGTGGAGGTACAGGAGGCAGGAGTGTGCCACACTGGCCATGCTACTTGAAGAGTGGTATCAATAATGGGTAGAGTCAGTTGAGATGGCTCCTGAGGTTGGAGAAAGTCCAGGAGCTGATATTTTGGGTCCTGGACCTTGTCCAACAGAATTCTCAGCTCAGTCCCTACCCTTTGGAGAAAGTTCTGGTGCTGAACATGGTCATTTGGTGGAGCGTGCAGGAGAGGACTAAGTGCCACATTCAGTAATCATGAAACAGCAGTGGGGACCAGCAGAACATCCAGTACCCACTTGATGTCTACTTCTTCCTCATAGACTGACTGTGTCATTGGGTGAACGGGGGACAGCCAATGCCTGCAATAGTGACTGGCATCCACAACAGGACTTCCAAGCAGTGTGGCCATAAAAATGGTTTCCTGAGATGTAATGGGTCCCACGGTTAGCAGCACCACACTCATGCTGCCAGATCACATATTAGGGGTAAGGCAGCCTGGGCTGTTAGTCTGGACTTCAGTGGAACAGCAAAGAAAACAAGGCTTTCGACTCCCAGAACTCCTTGGACTTCAAAGATGGTTCTGGCAACGTGAGTACTGGAAGGCGGCAGTCTGACAATGGAATAGACTTCTCTGGAAGCAGCAGCAACTCATCCTACACAAAGGGGATGACACTGGTGAATAAGAGGAGTGGAGACTATGGATACAAAAGGATCAGTTCCTCCATCAAAAAGAATGGCTCAGGGCATCCATGGGTCTGTTTTGTGCCTGTGGAAATACCAGAGGGTCCAGCTGGTTTCAGTCTACCCAGGCTGTCCAGAGGCACCAGCAGCATGGGTGGTGTATGCACTGGTGACTGCTCCAAACCCACAGCTACCAGGGCAGTAACTGGTGCCATCTGATTCTGTATGTACCTGGCTTTACTCTCCACAGGGAAGCCTGGGTGCTGGTCGAGTCAGACCTGTCCACAACATCTCACCTGACTCATCTCGGGGACAAAACACTTGCTTAGAAGCAATCCACCTTGGGAACCTGCTTTTATGACCACAAAAGTGTTTTTTTTTCTTAAATTTACTCTCATATTGGGACTTCTCCTTTATCTTTGGTATCAAAGGATTCAGGGCATGTGAAGTGCTCAGACTGAAGTTCACCACTGGTGACAGTCACTCTATTGGGGGTGACACTGGTACCTGATCCAAGTGCACCTTGGTCTCATGGCTTCCTCCATCAAGTACACATGGAATTAAAGCTCTCAAGCTTTCCAGGTTTGGCATGGTAATCCCAGAATCTGGGGTACAGTCTTCAAGGAAGGGCACAGAGACATTCCCCAAGTAGGGGAAGAATTACACTAAAATGACCACATAAAATGAATGCAACTGTCTACAACTCTATGTAGTAAATGAGGGGTGGTCACTCTTAGCAAAACAAAAAGTGCAATGGAATAGAGGTTCTGATGCAGGCCACGTGGCTGGTAAGAGATAACTGGAGAGGCATTGGCCTGTGTTACCTATTATACCTTCAAGTGAGAACACAAAAGGATCTACCACACATATGCGGGCCAATGGACACTGCTAAGCAACACTTCTGGATTTAGATGTATGGCATGCTTGCGCACCCACATGTAGAATACACATAGGGACCATCAGTCAAAGAAGCAGGCTGATTCTGCAAACACAAGTATGCAACTTTACTCAGTAGAATAAAGTTACAGAGACGTTTAAATGTTTAAAGTATTGGGGACATAAGGCGATTCAAAGCCCACTGAAGTCAATGGATGTACATTGATTTTCAGTGGGCTGTTGTTCAGTGATTAAAAACAGGGGAAAAGAAAGGCATTCACATGGCAGACAGTCACAAAACAGCTCTGAAACAGAAAAGTTCTCTAAACGTCCCAGAACACATCAGCTGCTGCTCATTTAACAACTTCCACTATAATAAAAATAGAAGTAATATAGAGTCTCTATGAACAGCATAAGAAAAATAAAGCAATTTATTGCCTGTGCACTGGCTGTTTTAATTTTTAAATCTTTCATTGCTCTATAACTTCAGCAACAGAACATAAGTAAGTAAAAAGATTCCTTAAGACAATCTCATTAATGAATGCGTAAAATGTGCATTTTAACTGAACACTATTTTTTTGTTAGTCCTCTTATGTTTTAATAATCTGGGAAAACAAGCTTTGTATTTTGCCATGTCGACGCTTTTGGAACTTTCTACAGGTCAAAATTTAGCAAAATAAAGTTTCAGTACTTAAATCTCTCAAAAAACAGAACTTTGAGTTTGTCTAGACATTATTCTCAAAATTATCATCCACTTAATTTGGCATATGCATTGATTTGCCTTTCTGCAAAATGGCAAAAATTAGTCAAAATTTTTGTAAAATAATTTAATCTAAATATGCAATTTTTATGCACTCTGAAATGTCAAAAACAAAAGAATTTCCTTACATCTTTTGATCTTCAGACAATTTGCTGTTTTAAAACAATTTGTTGATTTTTCTAACATTTCTTTATTATGACTTAAATCACTGGTTCTTATTAAATATGAAAGAAATAACATTACTGCAGTTTTAAGACAAATATAATGTCATGAAATCAAAGCACATAATCAAATAAAAGTCAATTACTAAGTTTAAATCTAAGATTAAATCTGGATTTTCTTTTGAACAAATGTACTTTATGCAGGTTTGTTTCTTACATGGCATCCAGCAGTGAAATAAACTCTAGTCCCATTTTGAGAATTAACTGAAATGACGATATGGACAACAGACCTACAGATGGTCCCCTTTGTATGAGCACTCTTTCACACATGTAGCTGGAATCCATGACTAAGGAGTGGGCAGGACCAAAAGCGGCAACAGCAGAGCTGCACTAATTTGTCTCAGTTCCCACTTAGATTAAATATTCTTTGAATTAGTAGTCCCAAGAACCATCTTGTTAAGGAACTAGAGAGCGCTGCTGAGCTGGTATGTGAACATACTATGCAACCCTCCAGCAGGCATGTGAGATTTTGGACAACACACCCACAACCCCAAACTCAACATGTTTCATAACACTTTTACTGTAAAATAAACTTATTAGCTCACACTGAATATTTTTTGTATGTGTAAAAATCCTTCACCTGTCCAGGCAATCTCATCCATTTAAACTGCTCCTTTTTCTCATGTGGACCATATTCACTAACTTTTTTTGACACCTCATTCTGGAGCTCACAGAATGATGTGCTACCTTGTTCTTGCTGAACAGCCATCATAGAACGGAAAGATGGGTCTACCTAGAGGCAAAAGAGCAATAGCAAATCAGTTATTCAAGTAAAACACAAAATGTTTTAAGTAGAGTGAAATATTTCACAAAACGAAGTCTAAAATATTAGGATCTAGATTGACTTTGTGTAATCACTGAAAGAAAATTAAATGGGCATAATCCTTGTATGTGAAAAATACCCAACAATATAGCAATATATGCTGTTAAAAATTAATACATAAATTACTTCCACCAGAAATAAGTGAAATTCATTGTCAAATATAAATGAAGTGTAATGAAAGTAACCAACTTAAACTGGTGAAAAGTAAACTGAAGTGGTAAAATTTTGTCAGTGGGTTCAAAAATCTTAGGCATTCAAAAGATTAATGCTTTTCTGTTTTATTAGCCTGTTCCACAATTGTGCCCAATTCAACTGAAGCCAGCGGCTCTCTACCTTAATTAAACTCTTTATAAGTGCTGCACAAACAAACTATACTATGTGTGGAATTAATTGTGGAGGCAGACTGAGGTTATAAGTGACTGAAAAAATCTCTGCTAACTGTGCTCAGTGAACTCCTCTTCAGATTTGAGCAGAACCTACTAATTGCACCAAGGATACAGACCATCATATAACACATGAGAGCCTGACTGTCATATTGGCTACTGAATTTAGGCTCCCACTTTGACAAGTTACATAAAGGAAACTGTAAATATCTTGGTGAGACGCACAATAAAATCCCACCAAGAACATGCCTTCGTATCAGGGAGAAACAAGTCACTTCCCCCTCTGTGCCTGTTTTCTCCTGCTCTTTGTCTGCCATATCTATTAGATTATTGTTTGAGCCAGGACCCATCACTTACTCTGTGTTTGTACGGTCCTTAGCATACTGGGGCCTTCTTGGCAATAGGGCAATATTAGTAAAATTGTATGTGTAATGCACATATTACTCCACATACAGCAAACAGCTACTATTGTTCATGCGACAGCTACAATTGCACTTAGACCTACAGGTTTCAGTGAGCATATGTGAAGGAATAAACATGATGCAGTAATAACTGTCTGTAGGATCTACCCCTAAAGTGAGGAAAGGCAAAAGTTAAGAGCATTTAACAAGAACAACATTTTAAAAATATAAGTGTGTAAAGGATTAAATCCACCTGTGCTTCAGAGCATCAGCATAAGACACTTCCCCCATTTACACCCTGGATGGGGCCAGTCAAGGGAGCTGCGGGTGGGTGGGCCATCTGGCAATGCCTATCCACTCACATGTTTCATGGAAAGGGGTGATGTACTAGAAGACCATCATAGGGATGGGACATGGTAGGTCCAGGTAAAGTCCAGGGGATCTAACAATGCATGCAACTAGCACAAAAGATTTGTAGCTGCATTCCAGTCTAAAGGCTAAAACAAACAGTGACCTAAGTGAGCTACATAACAGCATTCCTCATTGGCCTTGGATTGGGAGTGTGAATTTCTTTGCCCAAAACCCACCCCCATTTCACCCTAAGGTAACCAGAAAGCAAGTGTGGAAAATCAGGTCAGGAAGTGGGGGGGGAGGGGAGTAATAGTTGCATGTATAAGAAAAAGCCCCAAATACTGGCACTGTCCCAATAAAATTGAGACATTTGGTTCCCATACTTCACTTGCATGTAAGTATTTTAAGGGGGGGAGAGGAATATGTGAAGATTACAGATACTAAAGAAGCCAGTAATAAAAATTTTTATAATATTTAACAAAATGTGATTTTTAAATCCAAAACAAAATGTTATTTTTAAGCTGGAGCAAATAACCATAACTAGTCTGAATTTTAAGGTTCACCTTATTTAAAATGTGTTAAATGTGATAAAAAGTGCATTTTTTAAAATAGTTTTTAAACAAAAATAAAAGCTAGGGACCAAATTCTCCTCTCATTTACTCTAGTTCTAAACCAGTGTAATTCAAATACCTTTAATGTAGTTTGACCTAATTTTCTCCAACATGAGAAGAGAAAGTGATGCACAATACTAAACGGCAGTCTTTTATGGAAACCATTGGCCAAAGAGCAGGAAATTCAGAATAGCAGGGGAGACTATGTTTGAACATTTTTACAGAAAGCTCTATAGTACTGAGCAGATTTTAAAAAGAAATAGAGGGGGAACATTATGATACAATGTGCTTAGTATAGCAAGTTGTGAAGGACAGTGACAGAAAAAAAAGTAACTTTTCATCTGATATTGATTACAAATAAACATTTTGGATGGATCTTAAATATTCCTGTTTATATAAAAATATGTAAATTTATTTAACTTACATGATCTGGTAGTTTTATGCCTTTTATAGTAACATATAGTGTTGAGGGGTAACGATTTCTAGGACCTTTCGTCCACCAATCAAAAACCTCAGCTACATTTGATTGTGTCCTGGTCCTTGGAGGCGGATAATATAATTGCAGACGTAGTTTCCCATCAATGTTTAAGACTCCATTTGCACCTACAAGCTAAAAGAAGAAAGAAAGATTTACTACTTTAGCTCAAAAGTCATAAAAGTCACCGTTGACACTGATACTTTTCACCAAGCTGGAGCTCAACTTATTACTGGGGAAAGTTATGATTTCCAGGAGTAATGTCCCACTGTAGTCAATGGATTACTACTGAGAGTAAGCAAGCAGTATCCTACTACATTTGCAAGACCAAACTTCATGATAATTCAGAAAGCACTTCCATTTTTAACGAGCCACCCCAAACAGACATTCTTGTGCAGCCTTTTTCTTGAAGCAATTGGGTCATTATGAATTACACATTGTTGAAACAATTCCGTCAAAGTAGAATTAGCAATAAATATTTTATCTGTAAAATAAAATTTGTTAAAATAAATTACACACTTTTTAAAAAATATTTTTTTGGTAAAAGATCATACAGCATTTGAGAGAAACTAAAAATATTTGTTACTCTACTTCTGTCCTGCCTCTGTCTTAACTGAAGAAGAAGTAAAATACCTTTAAAGTGACACAGACCTAAGCAACATCTACTTCCTGAACAGATGCAAGAAACGAAACATCACTCCCATAAGACTTACCGTTTATAATCCTCTGACTAGTACACACAACTCCAAATATGCTGAAGACCCCTGCAGAAGACTCAGAAAAACTGAGGCATTCACCTCTTCCACACCAGGTATTCCAGCAGGGAATACAAGAAACAAGAAATCACCCCATATTTCCACATATTGGAACAAAAGAATAAGGAAACATACTTGGAGATCATTCAGCAAATCCAAAATAAATATAAAGAAGCCCTCTGATGACAGCCATGCAACACAAAAACAAAAAATTACATGGATTACAACTCCAGAACAAATAGAACAGCATTTCTGTAAGAAACTACAATGCCAGGACCCACCAAATGGTCACTACATGACACTTCAACATAATCAATCTATCAAGATTACACCTAATTAGAATGAAGAATCTTCACAATCTATGAGACTCAACTTCTGCTTCACCACAGAACTGCATACCATGCTAAAATGTGGAGATCTAGAAGAATTCTAACAATTCTGCCTTAAGGAATTCTTTCACAGAAGAGACAATACCATCCACAACTACCACACCTCCACCAACAGTCATAAGACAAACACAACTGACTGGACAACCCCTCAGCAGTCAAAACTACACATTGGATCATAATATTGATTCAGGGGGAAAAAAAAACAAAACTGACTGATATCTGCTAGAAATATTACATTCACCACAACTTCTCTACCAAGGGATAACCAGACAGTCCCTGAAATCCAATCACCAGATAGCAATCAAACCAAAAGACAAAGAGGGTGTCATCATAGTCTTTAATCATTATGACTATGTCAACAAGGGCAACAGACAATAACACCATTGTCTGCAATAATTAAAAACAAACAAACAAAAAAAACCCCCTCAAAGACGACCCCTATACCACATTTGCCCCTGGAAAATAAAGATATTAGCAAATCTCTTCCCAAACTCCTCCAAGAAAACTCCAGACAATCTCTACATTCTTCAATGAACTTAGACAGAAAAGAGATAAAAGACAAAAATACCTTATCACTGGCTGGTGAACACTTCAAAAAGCAATCACTTTGTATTTGATCTTTCACCATTTGTCCTTAAAGAAAACCTGCATAACACTGTCAAAAGGTGAGCCCAGGGTAATTAAATTTGTAACTCTAGGAGACACTAAAAACCATGGACTCAACAGGTTTCATAGCTTTTTATGCCAAGCTGTAACACACCTGCCTGCTAACCTGCAATTGCCCACTTCATTTTAAGTGGTCTCCTAGAACATGTGAACCCTTTAACTAGCTGTTCTAACTTATATTTAGCTTAGACATCTTGGTTACCTTCTCCAGACCTAAGGAAGGGCTCTGTGAAGTTCAAACCCTCCAGCAAAGGAATGGTACATTAAAAGATATTATCTCATAGATCTTGTCTTTTCCAAGGGAAAAAGGCATTCAAGAATGTATTACAATTTTTCTTAAGAAGATGATGTATAAGAATCCTGATTTGCAATGCCACCAACTCCTTTCCAGAGGGAAAGGTCAGAAAGGTTTAATACTAAGGCGTGTGTTTAAGACAAAATGCTATATTTTTTAACGTTAGTAACAGCTGCAGAAACCTAGCAAATCTCAATAGACAGTGCCACAAAGAATAGCTAAGCTCTTGCTCCTTCCTCCCTCCCTCCCACTTCTTCCATACCCTGGTAGCTGCAGAAGCAGCAACCCTCCCACTTACCGAATTCACTGGTCTAGAGTTCCCTACATTCATCTAAACATCATAGCTCAATACTAGAGTCAGAAGACTAAGGCTTGGCTTGCAGCTACAACTTATGCTGACCTAGCTACATCACTCAGAGAATCAAAAATTCACACCCTACACATATAATTAAGCTAACCTAATCCTCATGTAAACACCACTATGTCCACAGAATTCTTCCATCAACCTAGTTGTCTAGCCTCCCAAAAGAATGGATTTATTATCGTGATGGAAAATCCCTTTCCATCACTATAGCAAGTGTCTACGCTCCAGTGTTACAGTTGCATAACTGCAGAGACACAGAGTGCAACTGTATTACCTTTAGTGCAAACAAGCCCTAAGTCATCCCATGCTATTTATTAGGGGAGGAGGAAATGAGTGAGCTCTGGAAATTATTCCTTCCACGAATTAGTTTTCTGCCTGATGGAAAGCAGGAGATAGACCACTGTTTGTCAGGATGCCTCCCCTTTATTAGGATTAGCAAGAGGAGTCATGATAATTTCATTACTGCAAGGGGAAACCCCCACCTGCACAGTGCCCCTGGATATTTGAATTCAGCTAAGAGCTCCACAAGAATTTTGAATCACATTTAAACAGAAGATGCTAACTGCTTTTCAGGCAGTACTAATGGTCTGAGATGTACAGAAAACATCCATGACATTTATCAGTTGATTAGCCTTTATTTAGACAGCTTCTTTTTTATTGCCAAGTGCTGCACTTGACAAACAAATTTTTTTCATGTATTTTGTACATTTAGTTGAGAAATACCCATTTTCTCCATTGCTGCATGGGTTTCCTCTGAATAGCTAAATGATCTTTTAATAGCACAAGCGCTCTGTCTGAATCTGGCTTCACAGCTTTAGTTTAAAATACTTTTTTTAATTTGAAATAGATTTTTCTACAAAGTAATGAGGCTTTTTTTCCCCAAAAGCTAGCTTTATCAATTTCTTTAAAATATTTTATGCATGGTATTTTATTCTTTTGATTTTGTTTTTTTGAGTTCACAATACCTTTAGAAATGCCCAAGCAATTTTGCGAAAACCACTTTCCTGAATTTGCACTTCAGAGTTGGCTCTTGCTTCATCCATGCTTAAGAAATCAAGGATCTGCAGGTATTAATCAGAATATATATCATATATCCCTATTGAGAAAACACTCCTTGGAAAAATACTACTACTACTAAAGGTACTTTAGATATAATTCAAAGATTTAAATAGAATTCTCACTTCATTTAATGTTACAAAAATATAATTTACTAATTATCCAGTGTCCACATCTACCACGGGATGTTTAAACACACGTCCCACCACATCCGTGTTATGATCTTTAAAAATGTAGATCTCATTTTTAAAAAAATAAGTGACTTATTTCACCTCTCTCTCTTTCTAGTTAGACTAAGGTGAAATAAGTTACTTATTTTGTATATATTTAAAAAATAAGTAACTTTTTATATATATAAAAAATTGAACAGAACCCTTCACAAACCCTCTATATGTCTCCAAAATAAATGATGCTGTATACCAAACAGATGTATTCAATAAAGATCATTTTCTTTTCTTGGTGTCATCATTTTGCTATGAAATTTTCTTGATTTTTATGGTCTGTAACCAGAATCTCCTCAAAGCTGATCATTTCTGCAACTTTTGTATGTCATGCATGATATTAGAGTTACAAGCCATGCTCAGATTTATGGCTGGGTAGCTCCAGTGAAATCAGCAGAAACTGCAGGCTCTCTTTTGAGGTAAGATTTTGTCTGGAACTTTATTTTCATAAAGCCTCTATACACTTCTGTGATAAACCACCAGGAACCTCTCAATACTTTGGCTACAGGCATTTTAGGAAAATTACAGACCATAAAGGAACATCTGGAAGTTTTATCAGTCTGCATATGGAAAATGTATTTAGAAAAATGTATCACAGGGATATAAAAAAATCCTATTTATTGCACTAGGTTTCCACTTCAACATTAACACTATATAAAAATCTCTAGTATAACAGTCTATAAATAGTGGCCATAGTTATGCTTAAAAACATGTTGGGAACATACTTTAAATTTTTTATATAAACAAATGTATTTGAGACTGAATTAGTCACTGCTGTGTAAGAAATGAAGAAGAAAAAGAAACAGATACATTTTTAATGGCAAATATGTCACAACTCACCTGGTCCTGGCAGAGTTTATGGGCTACACATTGGTTAGCCTGCCTTACATATACAAGGAGGAGGCAGCAGCACTAGGGGGACAGCCAGTAACAGGATCTGCACTCCTGGTGTTAGGCATGCAAAAAAGGTATATCTTATCCTATTCAGTACTAAAAGGAACTCTCCATCCTTTTTCAAGGATATTGTGACTCTTAGTCTAGAATGCCCTTCTCATTCCTTCTGGGAAGAATTCTTATTGTGTCAACAAGACACATTTGCCAAAATATTTATTACCCAGAAGAGAATCCTGCTGAAGGAGGGATTTTAAAACTGCTTAGTATTGGCTACCGCTACTCCCATTGGCTTCAACAGGAGAACAGCTGGCCAATCCTGAGTATTGTTTTTTTTTTTTTTTTAATCTTAAACAGAAAATATATATTCTCTTTAAAAATTATGATATTCCAGCAATACAACTGAAAACCATAATTAAAGTGCTGCCAAAAAAACATGAAGCAGTTGTGTGGCACTTTAAGACTAACATTTATTTTTTGCATGAGCTTTCGTGGGAGAAGACGCCACTTCCTCAGATGCTTCGAAGATAGGTGATTCCTTTCTGTAAGTTCACCCATCTTCAAAGCATCTGAGGAAGTGGGGTCTTCTCCCACGAAAGCTCATGCAAAAAATAAGTCTGTTAGTCTGAAAGTGCCACACAACTGCTTGTTGTTTTTTTACTGGACTAGACTAACACGGCTATCCCTTTGGCAATTGACAAAAAAACATGGTCAGAGAACTGTACATTAAAAAATATTTACTGTAAAATATTTCATCAGTACCTCAAAAAACAGGACTACTCTAGGGCTTTCTTCAGCATCTTGAAGGAAATAATTAAAACGTTCATTAAATATGATTTGTTCCTCCCATTCTGGGAGTGTTGATTTAAACTGTCGGAAATCATAAGTCTGGGTCATAATAGGAAGAATGTGCTCCACTCTCTCTTGTTCGTAAAAAGATGAAACCGCCCGATTGCTGTTTAAAAACAAACAATTGCAATTGGCAATGTCTTTTTAAAAGTAAGCAAAGAACAAAATACTGTGACTACTTTCAATTACTGTAAACATCAAAACCTACAAGACATCCATTCCCTTAATAGTCAATAACTGTTAAGGATCTTAATGCAACTGATGATATACTGGCCCATAAGCATAGCTAGAGTTTCAAATTCCAATAATTAAACATTTCAGTTGGGCCTGATCCAAGCCACTGAAGTGAATACAAGTCCCCTTGACTCCAGTGAGCCTTGGATCCGGCCCCTCATGAATGACTGGCACAGCTGGGAACAGGTACGTGAAACAGTATGGAGAAAACTTCATTTCAAAATTCATGCAAAAAACCCCTCCTATTCATGACTCAATACTTGCTTATTCTCAACAAGGCTTCTAAAGATTCTGCCATTTCTCTTTGCTTTGGGAGAAGAGTCAGACATATTGTAAAATAAATGTGTGCGTCTGACCAGCAACACTGCTAATATGATAACACACGATGCTCCAAGTATGAAAGAAAACCATAGTCCCACTCCAGCAAAGTCATAAATGTGCTTAATTTTAAGTGTGCAAGTTGTGTGGGGAGTTGCAGTCAGTGAGACTAAAGCTTAATAAGTATGTATATGTTTGTTTAAGCAAATATTTCCAGCAGAAGCAAATACAAGAAGGTTTCTTAGAGAGGAGAGGGGAGGAAACAAATCAGTAAAATCACCTATGCTCTTTCTTGACATACAGACCAGTTTTTTGATCAATCACATGAATCTTGACCATGGGATGTGACACCATGAGATCAGTTTTAAGTCTATCTGTTCGATGGATGTAAACCCCTAACACAAGGCTTTCATCAATCGCAAGTTTGGATTGAGTTGAAACTTCTGGACTGTTCAATTCCTGTACATTTTCTGCAACAATTTCTGTGCTTTCTTCTAATGCTAGAAGCAAACAAACAGAGGAGGTTTTCAAGCAGAGAACAGTGACAAATCATAAGGATTAAAAATCTATCACATTTCCACAACAAACTTTGAATTAAGCTAATTATGTTTAATTCAGTTCTTTATGCAATAGAATGTTAAAATAGTGGATTTACAGCATCATACATACATGTATTGTCTATATATGCATGTGTATTAACAAATGTATTCTCCACCTGGTGTTTGTGAGATTACTGAACTACACCGCTTGCTCTTGATTTGCATAGGCTATTCTCTGATACTTCAGTACACAAGCAGTTATCCACAACAATAAACCATAGTATGTATGCCCATTGTCTTTTATGATTTCAACAGATAAACAATATTCTGTTGAAAAGGCATATAATGAGATTAAAATACCTTACCATTCATGAACTGCAAGAATAGCACAAGAATATTTAGCAGAATTAGCAGAATATCCTATCCTAGCACTTATATGGGTGCACCATATTAAATTCTCCATGAATTCAGCACAAAACCAGGAAACAGAAAATATGTGTGATATGCTTCCTTAGCTATTTTACAGTACTGTGCAGAAGCTAAGGTTGTATCACATCATCTGCTTAAAGGTTGGCCTTTCTAAGTCCTCTAAAGTCAACATATTTAGTCAGATTTCTTTGAGATCCGGAGTGCCTCGTGTGTGCATAGTAGGATTAGTGCCTTAAATTTGGGACATTTGAGCTAGGGGTTCTGGAGGTACATGCTCTAGGGAAACAACCAAAAGTTTCTAGGTGGGTAATCTTTTCCCCCCAGAACTAGAGATCCAATTATTGATATGATGCAAGTCAAAATTATCTCCACCTATCAAGTTTTACCCAGCGTAGTGCACAGAGCCTACTAAATCTTTTGGAGACCCAGAATTTAAGAAACTGTACATTTTGGAGACCGAGAATTTAAGAAACTGTACATTTTTTTCACCGTGCATGCTTCTTTACAGAAAACTGCAAGAGGGTTTCTAGTTCCATCACTGTATATATTTTGAAACTCAATTCCTGTAAATGGTCTAATATCTGAACATCTAATCAGATTATTGTTAAATTTATTATGCTTCACAATGTGCAGCACTGTGTTAGAGACCACATTTAGGGTCTTTTGACCCAGGGGCTCCCAATTTAAAGTTTCTCTCAAGAAACTCATTTCCTTTTGTCGCCTTGTACTGTTAAACTGAGAGACAATTATGACTCGAACCATAGACCTCATTGAGACTCATTGCTGTGAACACATGCTTCAGTTGACATAACTAAGGATAAATTAATGATGAGCCCCCACCTAAGACAAAAGGAGTCTTGGACAGAGGGGCTGGAGATTGTTACAATTTGTGAGTCATGGATGGCAAAATAATTTTGGGGGTGGGGAATGTAATCAAAGTCTTTGAATGAGGAAAGGGGAGATGTGAGAATGCATCCTGGGAGGGAAAGGGTATTAAGGGATGGAGGAGTGGTAGAGGAGGCCACAGAAGTCAGGGGCTGAGATAAGGGATGCATAGGACCTCCCGCAGCTCTGCCAGTGCACCCCAACCACTCTACATTCAGTAACTCCATCAGTCCCCTGAAATCACCTGCAGCTCCAAGTCCTGCCAGGGCATCCCACTCCCTCTACATCCTGAGCCCTGCCTGTGTACCCCACTCTTCTTGCACACCAACCTGCCCATACCCCACAGCTGTCAGTTCATCCCAGTATCCCTGTACCCACCAGTTCTGCCACTGCACCCCAACATGCTTTCACTGTAACATAGTTATCCTTCACTCCAAGCATGGAATATGAGTGGAGTTACAGGAGGGGGAATAACAGCAATAGAAATATTGGTGTACTAATGAGTGAAGACACCAGGGAAACCTAGTCCATGCTTGCAGTACAGGGAGCTAGGTTCAGTTGTGGAAAGCCAGACAAGTTGAAGGTGGGGGAAATGCAGTAAATAGATTAAAGACATCCTATGAGTAAGAATGAATAGGTTGCAAAAAGAGGTGAAGAGCTTGTACATGTCAGCAACTGTGCCGGTGGCACAGTAAAGGTATGTGGGTTAATGGGGCAGACAAGGTAATACTGAAAGAAGGCTGAACTAAGTTTGCACTGGGAATCTTCACTAGGTATTTCCAGGTATTCAGAAATCTGATTTTAACTTAAGACAATGCTCTGTGATGGGACAACATGCCACTAAATGATATTAACTCTGAGTTAACAGTTTTTTGCAATATTGAAGCTAAGCCACCTTTATCTCACTGGTAAGAACCAACCAAACAAGGAGTCCTGTGGCACTTTTAAAGACTAACACATTTATTTATTGCATGAGCTTTTGTTGGAGAAAAATCCCACTTCAGCAAATTCTTTGAAGCATTTTCTCCCACAAAAATTCATGCGATAAATAAATGTGTTAGTCTTTAAAAGTGCCAAAGGACTCCTTGTTTGTTTTGCTATACTAGACTAGAGCAATAGAGCTACTCTTTTGGAACTTGTCAACATGATAGGAACAAGCATGTCTTAGCAGCAGCAGCAAATAAAAAACACTTCCAATAGAAGACATGGACTATAATATTTTGATTTCTCAAACCTTTTTTAGATTTCTTTTTGGCTTTCTTTACTTTAGATCTCAGTTTTTCCATATCTTCCTCCTCCTTGTGCTCCTCCGTGTTCATTTCATTTTCAGTATATGATGTGAGCAGTCTTCCTGATGACTTCTGTTTTTTGGTATTATCTTCCAGTTGGTTATGCTGCAGCTCAGCAAGGGACATTGCACTGTAATGCAACATACAGACATCACTGTCAGCAAGTACATACTATTTCTATTATTAATCCAACAAAGAGAGATGGCTTTTGAAACAGCCTCTTCCCGCCTCTCCAATTCATTAGCTCTCCATCTTCAAAATCTTATCAAAAATACAATTATTAGCTATTACAGTAACAACTATGGCACACATTCTTGAATGGTCTACCCTTATCTTTTCTCTCCATTTCTAAATTATACCTTCTAAATCTTAAGACTTTCAAAAATGTTTTCAGGTAGTCACAGGACTATTCATGTGCATAAATTTAATCAAGAGCTCCGCAGGATCAGATCCACAGTTCATATGAAACAAAATACACAAAAGGGTCACATATTCTATTAGCTGAGTGGATAAGTAGTTTTGATTTGAGACAATATTTTATTAAAACAAATAAGGAGTCCCGCAGCACTTCCAAAGACTAACAAATTTATTTATCACATGAGCTTTTGTGGGAGAAAATCCCACTTTGTCAGGTACTTTGAAGCATTTTCTCGCACGAAAGCTCATGAGATAAATAAATTTGTTAGTCTTTAAAAGTGCCATAGGACTCCTTGTTTGTTTTGCTGAATGAGACTAACATGGCTACCGTTCTGGAATATGTCAAAATATTATTAGTGTCTGATTTCAGTCAGACTTGAGCTGAAGGTCATATAGTTAAGGAAGGGGTCCACAGTGAATAACTGACAGGCTAAATGTAGTACTGCAATACTAAAAAAATCATTCAATTTTGTAAGTCCTTACAAATAAGTGTGGATCTTGACAACACTTTCAGATACCATGTGGTGGAAGAGGGTTCTTTTTGCCTGGGTAGGGAGAGAGGTTCCCTTCCCTCAACACAAAATCATTTGGCAAGTTCAGAGTTAAAAAAAAAATTCTTGCAGCTCTATCACAGGTCTCTTTCCCCACCTTAAAAATTAAACATTTTGTTTAAGATGTACACATGCACTGATTACAATTTACCACTATACCTTGTTTCAGCATCAGATACAACTGGCACTTCTTTCTTCTTTTTCTTCCTTTTGCCCACTTCATTGTTCAATACAACTTCTTGGCTTTGAACAGTGGAGGTGAATTCAGACATCTGTTCTTTAAGTTTTTTTCTTATTTTCTGCTTAATTGCATTTGACTCATCCTCAGCCACTTGCAGCTGATAGGCTTGAATTAGCTGTTCTTCCTCTTCTAATTCAGTTACATCTCTCGCTTCATTCGAGGTACTTTTTATCTTACTGTCACCTTTTTGACAAGATACATCTGTCTGTAATTCACTTTTTGTTTTTTTCTTAGGAAAATGAGTAATCTGTTTTTCAAAACTCTCCAATTTAGTTTCACACACATTTTCTTCCTCATTAAATTGTTCATGTAAGACTGCTTTCTTTTTCTTCTTGTTAGACTTTGGCTGCTTGTTTTCTTCTCCACTGACAACATCATTATTTATTTTTTCTGCAACTGATGCTTTGTCTCTTAGTTTGTTTTTTGTAAACCGGGGGCTCTTTTCCTCAGGATTATAAGTGTTGTTTATAATTACCTCATTATTCCCACTTTCTTTCGCTAGATCAAGATTATTCCTAAAGGTGTCAAGCTAGAAATAAAAAGACAAAACATAGCTAAGTATAAATCATATGTAAAAAATACTTTTGCACATTACCAGTTCGCATTGTGGAAGGTAAAAATGAAATTAGTCATCTAATCATTGATTTCCTTGTTTAAACCTAACAAGTACCAGATGGAACAGAAAGAGATACTTTATGCTTAAAATAAGTGTTTGGTTTTGGGCAGTTTTAAATCTGTATTTCTGAGGTTCCTTTTAAACAAATACCTTACGTGTAAATTCACCATATAGCAAAATTCAAAACTCTCTCTATGAACAGGAATACTCCATCATGAAATGTCAATATAGTACATTTGGAAAAATCTGCAATGAAATGAAATGCAGAACCAAAATATGTCTCAGACTGACTTAAGCATTAATGTTAGAGGTGCTAATACCTGTTGGGGCTCCTTTTACCATGAGCAGAGTGCCAAAGATCGTCCATGAAATCACATTTCAAAAGACAAACTTGACAAAATTTAAAACCAACATCTCTAAAGATGACAACTCATATAAAACTAAGGAAAAAATTCTATTCATAAACAATTGTTACTAAAAAAACAGAGTCAACAGGAAATCTAGTCCATTTCAAAAAAACTTAAATAAAATTAGTTTCAGATAATACACCTCAGGGGGCCATCCCTAGGGAGGACAGGACAAGACCCAGGGCCAATTGGTGTTTGCTGTCACAAAGGGGTGTGGGGGATGCCGGTAGCACTGCAATCCCACCCTCTTGAAACACTGCACAAAGGAGGGCTGGGCCTGCTAAATTGCAGGGCCCAGGTCAGTCGCCCTGCTTACCCCCCCCCCCATTAAGATGGCCCTGACATATCTTTATCTGAATCCCTCTGTCAATTTTTGTGGTTTTGCAAAATACTTTTTAAAAGGGTTTTTACTCCCTATTGCTAAATGAAAAAAAGACAGACAGACAACTTGGCAAATTTACTAAGGGCCTGATCCTACAATTAGCTCCACACAAATGTATCCCTGAGCTTGTGCTCAGCCACTGTTAAGTCAGTGGGGCTCCGTGTGGGCTCACAGGGCTACCAAAATGAATCTCTATGAAGAATTCGGGTGTTGACTGAATAGGGGAAAACCATAAAACTAACTATATAGAAAGAGCTTTCAGATGCACCAAAACAAAACAAAAAAACCTCACTAATTAAAAATACCTATTCCTCCCCTCTGGTTTCTTTTGAATACCAATATCCTATTTCTGTAGCTCTCAAGCATTTCCTTTGCATTACCATACTTTTCAAGTGCAGGACAATCCTTTCCCATCTAGCTAGGAACAGCACAGTAGCCAAAACACTCATCATCTTTTCATAAAACCCAGCTTGAGAACTCCTTTCATAGGTGTTAACTGTAAGAACATCAGATAAAAAAAAAGGCAGGACAAACATTTTAAATTGACAATGTCCTTTAAACAACCTTATAGCTTTTTTATTTCTCTTTTGGGTTGCCAGGTTTCTAATTTATGCTTTTTAAGCACCCCATGGGTTGTGGGAGAGGTTAGGAAAGAAAGCAGGCAGGCCAAATCCCAGATCTGGGCAAAACATGTAGCAACAAAGGCAAACACTTTTCTAGGATCTCTGATTTTGCATAAACCCATTCTGAAGAGTGGGAGAAAGATATGGTTGACCCTTCATACGGCTAACCAAGACAAGTTGATCACTCCCTATCTGGCAACCATCTACCTCCATCATAAGGTTCAATTCAGCTATCTTATCTGACAAACCTTCCCCTTCACCCGTGAGATGAGTAAGTTTGTTTTAGCTTTGACTGACATTACAGGTTGAATAAAGATTACAGAAGGAGGAAGAAAAGACACTGGAGATGTTGAAGAAAGAAGGGGTGCAGCGAGCGAGCGAGCGAGCGAGCATTATTCATACTAGAAAAATAAGTTGGCAGGATAAACAGAGTAGGAGGAAATATATACCCATATAGAGTCAATATAAAGAAAAAGGGAGTGATGGAAAGAAAAAAGAAGCATAAACCCAGAGACATTACTGCAAAAAATGCATTACTTACTAGAGTTTTCCAGAGGGGTAGCTGTGTTTGTTTGTGTATAGCAAAAGCAGTGAAAGTCCTGTGGCACCTTACAGACTAACAGATTTCTTTGAGCATGCTTGAAGAAATCTGTTAGTCTATAAGGTGCCGCAGGACTCTCACTGCTATTACTTACTAGAAAGTTTCATGATAAAATAAAAAATCAAATAATTCCATTAAAAGTGTATGGTAAAGGAATAAAAGGATAGAGAATGGGGCTGCATATAGCAATGTTCATCTAGGTTAGCAAAACAGCCCAGCTATAGACAGCCCAGCATTCATACATCATTTCAGCAGGTGTTTATTTTTAGCTCAATAGGCTATGTCTCCACTAGCCAAAGTTAGTTCAAACTAACCACAAACTTCAGTTCGAACTAACAACATGGACTAGTTCAAAATAACCGTCAGTTCAAACTAACTGCCTTAACTCAAACTTAGTAAGTTCGAACTAAAGGTTAATTTGAGTCTTTGCCATCCTTACTTCAAACTAACCATTGGTACTTACTAGTTCGAACTAAGCGTTCCTCATTTCGAACTAAGAAATTTCTTTGTTCAAACTAAGGAAAGGCTAGTGTGGCCATGGGCTAATTTAGTTCAAATTATGCCTCCTTAATTCAAATTAAATTGCTAGTGTAGACATAGAGATAGAGAGTACTTCAAATTATGTGGAATTTAATCATGAAAATACTCCTCATCACATGTATTTAACTTTTTCCTCCTTAGGGAAACCAATAGCATCCTTTCCACACAAATCTTCAAAGCATCTGATGAAGTCAGATTGTCCCCCACAAAAGCTCATACGATAAATAAATTTGTTAGTCTTTAAGCCCCTTAGGACTCCTTGCTTATTTTGCTGAATTAGACTAATACAGCTACCACTTTGAATCTAAAAGGATGTGGCAGATTATGCACAGGTAATTTGAAAGTAACAGATAAAGGAAGAAAAAGAAAAATATTTTTACAGTGACTGAAAAAATTCAGATTATATACAACACAAAATGAAAGAAGGTAAAGTATAGAGCAATACCAACTAATTTTGGGTGGATTATCCCATTTCCTAATCTGCATTTTTACTGAGCGGATTTTACGCAGGAACTATAATTGGTGAAGTTATTTAACAGACAAATAATTATAGGGGAACAATGGTGACACCATAGCCAAGACTGTGTTATTCTTTTGTCTTTGACAGGACCTTACTCCTTCCCTGTATCTGAGGAATTAGTTTTCTTTCAGAAAATAACTGTGAATTAATCATTCATATGTCTGTTATTTTCTGAAATAACCCTGATATGTAAATCATGTTCCTACAAAGAAATCTTAAAAGATTTTATGACTGGAGGTATTTTGACTGGTGCCTTACATTTTAAACTTTGTGCAGTTCATCATCTATAGTGTCCACACATGTAAATAACTCTGATTTGAATGACAACCTCCTTTATCCAGTTAAATTTAGCCAACACTCTTAGAAAAACAGAAGCTACTTCTAACTATATCTAATACTGTCCCCCAAAAGCCAGCAAATTACAGGAATATCACCACACTCTACAGGTAGCACAAAGCTGCAGGGGGACAGTTGGAGAGGGAGTTGCTGGAGCTCAGACTGCTGTGGCTTATATGACCTTAATTCATGCCACTAGTATATATGCATTATGCTACAAACTTTATCCCATAATTACATATTATTCTATTCAAAGAAACCCTGCCTTATTCAGTGAGCAGGAAGGATGGTGCTTTGGGGATGGACCAGGATTATACAGTGAAGAAAGTTGTCGTTTTTTGGACCTGTGCCTCACTTAGGGTAGCCAGATGTCCTGAATTTTTAGGGACAGTTCTAGTATTTGGGGCTCTCTTTTATATATATGTATCTAATACCATCCACCCACTATCCTGACATTTCATATTTGCTATCTGGACACTCCTCACTTCATTTGCTGTTAAACTTGGAAGGTGTGAAATGAAAAGATAGTGTCATAGTTAAGGCAGTTGCCCCACTGGATAAATGGATTCTGTTCCTGTCTCTCTTAGTATTCCTGTGTGATGCTAGTCAAGTCACTAGTGTTTTCTTAATTATCCAAGAGGTCAGCTTGAGACACATGGGAGACACATTTAAAGTCCATGGGAGTTATACTCTAAACATACAAAGTGCTATTAAATGACAAGTACTCGGGGGGGGGGGGGGACCTCTCTGCGCCCTGTTGGTAGATGCATTCCAATTGATGGGCAATTGAGTTGGTCATAGAAAATTAGTGAACACTTGTGACCTTAACCTCTGTGCTCCACTCCCCTTCTGTAAAATGGGGATAACAACTCACTTGACAGAGGTATTTTGAAAATAAATTAATATTTCTGAAGTGCTCTGAGTCCACCATGATAAGTGCCATTAAAAAAAGCCCATGAGGAAATTAATAATTTTGTATTCAGAACAGACTCTGAAGGGTATGCAGTCAGGCCCAAGGCCACACACTGAGTGGTGAGGATGAAATGAAATATTGACTAGGACAACAAGAGGGTGCACTGTCCATCTTGTGCACTGAATGAAGCCGGGGGGGGGGGGGTATGGAAAACATGATTATGGCCATGTCATTTAAGATGGTACCACAAGGCTCATACATCGATGGCATGAATTAAGGTAGTAAAGGCTGCATGGGAAACTCAGCAATAGAAAAGTAAAAATAGAGCAGTTCTTGATGAAGTCACATGAATGGTTGTTTTGGTGAGTGGGAAAATTAACCAGGGCTTCAGGCTGAATGAAAATAAGAAAACAAGTAATAAGGGACTGGTTTTCAGCCTATTATCTGCAGACCGCCTGGGGGTCTACAGACTGTATCTAAGACTTCCTAAAAGGTCTGCATCTCCATTCAAAATTTTTCAGGGGTTCACAAATGAAAAGTGTTGAAAATCACTGAGCTAAGAGCTTGGATGGGTCATCACCATGGAAGATGAAGTCACCAAAGATGAGTGGGGGAGACTGTGAGAAGAGGAAGATAGAGAGCTATGAATCAAAATCAAGAGAGGAAGGCTGATGGAGAGGAATTGGGTTGATGGTATATAACAGTAACCTGGAGGATGAGAAGAGTCATATTCAGTGCTGCTCAAAGGCAGAGAATAAGTTAGAAAGGGGGTCACACTGTGATTTAATTTTGTTCACATATTCTTATTTTCATGATACTAGCTTTGGAAAATTTAATAAAAAGTTATTTATCTTCACTACCAACTATACAACTGAGGAGCATCTGTGAAATTCACAAACATGAGATATTTGCCTTAAGGTTAACTACTAACATCAGTGGGAACAATCCTGCAAGCCCCTTCACATATGACACTCATATGGAAGTTAGCATGAGTTTGGAAAGCTTGATAGACAGCCTCCAACTGCTACTGAAAAATCATGGCAGATAAGAATTATGTTGATGCAATTTTAACTATGGGCATATCAGTAGGTATTATTTAAAATTAACCTTGAATTACATTACTAGTATATTAAGGTAACTGTACGTTATAAACTACTGAGGTTTACTTTTATTATTCAGCATGAACAGCAATAATGAATAAAATTCATATATTAAAAATGTAAGGCATTTATTATGAAGAATTCACCACATTTTCTTTTCATAGTGCTTGCTAAAGACTACAGCATCTCCTTTTTTCGCAAAGGGATAAAGTATACAGATTTTTTCTACCAAGGCAATCAGAATCGCTCATCTTAGACTGTCAAACTCACCACAATATTCTCATGAGAGTGAAAACTTTTTTTCTTTAATTTCTTTTTGTCTGTTAGCCCAGCATGGCTTCTGAAGATTTCCTCAAAACGAACCTTGGTTTTTGCTTTTGCCTCACTCTCCACTGGAAAACAAAGTCAAAATAAGATTAATTGGCTCAAATATTTCGATTCATTACAAGAGCTCATTTGCGAGTACGGGACAGTTTTTCCACTACAGATGAATTACATTTATCAAGATTTTTATTTTGACTTGTGAAACTAACTGAGATAAAGTTCCCACTTACAATGGCAACCAGATGAACTCAAAGTAGCAATATACGTAGAATCATCTACTTATTGTACATGATGAGATAATTCTCAAATATACTGTTTCACCAATTACCTATTAATTTTATAAAATTTACAAATGTTAAATAAAAAAGTCATAAAACAAAACATAACATAAAACAGCCATAAATATTGAGCAATAATTAATCCTAGGTGGCACTAAAGATCAATAGATGGGAGTATTTGAACATTCACACATACTTCTAAGAATATAATGAATTAAAATATAATGAATTAAAAATGTAAAAGTCCTCACCTGGTGGCATTTTCAGTGCTATATTAAGAGAAGTTCAATAAACTACACCTCCCTTTTTCAAAGTACAGCATTCTGTAAAATACACATCAACATTCAAAATGTTTTAATTAACAATATTAAGTTATGTACTTTATTCTACAAATTTATTAAAATTCTAATGTCTGTGTTCGCAATACTAAGAATATAAGAAACACTGATCTAAATAAATCTAAAATGCAATGCCATTTATAAAGACTAATACAAGAAATTCTTCTCACCATATAACCAGAGTGCTATGCAAAAAGATATCCATTTTCCTTTAATTACTGGCATCCTCTAAATAGAGATTTTACAGATTCCCTCTTTAAAACAACAACAAACAACTAAGAGTCAATCCTGCACACCCTCCTGAAGCACACAATACTCTCAGTGAAGCGAACATTAGTTTTGGCAAAATGAAGATTGTAGGACTGGGTCCTAAATTCCTTCTCACAAAGCACAAGCTGTATTAGTTCTAAAAGACACTTGACTGGATACCCCAAGTTTAATTTCAAACAACTACCCAACTGTCATTATGTACTAAATATGGTTGGGTGACATTTATTGGTAACAATGATTTTTGTCCCTATACAAAAAATGCCAAGTCAGCAACACCAAAATACTTTACAGTCGTGTGCTGGTTTCACAATTTTTTAATTGAAACAATTATTAAAAAATCTGAAAAATTAAAAAATATTTTGTTTTGACATTTTCTAAAGGCAGTGTTCTGATTTTTCAGTTTGAAATAAAATTTCATGTCAGAATTTCATTTAATCTTATTAAATACCAATTTATTAAAATACTTAAAATCACACTGAAATGAAATTTGACTTTTTGATACACCAAAAATTTCAATTTTTTTCAGTTCTATCCAGAGCTATATTTTCATTATTTTATTTTTCAGACTTGCCAGCAGACCAAAATGTAATTATTTGCACAGATCTAGTAGCCAAAAAAACAGAAAAACAGAAACTATGCATTAACATTTCATCATGTCAATCCTACTTCTTGCTGCAAGGCCAGCTTTTGAGGTGAAACTATGACGACTTCTTTACATTCCGAAAGCTGTTTGAAATTGGCAGGAATGACCAGAACTGGCTTTACATGGGGCACTGAGTGTAGCTTCTTCTGTTGTAAAAATGTACCTCATTTCTCAGCTATTTTTTCCCTGTCAGAAATATCACTTATTTCTGTCTCAGAAACGAAACTAATTTAGTTGTCGTTGTTTAAATATGCATATTTATGGTCACAACACTTAAAAGAAATGAAAATAAAGAAAAATATTTTTAAATATTACATTTCAGGGAGTATTTATTTACAAAAATTTCAATTCTAATATTACTCAAGATTTATTGTTACTATAAATCCCTATAATGTGTCACAACAGAAGACTGCTGCCTTGCAAACAATTCTAATTCACTGTCAGATAGAAACAGAAAACATTTACTACTTTAAGTACAAACCAAAACACTGTTAAATTATACGCTGGAGTCTATCATTTATATTTTCTTTTGGGAAGTAAGGAAGGATTTTTTTGTGATTGATTTTATCCTCCCAAGAGACCAAAGACCAAGAAAGTAACATACCCTCAAGGTTACAAAACGGAATAACTGAGGTAACACATAGGACAAAAACAATAAAATACGCATCGCTCATACCTGCTTTGTATCTGTCTAATGGCTGAAATACCTTCATAGCATTCAAAAATACACTACAAGCAAGGTTCACGTGCAAATAATTTTGCCCTATGATCATTTTGCCAAGCATTCTCTACAGGCCAGGCTGGTCTCACCACTACTTCGTTTTCTGGAGCGGAGTCCTATAAAGTGCTCAGATCCATGGGCTTCCCTGAAGACTACCACTCTACCCACCACTCTTCTGCAATATTAATACTGTTATTTTTATACACTGTAGTTAGAAGACAGAATTATATAACATTTGACACGGAGCCTTCAATCAACAGTATGAGAAGTGTAAATATAACCCATTAATCTACAGGGGTAAGAACAAGGATGTTCACCCCATGTAATCTCATTTTAAAATAGCAGAGATTTAATCTTGGGTTAAAGTTCAGCAATCAGAGAAATCCAAAATGACTAAAAGGTGCATTTTTCATGGGCTCATAATACACGTTAATATATTCTTTTACCCTATCCGTTATTTTTCTAGCCTATTAACATAAAGCAGTTTCTACCAATAATGACAAACACACATACCTCAGTACAGTTACATTCCAGACACCATGATATAATCAAGGAACCAGAAATTAACAGCCAGAGATTCTCAAATCTTTCCGTATTATCCTCCTGTAGATTCTCTTATTTTCTCTGTCTAAACTATAATTTTACAGTATAATTTACAGATTCAGATGCTGCAAAAATTATCTTCAGAATAGCAAACTAATCATTATCTTTTGTGTTTATAGACATATATAGAAGCAACAATATTATTAATATTTTACTCTTCCATAACATGTTCTAAGATCCTAAGGTATATACTGTACTGCACAGAAAAAAAAATACTTATTTCCACAACAGAAATGCAGTTCTATCTGGTTATAATAAAGCAGAAATGTATGTCTATTTTAAATACTACACTACAGGAATGGAAGAATTCCTTATCCAGTATAAACCACAAAACAATACAAGTAGATAGACCATAACTACATGATTAGAATTTGATCAGACTAGCTTCTCTAGGCTCTTGCTAAAAGCGAAATGTGATTTTTTAATGACCACAAATAGACACGACTTCAGATTTTATTTGTTTACATCTCACCTGAAAGATAGCATCCACACAGCAAAATTCTTCCCAACACTGAACTGGGACACTGATTCAGAAGACTGGCCAATTTCCACACCATCCTGGGGCACCCTTACCCTAGGAGGTTTCCAATCCAAAGGATTCACAGGTACAGCTGCTTAGCCTGAGACCTGACAAAATGCAACCCAGAATTGTATGACAAAATAGCACTAAAATGCAAACCATTCCTATGTATCACCTTTTGTTATACAAAACCAAAAACTGCACTAATTTGATTCATTCTCCTCAATAGGATACTTTAGTAAGAGAATGAATAACTACACACATTTCCTATAGCCTTATTAGTACCATCTAGATGTTAATTTGGCAACACCAGTTAACATAAATTTTCATTTCAAAGAAAGCATAGAATTAAAATATAGAAAAAATCTTAAATGAATCAAACTGTACCACAGAACCTCTATGGACAGAAATTTCATGCTTAAATAAGAACACAGTAGTAGAAATATACTACCAACCACCTGAACAGGATGTGACAGTGACTGAGAAATACTGAAGGAGATTTGAGAGGCTACCAAAAAAAAAAACAAAACAACAACAACAACAACAAAAACCCACTAATAATAATAGAAGATTTCAGCTATCACTATACAGACTAGGAATGCATCCTCTCATGAGAGATTGTAGAAATAAAATTCCTACAAACCAAGGGTGTCGCTGCTGCTGGGCCCGCAGAGCTCATGGCCTGCATCGCTCTGGGCTAGCCCTTTCCCAGATCTGTCAGCTGCAGGAGCTGGATCTGGCTCCGGGCCACCTGCCACTGACTGGAGCCAGATCAGGCCTGCACAGGTCACCCAGCGACAGTGGCTGAAGCCAGATTGGGCCCTGGGGTGGGACAAAAGATGGGGCCTGGGGCCAGGTCCCACCCCTTTTTTGGGGGCAGCAACACCCCTGCTACACACCATTAATGACTGCTTCTTGGAACAACAGTCCTGGAATCCACAAGGGGAAAGGCAATTCTCAATTTTGTGCCAAGGGCAGCAGAGGAGCTCAGCCTGGAAGAGAATATAGCTCAGAGGTCAGCAACCCAGAACATAAGAGCAGCCAGTTTTAAAAATTCCTTTTATAACCAAGTGTTTTGAAAGTTGCAATGGGTTTAGCCCCCTGGGGAGGGTGGAGGGAGCCTGGAACCAGAAGAAGGACCCTGCAGGGTCCCCCTGGGTGGTGGGGGACCCTGGAGTTAGGTGCGGGATACCCGCAAGCTCCCCCTGTGGCTGGGAGTCCCAGAGCCACAAGGGCGCATCCAAAGTGTCGCATATGGCACCAGAGCTGCACTTTGCAGACCCCTGATATAACTGAATCACTCAATAACAGGGAGCATACTGGTCACCAGAAAAATACCAAACCCATCACAAAAGCATCTGACTTTAAAATGGGTAACTACACAAATGATAAAGTTGGCTAAATAGAAATTAAATGGAATAGTCACAAAGAGTCCCGTAAGCTGCATGGAAATAATTTAAAAGCACTATAACATGTTCAAACTAAATGTATATCCCAAGTTGGGGGGGGAAAAAAAGTAAGAACCGAAAAAAGGCCAGCACCCCCAAACAACAGAGTAGAAGTGGCAGTTAACAGTAAAAAAGGTATTCTTTAAAAATTGGAAGTCAAATCCTACTGAGAAAAACAGAAAGGAACTTAAACACTGGCAAGTCAAGTATAAAATAAATTATGCAGGCCAAAAAAGACTTTGAAGAACAAAAAGCAAAAGACACAAAAATCAATGACAAAAACATTTTTCAGTACGTCAGAAGCAGCGAGGCCAATAATAAATAATAAAAGTAATAATAATATCATCAAAGGGGATTCTGAACATTCAAGAAGGCAGAAGCAGCGCTCAGAAAAGACAAAGCCATTCCAGAGAAGATAAATGACTTCTTCGTATCCACTTTCACTGCAGAGGATGTGAGGGAGATTCCCCACTCTTGAGGCATTCCTTTTAGGTGACATGTCTTACTATTCCAGACTGAGGTGTCAGTAGACTTGGTTTTAGAACAAACACATAAAATAAACAGTAATCACTCAAGAGTTCTGAAGGAACTCAAAAACAAAACTGTAGAACTACTAAGTAAGTAAGTAACCTATCGCCTAGATTAGCCTCTCTACCAGATGAGTGGCAGACAGCTAAGGTAAAGCTGTTTTTTAAAAATAAGTTTCTGAGGTAATTCCGTCAATTACAGGCCAGTTACAGCCTAACTTCAGCACCAAGCAAATTTTTTGAAGTTATAGTAAAAATCAGACCTATTAAAAATAAAGATGAACATAATACATTGGAAAAGACTCAACGTCAATCTATTAGAATTCTTTGAGGGACTCAACAAGCATATAGATAAGAGTGATCCAGTCAACAGAGTGTACTTAGGCTTATAAAAAGCCTTTGACAAGATCCCACACCAATGACTTATTCTTAAGCAAACTAACCAGATATGGTTAAGAGGGAAAGTCCTCTCTTAGATCAGTAAACGGTTAAAAGATAGAACCAAAGGGTAGTAATAAATTATGAGTTTTCACAATAGAAAGAGGTAAATATCAAGGTCCCCAAGTAATTGTTCTAGGACCTGCGATATTTAGCATATTCAAAAGAGATTTAAAAAACTAAGGTAAACGGTCAGTTGGCAAAGTCTGCAAATGTTACAAAATTACTGATGATACATGAGTCCAAAGCTGACTGCAAAGAGTTACAAAGGAACCACATAAAAGTAGGCAACTTCACAACAAAACAGGAGATGAAATTCAATATTGATAAATGCAAAGTAATAGTATCATAGAAATGAAGATATGGAAGGACCTCAGTAGGACATCAGGTTCAGTCCCCCATAGCACTGAGGCAGAACTTTGTATTATTTTAAACTCTCTCTGACTTTGCCTAATCTGCTCTTAAAAACCCCCAGAGACAGAAGCTCCACAAACTCTCTAAGTAATTTGTTCCAGTGTTTAAATATCCTTATGTCCAGGAAGTTTTTCCTACTACCTAACTGTGTCAGGGTGAGCCTACCCTGCACCAGAAAAGCCCAGCACACTTCCCTGGTGGTGGAAGTCTTGCCCCTTAAGCCCTGCTGGATATGCTCCAACTACTGCCCCAATATAAAAAGAAGCAGCTCAGTTTATTCAGGGCTGAGCAACGTGGAGGAAGAATGCATGCTGAAAACTCTCGCTAGGGGCCTGGGCTGTATCTCTCAGGAGTGGGAGCCTGAGCCCCCCCTACCCAGAGCAGTTCACATCTACCATGGATGCCCTTATTACTGACTCTGGCTGTGGCACTGTGCTGCCTGGCCCCGGGATACCTAACCGGATTGGGCTGACCCTAACGCTGCCCACAAGAATGCCTGGTATTGATCCAGATTACAGAAGCACCTGTTTTACTTGTGCCCCCTTGGACTTTCTCCACCAGTGAGTGATGGCACGGGCCTACCCTGTGACACTAACCTAAAACTCCTTTGCTGAAATTTAAGTCCAGTACATCTTGTCTTGCTCTCAGTGGTTAAGGAGAACAATTTATCACTCTCCTTTCTGTAACAAAATTTTATAAACTTGAAAAATGTATGGAATTCCCCTAGTCATTTCTTCTTCAGACTAAAGAAATGTCTTTTTTTCCCCCAATCTTTCCTCAGAGTGTTTTCTAGGCCTTGAATTATTTTTCTAGCTCACTTCTAGAATCTCTCCAGTTTGTCCACATCCTTTCTGAAGTGTGGAGCCCAGAAACGGACACAGTTGAGGCCTTATTAGTGATGAGTTGAGTGAAAGAATTATTTACTGTATCTTGCTTACAATGCTCTTACTAATATACTCAAGAATGATGTTCACCTTTTTTTGGTGATAGTATAGTTGACTCATATTTAGTTTATGATCCGCTGTAATCCCCAGATCCTTTTCTGCAGCACTTCTTAGGCAGTCATTCCCCATTTTGTGTTTGTAAAAAAGATCACTGCTTTTTTAAAGCACGCTACTTTACAGTTGTCCTTATTGAATTTCATCTCATTTCTCCTGTTTATTAAGATCATTTTGAATTTTAATTCTGGCCCTCAAAGTACTTGTAACCCTTCCCAGTTTGGTATATAGTTCATAAACTTTATAAGCTGTGACACAGTCAGGCCAGAGGACCATAAAAAAGGATGCTTGAGGGTAGATATGTGAGCCTCACAATGGAAAAGATATCCAGAGGTAGGGTTACCAGACACCAAAGCCTGGAAAAGAGGACACATGGAGAAAAAGCAGTATTAATGTAATAGTCTTCTGTTTTTAGGGGGCCCTGGAATGCTTCCCCCTAAAAACAGGATGTTCTGGGGTGTTCCAGCATACTTTAACCCCTGTAAGTAAAAAGCCAGACAAAATCATGTGTTTTTAAAATGCTAGCTGGATGGAGGACATGAAGGTACAAAGAAGGACATGTCCTCCTTTTGCCTGACATCTGGTAACCCTATCCAGAGGGGCCAATTTCCAAAGGGGCACCGTGTTAGTCTAGTCCAGCAAAAGAAGCCAGGAGTCCTGTGGCACTTAAAAGACTATCAGATTTAGTTACCGCATGAGCTTGCGTGGGAGAAAAATCCTACTTCTTTGTCAGACATTTTGAAGAGGGGCCAAAAGGCCCTTTTTTCTGCAGGCAGGGAGATGACTGCAGCTTAATTAGACACACACTTGAGGCCAGGCAAAAGCTGTTCAACCCTATTAAAAACCCAGCCTGGCCTAGCAGCTGGGGCAGACAAGCTACCAAAGACACACAGAGGCCAGGGCCGCCGCTACTGTGAGGCAAGAGACAGACACGGCTTCAGGTGACAATTCTTAGGGGCAGCTAGGCCCCCCTGAAGATCAGGCTGGCTCCTGCCTCTTCAACTCTTTCCTAGCAGCTCATTCTGTAAGTTCACCCATCTTTGAAGCATCTGAGGAAGTGGGATTTTCTCCCATGAAAACTCATGTGAAAAATAAATCTGTTAGTCTTAAAGTGCCACATGACTCCTTGGTTGTTTGTTTTTTCTTTGTTTTGGTTTGGTTTTGGGGGGTTTTTTTTTGTTTGTTTGTTTTTTACTGTTAGTCAACCTGCAGCTTAAGTCATGGAGGCAGTGTGCACTTTAAATCCCTCTGCAGGCAGCCGCTGGAGATTTATGAACTTTGCAAAACTGTTTTCAACCTCCATGAATGAGATGGGGGGGGAGGGGGGCGCAAATCAAAATCTGGCTTGGGGCACCACACCTCCTTGAGCCAGCCCTGCCAAAAGCAGAGCTTTTCCCCAAACCAGGAGTGCACTCCTTCCTCCCAGGGGAAGGAGAAACTCAAGGCACCAGCCTGCGAGGAGAAACTGAGCTTGCTCAGCCCCAACTTGGCTGGAAAAGCCAGGGCCTGGTCCTGCCTGTGGGGCGGAGAGGGCTGGATGCACTGAGAGCTGGAGGAGGTCCGTTTGTGCCCACAGACACGGCCTCCCTCACATTTCTGTCCAGCTGGGTTTCGGCTAACTAGCAAAAAAACGTCGGGGATTCTGGCCAGCCCCATGAAGTACCTGGTGTCCGGGGATTTCTCCTGCGGCTGGGGCAGAGGCGAGCGCCCGGGAGCCGGGTCCTAGCAAGGAGCCGAGGCGGCCAGGCAGCTGCCTGCAGCACCGAGCGCAGCGGGGCAACCGCCTCAGGCTCTAGGCGCGGCCGCACCACAAGCAGGGCTCCGTTGCCATGGCAGCGCCGGAAGCCGCCCGCGCTGTTGCCAGGGCAGCGCCGTGCCGCTTCCTGCCCCTGGGGTGCTCAGAAAGCTGCAGCGCCCAGCACTGGGAGAGGAGGGAGCAGGCGGCCTTCCGCCTCCCTGCCCTTGCCAGGCGTCCCCAGCCAGTTCCCCTCCCGCCCTCCGCTGTCATCTTACCCCTGGGGCCAGCCAGGGATGGGGGGGCCCCCATGTGGCATAGGGGGACCCCATTCTTGACTCCTGCCCAGGGAATCCCCCTGCCTGCTGCCCCATGCATC
>ML682021.1:15465332-15551804 GCA_007922195.1 Podocnemis expansa
GGTGCTAAGCACCCTGGGAGGAAGGTCAAATGTTGTTTCAGAACAGTTTGTTCGGAAACAACATGTCCCCACGGGGTTGTTTCAAAACCACTGGAAGGAGGTTTAAGCCGTTTCAAAACACGGCTCCCATTTTGAAACAAGGGAACCCCTTGTTTCGAAATGGGAGTACATCGTCTGGACATGCTGTTTCTTATTTCGAAACAACCTCTGTTGTTTTGAAATAAGAAGCCTGCTTGAACACACCCTTGAAGTCCAACATTAAAATTAGTGTCCATAAGTTAGAACTGATAGAACAGAGAGTCATTCTTCTCATTGAATTTTATATCTTGGTTGGTTTTGTTTTCAGTACATATTGCCTGCTTATCTTTACGTAGCCCCAGAAAAGGGGGGGGGGGGAAGCATGATCCTTTCAACTACACTGCCATATATCTTCAGGCACTTTTATTAAGTAATCACAGGTGAGTTAAATTGTTTCTTGACCTTTGCTTGAAGAAAAAGAATTCTTATGGACTTGATCATACACTGCCCTTATTCATGAGTAGTTCTAATGATTTCTGAAAGATTAAGGCCTACATCTTGTCATATGCAATTATTGAAGTGCGTTTTGTTAACATCAGTACAAGTATGACACTGACATTATCAAAAGTAAAATCTGGACGGATTGCCGGCTGTATCTCCTCAATTCTCCAACCTGCAGTTCTTTTTACACCGCTTTCCTGAAAGAGTTACCACTCCTAGTCTCATCACAAACAGCCTCCAGCATGCAGTTGCTCCCAGTTATGAGCACTATAGTCAGTTACTCTTAAATTACATTGCAGGGCAGCACCAGCAAATTCCCAGTGCCAGACTCTCTCCAGAAATAAATATACATTTTGCATTGCTCTGTTCTCTCCTGAACACTGCAGACTTAGGCATAAAAGCCCATCATTTTATTAATAGAAGATGATATTCACAAATCCTGTTATCCCAAATGGAATTTTCTACAAATACTTTGAACTCACTAGTTTACATAAATCAGCTAAACATGTTTATTAACTACAGAAAGATAGCTTGAGTGATTACCACTAATGAAGCATAAAAGTCAAGAAAATAAAAATAAAACATGACTAATACTTAACAGCCAAAGTGAATTCAAACCAAAGTTGTCCTTCATGTATTTCAGCACTCCTACTGGCTGAATTTCTTTCCGCCAAGATCCCTTCCCCCACTCCAAAGCTGTTTCTTTTGTTCTTCAGGTGCTTTAGATACCATGGGTAGAGAAAAAGGGAGAGAGAATCAGGTGTACCTGCTCTCTTTATAGCTCTCTCTTCTTTGAGACTTAGCTCCAGCTGAGGTTTAGGAGATGGAAATTCTGAATGGAGGGGACTCCCCCAGCTGTTTCTTTGTCAGTATGTTGATTTTTGCTAGCATCCTATTTCCTGTCAAAGAATGTGCACTGAACCAAGTGCTGGTCCATTTGATTTTGTTGACACCTGGCTCTGGCTTTGGCATTGGCTAGAGATCTCTTGTCTCGGGTGAACTGGTTTTGGACCACTCTCAACACTTGGAACATGTCTTAGTAGTATCATATAGTAGAATCTTATAATTTTACATACAATGTTGCTACACATTTACCAAACAATAATGAGCAGCATATTATGTATTTTCAACGGATACCTCCCAAGATATACTTTCTACAAAATGTATCATGGTCTTGTAAAAGGGGTATATAAGGTGTATAAGGATACAGACTGTCACAGACACCTTAATCATTTTCTTAACACTTCCATTTGGATCTCACAAATCCTCAAGTTACATCTTAGAGATTATGGCTCCTCTTCTGCCATTTGTGAGGCGGTCAAAATTCTGTTGAAGGTCTATGTCTAGACTGCAGGAATGCAAGTCAAAGTAAGGAAAACCATCACACATTTGCATCACAGAAGAACTTAAGGGGAGACTAGCAAACAATAATTTAGTGGTTCTGCCACTGCACTCAACTAGAGCTGTCAATTAGTCACAGCAAATGCAAGCTATTAACACAAAATAAAATAGAATCATAAGGTTGGAAAGGACCTCATGAGATCATCGAGCCCAACCCACCTGGGGCTTGAACCCAGGACCTGCTGCAGACTAAACAGAGGTGCTAGCCACTAAATAGATTAACTAGATTTAAAATAGTCATGATTAATTGCAGTTTTCATTTCACTGTCAAACTATAGAATATCAATTTAAATTTATAAATATTGTGGAAGTTTTTGTACACTTTCAAATAGATCGATTGCAGTCACAACACAACAAAATGCACAGTGGTCACTTTATATTGTTTCTCATTACAAATATTTGTATTGTAAAACCAAATAAGATTTTTTCAATTCATTTCATAAAACTACTGTAGAGCAAACTTTTTTAAAAGTGCAGTTTCCAAATGTAGAATTATTATTTTTTATATATTGTAATTTCACTTAAAACAAACCAAAGTGCACTCAGTCCTCCTTTTTATTCAGCCAAACTCTTAAATAAGTTTGCTTACATTTACTGGGCTTAAATTCTCAGGGATTATTTCCTGGAAACCCCCACGTCACACTCAGGTTCTGGACTTCAGATGTGAGGCAGGGAGCCTGAAGGCATCAGCCCCACAGGATGTGGGTAGGGCCAGATTAATTAGCCACAGAGCCCCAGATGACTCCCCACTTCGGGACCCCTACCTGGGGTCTCAGACTCCCTCCGTGAAGGCCTGTGGGTGGGTCATCACAGGGGAAGGGGCCTGAGGGTGCTCTGTCTCCAGCCGGTCTGCCCCTGTGGGTCAGTTGGCCCATGGCACAGCCTCTGGTGCAGCTACCCAGGGCTACAGGCCAAGAAGGCCACACTGAGACCACACCCTGTGGACCAGCTTGCCCAGGAGCAAGGCATGAACATAGACCCCAGTCTCTAGCTCCAGGACCCTGTGTCAAGGCTTTTTCCCCACTCTGGCACTCTGAGTGCAGAAGGTGGGGCCCTGCAACAGGCCAGAAAAGCCACTGGCCTTAAAGCCTGCTCTTAAACGTCTCCAAGGCCTCCAATTCCTGGCCTTGGAGTGGTATCGCTGCCACCACCCAAATGCAAAAAAACCTCTTGAGACCCAGGAAGGCGCACTTGGGAATTCCTCCCTTTGAGGCACTTGCAATCCTCTTTATTCCTCTCTCAGGAAAGTGACTGAACCCCAGCTGCAATATGAGCTGGAACTGGAACAGGGTTCCCTCTAGTAGCTGCCTGCGCAGTCTAAGGCACGGGCACACAAACCTCTTGCCTTTTAGGACACAGAACCAGAACTTACTTGAAAGGTAAACTCTTTAATCAAAAAGAACAGATAATAAACACAGAGAGTTGCTTCTCTGGGAATTAACTTAGGTAGTTACAGGGTAGTGGGAGGGGGGGTTGGGTACATGTGCTCAGCACAGAGAAATCCAAAAAACAAGCCAAACACAAAGAAAATACCCTGACCGCATCTAAACAAACATTCCCTGTTCTACTCACGCCTGGTCAGTACCAGACTTAACTTATCTCTGGTAAGGATGTTGCTGGATTCTTCCTCAGGCCCCTCTGGCCTCCTCCTGATCCTTCCAGGAGCTCTGCTGCCTCCAAACAGGCCCAGGCCAGGCTGCTGTTACCATTCAAAAAGCTGTGCTTCATTCCTATTGGCTGTCCTGGGACTCACTGACCAGAGTGTTAACCCCTTCCTCCCCAAGGGTTACTACACCCTGCTCCCTGTGCTGGCAGGGCAGGAGAACTCCTAGTACTCCCCCCAAGCCCTACTGGCACTGAGCAGTATGATTGGGGAAGGAGCCTTAGGGATTGGAGCCTGAAGCCTCCCTTTAAGCCTAGGCCTTCAGCCCCTGCATTAATTTAGCCCTGGATGCAGGTGGGGATGTGCTAGACTTCCTGCAGGTTTGAGAATATTTGCTGGAGAGCTCTGGATGGCTGCAGCTGAATTTAAGCAAGCCCTACATTTAGAAGAGATAATGCAGCCCACTCCTGAAAGTGAGAACAGGTGTTCACAGGGCACTGCTGTACCCACTGTTGCAAGGTATTTAAAGACCAGCTATGAAGAGTCATTGAATGTTTAGCATTCTGGGCTGTAGGCTCAAAAATTTACATTTTATTGGTTTTGAGTGCAGTTATGTTAAAAAAAAAAACAACAACTGACATTAGTAAGTTGCATTTTTACAATAAAGAAATTGCATTCCAATACTTGTGAGGTGAAATGAAAAATAGTATTTCTTTTCTTCATCTTTACAGTACAAATATTTGTAATAAAAAATATAAAGGAAGCAGTGTACACTTTGTATTTTGTGGTGTTACTGAAAATGTAGAAACAGATCCAAAATATTGCTCCAGGGTCTAATAGGGACTTTAGATTTTTCTCTCATTAAAATTGATGATTTGACTTCATCTTTCTCTGTATGCTGTTCCTCAGTGTTTGAATCTTTACAACTGCTTTGATTTGCTTTTACAGTGTGACCTGTTCCCATGACTTACACTTTACTGCATTTATTTCCTTCCGTTCTGTAAGTTCCCCCATCTTCAAAGTGCCTGACAAAGTGGGATTTTCTTTCACAAAAGCTCATGCAATAAATGATTTTTTTAGTCTTTAAGTGCCTCAGGACTTCTTGTTTGTTTTGAAATAAACTTAAATTAGTATTCTATTAATGGTGATTAAAATTGCAATTACATTTTTTAAATCTCACAATTAATGGTGATTTTATAAAAACTGTTTAACAGCCTACCCTTAACCTCACACTCATATACAGGGTATGCTTTGGCCCCATATTGCCACTACAGGGGTTAAAGTAAGGGGGAATGCACCAGAAGGCGATTCCAAGGCTGACCATTTTTAGGGGCCAGCATTCCAGGGCCCCTAAAAATAGAAAAATGGGGTGGAAAGCTGTGCTCCAGTGCATTTCCCCTTAAGCCCTGTAGGCTGGCCAGCAGGGAGCTGTGGCAGTCTGGGAGTTTTTAAATCTCCCGCCCTGAGCATGTCAGATGCAGCCACCGCCCCCTTGCCACCCCATGGCTATATATGCGGCCGCCACCCAACCCCTCCTCAGACCCTGAAAGTTGCCAACTCCGAGTTGCGGGGATGGTGGGAGGGTTGTGAATGAATCTGAGCAGACCATCTCGAAGGACAGTTACTGGTAAGTAACCCACCGTTCTTCTTAGAGCACTGCTTGGATACATTCAGTAATAGGTGACTGCTAGCCGTGCTCGTGGACGGTGGGCGGAGTTGGCTCTGGCTGCCTTCAGCACTGCTTTTCCCACAAAGGGTAGCCGCCCCCCAAGCCAGCTAGGTCCCTCGGAGGGGCCTAGGGTATCAGCATCAAAACCGAGGACCAGGTAAAGAGCAGCCTGGGCAGGAGGATCTGACCCAAGTGGAGGATAGAGGGCCTAGTGAGAAGAACCTTGTATGTAGGGTTCTGAGGAAAAGCCTGCAAACTTGAGACCCTTCTAGTCGAGGTAATTTCTACCAAAAAGTCTACCTTCCAGGGAAGGACCAGTAAAGTACATGAGTCCTACTGTGTTGGAGAGCCTACTGATCTGCACAGAGGAGAAAGTCCTAATGTCACCTTAGTATGAGACTTCAAACAGAGACGCATACGAGATTATGATCGAGACAATGACTCAACATGAAAATCTGAGCAGTTGGCAATGCCGAATTGCTGAGGTAAAAGAGCCCAATATTCTGGTGCTAACCTTGTTTGGTGTGTGAAGGTTGCGGGAGAAGGTAGCATAACCCTGGAGCTATCCATCCACTAGCTGCAGATACAGAACACTGCGAGACACAAGGAGAAAGGGAAGGATGAAGGGGAAAACCACGCTTTCCCTAGTCCAGCCAGAAAAAGCGCAGGGAAATCAGGGGCAAGAGAAGACTGCCGATTAGGATGCAATACCTGCGCAGTTGGCTAAAATTGCCTTAAGGTGACAAGAGTGCTTAGCCGCAATTGCAGTGATGGTGTGACCAGCCGTGTCTGGGCAAGCTACACCACTGATAAGGCATCTCATGAGGCCGAGGTGCCTTCACTGAAGGCATCGTAACCCTCCTAGTGTTCTCGTGGGGGGGAGCTGTTAAACACTTCAAGCATTACGCTGATCTAGAGGGGACATCTAGTAACCGAGGCCTGATGGTCAACGATTTGCCACAGGCACAGAGGAGAGGGAACTTGGCTATGGGACAAATGCCCTTCTCTGTGGCCATGGCCCCTGTACTATTTCCCGTATTTGCAGCACTGATGCATGCAAGGGCCATAGTGAAGCGTACCTATCAGTGACGCACCCAGTGTCATAATGGACAGAGCCTGGGGATCCCAGTACAAGGGTTGCAAAGAGAAAGATCTCGAGGTTCCAGGGCACAGGAAGGGAAGACTACCCCCATGAGATGGGGCGGGGGTGTGTCACCAGGACAAGGTGCAGCCCTGGCTCCCCCTTTCCATCCCTTTTCTTTCTTTCTTTCTTTCTTTTTTTTGCACTAAGAAGGGAGTAGGGAGATGACCAAGGGGGGGGGGTTATCTGGTTTGCTGAGATGTGGAGTCACTACTTGGTATTTCAGGATGGAAGTGGTAACATGTTCCCGCTGTCCTTGCAAAGGTCTCATAGCTGCCTGGCACCGAAACTTTATGCATGCCAAGAAGAGGCTACCTCTATTGCTTAATGGAACCCATGAGGTAAAAGCGCAAGAGTCACTGGAAAGGGTGACCGCAGTATTACCAGTACCTTGGGGTGGTTGCTCTAATGGGAAAAGATACCCGCTGGGTAAGAAGTTTCTGGGGAAAAAAGGTCAGGGAAGTGCCTAGGCCAATGTTTGGAATGAATATTTACAATTGGCCTCTGGGTTAGTATCGGGGCCTGATGGCGAAAGCTGGATGGAAATTTCATCCCACCTGAAGGGAAGGAGGATAGCTGGTCCACAGAGTAAGCTGAAGGCAGGTAGTCTAATGGGAAGATGCCCACCGGGTAAGCAGGCTCCAGGGAGCCACACAGGCTAATGTTCGCAATCAATATTTACAACTGACCTCTGGGTCAATGTCAGAGGGAATGACTGCCAGAGTTGGGTGGGAATTCATTCTATGAGAGGAGAGAGGAGACAAATGGTCCACAGATTACTCAGCCCCATCACGAAGAAGGGGCGGGGGTAGACTGGGGCAGTGAGCCTGTGCTGTCCGTTAACGGTTGGCTACTAAAGGTGTTCCCAGCAGCCATAGGGTGCTCACTGAGTGGCCTTAGGTCACTTGCATCTAACCATGAAAAACAAAAACCCCACTGAGGACTAGGGGACAAAGCCCTGTGTCATAGGCCCCAGAATACCTCGGATTTCCCAGCAAAACAGCCATGTAACCCACCAAGAGGTTTAGCTAAAATATTAGGGGAGCAGAACTCCTTTCCCACTAAGAGTAGGAAAAACCCCTTTTTCAATTTGGGAAAGAGAAGGAAACATGGAGGGTCAGGCCAGGGGCTCTGCTGTGATGAGATACTCTCGTGTGCTCACCCCAAGCTGGAGATAGGTTGGTGGGGATTGTGGCTGGGGAAAGGGTTAATAACCCCTAAAGTCTCTGATCCGGAAAAGAGGGGTTGGATCCAAGGGGCCGGGCATCTAACTGCCTGGTACTGCTGTTCCAACCTGGCGCCCAGGAAGGGCAACAGTGAGTTGACCAATCCCATAGAATCACAGAATCATAGGGTTGGAAGGGACCTCATAGGTCATCTAGTCCAACCCCCTGCCAGAGGCAGGACCATTCCCACTAAACCATCCCAGTCATGGTTTTGTCCAGCCGGGCCTTAAACACCTCCAAAGATGGAGATTTCACCGCCTCCCTTGGCAGCTCATTCCAAGGCTTCACCACTCTCCTAGTAAAAAAGCTTTTTCTAATATCCAGCCTCGACCTCCCTAACCGCAGCTTGAGACCATTGCTCCTCGTTCTGTCCTCTGTTATTACCGAGAACAGTCAAGCTCCATCTTCCTTAGAGCATCCCTTCAAGTAGTTGAAGGTTGCTGTCAAATCCCCCCTCAATCTTCTCTTCTGCAGACTAAATAAGCCTAATGCTTTCAGTCTTTGCTCATAGGGCTTGTGCTCCAGCCCTTTTATCATTTTGGTTGCCCTCCTCTGAACTCTTTCTAGCATATCCCTGTCCTTTTTGTAGTGGGGAGCCCAAAACTGAACACAATATTCTAGATGTGGCCTTACGAGTGCAGAATAGAGGGGAATGATCACATCCCTTGATCTGCTGGTAGTACTTCTTTTGATGCAGCCCAGTGTACCATTGGCCTTTTTGGCAGCAAGAGCACACTGCTGACTCATATCTAGCTTCTCATCCACCATGACCCCCAAGTCCTTTTCTACACTGCTGCTACTTAGCTGAATGTTTCCCAGCCTGTAGCTGTGCATGGGGTTTTTTCGTCCCACGTGCAGGATTTTACACTTGTCCTTATTGAACCTCATAAGATTTCTATTGGCCCACTGTTCCAATTTATCTAGGTCTCCCTGAATCCTGTCCTTGCCCTCTAACATGTCTACTGTTCCCCCCAGCTTGGTGTCATCTGCAAACTTACTGAGGATGCAGTCTATTCCATCATCCAGATCACTGATGAAAATGTTGAACAGAACCGTTGAACAGAGAGTTGGGTGCATTTTAAAGAAACCCTGCTAAGGGCACAGGAAGATACAATTCCGATAAGGAGAAAGCACAGCAAATGTGGAAGGCGCCCACTGTGGCTTAACAGAGAGCTCTGCACTGAGCTGAAGCATAAAAAGGACGCTTACAGGAAGTGGAAGCTAGGACAGATGACTAAGGAGGCATATAAAGACATTGCTCGGGACTGCAGGGATAAAATCAGAAAGGCCAAAGGACAAATGGAGTTGCGACTAGCAAGGGATGTGAAGGATAACAGGAAGGGGTTCTACAAGTATATCAATAACAAGAAGAGGATCAGGGATGGTGTAGGTCCCTTACTGAATGGGGCAGGCATCCTCGTGACAGAGGATGAGGAAAAAGCTGAAGTGCTCAATGCTTTTTTTACTTCTGTTTTCACAAGCAGGGTCAGCTCCCAGCCCACTACACTAGGTACGGGGGACTGGGGAGAAGAAGAGAGGCCCTTGGTGACAGTAGGTCAGGTTAGGGACTGCTTAAAGAAACTAGATGTGCACAAGTCCATGGGGCCGGATGAACTGCATCCGAGGGTGCTGAGGGAGCTGGCTGATGAGATAGCAGTACCGTTGGCCATTATCTTTGAAAACTCGTGGCGAACGGGGGAGGTGCCAGAGGACTGGAAAAAAGCAAATATAGTACCTATCTTCAAGAAAGGCAAAAAGGACGATCCAGGGAATTACAGACCTGTCAGCCTCACCTCAATCCCTGGAAAAATCATGGAGCAGCTTCTCAAAGAATCCATCCTGAAACACTTGGAGGAACGTAGAGTAATCAGGAACAGTCAGCATGGATTTACCAAGGGTAAATCATGCCTGACCAACCTCATCGCCTTCTATGATGAGATGACTGGATTTGTGGATGCGGGAAGAGCCGTTGATGTCATATACCTTGACTTTAGCAAGGCTTTTGATACGGTTTCCCACAGCATTCTCATTGGCAAATTAAGGAAGTATGGGTTAGATGCATGGACTGTAAGGTGGATAGAAAACTGGCTAGAACAACGGTTTCAGCGCGTAGGAATCAATGGCTCCATGTCAAGTTGGCAGGCAGTAACAAGTGGTGTGCCCCAGGGGTCGGTCCTGGGGCCAGTTCTGTTCAATGTTTTCATTAATGATCTGGATGATGGGATAGATTGCACACTTAGTAAGTTTGCAGATGATACCAAGCTGGGGGGAACGGTAGACACCCTAGAGGGCAGAGACAGGATTCAGGGAGACCTAGACAAACTGGAGCAGTGGGCCAAGAGGAATCTCATGAGGTTCAACAAGGATAAGTGTAAAATCCTGCACTTGGGACGAAAAAACCCCATGTACTGCTACAGGCTGGGGAGTGATCAGCTAAATAGCAGCACTGGAGAAAAGGACCTGGGAGTCATGGTGGATGGGAAGCTGGATATGAGTCAGCAGTGTGCTCTTGCTGCCAAAAAGGCCAATGGCATACTGGGCTGCATCAGAAGAAGTGTTGCCAGCAGATCAAGGGATGTGATCATTCCCCTCTATTCTGCACTAGTGAGGCCACATCTGGAATACTGTGTCCAGTTTTGGGCTCCCCACTACAAAAAGGACATGGACAAATTAGAGAGAGTCCAGAGGAGGGCAACCAGAATGATCAAAGGGCTGGAGCACAAGCCCTATGAAGAAAGACTGAAGGAACTAGGCTTATTTAGCCTGCAGAAGAGAAGACTGAGGGGGGATTTGATAGCAACCTTCAACTACTTGAAGGGTTGCTCCAAGGAGGAGGGAGCTCGACTGTTCTCGGTAGTAACAGAGGGCAGAACGAGAAGCAATGGCTTCAAGTTACAGCTGGGGCGGTCCAGGCTGGATATTAGGAAAAACTTCCTTACTAGGTGAGTGGTGAAGCATTGGAATAAGCTGCCTAGGGAGGTGGTGGAATCTCCATCTCTGGAGGTGTTCAAGTCCCAGCTGGACAGAACCGGCCCCAGGAACGACCCCTGGGGCACACCACTCGTCACTGGCTGCCAGCTAGACATGGAACCATTGACTCCTACACGCTGAAACCGTTGATCTAGCCAGTTTTCTATCCACCTTATAGTCCACCTATCCAACCCATACTTCCTTAATTTGCCAATAAGAATGCTGTGGGAAACTGTATCAAAAGCCTTGCTAAAATCAAGGTATATCACATCAACGGTTCTTCCTGCATCCAGAAAACCAGTCATCTGATCACAGAAGGAGATGAGATTGGTCAGGCATGATTTACCCTTGGTAAATCCATGCTGACTGTTCCTGATCACTTTATTTTCCTCTAAGTGTTTGAGGATGGATTCTTTGAGAATCTGCTCCATAATTTTTCCAGGGATTGAGGTGAGGCTGACTGGTCTATAATTCCCCGGATCCTCCTTTTTCTCTTTCTTGAAAATAGGCACTACATTTGCTTTTTTCCAATCCTCTGGCACCTCCCCCGTTCTCCATGAGTTTTGAAAGATAATGGCCAGCGGTGCTGCTATCTCATCAGCCAATTCCCTTAGCACCCTTGTATGCAGTTCGTCTAGCCCCATGGACTTGTGCACATCCAGCTTCTTTAAGCAGTCCCTAACCTGACCTTCCATCACCAACGGCCTGTCTTCTTCTCTCCCACCTGCCACACCCATGGTAGTGGGCTGGGAGCTGACCCCGCCCGTGAAAACTGAAGCAAAAAATGCATTGAGCACTTCAGCTTTTTCCTCATCCTCTGTCACAAGGATGCCTGCCCTATTCAGCAAGGGACCTACACCATCCCTGATCCTCTTCTTGTTACTAACATACTTGTAGAACCCCTTCTTGTTATCTCTTACATCCCTCGCTAGCCGCAACTCCATTTGGCCTTTGGCCTTTCTGATTTTATCCCTGCAGTCCCTAGCAATATCTTTATATGCCTCCTTGGTCATCTGACCAAGCTTCCACTTCCTGTAAGCTTCCTTTTTATGTTTAAGCTCAGAGCAGAGTTCTCTGCTAAGCCATTCTGGCTGCCTCACATGTTTGTTCTTTCTCCTAATTGGAATGGCAACTTCCTGTGCCCTTAGCAGGGTTTCTTTAAAGTATACCCAATTCTCTTGGACTCCTTTCCCCTTCAGATTAGCTTCCCAAGGGATCCTGCCCATCAGTTCCCCGAGGGAGCCAAAATCTGCTTTTTTGAAGTCCAGGGTTTTTGTTTTGCTTCTTTCCTTCCTTCCTTTAATCAGGATCCTGCACTCAACCATGTCATGGTCACTACTGCCTAGCTTGCCATTTACCTCTACCTCCCTGATCAATTCTTCCCTGTTTGTGAGCAGCAGGTCGAGTGGTGCAAGGCCCCTAGTTGGTTCCTCTAGCATTTGTACTAGAAAGTTCTCCCCAACACTCTCTAAAAATTTCCTGGATTGCCCATGCACTGCTGTATTGGCCTCCCAGCAGATGTCAGGGTAATTGAAGTCCCCCATGAGCACCAGGGCCTGTGATCTAGAAGCTTCTGCTAGTTATCCATAGAACACTTCATCCACCTCCTGCTTCTGGTCTGGTGGTCTATAGCAGACACCCACCACAACATCCCCCTTGTTGCTTTCCCCTCTCAGTGTAACCCACAGACTTTCTACTGGCAGGCTTCCACTTCCATAATGGAGCTCTGAGCAGTCATAGAGCTCTTTTACATATAGTGCTACTTCTCCCCCTCTTCTTCCCTGCCTGTCTTTCCTGAACAGTTTATACCCATCCATGGCAGAGCTCCAGTCGTGCAGACTATCCCACCATGTCTCCGTTATTCCTATAATATCATAGTTCCTTGTCTGCGCTAGTATTACCAATTCTTCTTTCTTATTTCCCAGGCTCCTCGCATTAGTGTATAGGCACCTAAGATACCGGGTCGATTGCCCTACTTTGTCATGTTGATTTCCAATTCTATTACATAAACCTCCTTGCATTTTTTCTTGGAGTCCTCCTCCCCCACTCTCCTCACATATTGGGGCTTCAGTAGAGCACTTAAGACATTCCCCATAAGCTCGAGGAAGGGGAAAAAGGAGATAGGGCCCCAGAACTGCCATGCAGCCACTGGTCAGGGGAGGCCCTGTTTTGTTGCTCATGTTGCAGGACACCAGGGTTCAGTAGCTGTGGGACCAAAAGGCGGGAAAAGGGAAACCCCTTCAAGTGGTAGGAAGGGGAGACAACCTGAAGATCTCCACCCCACTATTGGGGGGGGGGGGACAAAACTCCTGCCAGGGGAGGAGGTCGTGAAGGTTCAGAGCCCACTTAGGGGCAAAACCCTTCTGAACATGTGGGCTTGGGATGCACGGAACCTGGAGGTGTGGCCTTTGCAACTAAGCAAACATGTGTTCACTGAAGTAACAATAGGAATGCTGAGGGAGGAGTCGCTGTCCCTCCCAAGCTGTATAGGGTTACCCTGGTTTTTGCCCTGTGTGCCCACGAGGTGGAGCAGTGAAGTGCCGAGCATGAAGAAATGGGAGGGGGGCTTCCCCTGCCAATAGGAGAAAACCCAGCGAGAAATAACAAGTGGCACCAGATAGGAAGGGAACCTTTGGCAGATGTTTTTGCACCCACTACTCCAGGTAGCAGATGGAAGTGTGTCAAGGCCTGGGGTAGAATGTGGTCCCTGTCTAGAAGGGAGACCAACGACCCTCAGCCAGAATGGGAGTTTCCAACCTCCGGTGAAGGGAAGGATCTCTTTGCAGTGAGAGGAGGAGTGGCTCCGGGACGGGAGGAAACTCTCCTGACTGGGATGGAACCAGGGGCATTGCTGGAGCCAGGCACACAGGGCCCATGTCCCGAATCCCAGCGCTAGTGCCCTGGGTCCTGCGGGGCCCCGCCTCTCCTGGTCTCTGGCTGGAGATCCAGGGCCCACCCACCTGTGGCAGCTGCGGCTGCTTCCCCAAGGCTGGGCAGCCCTGTCCCCGGCCAGGGATCTGGGGCCTACCCACCTGCGGCTTCTGCTGCCACTCCCAGCTCTGGCCCCAGCCGGGGATCCGGGGCCCGGCCGCCTACAGCAGTGACGGCCACTTCCCCAAGGCCAGGCGGCTCCATGGCCATGGCTGCCGCTCCTGGCCCTGTCCCCGCCCAGGGGCATGGCCCACAGCCATGGGGTGGGGCCCGGGCCGATGCCCCAGGTCCTTCCCTGGGGCAGCGACGCTCCTGGATGGAACCTGGCCACAGGGGTGAGAGCACTGTAACTCGGCCACTAGGCCAAAAGGAAGGCTGAATCAGGACAGGGACGTATAATTCCTAGAGTTGGAGGGCGGGTACAGACCCTGAAGGGGGGAGGCCCAAGTACTTAATTTCCCCCCGGGGGTCCTGGGCAGTAACGATCACAGACTCCGTCTCAGCCAGGAACAGAGTCTCGCTGTCAAAAGGGAGGTCGAAGATGACCTGCTGGGAGGCAGGGGATACCTCCACTTAGCTAGGCCAAGCTGCACACCAGAGGGTCACGGCTGAGGCCATTTTGCAGGAGGCTGTGTCTACAGCATTCCAAGTCAATAGGAGAAGGTCTTGGGATGCTATCCTGCCCTCCTCCAGGAAGGCATCATAGTCCTCCCTAGCCTCCTGTGGGAGTAGGTGCCTGAACTTATTCATTGACTCCCACACATCCATCACATACCTGCTCAGCAGGGCCTGATTACTGGCCACATGCAACTGGAAGGCGGAGGAGGAATACACCTTCCGCCCCAGAAGATCTAATTCCCTTGCATCCCTTGATGGCAGGAAGGGGTCACAGGGAATTTGCCCTGGGCCTAGCACCGCTTCCACCCCCCCCAGATGATACTGGGCAGTGGTCAAGGGAAGGAAACTCTGTCCCTGGGACCTGATATTTGAGGCCTGCCATGTCCGATACTGGGGGAATGGAACCCAGGCTTCGCCTGTGTGACAAGGTGAGATAGGTTCCCTGGAAGTGAACACTGGCCCGAATAATGTGTCAGTGGGCTCCGCAGGGGATTGAACTTCCATCCCTGCATGGCCAGCAACACATCGAAGAAGATCGAAATGCGCTGTGAGGTCTCCTGTGTAGGTGCATGGCACAGGGTTTAGGCCTCTGGCCAGTGCCAGAGGAGCCAGTGCCGAGATGAGCTCGGTGGTACTGCAAGGGCCTGACACAGTCTCTTAAGGGGACCATTCATGAGGCTGGTACCTAAAGGGTGATGATGGCAGGAGCCTAGGATGGGGCCATTTAGACTTTGAGGCATGCCCCTCCGGACTTGAAGGAGGGGAAGCTCCTCAGGACCGCGAGGATGGTGCTGGTGACTTCAGGGTGGTATGGTGCCGGGGAGAAGGCTCAACGGTACTGGGGCTTTCACGCATGGGTTACAGACCCAGTGTTGGGGAGCTTGGTGCCGAGACTGGAGACGGTGCCACTTCGGGGAGAGCCAGCCCATCGAGGCAAACGCTGGTTTACCCCTCCTCCTGGGGGGTACCAGAGACGGCGGTGTGGGTAATAAGAGGGGTGCCTTCACTGCCTCGAATTCCTCTGGTGTCTGGGGGCAGCGGCGCCGACTCCTCTTGGTCCCATGATGACTTCCGTGAGGGGGACCGGGATCAGCGTCAATGTCATTGTACCAACATCGGTAGTGAACTAGTCTTTTTGCGCTCTCTGAGGGAGAAGTGCGCGGGAAGGCTCTGGTGCCAAAGAGGCACACAGTGCCACAGGAGATCCCGAAGCCTTGGGGGTGGGCTTCCGCTCTTGCCCTGAGGCCAACGGACAGAGCCTTTGCTCCCTGTCCCTGATTGTCCTGGGCGTAAAGGACAGACAGATGGAGCAGGAAGTGACCAAATGGTCTTCGCCCAGGCACCGAAGGAACTTTGCGTGGGGGTCTTCCCATGGGAAGGCCTTGCCACAGGCAGCACAATTTTTAAACCCTGACATGGCAGGTGGCAGAGGGGAGCGGTGTTGCTGCTCTGATGGATGCTCGGAAGAGGAGATGCTTTTCTGTGGAACGATGTCCGCAAAGTGGTGTTCCCAATTGAGCTGCTGGCTCATAAAAAGGAAAAGACAGGCTGCTTGCACAATTGCAAGGAGTGGGCAGTTCCATGAACTGTTGCTGAGGTGGATAAAATGGAACTGAGGAGTGGCCTGCCAGTGGCCACATATATAGCCATGGGGTAGCGAGGGGGTGGTGGCCGCCAGCCCTCTCCTGACAGGCTAGGGCAAAAGAGTTTCTGACCAATCGTGCTCTGCGGCACAGATACACTTATTACTGAATGTATCTGAGCAGCGCTTGAAGAAGAACCTGTCACTTGCAAGAAGGAACCACTAGGTGTCCCTTGGAAGTAGAAGATAGAAACAGGCTTTTGTGCAGCAAAAACAATGGTATTCCTGTGGCACCTTAACTAACAAATTTCTTTGGTTATAAGCTTTTGTGGGCTCCAATCCACTGCATCAGATGCCAAAGAAATTCCCAAAGAACTTTTGTTAGTCTGTAAGGTGCCATAGGACTCCTGTTGTTTTTGCTGTACACAGACTAACACAGCTACTCTGCTGGAGGCTTTTGTGCAGGTCCTCTTAGTGGGCACCCAGACTAGAAATGAGGTTCAGAAAAGCCTTATTTCCCCCCCCCCCAGAGGCCTACTAGGAAAAACTGAAAAGTTCAGGAAAAAACAAAAAGAAACTTGTGAAATATTTTCTCAGAATGAAGTATGAAATAATTTTTAGAATATTTAATAGAGTATTGCTGCACTTCATTCCTTTCCAAAAACTAATAAGTATTTCAAATGAAGATATAGTTCAAAACTTATAGGATTAGTCAATTACAGTTCCTATATACTTGTAGCCTATATGCCATAGTTATCTTTGTAATCCTCTGGACATGTTATAGTCCCAACTCAGCAAACTGTGCAAGCAGAAAAAATAAATAAAGCACTGTCTCATAGTACATATTCACATTACTGCAGTCGGATGCATTTCACATGGTCTAAACCAGGCTTTTAATTCTTTCATGCAGTTGGGGAAACTGGAAAAATGCTGTAGAAGAAAAAAAGTTCTAAACATGAAAAATGCTCATATTGTAGATGCCGTCTTTAAAGAACAAGAAGGAAGAAAAGCATGGTAAGAATAAAATAGTAACACTGACACTCTCTAGCAAAGTGAGAGGGAGAAAATGATGTAATTTAAAATTTTATTAAATTTCAGTCATCACTTTTTCTGGAATATCTTAAAATTAAGATCTTAAAAGTATACAACACATTAGCTGATGATATCTTCCAGATTTACATGCAGATGCTACAGCCTTTTTTTCTACAGTCACTATCAATCAGAAAAAGTATTTTTGTCAGACATTGGTCTGATTTTAGGGTCAAGATAAAACCAACTGTGTGTGAATCTAAGTGCATCTCTACTCACAAGTCAGGAAGAAGTAAAAGCAAAGGACTATTTATAGATGGGAAGAATTATAGATGTTCTTGTAAACCTCATAGATCCATAGTTCAAAGGTAGTAATGTTAATTACAACAGTGTTGTTACATTTAGTCTATATATGATGATAAGGCACTATTAAAGATTCTGGTATTTACGATAAAGTTTGATATATACTCATATTCACTGTTGCTCTATAATGTTGTGCTTTGTTATTGACATTAGAATGAATATGTGTAAGGACATTCATTTTCTAAGACTTTATGGAAACACAAGTTTCCTCTGTATCGATAGGATAACATCAGTTCTCTGCACACATTTTTACAGATATAAATTTTCTTCTCGTTTGCAAGCCAACAATATTGATTCTTTTCATTTTCAACATTAATTTTTTTCTTACTTTAGAGCTACATCAACAGGCAACCCCCCCATAAATACCTTAATGTACAGCTCAATTGCTAATACTTGATATATTTGTCATTATTCAAAAGTAACAAATTTATACTTTAAGGCTACAGACAAAATCCTGTCAATTTCCAAAGGGATAGCCATGTTAGTCGAGTCCAGCAAAAAAAACCAAGGAGTCGTGTGGAACTTAAAGACTAACAGATTAATTTTTTGCATGAGCTTTCATGGGAGAAAATCCCACCTCGTCAGATGCTTCGAAGATGGGTGAACTTACAGAATGGAATGAAAATAAATGCAAGGGGGTGTAAAACATAAGATCAGGTCATACAGTAACAGCAAATCAGAGCAGTTGTTAGGTTCAAACTCTGGGAAGCCTGAAGACAAAATCCTGCACACAGCAATGCTTTTGATGGGCTAATTACATATAATGCAGTTTTCATTTTTAAAGAATGAAATAGAGTTTTGTTTCAATAAAGAAATTTACATTTTTCCCAAAGTTTGTTTTTGACTAAACTAGCCAAAGCTGTATAAGCTACCTTTGAAATTGCAGTTTCTGGTACTGAAAACTTGAGAAACCAAAATTTGAAAAGAAAACCTATTCCATTTAAGAGTCTTTTCTAGAGTCTTAAACTCTGCCAGTTTCTGGCTTTCAAATGCTTTCAAGCCATGATTGCTTTAAGGGTATCTGCTAGTTGCTGAGGCTTGGACTGAGGCTGAAACTTAAAGTTAACAAACCACTGAGATCTAATATTATTAGAGATGTTAAGGTTTCTAGATTTTAAGTAGTAATTTATTAATTTTAAATGGATTGTAATCCCTCATTTCAGTTTGTATTCTAGTATGTTATCCTTGCTGATTAGCAGTGTATAGTGTAACATAGTATGTACAACTTGAATGTAAGGAATTAGTTCAGTCCATTTGCTCAGTTGCCAGAGAATGGAAGTTTGGAGTAATGGGTTAAGGTCCTGCCCATTTTCTTATTGGGTGAAATCCTGTTTTTGTTGAAGTCAATGGACATTTTGTCATTGACTTCAATACAGTCAGGCTTTCAGCCTCTGTGTCTCCTGAGGTAGGCTCTATAATCTGTGCCTCATTGTCCTCATCAGTAAAATAGGACTAATATACATTAGATCGCCAGTTATATTCATTAGAACATGGGTCAGCAACCTTTGCCGACCCCTGTGCCGGTCCGTCCTCCCCAACCCTCAGCTGGGTCAGTGGCCCCCTCTGCTGAAAAAATGTGACAGCTGCCTGAAAATTCAGCAGCGGTCATGGCTGGAGTGGGAGTGCTTCCCAGGCATGGGTCCCCAGGCATGCCTCTTAAAGAAGCGGCTCCTTTCAGGAGTTGCTGTGCATGCTGCAGAAGGAAGATGCATGGAGTGGCTCCTTTGGGGAGCACCACAGTACAGAGAGGAGCCACTCCGGGCAGTTTTTTCTGTGGCACATGGGAGGCATAGGCATGGTGGGACCGTGTCCCAGCTGCACCTGAAGGAAGCTGCTCAGAGTGGCTTTCGGTGGCAGGAAAGGCAATTTCTGTGGTACTGCAGAGGATACCACTCTGAATGGGCTTGGGTGCCACTGTTGGCACATGTGCTGGGGGTTGCGTGCCCCCATATTAGAATATATGTGAAGCAGTTTAACGTCTCAGAGAAAGTTTTAAGAAGCATGTATAATTATCCACCTCACCACTAGGTGGCAGTATATCAACACAGCTAATTTCTCAACTATTATGCAAGACTGGCTCTTACATTTAGGTACATATAGAATTACTATTTCACTTATACAATTATGTAATTCACTGGCAGTGTGGCTACATTTTAACTATTTTCATATTATACGATACCATTTAAGGGAGAATAGCTAAAAATGTTCTTATTGTCTCTTCTAATTAACATTTCATTTTCAGATTACTTTCCACTTCAGTCTTCCTTTACAAAATCCTATATATTTTTATTCTTTTGTATGTATTTTACCAGCCTTTTAAAAAAATCCTCTTGAAACTAGGATGCATTTGGAGTTGTTGAAGGACTTTTTGTTTGTTCCATCTCAGCCACTGCACTTGTGAGGCAGGTCTTTAATAACTATAGTCAGTACACAAAACAAAACAAACCCATTCCAGGGCACACAGTATAATGTCCCTCCCCAGGCTCAGTCCTTTAAACAGTCCAACTAGGCTCATCGTGGCTTCTTCAGTTAGGCATGTCCTTCTCTCTAACTCTCCTTGGGTTCAGTCCCTTGTGATTCATCCATTTTAGTATCCTCAGCTGGGGGCCTGGCTTCCTTTGCAAGATTCCTGCTATATGGCTGCCATTCAGTCCCTGGGCCTGTTTCAACACCTTTTCTCAGGCACTTTCCCCATGGCATCTGGGAGGGTGGGGAGGAGGGGGCAGACACTGAGGCCCACCCACTATTCAAGGCTCAACCCAGGAACCCACTTGGTAGCAGCCACAAGCCCCATTCCATTAACTGGATTCCCTAGGGCCACTTCTCCATAGCCCTTATCTTTTAAACAGGCTCAGCAACCAGACAAGAGTAGCTTCCTTTCTCCCTTGATTCTTGCCTTCAACTACCTGCCCTAGCCCTTGCTTCTCCTACAGCTAGCCAGGAACCATTTTTTGCCCCTTCACTCTTTGTCAAGAGCTGCTTTGTGCAGCCTTTCAGTGGACAATAATGTGGGACTAGAAACAAATCCACAAGACAAACATATAGGCTAAAAAGACAAAGCAAGCAACCAGAAGCACTCTTCATTTCTCAGAGCAGAGTGAACTAATGCTTCCCTGAAGCTACTTTTATAAGAACTTGCTGAGCCCTGACTGGCTGCTCCCTGTAGCCTCTTCGTGATTTTCTGGCACCCTCACAGTCGCTCTAGGCAGCTTGGAGAACCCTTTGCTACTGTCTTTTTCTGGCATGGAGTGCAGCATGGTCACCAGACCTCCAAGAGGGGGTTCAAGGCATTGTCCATTCTATCGCAGATGTGTTTCATGTTGCCACTTGCAACAGAAAGACTATATGCAGTAACAGGAATCCCAGTATTTACCTTTGGAAGTGCTTTTGCAATGCAGCCCTGCCTTTGTTAGCTTATTATTCTTTTTTGGAAGAATCTTACTAGAGCTTCACAAAAAAAGTTGACGACGAAACCTAACACTTTGAATTTACTTGGTTTGGTTATTATGTCTATACTGAGCCTACATTTGTTGGAAGGAAGGTATGCTGATTGTCCATGATTTATGGTTTCACATTGAAACCAAGAAAATTTCCTATTATTTTCTTACTAACACGGGAGTCATGAACCTGTGGACTTAGCCTGTTAACAATTGATGACACCTGCTAACACCTGGGAAAATCTAAGTGCTGCTGACTTTCTTGCAAGTGGCTCATGAACTCCATCTGGGTACAAGAGGAGAGTAGTTCTCCGTATAGATGGTAATCTGTATGTGAACAGGTCTGAGGTATGAAGTTTGGGGAGGAGGCTTAGGCTGGAGAATACGTTGGTTTTATATTTTAGCTTGTCAGTACTGCCAAACCCCCCAAAAACGAGGGAGTGTTGTGGCTGATTTTCACTGAGATTTGAAACACAATGGAAAACCAGGTCAAACTCAGCAACTTGAACCAAGTTTCACTTTGAGATATTGAATTCATTTAAACCTGAAACCCAGAGTGAAAACTAAACTCAAAACTTCAAGTGGTCTGAACTGTGACTCCAGTGGTGCAACTTAACTTTACAGAAATCTAGGGTAGCTAAACTGCGCATCAGAGAGTCTCTACTGGCTTTGTGTATAACAGAGGCTTTCTCTTGGCACCACATCTGGTGTCTGGCCACCAAACTTGAAAACTGAAATATAGCCAAGGCTTCATTTCCCAAGTGATTTACTTAAAACAATTGATCTTGCCAAAGAAACATGAGAACTGTGAGGACATGTACTCTGTGATTTCAGGCAATGTAGTTTGGCACCTCCAAATTTCATTTTCTGTTCAAATGAAATCAAAATTTCAGTAAAACTTGGTTAAGACTGCATCCAGCTTACCAGAAATTTTTTTTTTAAGAACTTGTTAGATGAAACAAAGACTTAGTGAGCAGAACTGAATAAAATGCATGTTTCTTAGAGAGGAATGTGCAGCTGAAAGCATTTTCGATTACGCTTGTAGTCTTAACCCCCTCTCCTCCAACCAGTGCGCATCCCTTCACTTCTCCTCCTCTTCTATCGTCTTGAGCAAGAAATTTGAACTCATGTGGTTTTAAACATACTTATCTCACTACTCACTTTCAGGGCTGTCCCTAGGGGGAAGCGGGGCCCAGGGCGAATCAGTTTGTGCAGGGCCCCCCCATTTTAAACTTTGCAGGCAATGTTCCCTCTAAGCCAGTGGTTCCCAACCTGTGGTCCAGGGACCCCCAGAGGTCCACGGACACATTGCAGGGGGTCTGCAGAACCTCTCCCTACCTGGGGCCGGAATCCAGCTACAGCCCTGATGCTCCCTGCCAGGGCTGCCTTTCCCTGTCTGTGGCTGTATCCTGGCAGGGGGATGGAGCCACAGCAGCTCCCCAGCAGGGGCAAGGGCAGGGGACCACAACTGCCACGGCTCAGCTGTCCGGTGGTGCGGGCAATGGTGATGGCAGCGCTGCTCACCAGCTGTCCTAGTGGTGCAGGCCAGAGTCTGCCCATGCAGGCCAGATTACATAATCAGCTGGGGGGGGGGGTCCGCAAAGATTATTTTTGTTACAAAGTGGTCCCCAACCTGAAAAAGGTAGGGAACCACTGCTCTAAGCTGATGATGCAGCTGAGCAAGTTCCCTGCTGGTTCTCCAGGCCCCAACGGGCTTCTTACCTGCTGCCCGCTGGCTCCCCAAGTGCATCCATAACTTGTTCAGCTGCACCATCAGCTTAGAGGGAACACTGGGCAGTGTCATAATTTTTCTTCAATAAAATCATAAATGTCTAGCCCTCAGGCTAAAAAGTTGCAGAGAGAAGCAGAAAAACATGACCTGACTTTATCCTAAAGGCTCAAAAGCCAGAAGTCAAAGAAAATAGCTCCCCCTCATTTATTATTTTTTTAAACATCTCTTTATTTTTAAGTGAGTTTTAATGATATATTTAAGCCAGATTTGTGACTATTTTTGATGTTTGGGGTAGGCAATACTGAATGTGTCATGGTGATATTTCATCAACCTCACAGCCAAGTGGACAGGAGTATCTGGAGGTACTCTTCTTTGTGGTTCTAGTTTTCTGTTCAAGATGGGCACACAATTTTACAAGTTTAATAATTTTTCTTAGATTGAGTTTTTGTTAAATTGAAAATTCAGAGAGAGAGAGAGAGAGAGAGAGAGAGAGATGCTATTTTTGGATGATATCAAGAAATAAATCCAGGTCCTGTCTCACCTTAAAGCACTGGATTCCAATTGTCTAATGCATGTTATTTCCTTTATGCTGCCTGACTCTCTCCTTTCCTATCTTATTTTAATATATGTATTCATACATTCCTCATTAGTTTGCAGGTGATCTAAGTAATGAAACTCAGGTACTGTTTGAGGATGAGAGGAAGAAACAAGGGACCCAAATTTGGCTTCCTCTCAGATACCCTGATGTAAAACATACAAGAAGTCTTGTGGCACTTTTAAAGATTTTAAAGATTTTAAAAATTTATTTATTTGTTAGCTTGTAAAAGTGCCACAAGACTCCTTGTTTATTTTAAATCAGGGATTCCTTGTTTGTTTCACTAAACTTAGACCCACACGGCCACAGGTGCTTTCCTCTTTGCCATGCTTTGGAACTAGTGCTCTGACTGCAATCAGTGACAATGCGGCATACATACAGTACAGAAGGAAGGACAAAAAACTTCTTTAATGTGTTGATTGATGGCCATTAACCCTAAAAACCCAGTATTTCCATATAAGTGCTAGCCTGGGGTCTTCTCTCTCAGGTATAACAGATCATTATCTGCACAGAGAAGTTTGCTCAAAAAGACATCCCTGAAGACTGAAAACTCTTGTTAAGTGTAGAAGGAAAAAAGTTCCTTAATATCTCGAACGCTTTCTAGAGATGCTGATGTAAATTCAAAGAGAAGGTCCTGTTTTGTAAAGGTTGGGGATGTGACATTCTCCTGACTTTATCCCTGTTTGCTTGAGTGAGGCTGGCTCCATAAGTTTATCTCAACACTTGCCCTTTCTCTTCCCGTCAGGGAGCAGTTGTGGGAAGGTGGCTACTTAAGTCAAGAGTTACTGTAAACAAATGCTGCCTGTCCCAATTCCCTTCCCCCTTCCCTGACCAGCTGGAGCTGCTCCCTGGGCAGGCTAGCTCCTCAGCTTAAAGAAGGTCCCTGCTCCCTTACTCCCGCTGGTTGTGTGGGACCCCCAAAAGTGCGAGGCCCCCCAAAGTGCGAGGCCCAGGGTGGTTGCCCCTTTTAGCCCCCCTTAAGGACAGCTCTGCTCACTTTTCATTCTTTACAACTTCCCATCTCCTTCTCTATGGAAAGCTTCAAGGCTCTGCCCTTGGCAGGCTTCCCCATATATCCTGACCCTCTCTAATATCTTTATCACTAGTATCTGTGGTGTACATTTGTGTGAAGATATTGCTCAATTCCATAACTCTTTGTACATTTTCTATCACCCACTCATATGAGTGTCTTGACTGTCATCTCGTAAATGGAACCATAATTTCCTATTTAAACTTTCTTAGAATTAAATCCTTCCTTGTAAGTAAGTACGTAAGTAAATAAATAAATTAAAATGAAGAGAAGAGAACCTTTCCCGTCTCTTTTCCAATCTCTAATTTCACTGTTTCCTTTGCTAACAGACTGCTTTTAAAGTCGAAAATCTAGGCAGCATCCTTGATCTTCCCACCTCTCTTTATCTTCCACATTCCATTGGTCTATAAAACACTCTGTAACTGCTTTTGGAAAACTGTCTGAATGTGTCCTTGCCCCTTCTAAAATTGTTAGCCTTGCTGTTACCGCTTTTCTTCTAGACTAATACAACTCCTTTATATGGTTTTCCTGAATTCCCACTTTATGACCATAAAAGAATCAAAAAAGTAACAAAAGCCTAGTGAGTGATTAGATACCAGTGTTGAAGACTTTGCTGACTGCAGGAAGTAGATTCTTGTTACCACTGTTCTCTGTCACTGTTTCTATGTCAATACAAAGCAGGGGAGGGGGGGAAGTGTGGGACAGACGCACAGCAACCAAACCACAAAGACAAAAGTATAGGATGCAAAAACATTGTGACCAAAAGCCTATATATGCAAAAACAATTCAAGTGGAAAACTTAGTTTGCAAAAGCATCACCAACCAAAGTATTTCAAAAGAGAAATATCAACATTCATTGATTTATTACTGAGTTAATCAATTAGATTCTTTTTACTAGTTTATCTACTAGACATTTTGATTGGCAGTGTTTTTGCAAAGTATGTATGATTTTATATGCTTTGCTTCTCTGCTACGTTTTTGTTCCCATAATCTTTTTTGGGCAATGTGTTGGTTTTGGGTTTTTTTTTCCCTTGCTGTGTACTTAGGTTCCTGTGACCCAAGAAGTCCTTAATGCCAAATAATAAGACTCTTACAAAATTTTGCTTATTTTGCTATGTACATTCCGGTTCGAAGACTCTCACGTGAGGTCTTACATGAAAGCTGGGGTCACAGTGGTCATTAATATTGTTGTGAAATGTATATACCGATATTGTGTAAGAAATTTTGAATATATAATGAAAATGTGTTCTCAGAATCTGTTTCAAGATATGAGTCACTGGCAAAGTAAGAAAACATGTTTTCTGTGAGATAAATGTTTGTTCATGTATCTCTCAGTTGGGATGTAAATTAAGCATTATAAACTTACACAATGGATCTCCTCTTATATACAAAATCAAAGAAGTGAAATCAACAGGAAAGGGTCATACAGTAAAAACAAGCCACAAGTAGCTATCCTGTCTCTGATAAAGACAATGAACTTTGGGGGCTATAAATAGAAAGCAAAGAAGACAGCCCTTCATTCTGAACCTAGAAAATAAGGTGGTGGTGTATTTAAATCCATGAAAATGGGATCTGAGCCAACACTGTTTGAAAAGGTGCAAAAGATTTTGGCTGAGTAACTTCTTTGAACTGGAAGATAACCTAAAGTTTAGTCTCTAGAAAGCATGTTAGGATTTAATTTTATACCTACCATTTTTTCTAAAACCCTTTCTTGCTATCACTTGAACCTTAACTCTTTGATAATAAACGCAGACTTGTTTTACCTATATATATATTGAAGTGCTGTGATATTAAGCAAAGAGTTGATACTGAGTTGAATTTTACAAGCTGGCATTATTCCTGTTCCTCTGAGGACAGCACTCTGCTTATTTCTATGAATAACCAGTGACAGGAATGGGATGTTACTGGGGAACTCTTCAAGTGTCTTGGAATTGAAGTGCGCCTATTGTTAACCTACAAGGCAAAGTAAAGGCTGGTTAAGCCCAGAGAAGATTACTTGAGTATCTGGAAGGCTGGTGTTAGGGAGCTGATTTCAGCTATGTACAAGAAAGACTTGCTCATGCTGGAGACAGGAATAACGAGGTGACACAGTCCCAGGTAATCTGAGAACCATCACATTCCTACCTTGTTTCAATAGTTTTATACCCACATCTATCTCCCTCTCAAAATTGCCCTGTTGGTTTTCACCATCTTCTGTTCACTAACTCTGCTCTTTCTGTCTTGGCTTCCTGTTCATCATCACCTACAGCTTTTCACAGTTGGAGGAATTCTTTTGTATTGCCCCTTTTCTCTGAATCTCTCTTTCACTTCCTACTGAGTCACCTCTTCTATCCCATTTAAAGCCTTTCTTTCCTTCGTAAGTCAACAAATGACTTTCTCTGTGGAACGTGTGTATTACAGTTTAGCTTCTGTAAACTGTATTGAATAAGACACTGACAGTAGTTGAGTTGGCAAACATTTATCAAGATGTGACTCATCTTTGATATTCTGATATATGGAGTCCTTTTGACCACCTCTCACTTTCACCAATATTTTTAAATGGTCTGGATTCTCTTACCAACCTGCACCCACTTTCTTCTGTTTAACCATCCATATTGTCTTTCCTGCTAAATCATTTACTTGTAAATTTCTGGGTGATGCAGGAGAATATTTGAATTCCCCACTCATATGTAACTCTTTGGAATTCCTGTTATAAATGAGGGCTGTGATATGACTTATTTCTCACTCTTCAGTGTAGATTGCCATTAATGGTATCAGTGTTTTTACATGGCTTTTGCAATTTGCTTTTACTGCTTGAACCTAGCTCTTTGTGACATGGAAGGCCCTGACTATCATCTCCCATCCACTATTCAAGTGAGTTACAGAGCCAAAATGTTATTGCTATACATCACAACATTTGCCAACCCATTCCATTTTTTTTCTGAAATTGTATTTTTCTTGTTACCAAACACATAAGAGGCAATATTTGGGACCCATTTTTCCACTGCTTTGCATCCTGTATAGCCATTTATACCAGAATGCTACTAAATCAGAAGGGTAGCATTTATACTCACTTTGAATAGGTGTACATGACTAGAGAAGATGAAGTGTGGTGGAGAATCAAGCTTTTTAGGTTTATGGATGAATTATAATTTGAGAAGACATCTAGAAGAACTTACCATAAAGCAATCCTTCAGGTTTTCTGTTTTCTTAGTTTTTCAGGATGTGTAAATGTGCTTCTTCTGATAACTTTACTCCAAGGGTATGTTCACACTGGTTGTTTCGAAATAAAAGTCCCTATGTCCAAACGACATTTTCTTGTTTCGAAAGGAGGGAGCTCCTCGTTTTGAAACAAGAGCCTCCTTGTGAAACAGCTTAAACCCACTTTGCTTTCGAAAGGAGGGTTATTTCGAAACCAGAGGTTTTGAAATAAGCCATTTGGACATGTTATTTCGAAACAACCCTTGTTTTGAAATAACAAGGACCTTCCTCCCAGAGTGCATAGCACCCTGGGGGGAAGGTCCCGCCCCCCCCCAGCACCCTGGCCAGGGATCAGCACCCTGGCCAGGATGCTCAGTAGGGTGCAGGGGGTTGGAGGGTGCCCCAGCTGGCTTCCCCCTGCTTCCCCTTGCTGGGAGCAGGGGGGGACGGGAACCTCAGCCCCCTTCGCCCCCCCACCCCCAGAAAGGGGAAGGGGGGGAAGCCGGCTGGGGCTGCCCCCAAGCCTGGGGCACCCCACCCCCAGGCTTCCTCTGCCTCCCCCGCAGCCCCTGCCAGGCATGGGGGGGCTTCCTCCAGCATGTGGAGCTTCCCCCGAGCCCCCCCGGGCGGCCCCTGCCGGGTGCAGGGGGGCTTTCTCCGCCCCCCGCGCGGCTTCTGCCCTGCGCGGGGGGCTTCCTCCGCACCCCTGGAAGCCCCCCTGCCTGAGGCCGGACCAGCGGGGGGGGCAGAGGGAGCCTCCCTGCCCCCTGCAGAGGCGGCGGGGGGACAGGGGGAGCCCCCCTTTGCCCCTGGCTGGAGCTGCAGGGGGCAGGGGAATCCTGGGGGTGGGGCTTCCCTGGCCCAGTACAGGTCCTTCCCTCCCCCTCCCCTCTCCTATTTCAAAATAGCATGTCACACTGGACATGCTATTTCGATTCCCTCCTTTTCCCTTATTTCGAAAACACTTTTTTGTTGTTTCAAAATAAGGTGTTTCAAAATAAGGCTTTATTTCGAAACAGGCTTGTTTCGAAACAGCTTGTTTTGAAACAAGCACTTGTGTGTGAACATAACCCAGATTAAGAATTGTTAATGTAAACCATACAGTAACACAACCAACACTTAACTGTAGCCTCCAATATTGAACCTTTGCTGGTTAAACAGTGATCATGTGTGCAAATATTTCTGATTTGGAAATTCCTTCCATAGCTTCCTACAGCACATGATCCATAAGCAAAGAAAAATTTAGATTGACTTCTGCTGTTCCATAGTCAGTTGGAAGACATGCCTAGTGATTTTTCACTTAAAGTATCTATTTAGCCCATATGTTTTACACTTAAAAAACCAAACTAACCACTACAACAGAATCAGAGTGGTATCATCAACGTAGATGAAAGTTCATTTCATTTGTGGAAGCATTCACTCCCATCTAGTAGTGACTATCTTGCAGTTGTGAACTTCAAAACCCTGTTTTGGGGAGGAAGAGAGATGGCCTGGCCTACTTTTACAGTCACCCTCTAAGGAATACTTTTGCCAAAAGCACTTTATGAAAGAAGAATAAAACAGTGGTTTTCCTGTCTGAAAAGTCTGCCCTTATTAGTGGATTGAGCACCACCGATAACTTATTAAAGACAGGATATTTTAATTTCATGGAATATTGACCGTTAGAGTTCTGGTTTCCATTTGAAACACATACTAATATGTATGTACGATATCATCATGTCCCATTGTCAGAAAGGAGGAATAAGCTTTCTGCTACCCTGTAGCTGTTGCTCTTAGGGCCAAATTCTGTAAGATGCTGCGCTGAAGTCCAAGGAAGCTGACAATGCTCCGTCCTCAGCAGGCTCATACCTAGATTTATCTCTCTTTAGGAACAATATCAGTCTCTTCTTTTGAATGGAATCACAGCTGGTCAATTCAAAAAGGAAAGTTTAACAAAGAGTAGTAAAGTTCTGCTAGTAAATCTCTGCTGAATTGTTTTTAACTCTTTCAGTTTGGACTCTTCACTTATTCCTTCATCATGCTTTTTTGTGTAGTGTTTTTTAATGAGCATCCGTGTAATTTGCTTTACTTACATGAACATCAGTAACTGACGTCAGCCAATGACATCAGTAAGGTTATTGATCGGTTACATTAGTAACATTGTCACATTTGGTTCAAAATTTCATAGCATGTACAAACCTTGCCTTGGACTGGGTTAATGATCAGATCTGTAGTCATTTCTATGCTATGTCACCAGCTGCCAGAAATGTTCCAGCTGAAAGGAATGAACAGGAGGTATACAGCAAACAAAGGAGAAAACAGGCTTCAATGGACTTGATTGCTGAGACTGTCTGCTTTGGTTTAGAGAGGACTTTTTAGTTTGTGTGAGTGAGAAGAGCTGTACCTTTAGGGGCCTGAGGACCAAAGCCCAGTGGGAGAAGTGGAAAGGAGCAATAGGGCTACCCTGAAAGGAAAGAAACCATGCTATTTGTCCATTTTGTAAGTGGTAAGATTGGTCAGATTTCTCTGGGGCAAGGAAAAGTCTTCTGGTTGTGGATTTTTCCCCCTGGTGTGTGCAAAATTGTTTATAAAAACCTGAGGGACATGAAGAATGAAATAGAGAAGGAAGGATTTCTCTTCCATGTTTCCTTCTAGAGAATGTTTGTTTGGCTCTTAAGATGGCCCATAAGGTGCAATGCAGACACAAATCTTACTGTTTCATTTAATGGATTTGTGCAATCCTTTTCTTCTAGTTTTGGCTCATGTGGTTTTCATCCTGTGCTTTTGATATGAACTTCCTGTACACACAAACTACAAACTGAAAATCACCTGCAGATACAAGGATTTGCCTTTAGATCAAAGTTGTATGAAGCCAATGAATTTCATATGGCTTTTGTCCCAAACTTTAGCTGCCTAAGTTTCATGAGCCTTGCTTGAATTCTGGATTTGCAAGACTCACATTTCATTAACACTAAGGTACATTGCCAGAGTGGTATAAAGCCACTTCAGTGTAAATGAGAACCAAGCCTTGTAAAGTTCAGTGTTTTAAGATAGCTTTGTATAGGCCCACCCACCAGCTAGTATTAATGGTGATATAATACAGGGTGAAAGAGAATGCTAAAGGTGTTCTCCTTCAGGTTAGAGCATCTGAAGTCTCTGATGGCTGTATTCTAGATGGATGCTAAAGGTCCAAAGTCCCTTTTTGAAAGGAGCAGGCCATGTTATGAGATATGACTCTCATTCCTTCTCTCAGATATTTTTCCTCATGTTCAGGATTGTGCTGACCTTGTTTTAACAAATCGGTTTTTAAAAAGAGTTTATGTCCAAAAATTCATCTGTGTAGCTACTGTGCACATACATGGCTAATTATTTCATTTGGACATGAAAACACCTGCATAAATTGAGCATGAGTGTATATGTATCTACAACGTGAATGGGCACCTATAACTTTGCATGGGTTGTAAATGACTTTTAGAAATAAAAATAACAAAACTAAAAGTTCTGAATCATCTCTGCTTGTGTAATCTTTGGGTGGGCTAGAATTTATTTAATTGCCCTTCTCCAGTGCCTGAAAAGAAATAAACCCCAATTATTATGGACAAGCAGCTAGAGACCTAGGATTCAGTCTTTAAAGGCACTCACAGCAAAGATTGTTCAGTTACCCTCCCCGTTTCAATCCTAATGGAAACAAAACTAATGAATTTTATTAACTACGAATTTTAAAAATCTTATGATGAGGAAATAATATAACTACTGTATACTTTTAACAATGTGGCTGTTTGGTAAATCCACATACACTATTTTCACAGCTTTCTTTTCCACAGTACATAAAAAAGGGAAAAAAGGAAGTTAAACAGAACAGTCACCACAGAAACATAGGCTATGTCCCTACATACATCATTATTTCGAAATAACCCATTTTGAAATGAGTTATTTTGAAATAAGTTAATTCGAATTAACAGTTTGTTAATTCGAATTAAGGGAAAGCCTCCTTACAAAATAGCCCTTGTTTCAAAATGGTTATTTCAAATCAAGGCCGTTTGGACATGCTGTTTTGAAACAGTTGTTTCGAAACAATGGTGTTGTTTCGAAACAACATGTCCGAACACCGTTGTTTCGAAATAACCATTTCAAAACAACGGCTATTTCGATTAGATGTGAGGTTTAATGGTTTAGAAATAACGGTGCATCATGTGGACATGCCACTTCTTATTTTGAAACAATCTCTGTTGTTTCGAAATAAGAAGCCTGTGTGGACATACCCATAGTGAGATAGAAACCCAGGAATTCCCAATGTGTAGATGGAATTCACCCAAATCTCAGTTATTTTCTCTGTTCACACAGTCCGAAGGCTTGAACTGAAAGAAGCAGCCCCTTCTTCTTTGGTAGCAGGAGTGTTCAGTAGAAATCATAGAATCATAGAATCATAGGGTTGGAAGGGACCCCACAAGGTCATCTAGTCCAACCCCCTGCCAAAAAAAGCAGGACCACTCCCATTAGATCATCCCATTCAGTGTTTTGTCCAGCTGGGACTTGAACACCTCCAGAGATGGAGATTCCACCACCTCCCTAGGCAACTTATTCCACTGCTTCACCACTCGCCTAGTAAGGAAGTTTTTCCTAATATCCAGCCTGGACCGCCCCAGCTGTAACTTGAAACCATTGCTTCTCGTTCTGCCCTCTGTTACTACCGAGAACAGTCGAGCTCCCTCCTCCTTGGAGCAACCCTTCAAGTAGTTGAAGGTTGCTATCAAATCCCCCCTCAGTCTTCTCTTCTGCAGGCTAAATAAGCCTAGTTCCTTCAATCTTTCTTCATAGGGCTTGTGCTCCAGCCCTTTGATCATTTTGGTTGCCCTCCTCTGGACTCTCTCTAATTTGTCCATGTCCTTTTTGTAGTGGGGAGCCCAAAACTGGACACAGTATTCCAGATGTGGCCTCACTAGTGCAGAATAGAGGGGAATGATCACATCCCTCGATCTGCTGGTAACACTTCTTCTGATGCAGCCCAGTATGCCATTGGCCTTTTTGGCAGCAAGAGCACACTGCTGACTCATATCCAGCTTCCCATCCACCATGACTCCCAGGTCCTTTTCTCCAGTGCTGCTATTTAGCTGATCATTCCCCAGCCTGTAGCAGTACATGGGGTTTTTTCGTCCCAAGTGCAGGATTTTACACTTGTCCTTGTTGAACCTCATGAGATTCCTCTTGGCCCACTGCTCCAGTTTGTCTAGGTCTCCCTGAATCCTGTCTCTGCCCTCTAGGGTGTCTACCGTTCCCCCCAGCTTGGTATCATCTGCAAACTTACTAAGTGTGCAATCTATCCCATCATCCAGATCATTAATGAAAACATTGAACAGAACTGGCCCCAGGACCGACCCCTGGGGCACACCACTTGTTACTGCCTGCCAACTTGACATGGAGCCATTGATTCCTACACGCTGAAACCGTTGTTCTAGCCAGTTTTCTATCCACCTTACAGTCCACGCATCTAACCCATACTTCCTTAATTTGCCAATGAGAATGCTGTGGGAAACCGTATCAAAAGCCTTGCTAAAGTCAAGGTATATGACATCAACGGCTCTTCCCGCATCCACAAATCCAGTCATCTCATCATAGAAGGCGATGAGGTTGGTCAGGCATGATTTACCCTTGGTAAATCCATGCTGACTGTTCCTGATTACTCTACGTTCCTCCAAGTGTTTCAGGATGGATTCTTTGAGAAGCTGCTCCATGATTTTTCCAGGGATTGAGGTGAGGCTGACAGGTCTGTAATTCCCAGGATCATCCTTTTTGCCTTTCTTGAAGATAGGTACTATATTTGCTTTTTTCCAGTCCTCTGGCACCTCCCCTGTTCGCCACGAGTTTTCAAAGATAATGGCCAACGGTACTGCTATCTCATCAGCCAGCTCCCTCAGCACCCTCGGATGCAGTTCATCCGGCCCCATGGACTTGTGCACATCTAGTTTCTTTAAGCAGTCCCTAACCTGACCTACTGTCACCAAGGGCCTCTCTTCTTCTCCCCAGTCCTCCGTACCTAGTGTAGTGGGCTGGGAGCTGACCTTGCTTGTGAAAACTGAAGTAAAAAAAGCATTGAGCACTTCAGCTTTTTCCTCATCCTCTGTCACGAGGATGCCTGCCCCATTCAGTAAGGGACCTACACCATCCCTGATCCTCTTCTTGTTATTGATATACTTGTAGAACCCCTTCCTATTATCCTTCACATCCCTTGCTAGTCGCAACTCCATTTGTCCTTTGGCCTTTCTGATTTTATCCCTGCAGTCCCGAGCAATGTCTTTATATGCCTCCTTAGTCATCTGTCCTAGCTTCCACTTCCTGTAAGCGTCCTTTTTATGCTTCAGCTCAGTGCAGAGCTCTCTGTTAAGCCACAGTGGGCGCCTTCCACATTTGCTGTGCTTTCTCCTTATCGGAATTGTATCTTCCTGTGCCCTTAGCAGGGTTTCTTTAAAATGCACCCAACTCTCTTGGACACCTTTCCCCTTCAGATCAGCCTCCCAAGGGATCCTGCCCATCAGTTCCCTGAGGGAGACAAAATCTGCTTTTCTGAAGTCCAGGGTCTGTGTTTTGCTTCTTTCCTTCTTTCCTTTAATCATCAACTTGAAGTCAATCATTTCATGGTCACTGCTACCCAGGCTGCCATTGACCTCTACTTCCCTGATAAATTCTTCTCTATTTGTGAGCAGCAGATCGAGAGGTGCAAGGCCCCTCGTTGGTTGCTCCAGCATTTGTACCAGGAAGTTGTCCTCAACACTCTCCAGAAACTTCCTGGATTGCCTGTGCACTGCTGTATTGGCCTTCCAGCAGATGTCAGGGTAATTGAAGTCCCCCATGAGAACCAGGGCCTGTGCTCTAGAAACTTCTGTTAGTTGTACACAGAATGCCTCATCCACTTCCTCCTTCTGATCTGGTGGTCTGTAGCAGACACCTACCACAACATCCCCCTTGTTGCTCTCCCCTCTAAACTTAACCCACAGACTTTCAACTGGCTTGTTTCCACTTTCATAATGGAGCTCTGAGCAGTCATAGAGCTCCTTTACATATAGTGCTACTCCTCCCCCTCTCCTTCCCTGCCTGTCCTTCCTGAACAGTTTATACCCATCTATTGCAGAGCTCCAGTCATGCAAACTATTCCACCACGTCTCTGTTATCCCAATCATGTCATAGTTCTTTGTCTGCGCTAGTGCTACCAATTCCTCCTGCTTGTTTCCCAGGCTCCTTGCATTTGTGTATAGGCACCTAAGATACCCAGCTGATTGCCCTACTTTCCCATTTTGACATTCAATTCTATTGTATCTACCTCCCTGGATTTTCTTTTGGTGTTGACCTCCCCCACCTGCCTCAAGCATTAGGGCTTCATTAGAGCATCTAAGAAAGTTATTTGATTCCCCCCGCATGTTCCAATTATCCTCTCTTCTATCCCTGTAGTTACAGTCCCGGCACCCCCCAAGTTCCATCCCATCCCCCTGGTCTCCCACATAGTCACTTACCTGTGGGCTTTGGTCTCCTTCCCCCTTCAGACCTAGTTTAAAGCCCTCCTCACTAGGTCATGTAGACTTCTTTTCTTCTTTTGCTGGAACCAGCACTATCCAGTCAGTTCATTGATTAACCAGCTCTTAGTCACATGCATATTTGAGGAAACTCAGCTACCAAAGGCTCCAGAATAGGGAGAAAACGTATTGCTGCCCACTTCTGGTTCAGCTTCTCCCAGTCACACATTGAGCACATGGGCTCTTCTCAATGCAACTCCTGTGCCTGTTGCTCTTATGGCATCTGACCACCACAACAGAAAACCTGATGGACTATGGTCAATGAGACCACTTCCTGTTCCAGCAATTTTAGCTCTGGGCATCTAAATCTGCCCAGCAACAGGAACCCAGGTCCAAGAGATCTCGAAAAGCAGTGGTTTTTAAACTGTGGGTTGGGACCCAGTACTGGGTCACAGACCCTCAGGTACTAGAGTGCAGTGCCCCTTGCTGCTGCCACTGAAGACTGGAGAGCATTGGTCAAAGATGTAATTATTGGGTCATGGGAATGAATTATTTTTTTCAGCTGGATCCCAAGGAAAACAATTTGAAAACTACTGGTTTAAAGAGACACTCCCACCTAGGCACATGGATTACACTTACAGGGCATGTCTACACTGTAGGCTCTGTTAAGGTTGACCATGTTAAGTCAGCTTAGAAAGCCCAAACTGAAAACTCTTGTCAACTGCCTGCATCCACACTGGCAGGTGCTAGGTTGATGGAGGAATGGTGCATTGTGGGTAGCTGTCCCACACTGCACCAGAGAAGTGCTCTTCTCTCCTGGCCACTCCTTTAAAACAGGAAGTGAGCACAGCACCCTTTTTAGTGGCCAGGAACTCAGGGAGGGGGCCTGGAGGCCAAAAAGGTTGACTTAAGGCAGGGGTCTCAAACTCAAATCACCACAAGAGCTGCACGAGGACTAGTACGTTAGCCGAAGGGCTGCACCACTGAAACCTTTTGATACAATGATATTGCAAATATCAGTAATAACAGTGTCATTGCAGGCCCCAGGAAATAGCTTTAGGGGCCACATGCGGCCCACGGGCTGCATGATTGAGACCCCTGACTTAAGGGCTTTCCCCATCCATATTGGCTTAAGTAAACTTAATAAGGTTAACTTAAGCATTAAGTCAACCTTAAGAGGTAGTGTTTTAAGCTGGCTTAAGGAAGCACTTAAGTTGACTTAATAAAAGCCCACTGTGGCCATAGGAGTCTGTAGGTTGACTTAACCTTCCTTAAGTGGACCAAAGGTTCCAATGTAGACATACCTACAGTCACTTCACTATTGGTTTCTAAGTCACTGCCATTTAGGACTCTTTAAAATGTAACTAAGCATGAAAGGCCTTACAGAAATCAAAGTACTAGTTTGTTATTTAACTTGTATTAAATGCCTAAAACCAGAGAAGAAAAAGAACTTGTTTGTTCCACTAATTGGTATTTTCAGCAGCATAAGAAGAAAGTAATAAAGTGATATTTTAAACAAAAGCAAAGTGCCAGGCTTTGTGCATAGAACATGTATTTTCATTTTATATTTAAGAATGTTTCACTGTACTTTTTCTCCACCTTTCCAGATCTTAGTAGGGACTGGTTCTCTTATCTTAGACTATGGAGCACTGGTGCTATGAACCAATCTGACTGTTCTTCCTGCTAGTTACTCACTAGATTTGTCATATTAGCTGTGTCACTTGTTACCGCGGGTTGCATGTAAGGTTTTGGGTTTGCAAAAACTTGCTGAGGGTTATTCTGAAGCAAAATCTCTATTTATACAAAAGAGAAAGCATTTGGCTTTGAATGACTAATATTTAAAATCTGCTGGACTTCTTGAAGTAGATACCCAGTACAGTTTTATATGAATGTGGATTATATAAATGGTGTGGTGAAATTTATTTTCATTTTGAAAGGAGAAATGTTTCAAATATTGATGCAAGAATCAAATCACTGCATTTCAAATAAATGTACTCTTTTAATCTTCTCACTGCATGACCAGGCATACAAAATAAATATTCTTGAATCAGAAAAGAGAATAACATCTTGTATATACAACAGGCTATTTATTTTTTTCACTTAATGTTATCACAAGCTTGTCAAATCAGACTTCCTCACTTACCAAGTTTAAAATTTGAAAACACAGCCATTTATGGCATAGACCACATACAAAATATTCCAAACTTCTCTTTAAATTTTAAGTTATCTTCCACTGCTCTGTCACCGTGCTCAGATAACTATAATACATCTAAACTAAGGGTATGTCCACACAAGTCTTTTATTTCAAAACAACCCTGGTTGTTTTGAAATAAAAAACTGAATGTCCACACAACATTTTCTTATTTCCAAATGACAGGCTCATTCATTTCAAAACAGCTGTTATTTCGAAATAATGCCGTTTGGACATGTTGTTTCAAAACAACACCATTGTTTCAAAACAACACGTCCAAACAGCCTTATTTCGAAATAACCATTCTGAAATAACAGCAGTTTCGAAAGCAGGCTTTCCCTTAATTCGAATTAACATTTTTTTAATTCGAATTAACTCATTTCAAAATAATGATGTATGTGTGGACATAGCCTAAGTGTCCATGTTCAGTATTAACAAAATGGAACCCTTTGACCACGAGTCTGTAAGAAGACTTTGGCTAAGTCCACACATACATCGTTATTTTGAAATAAGTTATTTTGAAATGAGTTATTTTGAAAGAAAGTCCTTATTTTGAAATAAGTTAATTCAAATTAAGAAAATGTTAATTCGAATTAAGGGAAAGCCTGCTATCGAAACGGCTGTTATTTCAAAATGGTTATTTCGAAATAAAGCCATTTGGACACGTTGTTTCAAAACAGTTGTTTCGTAACAATGGTGTTGTTTCGAAACAACGTGTCCAAATGGCGTTATTATGAAATAATCATTTCAAAATAACAGCTGTTTTGAAATGAATGGGGTTTAAGCTGTTTCGAAATGATGGTTCTTATTTCAAAATGACAGAGCCCGTCATTTCTAAATAGGAAAATGTGGTATGGACCTAATCTTTTTTATTTCAAAATAACCAGTGTTATTTCGAAATAAAAGAGACATGGACATACCCTTCCTTCCTTATGGACCTTGCACAGTTATAAGAGTTTGAAGAGTCTGTTGCAAAGGTGTTCAGTTTCATATATAATTTCATTTTATATATTAAACAGTTAGCCAAAGGAAAAAAACTTCAGTTCTGTTGCACTTTCAGTAAGATTTACAAATAATGGATCCCCACCCAGTTCGATGCATTAGAAATTTGTTTTATTCACATGATCTTCAAAATTCAGATAAACTGGGACAATTGGTTTGGCTGCAGTGAACAAACCAAATATTGAGACTGGAACTCAACTAGAACAGAATTGCTGCAGGCACAAGACTTGCACACTGAATAGTGACCAAAATTGTTTTTCCAAACACGAGTATTTTATGCTCAGATCTCATGGGCTACGATCACACACAGGGGGTTATTTCAATACAAGTTGTTTCGAAACAACTGGTAGCGAAATAAGGCGTTATTTTGAAATAAGTTAATTCAAATTAAGAAAATGTTAATTAGAATTCAGGAAAAAAACTCAAAGCGAAATAGCATGTTCGAACAACAGTTATTTCAAAACGAGTCACCATCATTTCAAAATAACATGTTCTGACGGGATTGTTTCGAAACAATCATTTCGAAACAACGTTGCTTCATCACCAAATGGGGTTTAAGTTGTTGAACGTGGCGTTTCTTATTTCGAAACAACCTCTGTTGTTTCGAAATAAGACTTCTGTGTGAACACATCCATGGTGATTAATGTTCTCTAAATACACTCCCTTTGAAATATCCCTCGCCAACAAGCGCCCTTTGCAGTTACACTGAACTCTTGCTAAAATGTACAGGAAATATAAAAAAACAGGGAAGCAACAGGTATAGTATTTAGGTAGAGCCATACAGCCCAAATTCTTTTATCAAATTTCATGATGTATGGATTGCAGTACCAGGATTCTAAATGGATGTATGTTTGTAACCGGGCCTACCTCTTAGGGCTATGATACAAGTACTATTTAACCTTTCACTTTGCCTCCCAGAGCTCTTAGCATACAGACAGTGTGTCTGCTACTATATACCTTTGAGTGGCTAGTTTACTACTCATGCAGCCAATTAACTCATTGGTAGGTTCACAGTAAGTGAAGCTAGAACCATATCCCCAGGAAGAGTAAAAATGGAGCTACCCAGAACACAGGAACTGTGGTTCTGGATATCCCCTATGGATATGCCCTTAAGGGTGGGATGAGGGCTTCTTATGCTTTATCTGCATTCCTATACAAGAACAGTGCAGAATCTGGCTCTAAGTCATTACCTATCTGTGACAGGCTGCTCCCTAGATTTGGGGTGGTGTGCTGCTATAACACCCCTGCCCAACTTCCACTCCTGAACCCTGATTTACCCCGCTTTGCCAGGTGACCACTCACTCCTGAGTCAGTCCACACCAGCCTCCTGCAGTAATCGAACCCAGACAGTGGCTGTGTGCCCACTAGGCACCTATAAGGCAGTCCCTAAGACACCACAATGGGAACATCTGTCTTACAGGGATTAGGATCCTTCTCTACTCACCATATACTCATGTCCGTCCATTTAACGCTGAAATGGATCATGCCCAGCCTCCCTCACTCATACTCTCTAAAGTCCACACAGCTTAATTTATTGGTCAGAGTATGATTTTAAATGACTATACAGCAAATCAATGCACAATCTTTTAATAAAGCAGTCAGAAGTTACCACAATCTAAAGTAAACTGCATACTATCTAGCCACAGGACTACAGTTATATTCATCTCATCTATCAGCCTGACTGTGATGGTTTGCAGTTGTTCTCTGCCTATTTCAGATGGGGCACAGTCCTTCCTGTAGATGTTTCAAGATGGAGTGTATATGGTAGAAAGCCAGCTGCTTCTCTCCATTCAAACTGTTTTTTTCAGTTTCCTTTCAGGCCTTTCCTCTCTTGCTGAGATGATTATTTTGTTATGCACCTCTTCTGCCTCTGTGCAGCCTTGGCTGTTTACCTGTTGCTGGAAGACAACTCCACTGGTACCATCTCCTCCTGAGCCATGTAACCTGCTTCACCTAGGTCCACCTACATGATGCTGCAGGAAACATACCACCATACTAATTCTATAGACTATGTAATAAGCATTCATAAAGGAACCTTGCATGGTATATTTGGCATCAAATCATACCATTGTATTGCAAAAGTGAACAGAAAAATCATATAGATCATAGCCTAGAGGTGCACAGATGTGCTTCCTGTGATACCATACCACAGGAAGGCTGTCTTCTGTGGTATTGCCAGTCACATTACTGACAAAACAGTGGATTTTTAAAAGTGCTCAGTCTTGGTGTAACGCTGCTCCTATTTAAAACTGATAGTAAAACTCCTACTGACTCTAACGGAACAGAGTTAGGTCAAAGGTGGGTGCTTCTGAAAATTCCACCCAATGTGTGTAATGTTTTAAATGTGAAATTTATTAGTAAAACAATTGCTTCATATAACAGCTGCTTATCAATAGTATAGTTCTTGTTAGCTAAATTGAATATTGGCTGGTTAACATATGGAGTTAGTCATAGCGTATGTCCATTATCTACTTTGTTGAACTGTAAGGGTAGCAGCTGCTGACAACAGTTTTTCTCTGCACAATTTTGTTTCTCAAGTTTGATGGTAAAGGCAAAGTTTTAACTGTTAAATTTTGCGACAACAAGCAGATATTTGTACATGGAAACTGAGTAGCTGGGTAACCTGCTTCCCAGTTTGCTCACAAGTAATTGTAGCACAAGTGAAAAATCAGAGGCTATGATTAAGACTGACAATATGGACCACCACAGAACCTAGGGCATGTCTATGCTGCAGCTGAGAGAGCCCTTCTCAGTGGGGTAGACAGATAGAGCATTAGCTAGAGTACAGCAAGCACATCAGTTAGAAGAGCAGCCAGGGATAGTGTGGGCAATAGGCTGTGGCTCAGGCTAGTTGCCTGAATACAAATACGCCCAGACTCCTAGGCTATGTACTCAGGCACACAGCCCAAGCTGACATCATGCCACCCCCCAATTATCCTGCAGTTTTAAGCATTATAGTTTGATCAGTTAGTGGTTGTCTGGCTACCTACATTGGGAAGCACACTCACAGTTGCACTGTGAACATGCTTATAGAGAGCATCAGAACCAGAAGGTCAGTTGCTATTCCAGAATTGAGAAAGATACAGCTATCTTTCTAGAATAAAAACAAAACTGCAGAAGACTACTTTGCTTGTTTCATATTTATAGTAAATATCTTGGGAAGCTGACCACACAAAATTTTGACAGCTTCAGTAACCCAGACCCCAGTATTGAATCTGTTATATTTTCATGTTCCAAAGGGGTAGCCATGTTAGTCTAGTTCAGCAAAACAAGCAAGGAGTCCTGCAGCACTTAAAGACTAAATAAATTTGTTAGTCTTTAAGTGTGTAAGGAGGAGCCAAGATGGCTTCCCCCACAGGAGCCAAGATGGTTGCCCCCACAAACCTGCCAATCAAGCAGGAGGGGAAGAGGCGGGGCAGGAAGTATAAAAGGCAGGCAGAGACCCTCAGTTCAGGCCTAGCTGCCAGAGGAAAAGAATGGCTCCAGCCAGGCTCCTCAGCCCTTCTGCTGACCGAGGAGGACTGGGTCTGTCTGCTGCCCTCGAACCTTCTACCGAGATGGCTGGCTCAGGCCTCCTATGGTGGGTACCAAGTGGGACGATCCCCTGCCCTGGGAGGGGGACAAGCTGTGGCCACCTGAACTGCAGCTCTCCCCAACCGACTGTGAGGATCCAGAATACCGGGTGTGGGCCTCCCCACCTGTCGGAGAGGACCTGGAGGAACTGCCCCTGGTGCCACCCAATGTGGACCCCCCTGCAGGGGTGGACCTGGAAGAACTGCCCCTTGCCCCTGACCAAGGGGGGCTGCTGGAACCGCCCCCAGAGGATATGGTCATTGACACCAAACTCCTGGACCTGCTGCCCCCTGATGCCTGGGAAGGTCTCTACTCAGTGCCCCTCAGAGTACCCTGAGGATGCTGAGGGAGGTGTCAACCAGGTACTGATGGGAGAGGGGGAGGGCAGTAGCTCAGGGGGAGTTTACCCCATACCGGGGTCAGCGTGTTGTGGTTGGGACCCTGCTGACCCTGCCACCTGTAGGTCTGGCTGCAGTTAGGGCCCTGGGCTGGGACACAGTGGAGCAGGGTGGGCCTGTGTCCCCCTCTCCTCTCTCGTTGAGATGACTCCATTTTGTCCCCTAACCTCATTGAATCCCTGACAGACCAGACTCAGTGACTTGTCACCCTAGTAAGGGTTCTGGGGGCCTGGTGGGAACTGCTGTGCCCGGCCCTGGGATTACTGGGTGCACCCCCTCCTGGGGGTCAAATGAACTACTTGCCCCTCCCCTCAGGGGCAGGGTGGATTTATATAGTCGACTTGAGCAAAGAACTCCCCACACTGCCCACTGGGGGTGCCCTCCTGGTGGGCCAAATGGAACCCATGTTTACAAAGTGCCATAGGATTCCTTGCTTGTCCTGCTATATTTTCAGGATCAGTTGGTTCCATCAAATCACCTGAAAGCATTACACATTCTTAAATAATTGTTTTTGATGCTATCACCTTTATATAAGTACTTTAAGGTGACTTGGATACTATTACACATTTCAGTAGATGGCAAAAGTTTTTATGCCATATTTGATTACTGAATCCAATAAATAGTAGCAAAGGTATTCAGTCAATGCTAACTCTAAAATGCTGACCTACTGAAATCTGCAAAGATTTGAGAGAAAATCCTTACGGTTGCTGATGCTGCAAAGATGGGCAAAATTAGAAAAGTTGCACTGAGGCTGCATGATCCTGTAGAGTTAGTGTCTTTTAATGACTTTTATGGGAACAAATATTGCATATTATCACAAACATAAGATAGTCCTTTGGGAAACTATTCTTAAAGTCAGAATACGGCAAATATCTGGTTGATATTTGCTAGTTTTAAAATAAATTGTTTCAAATTAATTATAATTAAATATAATGGCAACATGCTTTTAAATTGCTAAGTACTTAGGGTTAGCACACACTTACTAGGAAATCTGGCAGTAGTAGACAGGAGTTGGCAAACTACACAGAGTACCAGTAAGTTGCTTGCATAATTCCCATCGACTTTCTAACTTCCCTTTAGCTTGTTGTCTCCACCATGCTGTGTCAACAGGAAATGCATTCCCATCAATACAGTGCTATGCCTTTTGTGGAGGTGGTTTAATTGAATTGACCTCCAGATAGTGGCAGTGAAGATCCACTCACTCAATCCAGATTTGATGGTGGTGAATTTGCCACCATCAGTGTGCACTGTGACAAAGTCAGGCTGGATGGCTACAAAAGGGTGCTTGCAGGCAGATGTATCAGCCTCATAATGGTAAAGGCCCTCTTTCTGGTAGACAAAGGGAAGGCTAATTAATGTAAGCTAATTGGAAACACCTGTGGCCAGTCAAAGGCTGCTTCAAGCCAATTAAAAACCCCACTTCCCCTAGAGGGAATGGGAGAAAAGCTACTGGAAAGCTTGTAGGAGGAGGAAATGCTTTGCCAGGTGCCAGAGTACTAATTCACTTTTTACAGAGGTGAAAAGGCATAAATGATTATGAAGCAATCATTGTCAGTTTGCTGCATTTTAAGTAATACACCTGAGGAAACCATGGACAATTGGATGTTGCTTACTTTATTTCCTTCAGTAAATAAGTCAAAGTGCAAGTTGGAGCTTACAGACTGAATCTGGAAGCACTTAATGCAAGCAGTATTTTTAAGGACCCATAAAGTCAGTGAAAGAACACAGAATGGGGGAGGAGGGAAGATGTACAGTAGAACTTCTGAATTATGGAGACCTCATGGAGCTGTTACCTCATTGTTCATAACTGAAATGTTTATAACTCAACAAAACATTATGATTGTTCTTTCAAAAGTTTTCTATTGAACATTGACTTACAAAGCTTTCAAACATCACTAACCAGAAGAAAAAGGCTGCTTTTAACCATCTGGCTTTAAATGAAAAGCACAAAGTTCTTTCATTGTCAAATCATTTTTTAAAGTTTGTTTTAAGTAGTTTACATTTAACACAGTATTGTATTGTATTTGCTCTTTTTGTTATATCTGCTGCTGCTGCCTGATTGTGAACTCCAGGTACCAAATGAGACGTGGTTGACTGGTCAGTTTGTAACTCTGGTGTTGATAAATCTAAGGCTCTAGTGTAGGTCACTGTATTTAGACTGCTTACTTATTTAGGCAGCTGCTTATAACTTAGGAACTAGCCCCTGCAAGGTAGCTTAATAGACAAAGCTGTGTAATTGCTTTGATGCTGACAGGCTAACATTATCCAAAATAGCTGAGACAACCAACTGAGTGCAGAAAGCTTCAAGTAGCAGTATTGCTCCAAGTATCTCTCACTGTGGGTATGTGGCAGCTTACAGAATAGAGTATAGGTTTGGTTTTATTTGCCTTTCTCCTCATTACATGGTTTGGAGGAAGTTTCAATTTCATAAGGCAGTAGCTTTCATCCACTTGTTCTGGGCCATAGGAGACATCACAGATCTGGTCAAGCTCCCTTGCTGTGAGGGTCCTGGGTTAGGATCCCTTGTTTCCCTACTCACTTTATCTGAACAACATCTAGTCTCCAGCCTCCTAGGATACAGATGCTCTGTTGAGTAACTTTTTCTTGTAAGTGGGACCCAATGACTAGCTGTCCTAGACCAAGACTAGTGCTGAACTGCTTCCTCCTCCCCTTTTCCCCAGCCTGTCAGTCCAAGCTTCTTTGGGAGCATAAGCAGACCCTTTCTCAGAATTTCACCAGCTCAGGTACTCTGGTTTCCAGGTCAACTCCCTGGGGATGTCTGAAAGTTACAAGAAGGAATCTAGAGGCTTTAAAAAGTTACCCCTTGAACACACATACTTTATTCCTCTAGGGCTTACACTCAGGGCTGGATTAACTTTCCTATGGCTACTGGATTTTTTTAAGGCTCTTGGCAGCTGCCTAGCTGGAGCAGATGCCCAACCTGGGGTTGGGGTTAGTTGTTACTGCACCACTGAGGAAGGCTGGGCTGGCTGCCTCTCCATCAGTGGAGGAGTGCAGGCCACCAGCCAGCCTGGGAGTGTTGTGGACTGGCACTTGGTGCTGGCGTGGGCTGGTGCTGTAGCATGGCACCACGACACAACAGTACTCCAGGGGCTATGAGCACTCGGCTGGCCTGGGCAGACCAGCCAGCCTGTGGGTGAGGCAGGCCAATGCTGTAGTGCAGTGCAGGCCAGCAGCTCTCCAGGTGCTGGACGTAGTGGGCCTGGAGGTGGTCTGAGACCTAGGCAGACTAGACAATCCAGAGGAGGGGCAGCACAGCCTGGTGGGTGGTGCTTGGGCTGAAGGTGATCCAGGGGTTGATTTATTTTTTTGGGTCCCTCCATAGCCCCAGGCCCTGGGCTGGAGCTCCTAAAGCCCCTGCATTAATCTAGGGCTGCTTACAGATCTTGTCCAAAGGGAAAAAACAATGAAATAGTCATGCAAAATGTCTTGCTTAAGTGTCCTCACTGCATTAGGAGACTGGGTTTGTAGCCGGTCTCTTCAGGGTCCCCAGAGCCTTCTTTCCTCTTGCTCAGCCTTCAGGTTTGCGTGCTCTGATCCTGAAACAAGTTCTCCTTCTCCTGCTCTGGTCAGCTGTTGAGCTATCAGGAAGCTTTCATACAATACTGTTTCCTTAACCTCCCAGAGTCTGAGGTTCTTAAATGTCAGTTCTACCATCTTTTGACAGTAGAAAGTCCACCTTTCTTTTTTCAGATTCATCCACATCTTAAGCATTCTGGTTTTGGATTAATGGACTTGAGCATAATCCAGGATTTGTTTACTGTGTATGCACTTGTCATCACCCATTTTATATGGACACTTTCTTTGATCATTTAGTGCTGGTACCCCTCCTGTATAACTAATATGAAACAAATAAAAATATTTCAATCCTAACCAAATTCCAGAGGGATAGCCATGTTAGTCTTCTCCAGCAAAAAACACACAAGGAGTCTGGTGGTACTTTTAAAGCCTGACATTTATTTGACTTGTGCTTCCCTGCATTTATTTTGCTCTCATGAGTTCCCCATTTTCAAGCATCTGATGAAGTGGGACTCTTGCCCACAAAAGCTCATGCAACAAATATAAGTTTTTTTTAAAAGTGCCACCAGACTCCTCATTTGTAATGCTGAGTGAAGTATCTGTACCAACATAACCAAGTTCCCATTCAATTTTGACTCCATCTCCTCCACTTCCTTAACTTGAAATTTAATATATTTTCCTATTTACTTTTGTGTATTAGTGCTAATGAAGAGTGAAGTTACTGTCTGTCAAGAACCAAGAAAGTACCATCCCCAACTTGTTCAGTACAGGAACTAAATCCAGATGGCATATGCCAAAAAGTGTTCAGAAGAACTTAAGAAAAGCTAAAATGCTGATAAAACTCTTTGATATGCTTTATTTTTGCTGCTATATTTGAGCACTAGAGATAGCAAATATCATTCCTGTCCTCAACAAAAAAGTGAAAGATGCCAGCATGTGATTTTTCTGGGAATTAAAAAAAACAGTGAAGCTTACTACATCAGGTAAATTCATTGAAGTTATTAAATGTGATCTATAACAGTTAGGTGGTAAATAAAGGGCAAACTCACAAGGCTTCTGTACAAGAAGAGCATGTCTCTCCAGTGGGCTTGGATTATTCAGGCATGGGCTTGTATTCTCTCCAGTGCCTCTCCAATGGGCTTGCATTCTCCAACAGAATGATGGGGTAAAAGTAACTACATCCAGAAATTTAAAATTGATAGACCAATTACAATGGCCTGTTGAGGAGCCTATGGCTGTCTCTAGTTCAATTGCCCTGTAATCAAAGAGGAGAGAGCACCTTACTGACTTTACATTTCTAGTTTGCAATTGCTGAATAAAATCAAATTTTGGACAATCATTTTTGAAAAATCTAGATCTGTGACAGAATGTAATAAAGCAATATTTTAATTTTCTATTTTCCCATCTCTACACCATGTCAACTACTCATTTTTATGTACACTTTGGCAAAATATCCCCCTGGGCCTGGCTAAATAGTCAGTCTCCACTAGCAGTAGAGGCCTGAGGCCAATCTGTCCCAGCTTGGACAAGTCTCCAGGGCTTTCCCTTGGCACCTCTCTCTCAGGGCATTCCAAGCAGACCTTACTCTGGGGCCAGTGCAGCACCCTTCAAGCCTTAGCAAAGGCAAGTGGTTCCAGCCCATTTATCTAACCCAGAGCCCAGGGAAGCACATTCTTGGTTCCTTCATACGGCTGTAGAGGTAGCAGCAGTGTCCCAGGGAATCAGGGTTATGTCAGACCTTGCAGTAGGTTGGGGTCTGTATCTCTCTTCTCTGCTCCCCAGCTAGGGTGAACCACTCCCTCCTAAGACCATGGAAGGCTCAAACCTACTAGCCATTTCAGTCTTCCCACCTCCCTTTGGTAGAGGCTGGCTTTTTGTAGACCTGTAGCAGTCCTTAGTTATGCCAATTAGAGGCACCTGGACCTGTAGTACCCTTCCCCCCAGGAAAAGAGCCTCTAACAGCTTAGTGTCTACATACCTGCCCTGGTAAAAGGTGTCCAGCTGGTGACTCTTAAGCTCAAGGTTGTGACTTTGAGCCCTATGTATACCCTTCTACAGCCATTTGGTCTGACTTCATCACAGCACATACTTCTTTTAGAAGTATTCTAGTTGTTAAATTGAAAATATTCACATGTACTTAATTCTTTTAGACTATTGGTATCTTTTTCCTAAAATAAAGTATATTAAATGGCTGAAAAATCAATACTACAATACCAGGTCACACATTACTGTGTTTTGAGACTTTGAAGAAGTCTAAGATATTCAGCTTTATCTGCGTGTCCTGAATGTTACTTTTTTCCAGTTCTGTACTATCTCAAACATTCAGAATCTTCACCAGAAGAGGTTCACGTGACGACATAACTATAGCTTTGTTTACACTTGTGGTTTTTTAGTCTGACTCGTGCTCTAGCAGTAGTGTGCTGATCAAGTGCTAGCAATCTTTGACTACACAGGGGAAACCAGACAGGAAGAGGATGCATGGGGCAAGACAGCAAGGTCACAGAAGCTGGGCAGAGGGATCCAGGAGAGACAGGTTACTGAGAATGTAATAGCTTCACTTTTATGAGCCTGAATGTCCCTAGGGACTTGGAACAACCCAAGGGAGTTGGACTCAGTCCAGAGACTGCTCTAGAGTGGTAAGGAAAGTCAGACAGGGATGTGGGTAGTATTTTTGCTATGACCTGGAGTTATGTAGTTTACATGATTAAATATAAAAGCATCAATATATTAGATGTTGAGCAAAGTATGTGTTCTGTGTTCTACAACTCTTGCATGTTCCTGAGTGATTTTTACACCTTAATTCAGAAGCTTCAGAGATGTGGGGTGGAGTCCTGGGTGAGAGAGGTGTTTGAGTAAGTGGGGGTATCCTGGGTCAGCAGACTCAATCAGCCAGACTGTTATACTGGCTTGGTTTTGTTGTCAGGCTACTCTGTGGTAGGAGTTGCAGGTACATCTCAGATTGAATCCCACCTGAAAGGAAGAAACAGCAAGGAGAACAAAAAAGATCTATCTCAGGAGGATGAGAGAGGATTCTGCCATCATGGAGACAACTTATAATGGCATTAAACATCTTGCTCTGTCCATACAGCAGTGGCAAAAATGGATTGCCTCATGAATCAGTCAGCACAGGAGATTCTAAAGCTTAAAAAGTTATCTTAGGGTTCAGTGCTGGCTCTAGGACAGTGGTTCCCAACCAGCGTGGTGCATCAACACCCGAAGTGTGCTGCAAGCATCCTAGAGAACTGGAGTTGAAGTTCCCTCCCTGCTCAGCCCAGCCACATGGGCTGTGCAGGGCTGGGAAAAGGCAGGGGTTAAAGTAAGGGGGAAGGTACTGGAACACAGTTCTGGGGCCCCCTATTTTTTAGGCAAGCAGTGTTCCAGCCCCCCTCAAAATAGAGGAAGGCACTGGAACATGGAGTTCCAGGGGTCCTGCTAAAAAATAGCAGGAGCAGCTGGAACGCAGCATTCTGGTGGCTCCACCTTAAACCCCACTCTACCTTAAGCCCAGCCAGCAGAGAGCTGCGGGAGGTGGGGAGTGAGGGAATCTCCCCTTGCAGGGTGGAGCAGCTTGTGTCAGGCAGCCTGCAAACAGCCCAGGTAAGGGCTTTGGGGGGTGGCTGCTGGGGGTTGTGTGGGGCAGGTGTGTGTGTGTGTAGCAGAGAGTGTGTTGCTGGAGTTGCGGGGTGGCTGTTTGGTTGGGGGTGTGCGTAGCTGGGGGCTGGAGGGCTACTTCTGGCCCCTGCAGTGATGGGAGGGTCCATCACAGGCAACAGGGGTTGGGGGAGGGGAGAATGGGAGGGACCAGCAGTGGGGTGAGATTTGCCCTGGGTGGCAGCGAGTCACTGTGGAGAAGGGGAAATGGGTACTGTGCCATGCTCCCCTGCCCTACCTTCCCACTCCCCAGGTTTCTCCCTGCACCTCCACAAAACCACTCTTGTTCTCTCTTCCTCTCTTGACACCCTTGTGCTGTTCCCCACATGGCCACCCTTGTCCTCTTTTGCCACCCCCTCCCCTGCTCCCCACACTCACTCCTGCCACTGCCCATGACTCCTCGCTTCCCCTGTTTTACCACCTCTGCTCTGCTACCCCTACTACACCACGTAGCAGCATTTCCGAAACACTGTGCCATGGTTCATGAATATTCATAAGTAATTTAAGTTAATTTGAATATTCATGAGGTTTTTAAAAGGGTGGTGTGCCTTGAAAAATTTGAAGGTATCAACGTGTGCCATGGCAGAGAAAAGGTTGGGAACCACTGGTACAGAGCCTTGAGTTGGGAGCTTAAGGAGACCCATTTCCAAGAAAGGGTAGCAGACTGCGAGTGCCAGAGGAAATGAGGCCAAGGGAGAATCAGTGGTGCAGTTTGCTGTGGCTTTTTCAGCTCAACACATTTCTGTGGACCCCCCCTCACATTAGTCCTAGAGAGTGTCCAGGAAGGGATGCTCATTTGGATCTATGATACCTATCCAATTTCTGAATATTTTTAATGAACTGAACAGAAAATTAGGCCTTAAGTCTGTAAACAAGATGAGGTAGCCAAATCTTACTCTTGTCCTTTTGTTATAATTTCTTAACTCTTGTTTTGAGGCATATTAGATTTTTAATTCTAACTCATGGATTGAGTTCCAAGCATTAATTTCAGATTTTACCATGGTCATTTTGCCTTTCTCTTCAGAAGAGAGTACACAGTAAATATTTTGCAGTCTCTCTTTCCTCTAGGTGACGTGATGGTACACAGAGCAGTATGGAAATGCATAAAGTAAATGTTACACTAAATGACAAACCTCCTTCTTTTGTTTTAACTGACAGCCTTTAACCAGTGATGAAAATGGTCTCTAAGATTTCACACTCTTATCTTATTGAAAAAGGAAAGCATAATAACCCACCATGATGTATTATTTAATCCAGCATGCAATCCAAACATTGTTAACCAATTCTAAATCCCAGGTAATCTGTTCCCCTCTCATATAATGTGTTCCAACACTTCTTTCTTTCAGCCCTATAAATTGTTCTACAATAATAATTCAAACTTGGTGTCTGTCACGACAATGCCCAGGATATGCTCTTTTCTTGAGTGCCTCTTGTGCTTTGTCAGTTTAAATAAATCCACATTGATTAAAAATATCAGTTGAGACAAGCTTAGTGGATACACATTTGAATTTCAGATTTAACGTCCATCCTCAAGAGTCCTATTCTGTTCCTATGCTTGATGATTGCCTTGTTGACACAACATAATTAAGCTGATCTACACTAAGTTGACATAGAGACATACAGTAATTACTAGTTCCAAAGGGGCAGCCATGTCAGTCTAGTTCAGCAAAACAAACAAGGAGTCTGGTGCTTATAAAGACTAACATATTTATTTATTGCATGAGTTTTCATGGGAGAAAATACCACTTTGTTAGATGCTTGAAGATGGGAAACTTACAGAATGCATTTATTTTGCTCTCATTCTGTATCATGTTCCTCATCTGCAAGCATCTGTCGAGTGGGAGTTTCACCTACAAAAGCTCATGTGATAAATAAATTTGTTAGTTTTTAAAAGTGCCACCAGACTCCTTGTTTGTTTTAAAGTAATTACTGTGCCTTTTCATGTCCACAGTATTCTCCTACTGGTTGTGTGTGTCCTCACCAGAAGCAATTGTACCAATTTAAATGGAGCAGTGTGAGAAGCTGAGAACTCAAGCTGTCAGTTCTGCATGGGGCTCCTGGCTAGAGAACTGGCTGCCCTGTGTTTGACAGCATTCCCAGGTGAGACCTCTGCTCAGCCTGGGCTGTCAGGTGGAGTGACGCAGTGTCTATACAGACACTGTGCTGGCCTAATTTCTTTGACCTAAGGACTATGCCTTTTATGGAGGTGAATTTATTAGGTCACTGTAGTGGGCAATTTAGTGTTAGGTTGACATAAACTGCCTTATGTCAATCTAACTATGTAGCATAGACCTGTCCTGTGTGCCTTCTGGATTAGAAGCTGCAAGAAGACTCCTTTAAAAAGCCCTTGCATGTTTAAAAGTGCTCAAATAGGCATTTCATTAAGCATATAAATAACAGTTTCCAAAGGGATAGCCGTGTTAGTCTAGTCCAGTCAAAAAACAACAAGCAGTTGTGTGGCACTTTAAGACTAACAGATTTATTTTTTGCATATAAATAACAGCCATCTTAAACAAGGGCACATAGCTTAAAAGTTAATTATAGCTTCTGTTTTGTGTACATTCTAATGCATCATGAATATTTCACAAAGTTTGTGTCTTACAACTGAACTGCTTAAAGTACATAATACTCGTTATGGATAATGATCAAATCAAACTTCCAAGTTGAATATTCAGGAACTTTTTTGGACTGATATAAATTACAGCTTAATTATAGTGATTGATCAAATTATAAAAATCAGAAACCTCCCTCTCCATAAAAGAATGTAGCACTGATTTAGGGCAATTGTAGTGGGAGCTTGCTGAGGGTGAAGTAATATCTAATATTTGGTGTACTAATCCTTAATCGGTACTTTCTTTAAAAAAAAAAAAAGTCAATGCAACTTTTGGGCTCTCTATAAAACCTATTTGACTTTTGTTGGGAGGAAGCACAGAAGTGTCCTCTTTATCTAAAAGAATCTGGACTAGTCACCTTCATGATATCTACTTCCTTTGGCTGTCTTCCATAATTTATTACTAGGGGTTGAGGGGGGGGGTGAGAGAAAGAGAGAGAGACAGGGAGACATTGGGTTATGGTAGCTGATTTCAATATACTGAACTGTTGTGGTGACCTTTTTCATGCACCAGGGTGTCCACTGGGCCACAGACATGACCACAAAGCCAACCCAATGACGCAAATCAGCAGCTGATATAAACAAGTTGACACAAACCAGAAACTAAGCTAGCAGTGAACCTCAGAGACTATAACAAAAAATAAAGAAAAGAAAACATTTTATAACTATAGAAATGCAATTGAAAGTCAGTCCATCCAGTTTCACAAACAACTTAATCATGCCCTGTAATATGTGTGTTCAAGAGGTGAAATGGTCCTGTTTGTACGCGGGGTGTGCCCAAAGCCTAGCACATGTGTTGCCTTGCTGTTTAAGGATACCTGGAGGTGTGGTATGGGAGAAGTGCTCCTTTGTTTATATTTCATTTAGAGATAGACCATGAAGATGCATGGGAGCAGATGCCTTCATTGAACAGCAGCGATAATTATCACTCGATCTCTTTACCAGATTCCATCCTTGTATACTGATGTGTTCACTTGGTTTTGTTACTGAATTCCTTCTGTCATCTACGTTCTCTTCCAAACACCATTCCTATTTCATGAGACATGTTACTTTATTGTTACTGTTCAGTCATACCCCTTTTTAAACACAAACACATTATCTCCTAGCCCAGGTGTATGCTAGGAGCATATGACCTCTCCTAGTGAGTGACGTAATCTAGAGCAAAGTTTGGTTGGCACAGCATGGCTGCATCTGTATTATAGGTTTTTGCTGGTACAGCTGTGACAGTCAGAGATCATGCTTAATCACAGCCTTGACCAACGTATCTACATGGACAAAAGTTTGTGGTGTAGACCTAGCTACTGAACTCCATTCTTCTGGAAAGATGAGTGACTCCCCTGATTGCTATATCAGTTCATATTTCAGCCTACATGGTGTGGCTTTATTAACGAATCTTAACCACTCACAATATTGGCTATGCGTGTCTCACTATTGTAAATCATTACAGAAAAAAATATATGGGGAACATTAAATTATTTTCTTCATATGATTGCTACAGATTCAAATTCATATGTTATATTTTGACTGTCTGGTTTGTTTATATGTCTTAGAGCTTCTCCTCTGATATGGAGCCAATATTTCCAGTGCATCTTTGAATGTGACTCAAATTATCTGAAGATTTGGATCTGGAAACTTGAGCTAAAGGTCTCAAGAGAACAAGATTTCTTGCAACTTTCAGGGATTTTTTGTTTCTGGTCAAGCCAGAGTCCATGGGAACAGTCTATTTAACTATATTGAATCACGCCTGTGACGAGAGCTAAAAAGGAGAGATGGATGAAAACAAAAATCATTTAGTGAAACAAAAGTTAGTGAAGCCATTCAAATTTCATAAGACTTGCTTCAAGTTCTGACTGAAAACTCATTAGATTACAAATAAGTTTAGATAAGTGGCAAATCAAGTGCTTTTGTTGGTCATTTGCCACTATACAAGAACGTGGGCACATAAAATGGTATTTTAAGGCAGTAAACATAAAACTGACAAAAGAAAATTCACAATTAATTTTCCTGTGAAACTCACTGCTACGAGATATTAGAGGCCTAGACCTTATCAGGATTCTAAAAAGGCTAGGCATCCGTAGTTACATTAGATAGGATTTGCTAAAGGAAGGAGAAAGGGGTAGGAGGATCCAAACCCTACCTCCTCACTGGGTCCCAGCCCAAGATCCCTGAATTCCCCATGGCCTGAAGGGGAAGGAATAAGGAGTCTCAGTCTAGCTGGCACAACACATTAGTCTCCTCTGGGCCACCTCCTGCCACCCCCATTTTTGATTCAGTCTGGAGCATGGTTTGGACCTTTTCACACCAATGGGAGTCAGCACCCTATCTCCCCTGTCTACCCCAACAATGTCATATCCAGATAACCTAAGTGGCAACTGGATGGGCTATCTGTAGATTCTCTGCTTGTGTTGGTCCGCAAGACCAGCATGACATGCTTTAGGTGAGTAAAGTACAGCCCATGGGCTGGATTCGGCCTGTGAGCACCTGTGTTCCAGCCCACGAGCTGCTGTTTCTCTCCGCCACACCTCCAGCTGCAGTGGAGGCTTGCACTGTGGCCAGAGCACTGCCACCACTTCGTCCCCTTTCCCACTCCAGCTGAAGCTAGGAGAAAGATGGATCTGTGGCAGCACTCTGGCCCTGGCACGAGCTGCCACTTTTCCACCCCCTCCCAGATCCAGCAGCAGCTCGTACTGGTCCTGAGCAGCTGCTGGATGTGGGAGGGGGAAGGAGAGCAGTAGCTCATGCCGGGTCCAGAGCACTGCTGCCACTCTGCCCCTCTGCTAGCTGCTGTGTATGCAGCTGTGTGTTGATGATGAAAAAGCATCTTATCCATTAGTCTTTGAAAGTACTCCTCTGTCGTTTAAGCTAAAGGGCATAATTTTAAATTGCTACAAGCTGAAGGGTGTGTAGAAAGCTATCTTCTTTTGGGATTCTGAGGTCAAAGGATCTGCCAGTAACCCTTGGTTAGATACACAGTGAAGTTGATAACTGGCACTTCCTAACCCCTCTAACAGTTTATTGGCCCGCCATCTTCCACATGTCTCAGCAATGGACAAAAACCTCTCACCTCTTTTCCTATCTCAGTATCTGTGGTGAGATACCAGGTGAGACTGTGCAGGCACTGTGAAAAAAACCAAAGAGAAGTGTAGACCAGCTTTCAGATCTGTTTTTGTTCCATCTGCAGGTCCTCTCCTACCAGAACTTGGTTGAAACTGGGACTATGGAGGCCTGTGGCACAAATTCTCATCCTGGGGGAAATGATATTACCAGGAGGTTCTCCTGATTTTTTTTTCCCAGGCCTTTTGGAGATAGGACATTAAGGTGTATCATGCCTTCCTTTTGCCTTTCTGCTAAATTTCATAAGTCATTGCTCTGATTCATCTGATCACCTCAAAAGGCCTTGCCATCCAGCCAACTCTTTGGATTCTGAGAGGGGGAGCAGAAATTGTACCCAGTCCTCCAGCTGGAATGCCTGGATATGAGTTTCCTTTGTATAGGCTTACACTTGTCCCTGTTATGCGTTCCCTAGATTCTGCCTTGCAACTTCATCTAAGATCTTTATCTTCTCTCTGTCATAACACATTCTGTACTGAGTTAGTGGCCTTAGAACTTTATTGCTCCCATGTCTCACAAAAAGGGCCTAACATTCCCTTCAGCTAACTCTTTTAGAGTAATTTGAACAGGGGAACTCCGCAGACATCGATGGGACCTCACTGACGAATAGGTACTATGGAAACAGTGGTAAGGTTCCAGGGCTGCAAACTTTCACTGTATACTTTGCAGTCTTATCATTCCATCAACCTGTTAGATTTGAGGTGGTACCCTGGTCATCTTAAGGATTTTATTTTCTGCAGGCTGCACATCTCCCTCATAAAGCTGAGATATAAAGGCTGCATCCTTATCATTAATCATTTGCTAAGTGATTCCTCCCATGTGAATGCTTTCATGAGCTCTGGTGCAAGGTCCTTTGCCTTTGTGAATTGGAGTGGTGTGGAATTGGACTGTGTGGCATAGCTCAATGTTATTAATATGTGCTGGAAATCCACTACACTCTTGCAAGGGGCCTTCCAGGTCAATGCTGATCCTCTCAAATGGTCACAAGTGCAGTGGAACCACAACAGAGTTTTGGCACTTTTGTCACCGCTGCTACTTGCTCTCAGAATGGTGTCCTTCACACAGTGTGACAGTAACACTGAACACAGGATGCTATTTTGTAGGGCACAATGGTGGATCCTTCACTACATGATCTCACACACCTGTGTGGAGGCTTTCTGCTAGAGTATGGCCTGTTCAGGATTACACCATTGCAAAGATTGTCCCCATTACGGGGAGGGATATTAGAGAGGCCCAGGTATTCTGCCATCCACTGGAATTCTGGGCAAGAAGTGGAGTCCATTCACATCTCCAGGTGGACATCAAAGAATAGTGCAGGGTCATTTGATCGAATGTCTTCTCCTGAGCCAGGTGTCCCCTTCAGGGTCTGATGTATGCCACTTGTAATATTTCCTGTAATTACTTCTTTAAGATGAAATGCTCCATTTGTACCTTTCTGGTCTGCTGGTCCTTATTTGTTCTACATACTTATCTCCCTCTAACTTGGGATGCTGCCACTGTTTCATGAACAGTAGCTCCACCACTGCCTGTTAACTCAAGTGAGTGGTTTACAGGCTTTGCTTAATATTGGTTCATTTCTCTGCTCTTCCACAAAATCATCAATACATAGATCTATGGTCAACTGGTTAAATCCCTTCTATTATTTGTTCCCTAGAGGGAAGTCTGGCTTGCCTTTATGTTGGCTAATATTCCTTCACCTGGATTTTTCTTAGTGTTTTTGCCTGGTAAGGGTTGAAGAGTTAACCTTGGGTAGTGAGATATGAAGCTAAGGGTTAAATTTTTCCCTTAGATGGAAAACAGAGGTAGATTGCCTTTTGGCTGAAGACCTCAGAGCTGTGGCTAGTGGCTATACCTGTGGGAATTATATCAATATGAAAGAACAGCCAGATGTCCAAGGTATTAGAAGGGCATGAGGGGTTGGGGGTGGGGTTGGGGCATTTGAATCAGGAAGTCCTTGAGGAACTGTTTTGACAAGGAGCGCCACTAAAGTGTCTTTGTAAACAACACTGTGCCTTTCTGACTAATATCTGGCTTGCACTGAGGGCCATCCCTGCCCTGAAAAAAGGGTTGGGCCCGGGCCCAGGCCCCACCCCCTGCCACATGGTCTCACTCCCTGGGCCCAGTCTGACCCTGGAGCCGAATTCCAGAGTCCAGTTGGGCTCCTCCTGCTGGCAGCCCAGCCTGGGTCTGGCCCCTGCTGGCCAGCAACAGTGCAGCAGGCAGCCCCGGCTTGAATCCAGCCCCTGCTGCTGCTACCCAGCGGCTGTGTAGTAGGTGGCCCCAGTCCAGATTCAGCACCTGCCACTGCTACTGCTGGCCAGCAGCAGGCAGCCCAGGCCTGATCCGGCCCCTCTGCTGCCAGCCTGGATAGTGGCAGGTGGCCCCACCCTGGATCAAGCCCTTGCTGCTGCCGGCCAGCAGCAGGCAGCCTGGGCCAGTCCAGCCCCTGCCACTGCTGGGGTAGAGCCAGCGACAGGAGGGGCTGCAACCCCATGGAGTCAGCAGCTCCAAGGACCCTGCTTGCACTGTGTATCAATTTGAGGTGCAACCACCATGTAAAGGAGACAGACTGCTTATTCTTCACAGAGGATGTCTTTTTTTTTAAGTAAAAGTATTCACAAGACAGCTAGGTGTAAGTCCAGCTATCCTTCTAGAACAAACAAGGAGTCTAGTGACACTTTTAAAGACTATTTATTTAGCCAGTCTCTAAAAGCAACACCAGACACCCGGTCTGTTTCCTGGACTAGACTAACACGGCTACCCCTTTGGAACTTGCCTTTTAGAACAGTTTCCCAAACGTTTTCGCTCGAGAGCCACAGATATTTTTACAACCCTGTAGGGTCACCAGTTTCCACTAGCAGGCCCCTGTCCTTCACCCACTGCAGCTGACCAGAGGGAGTTTAGTGAGGAGGCTGCCTGCCTGCTTGCTTATCTCTTGTCATCCTGACTGTAGCAGGGAAACCACTTCCATCCTATGTCACACTCCACCTGGGCAATGGTGGATTAGGGGCCGCAGACCCTCACTGGAGGACCTCCCCCGCTGCCAGCGAGCCAGCGCTTTGGGGTGTGGGGGGGCTGGGGCCAGAGGCTGACAGTTGGCCTGCCCACGGGCATGGAGTGGCTGGCCTAGGAGTGGGGTAAGAATGGTAAGAGCTCAGCCTGTGGGCTGGCTCTCTCTGCCCCGGGGGGTGGATCAGTTGGCCCAGGGGTGGGGTGGGAGCTCAGAGCCCAGGCTGGGAACCACTGCTTTAGAAGCTGTCAGAAGGGGTGGAGTGAACAGCATACCAAGGGAGCTGGCAGTTTGATATGAATGTGTGGGTAGAGTTTAGGGTGTGGGTCATGGAAAGCAGTCCTGTATTGTCTGCAAGGGGAGAGTGAGCATGCATGAATTCTGCTTTCAATGCTCTGAGTGATTAGCAGCTCTGTTTACTACTCCATAGCTATTATTATGCACTTGTTAGCTGCTATCACTCGCTCCTGGCTTTTCCTCCTCTCCTCCCTATCAATTTGCTGATTTTCGGACAGTGCGTCTCCATGCCATTTCTTTTTTATTTTCGCACCTCAGAGAACTGGAGTTCTTAGAACATCTCCTTTTTTGTTTTTCAGTGGTCATTTTCTTATCAGCTGCAGGAGTAGGGGACGTAAAATATACTTCTTTTCACTGTCCTCTGGCAAGTGCACAACTTGATGATCAACAAGTGTGTGTGAATTGTGCCAAGGAAGAAGGGGCACTCCAGCTGAGGAAAAGGTTTTGGGTGGTGATTTGGGGTTATTAATGGGGACAAAAAGGAGCCATGAAAATTGATATCTCGCTCCTGAGAGTAAGCAGTATGCTAGAGTACATCTTCTCCATGGCTATGTCTACACTACAAAAGCTAAGTCGACTTTGTCAAGTCAACTTAATAAAGTCTACTTAAAGCTGACTTTATTAAGTCAACTTAATGGGTCCCCCTTCTCTTAAGTCAACTTAAAGTAGGTTAAGTTGACTTAAGAAAGTGTTCTAATAAAAAAATGTTTGCTTGAGTTGACTTTACTAAGTCAACTTAAGCAGGCACATGTTATTAGGTAGGGCTTCTTAAGTCAACTTAGATGGCCATATTGTATTAAGTTGACTTAATACAGCTGACTTCATGCCTAAGTCAACTTAAAGAGTGAAAGTTATTAAGTCGACTTAAGAAAGCCCTTAAGTCAACTTAATGAACTCCAAATATGGCCAGGGCTTTGCTTAAGTCAAATTAAGTCTGTAATGTAGACATACCCCATGTGAGCAGCTTCAAACTAGGTCCCTGTGCTGCCTGCATATTTGCCATTTTGGTTCGTGCACAAGTGACTGCTGATTGGCACGGGAAAGTTTCCTGCAATAGGGTAAGAAATGAAGCAGCTCTGCCAAGGAATTTCCTGCAGAGGATTGGCAAGTACCTTGAGGAATGTTTCCTAAGGACCTCCCTGGAGGATTCCCATGAAACCTTGGTGTGCGCATTTATAATATATTGTCTAGCTAAACAGGGCAATTGGAAGCACATACAAACACAACTACTATCGTGCAACTCTACTTCTTTAACCAGCTGTATAATGCAACAAAGTAAAAGACAGCTATATCTCATGTAACTGAGAAGCAGCAACTCAAAAATATTACTTAACTGAACTCCTCTCTCCTGAATCCTACACATCAGTGTTGAGAAGAGGTCCTGATTCCTGTGTCAGCAAATGACCTGGTTCCCTGCTCCTATTGACCTCCAATTCAAACTTCTGCATCATCCACAACTTCTTTGTTGGGGTTAAGTCTGATGTCCACTGTCCCCAGGGCTAATGATATCTGCAAGTTCCATGGTGGTTGGTTTGCCATTGAGGATGACTTTCAGCTCCTTCTAGAAGTGGCAGGTCTTTGGCTCTGCATCAGAGTGACAGTTTGACTCTGTGGCCTTTTGCCAGCCACAGCTCTGAGCTCTGGGGTCCTTTCTCCACCATTAAATGCGAAATCTAACCAAAAATATCATAGTTCCGTCAGCAGGAGCATAGTTTGGATTTCAGTCTCTTCTCAATAAGTGCTCATCAGATCCAGAAGCTCCAGTGTACTCTGAGTGGGAGGGTATTTGGTGAGTGGTGCTGCTGTGGTCAGTTTGGAAGATGACATGTGAGTTCTCCAAACCAACCCAGGATGAAGTAGAATTTCAAAAATTTCTAGGACTTAAAAGGAGGATGTGTGAATGGCTATAGGGCAGCAGAGTTCAAACTGATGGACAGAAGGTGGGGATGGGCATTATGGGATGCTTCTTGCAGGCCATGTACCATGACATAATGTTAAGTAGCTTCAGTATTTAAGGCTCAGCTAATTATATAGGCAACTATTTTTATTCAGATGAAAGCTATTTCTTCATAAAAGTCTTGAAACCTACACTTGAGCTAACAAAAACTTTCCATTTTAATTTTGAGTTGAGTCCTCTGAGGATCCATAACCATCAGCTTCATACACATCCAAGCTGATGTGCTCCTGTTAACTTACCAGCCGTTCACTAGACTGAAGGATTCCCCTGCACTTCTTTTCTCACTGTGGCTGTTGGCATGCCCTCCTGGTCTAGCAGATACCTTTCTAAAGATATAATCCATAGAGATTTGGAGAGGATGGAAGACCCTGCATACATACCTCTCTTAATTTAATTTTCTGAAGCTTTTTTTAATTTGTTGTTGAAACACTTGTGCTTTCACACAGCTCTAAGTGACAAAAAGAGTGAGAGAATGTGTTTCCATTCACAGTGCAGCTCTAATTCATGTGGTCAGATATAGCAAAACCTGCTAATTCAGGTAATGAAGTCTACACGCAACCTATTCTGGATGCAGACTATGCTTGGCAACATAGTGTACACAGAACCACGAACACAGGTCTGCTAGAAAAAAATCTCTCTTAAAGTCTTCCAGCTTAGTTTTCTACACAACTGAATTTATATTCTGCTTATTCCTTTATCACCTTTCTGGGAACTTTGTAATTTAACAACTTCATCAAGAAAAATAGCTTAAAATCAATTTCATGGGGATTTTTTTTAAGACAACACTATTTATAAATGAAGTATTGTGTCCTAAAGTAAGGAGATCTAGGTTCTGATCCAGCTTCTGTTGTAATCTACAGGAGCAGGATTCAGGCCTTCGTTGTATTAAATCATAAGTACGGATAAAATTTTGTCACAGAAGTGAAATTAACATCTTTGATTTCTGCCCCATGTTCTGGGGCAGCAGGGCCAAAGCTGTCAGCTTTTGGGAGTTACAGGGACGCAGAATCTCTCAGGTGCTTCAGGCAGTGAGGGTCCCAGTCCCAGAGCTCTCAGCAGGGGACAGAGGGAGAGCAGCAGAAACATGGCAGAGGCAGGGGTACCCTCTGTGGCTCTGAGGCTGTATCGGGGGTTCTCCATGGCTACCCCAGGGGACCCCAAAGCTAATAGGTGTGGCTGGCAGTGATTGCTAAAGCTATCCCCTCCTGCAATGTGGCTGGGGCTCTCTTCCCTGTGTTGGAATTCAGTAGTGACCATTCAGTCTCTTCCTCCTTCCTCTCCTTTGGTTTTAGTAAAAGGTCCTGGGCTTCCATGACCTTTTTGTGTATTGCCCATGATCTATCTGTGACTTCTACTAAAAATAACCATGACAGATTCTCAACCATTTTATCACTTGTTCTGCCTTCCACACCTTGGTTCTGCCCCACTCCTTATCAATCCCAAAATCCCACGCGTCTTCACTCAGCCCAAGATGTTTGTCTGATTGCCCTTTTTAGGGCCTCATCAAATACCCACTGAAGATAATAGCTTTGGATCATGTCCTCAATGCCTTCAGGCCTTTCTCATACAATTGCATGCCTGAGACTGCCTGTATGATCCCACTGGTCACCTTCTCCCCCTTTAATCTTCTTCAGAAAATGCTCCTTCAAGGAGTCATGTGTGCATGACAATAAAAGAAGCAGTTGCTTGGAAGCATGCATCTTGAGGATTACATTCAGTATCTTCAGAAAAAATATATATCAGTGTCTGTCTTAATTCCTCCCAGGCTGTCCCTCCCTGAATTATCTTCTCTTGTTCTTGATTTAATTTAAATTGTAAACTTGGGCTGAGAGAGGAGTATTCTGGCCAAGATTTTCAAAGGAAGTGATTCTGGGTGTCTGAAGTTTTTGAGAGTCCAATTCAAGAGACCTAATGTGCCTGATTTTTCAGAAAGTGCTGAGAACCTGCCCTCTGAAAATCAGGCCCCTTTAAGATATCTTAAACTGGTCACCAAAACTTGAACACTTTAAATTATTAGTCACTTCATCTTGAGCTTTGTTTTATCAAGGCCTGTGTATGAATTGTGGCCCTTTTATGAGAGACACTAAACATTGTGTTTCAGCATTTGTCAAGTGTGTCCTTACTTGACAGAACTCCCTGCAACAATACTGCTTATAACCATAAGTGAATCACTATGTATTTTTAATGATGAAGCTACTGAATTCCTGAAATGATTCATCTTCCCATTAGCAATGGGCAAACTTTAAAAGGTTCTGAGTCTCAGATGGGTTCCTGTGATCATCAAACATTGGGCTGAAAGTCTTCTGAGAACAGATACTCTCATGAGATTCATGGTATTTCCTGTTTCTCATCAGGCCAGAAATACAGTACCAAAAGAACAGTCTTTGTCGTACTGTATTATGATATTTATGGCTGGAACCAGGAAGTGCCACAGTGCATAAAAATGAAAACAAACAAACAAAGTTAATGGAACCTTTTCAAACCTCAGAAAAGGTTCATATTTGGTTTGAGTTGTGGGCGAAGGCTTGGGTCAAGTGCCTCTTGATTTATTTAAGCCTGTTCACCCCTCCCAAGTCCTGTGGTGTATTTTTGTTCACAATTAAAGGCTAAAGTGCTGCTTTTTGAAGTCAAGCCCATACTTTTTATAAAGTTCTCTGTTATAAAACTCTGACATAAGTCTGTTATATTTGTTCTCAACAAAATAATCATAATCCAACACCTTTCTGTAGGACTAAAAATGCTTGCACCCTCCAAAGAGGGGTCAAAAAAAATGAAACATCCTGTAGGTTAAATTGGGGCCTACAACATTCTCTTGCAACCTATTCTAGTGATTTTGTTTTTAAATTAAAAATGCTGGGCACAACCATACAATTTAATAGAACAAATGACAAAAGCCAGACTCCAATCTCAACCCTAACACAAAAATACTTTTAGACATAGTGTCATTTATACATACGTGTGTGTGTAAGTTCAATACACACGTATAAACTTTATTTTGAAATGTATTTAAAAATTCCTCCAAAAAGTGCTTGTAGGGCTGTCTTCTCTGAGGAGCAGAGTTTCTCTGGCTATTTACATTTCAAGTGTATTCCAGCTGTATCAGTCTTAGTCTGTTATTTCCACCTTGCTGCTCACGTGGTTTTGCTGTGGTGAATATGTGCGTAAATGAGGTTTCCTTGTGGCTTTTCTGCAGATACTGCTAAGTTACAGATTATGCAAGGTAGCAAGACCGTTTGCCATTCCGGATGTAGAGAGAATTAGATGACCTCTGAAATGTACTGCTTAAAATATCTCTCTCCCGCTGTTGCAGTAGTTTAGAAAAAACCTAGTGTGAATCCCAAGAACCTTGTCCCAAAGAATTTTGTCCATGAATATAGGTTGTGTTACACTGCATAAGATTTCCTGTAAGAAAGATAATCAAATGGAATCATAGCCATAGCCTAATCTACTGCTGCTAACTTAAATCTCAAATTTAAAAGAAACACATTCAACCCTATCCCCAAATAAAAAATAAATATTTCAGTCATGTTTCTGACCTCTAGAGCTGTGAGGTTGGAACCTTTCCTATACTGAGTACAAAGCCTTCTCACCAACCGTGGTAATGGCTATGTGAGTTACATTTGTCAGAAATCAAAAGAAGGGGTTACCATACCTAACAAGCTTGCTCCTGGGCCCACTCCCATTGAAATCAGTTATACAACTTGCACGGGTCCAATGAGATAAATGTAGTGAGGAAAGACATTTAGGAGAGAGCCTTGGTAAATCTAGTAAACAATATACACTCTGGGGCCAAGATTCTGGGCTGTATTAAAGCACCACCATTTTCCTAATGCAAAATTGTTCTTTTCTATAGTGTAGCATCTTCAGTGGTGTAAAGTTACTTTGATTACCTTCTACTTGGTGTTCTTTACAATCTGCTCTTGTTCTAACAAACTTCTTCTTAGGCCCCAATCTCACAAGAATTTATGAACATGCTTATCTTTAAGCACTCTAGTTCCATTTTTAAGCCAATGGGGTCTATAAGTAAAGTAAGTGTGTGAATAAGTCTTTGCAGGAGTGAACCCAGAGATTGTAGCAGTCTCTTCCTTATCACCTAGGCCTAGGTCAACAAAAGAGCTTGGGTGTCACAACTCCAAATGTTGTAGTACCTAAAAAGTCAGGTGTCCAGAAAACTCACATGAACAATACTGTAATCCACAAAGCCTGAGTTTCGTGTTTAGGCTAAATATACAATGAATGGGGAGAGGAAGGCACTTTAGAATATGTGCTCATCTACATTGGGGCCCGTTTTTAGTGGCAGTTGACTGGCAGATATGAAAGGAATGTAAAATTCCTTGTGCAACTGCTGGCAACTTTTTTTAACCTTCCCCCTGCAGCTCCCAGAGCAGTCTGACCCAGCCACCTCTGCTGCCCAGCTCTTATACCAGCAGCCTCTCTCTGACTGGTTGCCTTAGCCTTACTACCTGATTGGCTGCTGGCCACCCACACCTTTTTAACCCTCTGTGGGCTGTAGCAGAGCCACTGCACTGCTACAGCAACCAGTAACTATTGAAGCACCCCAGGGGTTGGTCCTGTGGCCGGTTCTGTTCAAAATTTTCATTAATGATTTCGATGATGGGATAGATTGCACTCTTGGTAAATTCACAGGCAACAGCAAGCTGGGGGGAATGGTAAACACGTTAGAGGGCAGAGAAGGGATTTAGAGAGACCTAGACAATTTGAAGCTTTGGGCCAAATGAAATCTCAATAGGTTCAACAAGGACAAGTGCAAAATCCTGCACTTAGGATGGAAAAATCCAATGGATTGCTATACTGGGGACCGATTGGCTAAGTAGCAGTACTGTAGAAAAGGAGCTGGGGGTCATGGTGGATGGGAAGCTGGATATGAGTCAACAATGTGCTCTTGCTGCCAAAAAGGCCAATGACATACTGTACTGCATTAGTAGGAGTGTTGCCAGCAGATCAAGAGATGTGATTATTCCCCTCTATTTGGCACTGGTGAGGTCACATTTGAAATACTGTGTCCAGTTTTGGGCACCACACTACAGAAAGGATGTGGACAAATTAGAAAAAGTCCAGCGGAAGGCAAGGAAAATGATTACAGCGTTGGGGCACACGACTTAGGAGGAGAGACTGACAGAACCAGGTTTATTCAGTCTGCAGAAGAAGAGACTGAGGGGGGACTTGATAGCAACCTTCAACAACTTGAAGGGACGCTCCAAAGAGGAGGGAGCTAGGCTGTTCTCAGTAGTAACAGAGGACAGAGAAGGAGTAATGGTTTTAAGCTGCAGCTGGGGCAGTCAAGGTTGGATATTAGGGAAACTGTCTTACTAGGAGGGTGGTAAAGCATTGGAATGGCTTACCTAAGGAGGTGGTAGAATCACCATCATTGGAAACATTTAAGGCCCAGTTGGACAAAACCCTGGCTGGGATGATTTAGTGGGAGTGGTCCTGCTTTTAGCAGGGGGTTGGACTAGATGACCTCATGAGGTCCCTTCCAGCCATATGATTCTATGACTGTGAATTAATCAGCATACAAGCAATATATCTTATAGATATTCAGGTGAGCATATTGTAATGTACCAGCAAATTTAGGTTTATGTCTGGATACTTCATGTGACTCCTTGGTGATAGGCCTGGTAGTTTTCATAGGATGTTTTATACTGTAGCTCTGCAGCAGTGGGAGGTTTCAGAACTGTGTATGCTGGCCTCAAGTCAGACTCCAACCATCTGAAAAATATTAAATGTTTATGTAATTGAGCAAAAAAATATTTTAAAAAGATATTTAAATTAAAATTCAGAATTGTATATCTCTGGTGAATCTTGCCAGCCTGGCACAGACAATTGCTGATTTACCTGATAATCAGCTGTAGATTTAGGCTATAACCTTAATGACTTTACATTTGGCGTCCCATGGAAATTGCATATTGGTGGGATGATGTGACTTTCCATTATGGAAAATTCATTTCAAAATTGAGTGTTACCCAAATGGCTATCACGTTAGTCAGCATTCCCAGGACAGATGTATAAAGTGCTAATCCATAACATTCATTCATTGTTTGCTGGTGCTGTGTGTGTGAGGTGAAGAATATATGTAATCATTCCCTTTAAAGCAATGGTGTACTGAGGGGATGATGGAGGGCCGGGACCCCAGGCACCAGCCTGTGGGGGTTCTGGGGAGGCACGCTGACTTTTCACAAGGCACAGGAGGAGGGATGCAGAAAGCTCTGAGAAGCATAGAGCCTCCTGCACCCCTTCCACATTGTGAAGAGCCAGCCTGGTGCCCCCTCCCCAATCCCGAGGAGGGCACCCCCCATCAGAGCCAGCACCAGGCTGAAGCAGTGGCATGTAAGTGCTGGGCGGGGGGCAGCTGGCTGCTCTGGGTTTGCCTTTCATGGGGGCAGGGACACAGGAGGTGCCGAGAAGTGCTCCTCAGTGCTCCTCTGCATGTCGTGATGTCCTTACCCCTCCTCAGGCAGTGTGTGGGAGGGTGAGGCTGCCCTGTCCAATCCAGGGCTGGCCTGGAGCAGCAGGGTGTAAGTGCCGGGGGGGCTGGGCTAGCCCCTGTGGGAAGAGGATGCAGAAGTGCTGAGGCCCCCCCTCCCGCATGTGATGAAGGGCTGACCTGGCCCTCCTCCCCTCCACAGCTTGGAGGAGGAGGTGTGAGACTGCCTTGTGCCAGCCCAGGGCCAGTCGGAAGGACTGCTACAGCCTCACACCCCACTCATTCCTCCACCGCACCTAGAGACCCCCCTCCCCAGGGCAGCTGGGGCTGGGGCTAGGATGCCTCCTGTCCTTTGCAGAAGGTCAGGCAAGAGATGGGGAGGGCTGCAAATGTGGGCATGGCCCCAGGTGCCTGACACCCTCGATATACCACTGCTTTAAAGTGGCAACTAGAAATTGATTAGTGTAAGTTGCTTTTCCACGTTGTCTAACAGGAGTTTAGAGAGATCCTGTAGTAAGGTAGCCAAGTGCAGTGGTGACTTTTTTAACCACTAGAGCAAAACATGACTTCTTTTTACTAAACTGTGAAATCCCCTTTACTGTATGTTAAGTTTCTCACAGACATTAAATAAAGTTAGTTTTCCAGCTATATGTTCAGAAAACTTGGTGTATTACTGTTTGTATTTTTTGCTTTGTTTGTTTTAAGACCTGTATCAGACTCAGGTTAAAATACTAAATCTTTCTAATTTCTTCTCGTCTTCATTTTCTGTCTCCAATAGCAGAGCAGCACAGGTCCTAGTTATGAAGTATATTTTTGCCTTTTTTTAGCTGAAAAAATCAAACTGTCCCGACAATTCTCTCTCTTGTGATATGCTGCCAGTTGCATTGAAATCATCCAGATTGATAGTGGCTAAAAGTTATTACAGTCTATGTGTAATGGCCCCACAGCTTCCACACGCAATGGAAGAAGGAGTTAATGGGCTAAGGAAGTCCCAGTCAACCCAAATCAAGACACTTGGAGCAGGAGGCAGGTTTTTTAGGGAGGGGTTTAAAAGGAAGAGCTCTGGAGGGTTTGGCGGGCAATCAATTTCTTCCTGGAAGCAGATTAAGGGATTCTGTGGCCTTGGGCCCCAACAGACCCCCAAGCTTGGTCCCCCAGCTCCCTGCTCTGGCCGATCTGTCCCTAGAAGGCCATGTCAGAGGCTGTACTCAGCATGCCAGTCAGTCCTGACTCTGGAGCGGAGGGGCCACGTGTTGGCCCACCCTGCCCCCAGAGGCAGAGCAGCTGGGCCAGGGATGGGAGGGGAATGTGGAGCCCAGCCTCTGGGCTGGCCCACCCTGCCTTTGGGGGCAGACCAGCTCTCCCAGGGGCAAAGTGAGAGTTCAGAGCCTGGCCTCAAGCCCAGGGTAGCTCTGCCCGCCACCCAGTGTTGGCAAGGCAGATGGCCCTCATGATGTGGTGGCCCCTGGACGTGAGCCCAACAGAACCATGTCTTAATCTGCCCCTTCGTCTGCTGTCTTAACATGGCTCAAGACTGGATAAGTGCAGGATGTCCGGAGCAAAGGGAAGAGCTTATGTTGGAGTTTGAGTGCCCTTAGAAGGGGTAGAACTGTAAGTAAGCCAACTGGAGGGCTTAACCACTGCAATCCGAAACGCAGTGGTGGCTGGGTGGAGTAGTGGAAGACAAGCCAGGGAAGTAAAGCTAAGTGATTGCTGGAGTCAGAATGTGTTCAAACATCATGATTCATGGGGTACCTTGCCACAGCTCACAGTGGGTAAGCAGCAAGCTAAAGGAAAGAGAGAGATGATATGTGAAGGATTCTGCTGAAGGCTCAGGGTTTGTAAGGCAGGAAGTTCTCTTCTCCACACACTGCTTCCCGGCTGGAAGAAACTTCCTTCACCCAAAGGAAGAATTCCAAAGACACTGTCCTCTGTGCAGCTTGTGCCATATGAACAACTTTTCTGTATCTCACTACCCTGTTGACTCCTATCTCCTTTAAAAAATGTACTTGAAAGCATATTTTCTATCCTTTGCTCTACCCCTTAATTTTTCTCACTCTGTTTATGAGGTCTAACAAGTGTCTTGAGATATGCTAGGTGTCAAAAAATTCCATGCAACATAAGGTTGCAGTGTATCTTAAATATAGAAAGGACTGAGCAGAAAGTCCAAGGGCCAGAAACTGTAGTCACACTGTTATGCTATGTCCACACCTACATTGTTATTTCGAAATAAAGTCCTTATTTCAAAATAAGTTAATTCGAATTAAGAAAATGTTAATTTGAATTAAGGGAAAGCCGGCTATCGAAACAGCTGTTATTTTGAAATGGTTATTTTGAAATAATGCCGTTTGGACATGTTGTTTCGAAACAGGTGTTTCGAAACAATGGTGTTGTTTCAAAACAACATGTCCAAATGGCATTATTTCAAAATAACCATTTCAAAATAACAGCCATTTCGAAATGAATGGGGTTTAAGCTGTTTCGAAATGATGGTTCTTATTTTGACATGACAGAGCCTGTCATATTGAAATAAGAAAATGTCGTGTGGACCTAAACTTTTTTTATTTTGAAATAACTGGTGTTATTTCGAAATAAAAGAGATGTGTGGACATACCCTAGCTAGAGAATGAAGCTGCTGTTGAATTTTCTCTTCAGCATGTAGTTCTACTCTCAGCATGCTTGTAAACTAATGTGCATTTTCATAAGGGGACATGAGTAAAGTTCAATGACAAAACATTACTGCAACAACATTCACCAGGGACTATTTTACAATAAACAAATACAAGAATACTTTAGCATCCATAGCAATAAGGAGCAACTTCTGACTTGCTCATGTATCTGCCTATCTCCCTGCCATGTCAGTGCTTTATCTCTTTACATAGTTTATCATTCTTCATATTTCTATATCCTGAAATCTGCTTCTGGTTTGCAAAGACACTATGAAAGTGACCTTTTCTTTAATCAGCAGATGTTTGCTCTCTTTGTATTCAGAGTCATACATGTCCATTTTAGGGGTTTTTAAATTATAACTATTCTCTCAAACTCATTTTAATAGCCTAGAACCAACACAGTTATAATATTGTGAGCTGAGTTCTATTCTATTTGATTCAACCTCAGCAGAATGGTGAAATTCCAGCTGCAGGATCAGTAACTGATCTCAGTTGCATGGCTAATTACATAGGTGCAACTGAGGGTAGACTTTGGCCTGCAAAAACTTTATTTTTATTGATGATGAAGCCATAAAGGTCTTAGTTTGCAGGACTGACAGCTGGGGATGCAGGGAAATTTACTTATAAAGAGAAAATCTGATGTGATTTGTGTCTCAATGACTTCATATTATTATATGTCATTTTTAAATTCCAAAGGGACAGCTGTGTTAGTTTAGCTCAGCAAAACATGCAAGATGTCCTGCAGCACTTACGCTATGTTCACACACAGAGGGCTTGTTTCGAAACAAGACATTTCAAAACAAGCTGTTTCAAAATAAAGGGTTATTTCGAAACACCTAATTTCGAAAGACAAAAAAAGTGTTTTTGAAATAAGGGAGTGGAATAGCATGTCCACAGTGTGAACATGCTATTTCGCTTGGGGAGGGGACTGCAGGCACCCGCAGGGGAAGCATAGCCAGGCGCTGCACCCCGTGGGTGCCTGCACAGGGCTGCAGGCACCCGTGGGGTGAAGCGCAGCCTGGTTCCTCACCCTGCCGGCTTAAAGCCCGGGCTGCCCCCAAATCCTGCCATGGGGTCAGGGGCGCCTGGCTGGAGCCTGCCACCAGTGCTGGCCCCAAACCCCGCTGCAGGGTCGGGGTGAGCGCGACCCCGGAATTCCCTAGTGCCCCGCTCCTGCCGGGGGCGGGGCTGGGGATACCCTGGCCTCGCCCCCAGCAGAAGCGTCTGCGCCGGGGAATCCTGGGGCTGCACTCACCCCAGCCCCTGCAGTGGTGGGTTGAGCCGGGCGCCTCCGACCCTGCGGTGGGGTTTGGGGGCAGCCTGAGCTTTAAGCTGATGGGGTGAGGTGCCAGGCTGCGCTTCACCCCGTGGGTGCCTACAGTCCCCCTCTGCCAGCCAGGGGACACCCCTCAGCACCCTGGCCAGGGTGCTGGGGGTTCCCTGGCCAGGGTGCTGAGGGGGCAGCCCTTCATCCCAGGGTGCATAGCACCCTGGGATGAAGGGTCAAATGTTGTTTCGGAACACTTTGTTCCAAAACATCATGTTCCCACGGGGTTGTTTCGAAAGGGAAGTAGGTTTAAGCCCTTTCAAAAGAACGGCTCCCATTTCGAAACAAGGGGTTTCCTTGTTTCGAAATGGGAGTACGTCGTGTGAACACGGCATTTCTTATTTCGAAATAACCTCTGTTGTTTCGAAATAAGAAGCCTGTGTGAACACATCCTTAGAGACTAACAAATGTATTTATTGCATGAGCTTTCATCAGACACTTTGAAGATGGGGGAACTTACAGAATGGAGGAAAATAAATGCAGGGAAGTGTAAGTCATTGGATCAGGTCACACTAAAGCAGCAAATCAAAGAGTTGTTAAAATTCAAAACATTTAAAATCTTAACAGCTTCGCATCTCTGATGGTTAGAAACCTGCATCCAATTTCAAGTTTAAACTTCCGGATGGCCAGTTTATATCCATTAGTTCTTATGTCCGTGCTGGCGCTGAATTTAAATAATTCCTATCCCACCCTTGTGTTTATTTCTCTGGTGTCTTTATAGAGAGCAATCATATCTCCCTTCAAGCTTCTTTTGGCTAGACTAAACAAGTCAAATTCTTTAAGTCTCCTGTCATAAGGCAGGTTTTCCATTCCATGGATCATTCTTGTAGCCTTTCTCTGCATCTGTTCCAAGCACACAACAGTTCTGTGGATGCAAATTTATTTTTTATGTCAAGGAACTTCTGGAAGTACAGAGTAGGCCCCTGTGCAGGATGGCATCTTGACAGCATTAAAATACTAGTCACACAACATTCACAGGCTAGATTGTCATTAGCCTTGTGCAAGTGAACTAGAATCAGGGCAAAGGAAAAAGTCATTAAAAAAAACTTTCCTTCCTCCTTGCATTTCTAAGCAAAAATCTAATAATGATTCTAGCCCTGATTCTCAAAGGACTACTTTTGGCTGGCACCAAAGAAGAAGGTTATGGGACATATTTAGTATATCAGAGCTAGCTTGGTACAGGGTGCACCCTCTGAGTTGTTTCTGGACTGTGTGCCTTGTTCTTTCTGGCCCTCCCAGCTTAACTTTCTGGCATCCAGACTTGACTTGTGGTTCTGATCTATGGTTTGTCTCCTGCCTCTGATTGCCTACTGTCTGGAACTCACCACTCCCCTCTTGACTCTCAGCTCCTGTCTCAGTTGTGAACTCTGACTTTGACAATTAGGTTTGGCTGACCATGACCCAGCCATGACAAAGGGCAAATGTAAAGTTATACATTGAAATAAAGAATGTACAAGATGGGGAATTTAAAAACTTGAGGGTCATAAGAAAGTATGATGCTGTGTTTGAACAGGCTAATGTGATTCTTGGTGATATAAACAAAGTATGGAGTAGAAGTTGAAGTATTTTTGTCTTCATTTGGCACTTTTGTGACTGATAGTGGCACTCTGTATACAGTTCCAATGTCCACAATTCAAGCAGGACATTGATAAATTGGAGAGAATTCAGAGATGAGCCACGAGAATGATTAGAAAATATGCCTTATTGTGAAAGACTCAAGAAGCTCAATCTACTAGTCTTAAAGAGATGGTTAAGGGGTGACTAGATGGTGAACAGAATATTGCTAATAGAGAGCTCTTAAATCTAGCAGCAGACCAAGGTATAAAATGATTGAATGGCTGGAAGCTGAAGAGAGACACTTTCAGATTAGAAATAAGGTGCAAATTTTAAAATTATAATTAAAAATGGAACAATTTAACAAGGATTCTGATGGATTCTCCATCACCTGATGCCTTTTAAATTTAGATGGATTTTTATCTCCAAGCTATGCTGTAATTCAAACAGGAATTAATTCAGGGAAGTCCTATGGCCTGTGTTGTGCAGGTGGTCAGACTTGACAATCTGACTTTTTTGTAAGTTATAAATTTACAGCTGTGAAGAACCCAAGTAACAGCTGTTACCCCATGTAACAGCTGCCCCTAGACTACCCCTGATATACAGTAGAGTGAGGTGGCTGGCACAAGTAGGCAGCTCTTCCATCTCCACCAGTTTTGTATCAGTAAGGAGTTTGAGAAGATATCTCCACTGACAATTTGCAGCGCAAATTTGTCTACTTTTCACCACAAATGAATAGCTCATAATGCAGCATCTGGGTCACCATATTTCCCATAGGATTGTTAATGACTGTTTAACATCAAAATACTAGTCATAAAATATTAAAGCTCACTTAAATATTTCATATTTTGGAAATTGTCAATGAGCAGGGAGGTTTTTCAAACAGCTCTAAACATTACACACAGATCTACCCAAAAATGTTATCTTACAAACCTCTGTAAAGCTGTGTAGTGTAATACATGGGTGTTGACTCCTTTTGTGTCTGAGCAGAGCAATGCTTATTCATTACAGGAAAGTCTTATAGTTTAACTTCTATCTGTATGGAAACTTATTTTTTTAGCCAGTTTTCTTCCTACTGCAAATGAAATTCAGAAAAGGTGTCTGTATAATGTGAATATGATTCTCATGCTCTCTAACACTGTAAAGCATATTTGTATCTTGTCAGTGACTTCCTTAGAAGTAAGCAAGGAGTCCCATGGCACTTAAAGACTAACAAATTTGTTTATTGTGTGAGCTTTCTTAGAAGAAAGTCCCACTTTGTCAGATGCTTTGAAGATGGGGGAACTTACAGAATGGGAGGAAAATAAATGCAGGGAAGTGTAAGTCAAGGGATCACGTCATACTGTAACAGCGAATCAAAGCAGTTAAGATTCAAACACTGGGAAACAGCACATAGAGAAAGGTGAGGTCAAATCACTAGCTGTAATGGGAAGAGAATCCATTGTCCTTGCTGATTTTGCTGAACTAGAGTAACACTGCAACCCCTTTGGAACTTCCTTAGAAGTGCATGCATGGAGGTAAGGGGGGACTGAGGATCCCTGTGACAAAAAATATATATAGCCGCACCTGAGGGGAAAGCTTTCAACTTTATTTAGCCCTTTTCAGTCCAAGCTATGTACTTGCAGGTTCTAGACAGAAACCGAAAGGAAGTACAGAGACAGCAGAAGATGAAAGCAGCCAAACACTTCAGTTTTTGAAGATTCCAGTTTTGAACTCACTTTCAGTTCACAGTGAAGGTTTAGGCCAGTTCTTATTTTATCTGTAGAAGTTCATTCCTCACTAATAAGAAGCATGAGCATGTAACAAGACTTCTGTTGCCTGTGCCCAGGAGAACCAAGAATATAAGGTTGACTTGACCCTTCCTTCAGTAGAGTTCCCTTGAATGGCTTTTGTGAGAGGAAATTTCCACAAGAGTTACTTGTCCAGTTGGTGGTGGAGTGGGGTTGGGTGAAAAAGGATGCAACACCTTAGCCTCAATCATAACAGACCAATTGCATTAGCTCTTCCTTGTAATCTCCTCTGAGCACAGGGGATTTCCTCTTTCAGCCTAGCAGGTCCCCACCCCTCTCATATACAGAGCTTTAGAAAAGCAGCCAGAGGTCTCTATGAGGCAGGAAAGTGGTGCTGTAAAGGTGCTGGAAACTTCTTTTCATGCAGAATAAGGAGGTCTATGAACTGGGGGGTCTCCTCCATGACGGTACTGCTGAGCACCACTATTCTTCACTCTGTTCTTTCAGAAGTGGTCTAAAGGGGGAAGAGTATAATTAAAGGGTGTGGTTATATGTGTGTGAGAGAGAGACATGAGGAAAACCATGAGGATGGGGAGGGGTTAGAGAGAGGCTACATTCACACACAGGGGGGTATTTCGATACACATTGTTTCGAAACAACGTGTATCGAAATAAGGCATTATTTCGAAATAAGTTAATTCAAATTAAGGAAAAAAGCTCAAAGCGAAATAACATGTTCGGACAACAGTTATTTTGAAACGAGTCACCGTCGTTTCGAAATAACATGTTCCGACGGTATTGTTTCGAAAAAACTGTACAATGTTTCGTCACCAAATGGGGTTTAAGTTGTTTCGAAACAACGGTACGTCGAGTGAACATGGCATTTCTTATTTCAAAACAACCTCTGTTGTTTCAAAATAAGACTGCTGTGTGAACACACCCAGAGAAAACGTGTCAACACACCCAGAGAAAACATGTCACTGGTGAAGCTAAAGGCACAGGATAAGAATGTTATTTTTAGCATTCCTAGAAGAGTGGGTTTGGTGGTCTGATTTTTTTTCTTGTTTCACCAGGAGTATCAGCCTGCAGAGTACACAATTTTCCTGAGATCAGTTAACTGTACCCACACCCATCTCATCCACCCCTGGAGATTGTGATTGAATAGAAGGATTTCCTGGAATAAATTTACAGAATAAGTGTTGACCAAAATGTTAATAAATGACTGCAGGGCAGTTATTGAACATATTTCAGTTGTCAAAATCATCATCTGCCCTGTTCATTATGAATTAGGTCAATTAAAAGGGTTAGTATACATTGGTAGTTTGTTTTTTGGAGGGTACAGAGGGACAATAAAGAGGAAGGTCAGGGTAAGATCTAGAGTTCAAACAACACGTCATAGATTTGGTTGTTAGCTGGAGCTAGTAGTCCATCACTGCAGAAAGAAAAGTTTGTGCCTCTGCACATTTAGTAACTTGAAAAATATAAACAAGCTGTATGGGTCTAGTGGACAGAGCCCTGGCTTGGGACCCAGGAAAGCTGGGTTTTGTTCCCTGCTCTACCACCAGCCTGATGGGTGACTTTAGGCTCTGAAGTAAAATGACGTGCTGTTTCCCCTTCACTTTTGTTTGTTCCCTCTATTTAGACTGTATTTGGGGAAGGATTATCACTTTTATGTGTCAGGTAGTAACCCAGTGCAGTGCTCTGCTAGTTGGGGTTGGGAGTGTCTTGGCATTACTGCATATAACCCCCAAATAATAATGCAGAGAACCAGGAAGACTTGTTAACATTTCCTTTTTTCTAAAGGAAGGAGAGGCCCCAGTAAACTCTGTATCCTAGAGTAATACTGCTTTTTAGATATTTCTTTTAAAATGTGAACAAAATCCTAACATTCTGGGAAGTGGTCACTTGACTAATACATAATGATCTAAATAGTTTTATACCTGGATGACGTTCTATGTCAAATAAATTTTATTTGCCATATGTCATTCATTGTGGCCCATCTTCCCCAGCATGACTTTATAAGACGGTGAAAATTTTTTTGATCAACAGGAATGGGTCACTCTACCTGAAATAATTTAGTAATACAAACCATTAGTGACATCAGTTTATTAACAACAACAACTTTTTCTTTCAAGAAAAACTGAAGGTGCTTTGGTGTGGTCCAGAAAATGTCTTAAAAATACAGTTCAATTCTAAACTTCAAACCTGCTATAGAATGCATCCTCACTGAAAACTACCATTGCTGTGTTGTGAGGTTTTTCAGTTTGTTTTTGTTTGGGGGTGGGGGGGTAATGATTTATAGATTACCCAAAGTATAAAATTGGTAAGAAACGTGCAGAAGCCTCAAACCTTTTGTCACTCTTTTGTTAGTGTACAACTGAATTGTCAAGGAAAACTACAAAACTCTTCCCTTAAATTCTTTCGACATGACAAGTACAGTATCTTGCTAACAGTACATTGAAGGTGCTTTTCAAACTTTTTCCCAAGTGAGTTAGAAATCTAAGTATTGTCTATGTAGGATTTTTTTTTAATAACCTAAGGTGCAACTTTAAAACGGTATAGCTCTTGTGCTCTAGCTCGCATGCTCTCTTTCTCCTATTCCAGCTTTTAACTTCTATCTCTTGAGTGGGGGTGGATGGGACCACTCTTACTGTGGAATATGAGTGCCAATGCAAGGGGCAGTATATCTGTAACAATGTTGTTATATCTGGAAAACTGTCTCATGTAAACAATGGCCTCACCTTTTGCAGAGTTTGAACCTTAACAACTGCTCTGATTTGCTGTTACTGTATGACCTGATCCCATGTTTTACACTCCCTTGCATTTATTTTATTTCCTTTCTGTAAGTTCCCTCATCTTCAAAGCATCTGACGAAATGGGATTTTCTCCCACAAAAGCTCATGTGAAAAATAAATCTGCTAGTCATTAAGTGCCACAGGACTCCTTGTGTTTTTTTCCCCTCACTCTCCTGAAAGTCAGTGAGACTTACGGCAAAACTTTCAAAAGCAATGAAGTGATTTAGGATCCTAAGTCTTAGCAGTGTACATTTATTCATATTCTGAATAAATGACATTAAAAAAGCAGTGCAGTTTCTCATAGGGGTGGTTTGTACAGTATCAGATTGTCCCTAGAAAATAACAGAAGCAACCTAAAGCTGTTGTGGGTAATAACTGAGCACTATGTGTAAGATTCTCCTTTGTGCAGAGAGTAGTTCCAAGGCCCATACACTAATTAAATAGGAAGTAAACTTCATGTAAAAAGTTATACTGGTATGATGTGTAATATAGTAATTGCATATAATGAGTCAAATTCTGCTTTGTTACACAAGCATTACCACCACTGGTTTTGAATGGGGACACAAAATTCCTATTGACATCAATGGCTCATGATGTTAAATTGAATTAAATTAAATTCATTATCTTTTGAAATTCTTATTGTCTTAGTGGTGAACACTGGTACTGCTGTGTGGAGAGCACCACCTTTTCCTTTTGCAGCCGCCTCCCCACACAACACAATTTGGTCCCTATGCCTCCAGATGTATAGGCTAGGTGGGAGCCTTTCATATAAGTCAATGCAAAGGGGCTTGCAAAACCTAGGGTCAATCCTGTTGAGGCAGAGAATGTTTTGATTTGAATATCAGAAAGGCCCCTAACTACAAAAATGTTTGACAAGATGGAGGGACAGTAGTAATGCTCAAAACACTGTAACTGACCTACAGTAGGATAAAAAGAGACCCACACAAGATATAACTTACTGAGAATCTTGACTACTATATATACGTGCACCTAGAGAAGTATTTAAATACCTTTTTAATGCTGGTAACCTGAGTCTCCAAGCTGAATGGTATTGCCATTCTGAATCTGTCTTGTGTGTGTTTGTGTGTATCAGTATGTTCAGCTCAACTCCTTGAAATATGTGGCACCAACCTGGAAAAACATGCTGTCAGTAGATGAGGAAGCTACACAAAAGCACATCTAAGTGCAACTGCCACTTAACACATACCTAATTAGAAACACCATAAATAGGATACAAGAATTACTTTGTCTCCCATAACTTCAGTTGCGGCAGAACCCTTTACAGTACAGGTGGAATAAAACGCTCCTGCACAACCCTATCATGAAGAAAATGGTGGGGGGACTCTTAGGTCAGAGGGGTAACAGTAATGTGAGATAGATGATAATTTACATAATAAGCATTTGCAAAACTTTCAAAAAACAGTTCTAAGTGGCTGGCCTATGCCTTGGAAAATTTGAGGTTGAGTCCTGAACTTGTTTCTCACTCCTTGGCTAGCAGTAACACTTTCCATTTTTAATAGAGTGTTGAAGGGAATGGAAGGTAAGGGTGTTTAGACGGTGAGTAAAAAGACTAGAAAAGAGAATGGGAGGACAGAGCAGAGGTCTGGAGGTGACTTATTCTCTTCTTTCTCCCCTCCCCCAAACCAAACACACACCTTGCTCCGCTGCCTCTAAACAAAGGAGTTGCCATGGCTTGCAAGATTGATGAATTCTTTAGAGTTTAATCCACTCTGATTCTAAATAATCCAGACCTAGCCACACTATGTTTATAAAATAGCTTCTTTGATCCTTGTCTAGTGACCTATACTTCCATGAAGAATACTAAAATTTTGTCTGGTTTTGGAGAAATCATGAGCTAGGCTCATCTTCTGCTTCATTACACTAGGATTTTGTCTGCCCTCTTATTTTGTCTTCACTTTTATAATAATATACAGAAGTCATACACATAAAAGAGAATTAAAATTATATTGCTAACTACTTTCACTTGCCTTAGTGTAGTTACATATAAAGTCAGATTACCATCTTCAAACCTATGATTTAAACCCCAACTCTAATAATTTGCTTTTGTCAAGGATCACATTCACAGTGATCAGTAGCTGGACATGGAAGGGAAAGTATCTTTGGAAAGAGGGCGTTTGCTTTGAACTTTATTTTGGTGAAAGCAGACCTGAAGAAGGGCTGTTATTGGACTTGTGGGAGTTTTCTTTTTTGTTTTTGGCTCGTTGTTGAGAAACCAGGAGGGGAAATAGCGGTAGGATACTGCTGAGTGTCAGAGGGTAGGGTAAGAGGCATGAAGTTGGTGGCACACTGTTGCAGGAGAAAATAGTAAAGGCTGGAGTTGGTCAATGATGGACATTCTTCATAACTATGGCTACGTTTCACACACAGGGGGTTATTTCGATACAAGTTGTTTTGAAACAACTTGTATCAAAATAACGCCTTATTTCGAAATAAGTTAATTTGAATTAACAGTTTGTTAATTCGAATTAACGAAAAAAGCAGGAATTGAAATAGCAAGTTTGGACAACAGTTATTTCGAAACGAGTCACCGTTGTTTCGAAACAACATGTTCTGATGGGATTGTTTCATCACCAAATGGGGTTTACGTTGTTTCAAAACAATGGAACTTGTTGTTTCGAAACAATGGTACGTCGTGTGAACATGGCGTTTCTTATTTTGAAACAACCTCTGTTTCAAAATGAGACTGCCCTGTGAACACACCCTATGTGTCATCCTTAACTGACCTAAGTGTTAGAGAACTGGGTATTGTTTTCAAATCACAGTGAACCCTTAAATATTTTTCTATTCTTGCACTTTAAAATTGAGTTGTAAATATTGACAGTGGTTCATGCACCTTAATTTCAAATCCTGAGGGAAATGATGTGATATTTCTCCTGGGAGGCAAGGGGCATGGGGGGAATCAAGTGATTAAATAGTTATTCTGTATTAGCTCATTTATATTAAGTGAAAAATGGTCAGCTTACAAGCTTCATGATGGAAAGATCTTTAAAAATACCATGTCCAGGAATAGTTTATGAATTCCAGAGGGATAGTCATGTTAGTCTGGCTCACCAAAACAAACAAGGAATCCTGGGGGAGGAGGGACTGCGGCCATGGGGAGGGTGACAGTGGGGGCCCATATGGGCCCCACAATGGGCCTTTGCCTAGGTCCCCCAATTGCCTAAGGCTTTCTCTGGGTTTGCGTGTCAGAGAGGATGTTCCCAGATGTTGCTTCAAAATTTGCCATCGATGAGTTAATGCAGAGAAAAATACATAGATGTTTTGAATTACATTAAAAAATTCAGCAGCCTCATTAGAAGCTGATGCTGCATCACTGAACACCAAGTTCAATAAATGATTACTGCATGAGGTAAAAAAAGCTCGAGGGTTTAACCCTCAGATCCGTATATTCACTCCTCTGTTCTTTTTTCTCATGTTGGCACCATTATCGTAGCTCTGACCTCTCAAGTCAGCTATCCCAATTCCTGTATCTTCCAGCTTTTTAACAGGCACATTTGTCATACAGGCTCCTGTTGTATCATCAGTGTCAATATATTCTAGAATATGCTTTCTGACAGTCACCATTTCAGGGACATTTTCACTAGGTTCTGTTGTTGTTACAAAATGCACCATTTAAGTCATTTGTTCCATATGGCTGAGGTCAGGTGTGCAGTCCAGAATAACAGAGTAATATATTGCTGACTTCATATATGCCACAATCTTCTATTTGACTTTTGTTGCCAGTAACTGTTAGATCTCATTGGCTATATCTACACTAGCAAATTAGTTTGAATTAAGGAGCCTTAGCTCCTAAGCAAAGCTTAGTTCAAACTAGTTAGTTTGGCTGGTTAGTTCAAACTACTTGCTTAGTTCAAACTTATTTGCATATTTAGTTAAAACTAGACCAATGCAGACATGCTAGTTCAAACTAAATAAGTTAGAACTGGCGGTTAGTTCAAACTAACTGTGTTTTTTAGTTCAGACTAACTTTTAGTTTGAATTAGCCGCGCTTCTTCAGTTTAAACTAAAAAGTTAGTTCAAACTAAAAAAGCATGGCTAGTTCAAACCAAGAAGTTAATTCGAATTTAAAAAATGCAGTTAGTTCAAACTAACTTCAAACTACTTAGCTTGGACTAAGCAAGTCTGAACTAAGGTTTTAGGTGTAGACATAGCCATTTTGAATTGTTTTTCCAAGGGAGTGGTGTGTCTAGATTTCCTGGGTGATGACTCTTCTTAGATGCTCCTGAAGTACAGCATCAAACTCAGCTATCAGCTCCACAGTTTTAAGGAAGTCTCCATTGTTTGGCTCATACAGCTGATCTTAAGTGCCATGCAGTGCTAGGTTTTGGGTAGGAAGCATTTTCACAATGGCCATGAGCCTTTTCAAAACATTTTGCCAGTAAAGAGACTGATGAAGTCTCTTGATGTTGATTGTCCATGGTAGTCTTGAATCACAGTCTCATCTCAAGCTCTTTCCACCTATGGAATGCTCTCTGGTGATTTGCTGCCTTCTCATGGCATGCCAGATTTCTAGCCAGATTTTTCCAGTCCTTTGTTTCTATAGAACGCGGTGTGGCTGGAACATTAGACTGGAAGAGTTTGCAACAAAAACAGTATGCAACATTCTGGGTTTTTGAGTTCATAAGCCATGGCCTCTCCACTTTGTCACCATTGGGGATTTCATGCCAGCAATTTGTTGGATGGAAACTTTTATTTTCATTGTCCTTGGGGAATATGATATTTTTCACTTGCTGTGGCCCATGCAGTACAAGGAAATCCCTCAGGCTACTGCTCAAGTGGGTTCTCAGTCCTCGTTCATCTACACTTAAGCAAATAAACTCAGTAGCAACTGTTTCTTGCTCCTCCACCGCACTCTGATTTACACTTTTCTTCAGGAATGTGCATGGTTACATCCATCTGAGACAGGAGATATGGATGCTGCAGTAGCTGCCAGGTCACCTGCACTCTATCTAACTGGAAGATCAGGCATTACCTTAGCACTCACATCTGCAATTGGGCTGGAAGGCTCACTGTGAACATTTGTGTCTACGTATCTCAGGAGAGCTCATTTTTGCTTCGATAGAAAAGTTTCCTGTGCTTTCTTTCTTTTTCTGAATGCTGACCCAGAGGGGTGTTTTCTTCTTTCACTCATGACTGCTGTTCTGTGCCAGCTATAGTGGCTCTTAACACTCAGTTGACGGGGACATATAAGCAGGCTAGTAGCAGGGTCTGAGTGAGGGAAGATGTCGTCATCTGAAGGGCCTAACTGGCTCCTACTAGTTCAGTTGACTGCCTGTTCTCCTCAAGTGGGTTCAGGGAAGCAGCAGGAAATAGCGAGCTCCCTGAGAAGCTGGTGTTAATCAGTCCAGGCTCCAGGGGTGCTAGAGAGGTACATAAGAGGCTCCTCCTCCTTTCTCTCCCTGCAGCTCCTGATTCCCTCTTACCACCTTCTCTCTAGCTTGCCTGTTGCGTCCTTGTGCCCTCCTTCCTCCAGCACTCCACCATCTGTGTGCACCTAGGGCAGAGGGAATACATATGCACCAGGAGCAGACACAATTTTCTGCACTCTGGATCCTAGTGGTGCCCCCACCCCCACAGTCTGGCAGCTGAGGTGGCCACCTCAATTCACCGCATGGTAAGGCCAGCCCTGATTGTCAAGGAGATTTTATTATACAGAAAGTTACTAAACTGAGTTTCAATGACTTACCAGACAGAAACTATGTAGGAAGTCTAGGACAGAGGAAGGAACAAAAGAGCTGAAACAACAGACCCACATCTTATCCAATAGACTTCTGTGCCTTCATGCAATTTATTTCAAAATCTGTGCTTTGGCCAGTTATGTTGATTTCCTCCTACCTCTTAAAATGTTTTAAACCATTTTTTCAAAAATTATATGTAAAAAGCATTTAACAACTATGGCTTTCTCTCCTCCTACACCTCCTCCCCCATAAAAAACCCTTTTTCAATTATGGCCATTACCATAATACATAATCAGTAAGACAGTATGTCACTGACTTGCCTCAGTGGGAGATAAGGATTAATGTTGCTTTAATGATTCGATGCCTTCTTTTTAAATGATGTGATAGATAAGTGCACTGTTGTCTTTTAGTAACCGCCACTGCTTTCTTTTTAAATGAAGCTTTTTGGCGTTGGAATAGTATGATGAAGACAATAATGGTCCCTTCTGGCCTTAAAGGCTATGAGACATTGTACTGAGCACAGAAAATTAATACAGATTTTTAACAAACAAGTGTTTTACTGTAGTGCATAGGAGAATTTGTACATATAGCTCAGATAAGAGGAATGATGGTTGTTGGGAAGTCTGCATTACATGAATCTAGAGTAGTAGTTTTTGGTACCCTTACAATTTGTGGAAAGCTGAAAAAGTAATGTCTAATACAGACCTCAGCTACCAACAGCACACTTTGCCATACTCTATACTAGTGGTTTCCCACATTTTCTCTGCCGTGGCACACCTTGCCACCTTTAATTAATTTGAGGTGCATCACCATATAGTTGCCAAATGAACTCATGAATATTCATAAACCAATGAGCCAATCCAGAGCTCTTTGAGTAGTTTTTCAAAAAATTTTGTGGCATACCTGCTCAGACCTGACGGCACACCTGTCATGATGCAACACTGTATCTGAGTGAAATGTCAGATGAGTTTCTTTGCATGTCTGCTCCAGCTGTCTAATGCAAAAAGTTTGTAAAATACATACAGCCTTGTAACAGCCACATAAGTGTCTGTTTAGGGTTTTTCTTCTCCCACCCCCTTTTTTAAGGTACTTTTAAATTACCACAAGATGTCAGTGTGTAAGAGTATTACTATATTCACAGTGCAGCAAATTGTTAGCTAATGATTCATTTTATGTTGTCAAAATTTCAACAAAGTAATATGGTTGATCAGCAAGGTGGAAAATCACCAGTGGTGCTGTGCTGTAAAAGGACAATGCCCCAGAAACAATGAGCCATATAAGAGAATATTAGAACCTGGCAGCGATTAAAGACAAGAGTGGGTCTTCAGAAATGAGTTTTAAAACTGTTGTTTGCCCATTACAGAATTGAAGTCAATTGCCTAATAACATGAAATTTTGTGATTCTTGGTGATGACTGGATCAAAATGCTCATGTTAAATACTAATGATAAATTAGGATCCATTTAAATATCCTACAGAACATGGACAAAATTCAGCTAAAATGTAGCTTAAAGTCAGCAAGTACATGAAAAAAATATTGGCCAAATTCAGCAATAGTGTAAGGTATGCATATCTTATATAAATGAAGCTTGCAATGTTTTGGCATTCAATGGGTTTGCAAAATGAATACAACTAACATGACAAGAGGGTAGAAGTAGGGGAAGCAACTTATGGGAAAAATTAGATAATATATAATGATATTTATAAGCTAAAACAAACATCCTCCTCTTTTTATTTATGCCCCCAGCATCATCAACACTTTCAGGGCCAAAGTGAGACCTAGACTAAGGTGGTACTAATTCCAATGAGCCAAATTCATACCAAGGCTTAGTGTAACTTTGTTGAAATTGCTAAATTTTCTTGACCTTAATAAATTTAGTTTTCATACTGACTATGAGTGTGGAAAGAGGTAATATTTATTAGCTGTGGAAAATAACCAAATTTGGTGGAGTCCATCTCTGCTCCTCTGATGTAGTTTGCAACCTGGATGTCCTCTTGGACTCTTGTGCCTTCAGTGGTGCAGATATCAGTGATTAAGAGCATGCATGCGTGCATGTATGTTTAAAGCATGAAGTACAGGTAGTCCTCACTTAGTGACCGGGTTCCGTTCCTGAAACCCGGTTGATAAACGAATTGGTCACTAAACGAGGAGCAGCCCTTACCGGTATTTCAGGCATAATGTACTTTACTGGTAGTGGGTTTTTCAACCATCGGTAGATAGTTTTAATGTCACCTTTGCATCATTTATAACATTTTTAATATATATTTTAAATGTTTTAAGCTCTAATGTACTAAACTTAGTTTGCATAGTGTACTGTAAATATAGGTAATCTGAGAGAGTTGATGCGAGTTCTCGTACATCGCCATAATACCAACTCATCAGAGAGCTGGTCATAACTCTGAGGGGTCACTAAACGAGTAGGTCACTAAGTGAGGACTAGCTGTAGTTGTTTCTGTTTTTTGAAAATGTCTCATGCTCAGAAAGTTGCAGTCCATTCTTTGAGATGTGGACCTGATGGCAGTTACCTGTGTTTGTACTGCTTTGGGATGGGACTACTGCAACACAATCTACAGAGAGCTATGCCTGAAAATGATTCAGATTTCAGCAGGTGCAAAATATGGATGCCTGCTGGTTAAGTCATGCTTCTCACAGAGATCATGTTATTTCTGTGCTTTAGTCAGTACTGGTTTCCAGTGATTTTTCCCTGTGATTTATAAGGTGTTGTGCCCTAAGTGGTTTGGGTCCTGGAAATCTCAGACATCATCTCTTTTTCTTCTTTATTATACTGAAGTAAGTAATTAACTGATGCATGTGAATTTGCAGCCAGCTGTTTTAACAGGGGGGGAGGCTAACATCAGTACTTCTTCAATTTAATGTCCTTAACTTCTAAAACTTACCTACCATAGTTCTTTGCATTTTACCTATCATATCTAAGGCCTCGTCTTCACTAGGAAATTAGGTCAGTATAACTACGTCACTTAATGATATGAAAAATCCACCTCTCAGAGTGGGTCAACTAAAACGACCTAACTCCTGTTATAGCATCAGATCATAAAAATCAAGCATCTGTTGGGCCTGTTATCAATTGACTAATCTGGAAAGCACCTGACGGGCTCCTATTTTATGACTACTTTGGTGTACTTTTCAGAAAATTCTTCCTGGTACTGTTGTTTACCAGGGAAGTTGATTAAAGAGATTTAAAGGATAATAATGGAATGGAACTGGGTGGCCATTTACCAGTGACCCAGGGCAGCAGGTTAATCAACTTTCTGAATCCACATCTGAGAGTCACAAGCCTTTAGGGGCAATCCTGGGATTTCTTGAATGACTCACCCTCAGTGAATTTTTTTCCCCCAGTCCAGAAGGAACAAACAAGGAAACAAACCAAATAACTTTTTTGCATTGTAAGTCTAAGGGATAGCTTGCTGCAGAGCCTAGAAACAGCAGAAGCTGACTGTGCAAAGGCTTCCCAAACCTTTCACCCTCTCTGGCTCACAGTCCTTTGTCCAGAGTCTGTAGCTACGTTCACACACAGGGGGTTATTTCGATACAAGTTGTTTCGATACAAATTGTATCGAAATAACGCCTTATTTCAAAATAAGTTAATTCGAATTAACAGTTTCTTAATTTGAATTAAGGAAAAAAGCTCAAAGCGAAATAGCATGTTCAGACAACAGTTATTTCGAAACGAGTCACCGTTGTTTCAAAACATGTTCAGACGGTATTGTTTCGAAACAATCGTTTCAAAACAACGTTGTTTTGTCCCCACATGGGGTTTAAGTTGTTTCGAAACAACACTGTTGTTTCAAAACAATGGAACCTGTTGTTTCGAAACAACGGTGCATCGTGTGAACATGGCCTTTCGTATTTCAAAACAACCTCTGTTGTTTCGAAATAAGACTGCTGTGTGAACACACCCTGTATGCTTTGCATTGTTGCTGTCAGGGCCTTACATCTTTTCACCCTTGGTTACAGAGGTCTCAGTAACTCCCTTCCTGGTTGCCTTCTGGGTATATGTACGAAAATCTATATTGGAGGTCTAGGCCTGATACTCTAAACCAGTCGATTTCAAACATTTTTTTCCTCGGGACCCAGTTGAAAACAATCATTTATTCCAATATCCCAAAAACTATATCTTTAAGCAATACATTCCAGTCTTCTGGCTGAGGCAGCTGGGGACACCATGACCCAGTACATGAGGGTCTGTGACCCAGTATTGGATCCTGACCTGTGGTTTGAAAACCACTGCTCTAAACAAGTGTTCTGTAATGTCTTCAAGTAGGTGATTCTCTTATCTGAAATTAAAACAAATCTTTTCTGACATCATTACCTGTTTTATTGTATTTGTGTGTGTGTGTGTGTGTGTGTGTGTGTGTGTGTGTGTGTGTGTGTGTGTGTGTGTG
>ML682021.1:15551814-15610371 GCA_007922195.1 Podocnemis expansa
GTGTGTGTGTGTGTGTGTGTGTGTGTGTGTGTGTGTGTGTGTGTGTGAGAGAGAGAGGGAGAGAGAAAGAGCTCAAACAGGAGAGTTTTTGCAAGGGCATTCTCCAGGAGAAGGAGGAACTCCTATGTTGCCATTGGAGTGACTGTTTGCCATGTGCCTGCTTCATCAAAGCTTCTAGTATGGTCTGTTTGGGGGCTGTGTGCTACCCCTAACTCCTTTAGGATGCTTTGACAAGTATACAGCGTTAACTCAGGGCAATCAGTTTTTTTTTTTTAAAGCTCTTTAAGTGAACAAGGGAGTTTTGCAAGAGAATTCACAGAAAGTTTGAGTGCCAGATACACCCAACATATTTTAAATTTAAGCCAATAACACCCTCTCCACAAAACAAAACACCCAAGCAAACAAAAAAAAGCCTTGAAAGAGAACAAATAATGTCTCAGGAGTCCAACAGCATAGTAGGCACTTACTATCCTGTGTGTTGCACTGAACACAGTCGGTATGATTTGGCCTCCAGGACCTGTCTCCTACGATTCCTTACATCACTTGTAACTATGTATCTCACAGTTGCCAGCTCTTTCCCAGCACTGCATGAGTCTGTCTAGATGTCTTGAGAGGTTTGCAACCTTTTTGCCCAGTAGGCAATTCACCATGCGGTACTCCTGGTTATCACAGTCCCAAGCTATATAGCAGGGGTGGCCAAACTTACTGAACTCAAGAGCCGCACAAGTCAATTATTAAACCTTCAAGAGCCTCACTTAGGCATATAACCACATATTTTTACCTACTCCAAAATTACTAAGCTTAAAATTCATTGCATACTTTAATTTTATTGTAAAAATAGGGCAAATATTGATCCACTAATGTCATATTCTAATAATTATTTAAGATTACCATGAAACTAGGCCTATACAGTAAAAATTTAGCTGCTGCTAGATGTAGAACATTACAGGTTTGTGGCAATTTTTTTTAAAAATCTGGGCAGTAACTTGTCAATGCAGTAGGTAAAAGCTCTCTCAGATACTGATCTCTTAAGTATTGCGCAATGTTTTGAATTTCATTGTGGAATGTGATGCTTCACAGCAGTAGATTGTGCCAAAAACTGAAAGTAATCTATGTTCAGTTTTATACTTTTCTCCTTGGCATTTTCATTTCTTAGTATTCCACATCATGTTTAGGACTTGTAAAACATGATTTTATTTTAACGAGTATGCTGCATTTGAGCCTATGAGAAAATCTAAATGTGCTATGGCTTCTCTAACCATGTCATGCTTCTCTCTCCCACCCTCTGTTGCCGCTTCCCTGCCATCCCTTACCATGCTGCTGCTTCTCTGCTCTCCCCAACCATGCCACACTTCTGCCTCCCACCCCATCCTGGCACCTACCATGCCTCTGCTTCCCTGCCAATATTTCTGGCAGTAAACTTGTTCACTAAAATACTCATGGACAGTGAAGACAAAAGGTCTGAAGACTCAGAGACAATTAATTTTAAAATGAAAGTAATAGTAAGGGAAAATACTGCTCTCATCTTAATCCTGTGAAGAGATGCACACAGGAACACCTTTTCAACTGTTGAGAATCACAACAGATCAATGAGAATTTATGGGGACAGAAAGTGCAAGATCAGAGCCTGTTTCAGTAAGTGCTTTGGAGCCCATGCACAGAAGATACTATGGAAAAAATCCCATTGACTTTATTCAGTTTGGGGTCAGGCCTTTGTATAAATTCTAAATATCAATACTTGGTTTTTATAATACAAAGTAAAATCTTCATTGGTGAGAGATTTTTTTTCAGAAAGTTTACAGCACAATTTTCTGTCCTCAGCCCTTCACAACAATTACTCTTGTCTGATGGGCTCAGACACCCATAGAGTCATTCATGAAGACTGCAGTGAAATATAAGTAGATTTTGATTATACAACAAAAAAGAATTAATACATTTTGAATGCTATTTAATCAGTAGAGGTATAGTGGTGCTATTGAACTTTGCGGCGAATGTAAATTATCTTGGTAATTGACAGTTATATTAATTAAAATTTTCATATAAAATAAATGTGCTAGCAGTTCCTTCTGCAAACAGATGACATACTGATGTCTCAGGCACACTTGTTCAATGGACTTAAGGAATTTTTTTTTTCTAAAGCCAGTTTTCAGTAGTGGTGGTCTATCTTAAGTCTAAATCATTTTGCATGCTGAAAATGAACCATGATCCATAATAAGTACTTGTAACATTCTTTAAATAGAGGGGTTTTTTAATAACCTTTTGACAGTAGTCAGTGGTTTTGGATGTATAGCAGGTGTTCCATTCTGTAAATTATAGAATAGATGTAACACTTGTGTCAATTTTCAGTCATTTCTGATGATTCTTATTTAATTCTCAAAATAGAAATACAAGAGAAATAATTTTGCATTATATTACAATATCTGGAAATGCCAGGTGATTTTTATAAAAGAAAATTAATTTACAATTGCTTTTCAGGTTTCAATTGCTAATTATCGCCACTTATCTTTGTAGTTCATTGTAGACTTGTTGATCAATTTATGTTGCCAGTTTAAAAAATATTTACCCAGAAAACAAGTATTTAAAAAGTCATTCACTGATGTAATTAAGGACTGTATCATAATGCACACAGACAAGGAGGGTAGAAATTAATATCGTGTGGGTAAACTGTAAAATCTGGCAGTTACATGTTCTGAGTGCTTGTCTTTCCTTGCTAGCCCTCACAATGCTGCCCCTCCCCTCCCGGCTCTTACCAGGCTGCTTTTTCCAGCCTTTGAGGCTCCCACGATGCCAGCCCCTCCCCTGCGGGCTCTCACAGTGCTGCCCCTCCCCTTCCCCGCTCTGACCAGGCTGCTTTTTCCCGGCCCACTTTCCCAGGGCTGCCCCTACCCGGCTCTGACCAGGCTGCTTTTTCCTGCAGCTCTCACAAGGCTGCTCCTCTGCTGCCGGCTCTCACCCTGCCGCCCCCTCTCTGCTGTCCCCGACGATTGCAGATTTCTCGCCCCTGGCGCCCACCATGCTGCCCTTCCCTGCTGCGCTCTCCCGGGAGCCACAATTTTTCTTTAAAGAGCTGCATGCAGCTCGCGAGCCGTAGTTTGGCCATGTCTGCTATATAGATTTCTAATAATCGAGCTTGGGCTGGTAGCATGTGTGTGCATTCAGTGTAAGCAACTCATGTCATCAGAGACAAAGTATGGACTCTTGAGGCTAGAGTGGCTGAACTGGAGGGGCTAAGTGAGACAGAAGTATGTAGACAAGAATTTCAAGAACATGGTCTGACAGCTATTGAGGAAGATGAGGGTGTCAGGGATGGAGGCCATTAAGCTGGAGTAGAGGGAAATGATCGCATAGCTGGGACTTTCCAGATGATGCCATGTTATCACCCTCTCGCACTGAGAATTCCTCTCTGGGGAAGAGGATCCAACTTATTAGAAACAGATAGTTACTATCAATAGGGACTTGATTATTAGAAATTTAGATAGTTGGGGATTATGACTACCAGGAGAACTAAATGATGAATTGCTCCAAAAACAGGCTGGACAGACTCATTCCTTAGGGAGGATTTATTAAATGAGATAGTTTACAAGAATTTAAAGAGGAGATGAAAGAAGTTTAAGAATTACAAGTAGTAACTGAAGAGAAACAGTCAAATAAAATCAAATCCCTTTCACTTACCACCCATGAAGGCAGAAACTAAATACTGACAAATTTCATGAGTGTTTGTCTACAAATGCCAGAAGTCTAAATACTGAGTGAGTGAACTTCAGTGCCTGGTATTAAATAAGGATATTGAAATGAGCATCACAAATTTGATGAAATGATGATGATCAGTGGAACAGAGTAACAACCAAATACAAAATATAGGTATGGCAAAGTAGGCCACTCTGTTCAGGGAGTTGCACTATATGTGACAGAAAGCAGAGTCAAAATGAAAGTCTTAAATGAATCAAACTGCACCACAGAATCTCTGGGGATCGAAATGCCATGCTTAAATAATAAGATCTATCAGTAGGAATATACAACCCACCACACGGTCACGATGGTGACAGTAACTGTGAAATGTTTAAATATTTAAAGGAGCTAAAAAAATAGACCCTAATAATAATGGGAGATTTCAGCTATTGCCATACTGACTACCTCAGGAGTAGATCAAAGATAAATTCCTAGTTACCATTATTGACTTCTTCTTGGAGTAGCTAGTCCTGGAACCATAAGGGGAAAGACAATTTCTGATTTTGTCCTACAGTGAGCACAGAATCTGATCCAAAAATTGAATATAGCTGAACCACTCAGTGATATCGATCATAATGTAACTAAATTGTATTTAATTTAGGGAGTGGAAATGCTAAAGAAACCAAACACACTAGCATTTAACTTAAAAAGAGGGAGCTAATTAAAAAGAACAGGAAGAGTGAAATGCCTGCAAATGGCATGGAAACTAATTAAAAACATCATAGTAGAAGCACAAACTAAATAGACTCCAAACTGGGGTGGGGGGAAGGCCACGAGACACGCTGGCTACATAGAGTAAAAGAAGGGGTTAGAGGCCTTTTAAAAAGTCCTAGGGGGTAGGCATGTTAGTCTAGTTCAGTAAAAGAAACAAGGAATCCTCTGCCACTTTTGAAAAGACTAACAAATTTATTTTTTGCAAGAGCTTTTGTGGGAGAAAATCCCGCTTTGTCAATAAATAAATTTGTTCATCTTTGAAAGTGCTACTAGACTCCTTGTTTTAAATTTGTTTGTAAATCTGAGGAACTGTCCCTGTCTGAAGTACCAGCAGAGGAGATTTTAGAACAAACTGAGCAGTAATAATTCACAACCACCAGATGGTATTTACCCAAGAGTTATGAAGGAACTCAAATATGAAATTGCTTAACTACTAACTGTGGTATGTTACCTCTTGCTTAAATCATCTTCCGTACACGATAACTGAAGAATAGCTAACATAATGCTGACTTATTTTTAAGGTTCCAGAATAATCCTAGTAATTACAGGCCCATATGCCAAACTTCAGTACCAGGCCAATAGTCTGAAACTATATAGAATGATCAGAAACATAGAGTAACTCAATTTATTGGGAAGAGAGTCAACATGGCTTTTGCAAAAGGGAAATTGTACCTTAACCATATATACAAATTCTCTGATGGTGTCAAAAAGCCTATAGATGATGGTATGGCAGGCTGCTCCCCAGATCCAGTCCGGCGTGTTGCTGTGCCTCCCCCCCCCCCATCCCCGCTTCCTGCTTTTAAACCTCAGTTTGCTCCACCTTGCCAAGTGACCAGTCACTCCTGAGTCAGTCCACTCTGGCCTCTGGCATGCAATTGGTCCCAAGCAGTGGGTGTATGCCCTCTGGCTACAAGAGGGATGGTCCCCCAGCAAGCACCCCCAACCCTAGTTACCACACCAGGAGCCACTGTCCACAGAGACTGGAGCCCCAATCACAATATACTCAAGTCTGTCCATTTAACAAAGAAATGGATTGTGCCCAGCCCTCTTCACTCACATCCTGTAAGGATCACATAGCTTTAGATAAATCTACTACTAGTTTATTGAGCAGATTATAATTCTAAGTGAGAATATGGCCAGTCATGGCAGAATCACAATATAAATGAGTCAGGAAAGGCCACAAGAAAATAAAAGGTAAAGCACGCATACTAACCTAATATCTCTACTTAAACTGACCTCATAGTCCAAGTTGATTCTCAGGGTGTTTGGCTGTGAAGTGTTCATACAGCCAGTCTTTGCCTGTGACCTGGCAGGGCCCAAATCTTGCTGGACATTGTTTCATGATAGAGAGTCCTGGGCCAAAAGCCCCAAATCTTTCCAAGGCTTTTTCTTTTGTTCCAAAACTCCTCCTCACCCCACCTTCTGGGCAAAGGTGATCCCTTTGTCTTGTCTGAGCCATCTCACTTAGCATGTGTTTCCTGCCTTTTCAAGGTATTTGCTTGCTCACTGCTGCTGAGAGAGTTCTGACTGTCCCCCTCCCCCTTTGGCAATGGAAAATATGTTGCACATCTGTGCACATGCATGAAGTTGTAGCAAATATATTATCATATTAATCATGTAGACTAGGTTATGAACATCCTTAAAGAAACATTGCATGGGTATCTGGGAACAAATCATACAATCACAGTGTACAAGTAAACAGAAGATCATAACCCAGGGTGCACAGATGTGCATTCTGTGGCAGATGGTGATACAGTGTTTGTGGACTTTGAGAAAGTTTTTGACAAAGTCCTATGCCAAGGCTCTTAAGCAAAGTAATAAGTCAGCGGACAAGAGGGAAGGTCTTCTCATTGATCAGTAACTGGTTAAAAGGTAGGAGGAAATGGTCAGTTTTCACAGTAGAGAAAGGTAAATAATGGGATACCAAGAACCTGTACTGACACCAATGATGTTCAACATATTCCTAAATCATCTGATAAAAAGGGGATTGTAGTAGAGGAGAACAGTTACCCATGGGCCGAGAGGTAACTGGGCGCCTGCACTCCCCCTACTGGCCTGAGGAGGCCTTGCATAAGAGCCTGGACCAGAACCAAAGTGGCAGCCGGAGGGAGCGGGAGGACTATATAAGGGGCCGGACCAGGCAGACATGGGGGAAACAGAGAGTGAGGTGGTTGCTGCCGCCGCCAGTGGTAGACTGTCCTCCCTGGGAGGCAGAGAGGCCTGACTGACAGTGAGATCCCCCACCCTGTGAGAGCTGAGGGGAAGACCCCTGGCCAGCTGTGCCCCTGGAGAAAACTCCCCCAGGGGAAGACCAGGATGAGCTTCCCTCTGTGGAGGGCCTGGGGATCAGCCAGATGCCTATGAGGATCTGGATGAGCTTCCCTCTGCTGGGGAAGGCAGTGAGCTGGCTACTCTGGACCTGTGTGACCTGAAAGAACTGCCACTGGTAGAGCAGGCTGAATTGCCTGCCTTGCCGCCTGAGGATAGCGAGGGCTTGACTGGGATGCCCTGGGGAACCTACCTGGAGGACAGTGAGGACTATGTATCCCAGGTATTGTGGGGAGAAGTGGGAAGGAAGTAGCCCAGGGGCAGTTGGTGAGTCAGTGTGTTTTGGCAGGAGCCCCAGTGACACAGGCACACCCTGTGTGTGCCACTAGTAGGGCCCTGGGCTGGAATGTAGTGGAGCAGGTGGGCCTGTGTTCCCCTTCCCTCCCCTGCTGCTGTCTGGGCTATTGGGTGTTTGCCTTACCCCTTGCTGGGGTTGAAGGCCCCGATCTACTGGCACTGAGTGTTTGCCTTCTCATGCTGGGGTGGATTGCTGGGGTGCCACTCTCAGGCTTTGCCCCAACCACCACAAGGCCAGAAGGTGCAGAGGCGGGGCTGTGGAGGGTGGCCTTGACTACAGGGATAAACAGTGAGGTAGCAAAGTATGCTCCTAAAAGACTCAGGATAGTTAAGTCAAAAACTGACTATGAAGTTCTAATGGGATCCCATAAAATTTGGTGACGGGACAAGAAAATGGCATATGAAATTTGGTGGTGTTGATTGGAAGTTCATGCACATTGGAAAATATCCAACTATATATACAAAATCATAAGATCTGAATTAGAGGGCACCTGTCAGTTTCAGGTGACAAGATACAGGGCTAGGTGGAGCACTGATCTGACCTAATATGGTGTTTCTTATGTTCTTAATATTTGACCATAAAGGGTAAAAGGGTGCAAGAAGTGAGACTTCCTGTAACCTGAAATTGTAATAAGAGTTTCTTTTTTTTTCAATACCTTCTGACTCTTGATTGCCTTTCATCCCTCCAGGCTTGCGACCTGCAGTCTCAAATGGTGTTCTTCAGTTACAAAGCTCATGCCCCCTCTGTCCTCAACTATCCCATTTCACTTTTCCCTTGGGTCAACTTCCTATGCTTGCTTGCCTCTTGGACCTCCAACCTGGCCTTTCTTCAGGGGTCTTCAGCCCAGTCCCCTGACCTACTTCCTTTATTGGCTCCCTTATTAGCTGAGAATGTCTCACAGTTCTTGATCTGATTCCAGCAGTTGTTCTCCCTATAGGGTATCTTTCAATCTGAGGTGTGTTGCCTCTTTCCTGGTCACTACCAAAGCCAGCCTAGGGCACTGCCTCCAGGGACCCAATACCACCACCATTTAATTTCATGTCTGTCTGAGGAGAGACTGTCTCTTATACTTCCCAGGCAACTTCTGAGCATGCCTTGCTGTACCTGAGATTCAATTATTCCTAAAGTCCCAGGACTCCTCCCCCCCCCCAATCTGGAAGAAAATGAGGTGTAGGTCAGGATTTGAATCCAACCTGTAACAGTTCAGTCACTTGTATTCTGCTCAATTTTATGGTACACCAGCACACGAAGAATGGTCAGAAATCATAAAAAACTGAAACAAAAGTTAGAAAATGTGGAAATGCCATAAGTGCTATTTTATTGTTTTCCCTCCGTCACTGGTTTTCCTCCTTCCCGTTGCTTTTAATGTATTTGTAGATTCTTTTCATGTTACCCTTTATGTCTCTAGTTAGTTTAATCTTATCTTTTGACTTACCCTTTCTAATTTTGTCCCTCCATACATGTTGTTTGTTTATATTCATCCTTTATAATTTGACCTAGAGTCCCACAAAAAGTGGAAACTTTTTTGAGTTTTAGATCATCGCAGATCTCCTGGTTAAGCCAGGGTGGTCTTTTGCCATACTTATATTTACTACACATTGGGGTAGGTTGCTTTTGGCCTTTTATAGTCTCTCTGAAAAACTGACAGTTCTCTTGAACTGTTTCTCACCCCCCCCCCCCCCGACTAACTTGCCATGGGATCCTGCCTACTAAATTCCAGAGTTTGCTAAATGTCATCCTGGCCTCTGAGACTAGTGCAAAAAGTTCAGTTTAAGGTTTCATTGTGCACTTTTTCACTTTCTTTTTTGGTCAAATCTGAAATGCCACAAGAAAAGAAATTCTAACTTCCTTATCCTGCTAATAACAAGCAGTGCCAGTAATGTCACGAAATAACACGTCCATGCAGCCCCTTTCAGCTTAGTTATCGGACCAAAAAGATTCGGATCAACTACCTGATCTAACTTGGACCTTTCCTTTTGACCCATCAGACACACCCTTGGTTTAAGGAGGAATCTGTGCATTGTCTTACAGGCCAAGTAGTGAAGATACTGAGTAATTCAACTGTGCAAGGACTTGCAGTAGTTGCAACAACAGGACTCGTACTGATATAAATTGAGCCTATGCTCACTTGTACCAAAGTGCAGGCTGTCAAAACACAGCCTGGAGCTAAAGCAGCACTTTTTGGAAGAAAAATATGAATAATTTCATAAAGTGTTAGGTGAGAGGCACTGATAAATTTATACTGTGTGTGGGCAGACTATCTCAAACTCCATTATTTCAAAAGCTATGGAATAAACTGACAATGGATGACGATAAACTTCATCCAGAGCAATCTCAGATTGTTTTCATAGCAACTAAAAGACTTCAAATGGAAAAAGCATAAACACTTAAAATCCCAATAAAACCTTAGTAAAATACATGTCTTAAACAAAAAGCTTAGTGGAGTGGTGTGTTTATAAGACTTATGAAGCAGGAGGCAGTGTGGTTTAGCAGACTAGGCATGAAATTGAGAAACAAGAGTTCCTAGTTTTTTTTTAACCCAGGCTCTGCCATTAATTCGCCATGGGTCTGATCCAACTCATGCTGAAACCAGTGGAAAATTTCCTATAGACTTCAATGAGAGCCTGATCTGACCCTTATGTTGGGCTATAGGAAAGCAGCTGAATTTTCAAAAGTAGCCAGTGACTTTAGGGTACTTTTTGTCCTATTGTTTCTTTTTTCAGGAGCACTGAGTTACTCAGCATGCTTGAGAAACATGCTGAAGATGCCTAATCCCAAAAATGTAGGTACCCCCAAATCAGTGGTTATTTCTGAAAACATTGGTCTTTACCTCACTGAGACAGATTCAGCTGTGGTCAGATTTACCACTGGCACTGCTCCCACTAGAAATAAATTTGGTCGTCTTTTTCCCTAGCTGTAAAATGGGGGGAATTACACTTGTCAACTTACTACTTTGGAGTTTGAGCATTAGTGCTTGTATAGCACTCTGAAAATGTTCTTATGGTAGATTTCAGATGATCTGAGCTATTTGAATGACAAATATGTGAAGATAATCCAGGGTTGGACTACCTGGGAGAATCAGCAGAGATAAAGGCAAGCTGTTGGAAAGGAAAATTCAAATAGTGGGTGATGTGCTGTCTGAAGTGGCTCATGACCATGAATGTCAACTTCAGGGCAGGCTGTCAAGAGGCAGGGTAGAGACCCCAGACAGGTTGTATGATTTCTTTTCAGATTTCATCCGCCCAGTAACAAGTGTGCATTCCTAAATCACTACAATAATTTGACCACAAAGTCTCAGACATGAATGGAGGGGTGTTCCAGGCATTCCAGTTGATCTTGCTGGACAGGCAAGCTAGACTTAGAAACAGATGATTGCAGTAAACACTAAAGATCACAATGCAGTCAGTCCCAAGAGATCAGTCACCTACCCTAGGTCAATTTGTAACTTAGATTTCTCACTCAAGATGGTGTTTGTAGTTTACTATATGATTGGCTATTTACAGATTTGTTAACTAAGAAAAGAAATGTCATTACAAGATTAAAACAAGCAATCTACTCAAAACAGTTAGTCTATGGTTTTCAAAGGTGACAGAGATGTATTAATTTGTCAGTTCTGAGGGTCATTTAAGGCTATCCCAGGTTGACTCTGGGAATCTCTCTGCTTCTGTTTTGTAACTCTGGCTCTGAGAGTTCAAACAGCAAACAACAATCAATTTTCTTGTCAGCTATTTTTATTTCCTTCTTCCAGCATTTCAAGCTGATGGGACTAGCCCTTTTGCACGTAGTCTCTTCATTGGTTTGATGGGGACAATTAGCAGAGTCTTTGTGGTTTCATGTCCCACAGAATTCTTGATGAGCAGGAGAGATCCCTCCTGACAGTGTTTACAGTTTCAGAGCAAACATTTTTTTGCAATTACAAATCAAAACCATAATTATCTTATAAAATGTAATAAAGATGTGAGATTAATGCATTCAGCAACTTATTGTATAATATCTAAAGACATTGTTCTAAAGCCACTACTCAACCATACTCACTCATAGGTCACTGCTTTCCAGCAATGAATTTGTCAGTGTCTGGCTGAGGCCTAAAGCCTTGGCAAGAGGTGCCAGCATCACAGTGGGCATTCGGAGAATTAAATCTTTGCTATTTTATTACCAGTGATTTGGAGAGACCTAGTTGTCTCATTCTTTGTTTATGCCACTCTTGAATATGTGGTCACAGCAAAGTCATGGCAATAAAACATGTACTGTACAGCCCATAAAAATATTTTCTCCACCCCAGGACAATTTTATATGCATTGTTTGAACTGTCTGAATCTTTAAAAAAAAGTCTCTTGACATAGTGTTCCATATTGCAGGAGGGAATACATCAATGAAGGAAGTATGGTCTAGTCAAGAGGTAGAGCAAAAAAAGATTTTTTTAATAGTTGAGAATCAGTATTTCGTAATGGGCAGTAAAGGTTTTTCACTTCTCCACTTCAGGATTCCAATCAGCGAAAGGCGTAATGGCAAACAGCCAATGACTTGGTCAGTGTGAAGTTAGTAGAGTTGTCACTGCTCGATTAACTAGTTCCTGGGAGTGAAATCTTGTCCCCAGAGAAGTTCATGCAAGTTTTGTAATTGAACTAAGGTGGGGCCAGAATTTCACCCCAGAAGTCCATCTCACAAAAATAATCATCATAAACTGTGCTCTGGAAAGCTTTTGTAATGCCCTGGAAATAGCCTTTTTATATTCTTAAGCATGACTTTAGAACAGCTGCATGAGGGAAACTGTCTCAGAGGATCCATCTAGGGTTATGCTAAGCCTGTAACATGTTGAAACAAGACTTAGAGGAATTTAGTCAGCACAGTGTGGCTGTTCATGCACTGCAAATATGACAAAATATATAGCTCAGTGGAGAGTCCGATTCAAACAAAGTCTTAATAATCTAAGATAAAACACCATTATTGGCATTAAGATGTCCAGGAATTACTTCTCATGGGCACTGAACTAACTTATCACTCTATATAGGAAATAGTGTCCCTGAGGTAGGGGTTGAGACATTTTTCAGGGAGGTGGGGTGAGGAGGAGAGTGGGGGGGGGGTCTGGCCTAGTGCAAGTTTAAAGCATTGTAGTATTGTTTTGAGCTTGGAAAGTCATTTGTTCTGTACACATGAAGGGGGAGGCGAAGCAAAATAGAAGGGGGAAGGGATTGGAGTAAAGGAAAAAACCCTCTAGCTTCTTCCCACCATCTTGAAAGCGGCTGCTGGGCAAAAAGGGAGCTTCAGCACTGTGAATACAGCCCTCCTTAGACACCCAATCAAAATAGCTTCTGCTACCCATCCTGTGCACACCGTATATGCTCAGTTAATCACAAAAAGAATTGATACCATATACAAACCACATCAGAATAGCAATTTATCCAGCTTAAAACTCAAAAAGCACCAATAAAAAATGTCTCAAAATTTCCACCACAAGTTAGTAGAAACAATTCCACACTGAATTTGACAGTGTTGGTAGTACCAGCAAATTGTATGCAAAACTCTGCATTTTTACTAAAGCATCATGAATTTGAAAAGGGATCCATTTTTAGCACATTTATTTTTTTTGCTATGACTATCTTGTGCATCTCTGGTATGAAGCAGTCAGTGTCTGGAGCTGAGAAGAAATGTAGGGGTAGCTCCAGCACAGTCAAGTTCTGAAACTAGGAGGAATTGAAAATTTCAAAATGAAGAGAGATTAAAGGGAACTAATGAAATGATTAAGATGTTGAATTCTTGAAATTAAAAAGGGACCCAAGGCAATGCAACACTTTCAGGTTTCGTTCTGCCCTCTATACATTCTGTTCTCTCTCATTATTTCCTGAAAGCAGAGTTCTCTACAGCCATACATGCTACGTTGTATGTAAGTATACTTTCATACTCTAACATCCCGTATTGTGGACCTATCTGTCACAATATTCCATTAGCCACATTTGTGATAGCAAAATTAAATATAAATATAACCTACCTTACATATTTAACCCTCTATAATGCTCTCCCAAAATATGTATTTTATATAATGGCAAAAACTGACAATGTGCAATGTTTCCTCTAAGCTGATAATGCAGCTGGGCAAGTTATGGTGTTCACTGAACAGCAATTTGTGAGGCCTGGTGCTGCCTGTGCAACAGTGTTCCAGCACTGGAACCATCAGCATGCCTAACTATCTTAATGCAAAAGAAATGCATAAATGCTGTCTTTTTGTTGGAACTTCAATAGAAATGTTAAACTGAAATACTGTGGTTTTATTAACCTACTAAACAAATGTGAGACAATGACACTTGCTGCCTATCTAGACCATCATCTACACCTCACAGTTTTGTTGCCTGTCTTTGTCACACTTCCAGAAGGAAACATCAACCTGCAACATTGCCAAGATCCAAAGGGATAGCTGTGTTAGTCTAGCTCAGTTTAAACAAAACAAAACAAAACAAAAAAAAAAGCAGGTGTTTTTGTGGCTCTTAAAGGCTAACCAATTTATTTATTGCATAAATCTGATGACATGGTCATGCAATAAATAAATTGGTTAGTCTTTAAGTGCCACAGAACCCCTTGTTTGTTTTCAGCAATACTGCATCAGTCTTGGCTTAGTTAATTTGTATTGTAAAATGCTGTGCATGAAACTAAAGGATTCTCATCCCCCCTGCTGTTTCATACTTCTCATGCCAGAGAGAACTCTTTTTATCTTAAGGAATCTTTTCTGCAGTGTTCCAAAGAAAGCCAAAATAAAAAATGGACCTAGTTAAATAAACTACATTTAAACTGCATTTACTTTTTAAAACTTACTTGCAAAAAAAGGAATGGGGTTGTAATATTTTTAAAAGAACTGTCACAATTTTTGCATATTATATATTTTGTATGTTAAAGCCTTTTAGCAACTGAAAAGAAAAGCTTTCACCCTTGATAGAGATGGTACATGGTTCAATATAATTTATTTTGTTTAGCATCTTCCATGCTAAGTACCTTTCCGGAGTTCTATACAAATATTTCTACTTCAGTGTAACTTCAGCAGCTAATTATTGTTTCCTGGGTTTCTTATTCAGAAACTGCAGCTAGAGAAAAACAAACAAACAAGGAGTCTGGTGGCACTTTTTAAAGACTCCCAGAGAAGCTCATGTGGTAAATTTGTTAGTCTCTAAAAGTGCCATAAGACTTGTTGTTTGTTTTGCTGAACTCAACTAAGCTACCCCTTTGGAACTTGCAATGGCAGAGCTGGCTGTTTCGTTTTTTTTTTTTTTCCCCCCTCTACCTTAATGTCCTGTATCACTATCAGGGCGCCAAAACATCAGTTGAGCTGCTCCAGCCGTAAGAGGCAGAAATAGACACTTTTCCAGCAACTGTCCAGGGTATATAAAGGGTTAAGTTGTCTCACTGTACCCAGAGTGTTAGTTATTGCAGTCCAGCATCAGCTTCCTAGGTTCCAGCCACAGCATGTGTAAGAAAGAAAAAAGTCTGCCTCTAACCAATCTGTTGAAAGGCAGCTTGGAGAGGAGGGGGAGGATGGCTGACAGGACACCCTGGCTACTCCCAACACTAGCACAGCCCTGGGAAGGACAATGCAAAGCCATGGGTGGCTAATTTGCATAGGAGGGGGCTGAAACTCCAGCAAAGGAGGAGATGGTTCTCTCCATTGTTGCTTGCTGAGAAACCATGGCTGGCTTGCTGGCTGGCTGCCTTTTTAAAGGGGATCTCCTGCAATCTCCCCCAAGCTTTCTCTGCCAACCCCCCACCCCCAAGGGCTCCCGTTGCCCCTTACCTGGCCTGCAGAGCTGCTGCTACTGGGCCAGGCCAGAGGCTGCTCCCTGAGCATGCTCAGGGCAGGACCTGGGAGTTTCAAAAACTCCCAGCTTGTGGGAAGCTCTCTGCCCCCAGGAGTGTGTGGCAGGCAAAGTTCCCTGGGGGGAGGGACAGGGGGCTGCGCCCCCACCCTCCCATGCAGTTTAAAGGGAACATTGATGTAGAGTTTACCTTGCTTGATACTGGATCATTCCCTTGCAGAACATTTAGCTGAGGAAAACTCAAATGTCTGATAACTAAGATATGCACAGTTTATCATAACTGTGCAACCTTAACTCTGTCCCTTTCCTAGCTATGTCACATTAACACACACAGCTTTACTCTGCCAACCTCACAGCTGCTGAACTATACAACCTCTTCATCTCCTTTTACAATCCATTTACTTTCACCCACAGGATTTCAGCTAACACTACTGAAGGAAAGAGAAGGTGGAGGAAGCATACTTTTTCCAAACTTCTGCAACCTTGTGATCAGGGAATGGTGCTTTGTCTGTGCTAAACATCCACACTGTCTGACACATTACATTAACCTACCTTAGGATCAGGAAGTAACCATTTTGTCCCCTTTCCACTGCACCTTCTCCCAAGAGCTAGTAAAACATACTTTTTTCTCAAATAGTCCAAGGATTTCCTGTGACCTGTCCTCATTGCTCAGCTCTTCTGCAGCCACAACTCCTTCTTGTCCTCCTATTGTCTGTCCCATTCTCCCACTTCCCCCCAGTCCCACAATGTCTTTGTCTTCAGCTCCTCCCTACCTGACACAACAAAAATGTTGGTTAGACTAACTGCTAACTCTTTTCTAAACCTTCCCATAAAATGAAAACATCACAGAAAACTTATAGCAACCAAAATGAGTTGTTATATCTTACAAAAGTTTGAATTACAAACGTCAGTGGTGGAGTATACAGTAGGGGGTAATGGTGTGCATGTTGCCTCAATCTACCCATGCAAGCAAAACTAGATACACAGAACCCCACATGCTTTTTCTTTTCAGTACATTCACATTGTACTCCTTTTGGCTACATATCTGTGCAAGCAGAAAGGTGAACAGCTTCTTAAATACCACTGTGATGGGGCATATTTGGTTTTTGCAACTCCCTGCTGGGAGCCCTGCTGTCCTAATACAGCCTTTCTCAGTCTTCCAGCCCTCCCTACAGAGAGAGCTCTCTGGAGTGTTCATGTTGGGAACCACAGACATGATCCTTCCAGGGGTAAAGGGGCTAGAAAGAGCCAATTGGGCTCTACTGGCCCAGATAAAAGAAACTGCTGAACCTTTCAAATCAAATCAGATCACATCATTGGACTGGAAGGGACCTCGTGAGATCATCGAGTCCAACCCCCTGGGAATTGAACCCAGGCCCTTCTGCATGTTAGCCTTAGCTATTCATTTCTTGGCTGATGCTAGAAGAGTGACGAAGAGTATTCCTCTCTGTCCAAAGCAGCTTGAGGGACAGTTAGTGTGTGTCTTCTGGCTGCATTTTGCCTAACTGTGTTTGCACGGGGGGAGAAAAAGGACCTAAGAACCTTAACCCTAAGTTAAGGGTGAAGCTAGAGGGGCCAGGTGGGGAAAGGCCAGCAAAGAAGCAGGCAACAAATTGAACCAGGCGGTTGGGGATGTTGTTTGTATGGTCCCTGATCCTTGAGTAGTGGGTGTGCCTGAGTTCCCCTCATGGCCATGGGTAAAGTAGTATAAATCCCATGAAGGAGACAGAGCATATTTGGGAGCTCAAATCTGTTGTGAGTTAGAGGGACAAAAACCAGTCCTGTAGATGGGTGCATGAGGACTGTGTGCACACATGGCAGTGGGAGAGGCTTGGATGCCCAGAGTGGCAAGGACCCATCTATCCTAAACTACATGAGGGATGCAGGGAGGGGCCCTCTTACTCCCTGGAGGGGCAACAGCTTCCCACATCTGGCTTCATGCAGATGAGGGAGAATATAGGGGTAAAAAGTGCCCTAGTCTCACCCTCCACTCCCACTAATCCCCCAGTTCCTTCACCTGAACACCCAACCACTCTCCCTTCCCTATATCCCCTTTCCCTTGCTGAAGCTCTAACCCCTTTTCCTCCTATTGTCCCCACAACTGTACCTCCACTACTCCTGCCAGGAAATATTCCATATCTATTTCCCACCCCCATGCTTTGATTACATTCTCAAAATAAAACTGGTACCTATGAATCCCAAATTGGAGAAACCTTTAGTCACTTAGTGCAAGACTCGTTTTCATATGTTGGGGCTTGTCATTAATTTATCCTTAGTTATGCTAATTGAATTTTCAAAGGGATAGCCATGTTAGTCTAGTTCAGCAAAAAAAAAAAAGGTCATATGGCACTTAAAGACTAACAGATTTATTTTTTGCATGAGCTTTCGTGGGAGAAAATCCCACTTCGATGCTTTGAAGCATCTGACGAAGTGGGATTTTCTCCCATGAAAGCTCATGCGAAAAATAAATCTGTTAGTCTTTAAGTGCCACATGCTAATTGAAGCATGAGTTCAAAGACACCTTTAAGTCTGTGATTCATCCAGTCATGAGTATCATTCAGTTTAATGGTAGAAGGAAACCACTTTTGAGGGGCCCAGTAATTTTTGGAATCCCTTGATCAAATAACTCCGAATTTGGATCACAAATGCTACCATGTGCCCCTTTGAGGAACACAAGATTTCAAAGCAACCCAATGATCTGTATGGGTTTTTGAGCCCTTATAAGAGTTGAGCTTTAGAGCATCGAAAGTGGCAGGAATGGAAACCCTCTAGCCGGTTTTTGTGTTGGTGTATGTGCAGTGTAAAAACAATTCATTTTTCTTAAATACTGTTCTCAGTTGGGGTCCTGCAAAGACTTACTGGATGCCATGCTCTAACTTGTCTAAAACTCAAGCAATGAAGACCTTTTTGACTTGCATCATATCAGTAATTTGAGCTCTAGCTCTGGGCAAAAGCCAAAAAGCCCTCAAAACAGCTTCTCCCCCTCCCCCAAAGCACACTTAGAAACTTTACAAAAATTGCAGGGTTTTTTGGGGTGGGTGGGTGGCTGGGAGGAGACTATCTCCAGAATGGCAGGCTCAAATGGCTTCAAATTTGCTTCACTAAAAGCACTCTGCACCCTGCTGAGGCACACTAAATTTCAAAGAAATCCAACCGCATGTGTTGATTTTAGAGGACTTAGAAATGTCGACCTTTTAACCAGATGTCATGCTGCAGCCTTAATTATAGTGTCGCAGCCATACCATTATAATATATAAACTTGACAAAACCTAATATCAACTTTTGGTTTTTTTCCCTAACTCTCAACTGGCTTGGCAACTAAAGTATTTTCCTCTGGGTTTGGGAGGCTTGTTGTTTCATGCCTTGCCACATCCTATGTGTAGCTTGCAGGTGACTTGATGGTTGGAGCAAGTGCAAGTCGTTCTTGTGATTATAGAAGATGAACTGCACTTGGTTATACTGGTGGAGTGCAGTGCTGTTTTGAGAGCCTCTTTCAATATCTGTCTGGCACTCGCTGACATATGTTTCTTCTATGTCCCACTGATCAAGGCTCAGTGGAGTGCATATCTGGCCATTGTTCATACTCATGTTTTTGTCATGTGTTTGTAAAGTGGACATGTATTAGTGATTGTGGGAAACTGATGCCCATTTTTAGCTACTTTACAAGAATGGGGATTTATCTATTCGACTCATGTAACTTGCTTGCAAGTGTGCGATATGTTCTAAGGATATAGTCTGAGTTTGACAGCATCTCTCAGGTGTGGTACTGGGAGTCCTTTAAATTGTCAGTCATAGTAGACTTTGGTCATTGCTGTCTATCTTCCTCTTTTGTCTATTGTTTCTTATAGGTGCCAAAATATGTGTGTCTTGATATCAGGCATTTTAACTGGGCTAATGTTAAGGCCTGCTGTAGGAGTTTTTATGCATTCATGAATAGCTTTCCATCTATTTTCCTCTTGCTTTTTGCTGCTTTTCTTTAATAGCTTTAACAATTTTAAATGATGAATTGACTTTGTCATTTGGCCTTAGTATGGTTGTGACGTGATGTGACTGAATTCCCATTCCCAAATAAACTGCTCAAACTCACGGAGAGTAAACTGGGATCTGCTGTCTGAAACTGTACAAATTGGTATACTATATCCACTGAAATGCTTCATTGTTCTGTCTATGATATTTGCTATGGTAGTATTTGTCAGTTCATCTGGTTTCCAGAACTCTACAGTAACAAAGTTGTTTTTTGTGTGACTTGTGATGAAAAAGTCCACTCCTAATTTGCTCCAAGTTCTGAAGAGGATGCAGTGTATTTTCACTGTCTCTTTTTTGTTGCTTGGCCTGCATTGCCTCACATGTACCACAACAGCTCACCAACTCTTGGATAGCCTATGTCATGTTTGGCTATTATATATAGCATCTCTAACTTTCTGGGTACAGGTTTCTATTCCAGAATGGCTCTGATGTATTCTCAAAAGAGTTTCTGTTCTCAATTATCTGGGTATTATAACCTGATTGCCTCAACTGTTGCATGTTCAGCTTCTCTGGATAGTTCCAGTATTCCTGAGAGGCAGGTGGGGGTTTCTTTCATGGTGTCTGTCCATCCTGACAGAATGATGGATGGTGAGCACTTCATAAATCTTTGTCTTGTATAGCTTGTTCTGAGATTCTTTCCAGCCCCTGCTTTGAATCTGGCACATAACTGGCTTGGCTGATGCCTTCTATCAGACTGAGGATTTCACATTCTTGTTTAGTTGCCAGGTCTTTTTTTCCAGGCAGTCGTGAACAAAGTCAGCTTTGTACACCTCAGTCCATTTCTTATAAACTGTAACACTGCAGTTTTAGTATCAAGAGCTTAAGGTCTTATGAGCCTGCTAGCAGTGGCTCTTTAAAAATGCTCTCTTAAGTAGAAAGTAATAAACCATTGATGATTTCCTGTCCTTGAACATGCTGATTGAACTTTGCAAGTGAGAACGCTATTGCAATACTTTCCTTTTTCAATTGGGCATATCTTTGTTCCGTTGGTGGTAATGATTGACTGTCTCTTTTTCCTGTAGCAGTGATGCCCTGAGCTTTCTCTTACTTTCAATCACATTATATGTTTGCTTCTTCATTCACACTATAATAATCCTGGATGTACTCTATGGTCACCAACTCCTTGATATGTGTGAAGATTGCATCATGCTGAGGTCCATAGTGCATCTTTGTCAGGCAGTTGCCTAAGGGGTTTGCACACGTCTGAGATGCTGGGAAGAAACTGTCCTTCTTATAAATCCTATTAACTTGTGAACTCATTTTATATTGTTTAGATCTGGGTACCTGCACTATTGCCTGTATCCTTTTCAAGGTCAGATGGTACCACTTGAGAGATCAGCAAGTGTCTCATGCATACTATTGAAATTTCTTGGTTTCATTCAGGTATAGATTTGAGCTTTGGTCTTGATCTGCCACTACTTCCGTCATGAGGTCCCTGCATTTGTGTACCAGAATGTCATCAGCTACTGCTGAGCTTGGTGAGTCCAGTTAATACACATTGCTGGGGCACTGATATTCTTCCATTGCAGGTTTGATTTCAAACAGCATTCTCAACAATCAGTATCTACTTGCTTGTGTAAAAAATGTGCTGAGATAGTTGCTTTCTTTGTCCATTATGGCTGGCCAATATGTCTTTGACATCAAGTACTGAGTTTATTTTTGCTTTTGCCAAACGAGGTAAAACTTCCCCAGTTGTAGGCATTTTGGAGTGGGTTCTTTTTAGTGGTTTTTGTTTAAATTGCTTTCAGGGCCAGGCCAAGGCTTTTTGCTGCTTTAGACCAGAAGGGATTTGGCCTCCCCACCTCATGTGGCTGGTGGCACTGCTGTCGGGATCCAATCATTGGCAGGGAGTGGTGTCACTGCTGGCATACAGCCCCAGCCACGTGAGAGGGGAGCGGCACCACTGCTGCTGGGGTTCAGCCGCGGGCAGAGGACTGTATACAGCCAGGAGTGGTGCCATGGGCAGGTGTCCTGTTATGGGGGTGGGGAGTGGAGCAGCCCCAGCCCAGCCTTTAGTACTGCCTAATTTTTGGCATTCTAGGTGACTGCCTAGATCTCACCTATGGAAGAACTGGCCCTGATTGCTTGAATCTGCACATAGGTACAATTTGCCTGGCTTTTCAAAGTCTTTCTTGCTACTTATCCAACTGTGAGGCTTCAACTTTATTAGTAATGATGCCTTTGTTTACCATTTGCTTTACTGGACCACTTATTTTTTCTTTTAATGAAGTTTCTGGTCTGCAAGGTAGATACTGTACCAGTTTATTCATTTTTTTATCTTTTTTCCCAATGTAGCATAACTGACTCATCCTAGTCCCTCAAAGAACAGCTTGGTAACCTTTTTATAAGATTTGCTGCAAGGATGACACTAGATGTAATTCTTCCATTCTGTTTGCCCCTGATTATGTCTCAAATGGAGTATTGTGTCCAGTTCTGGGGACCTCATTTCAGGAAAGATGTGGACAAATTGGAGAAAGTCCAGAGAAAAGTAACAAGAATGGTTAGAGGTCTGGAACACTTGACTTATGAGGGAAGACTGAAAGAGCTGGGTTTGTTTGATCTGGAAAAAAAAAGACTGAGAGGGGACATAAGAGGTTGTCATGAGGAGGAGGGAGAAAAATTGTTCTCTTTAACCGCCAATGATAGGACAAGAAGCAATGGGCTTAAATTACAACAAGGGAGGTTTAGGTTGGACATTAGAAAAAGTTCCTAACTGTCAGGGTGACTAAGCACTGGAATAAGTTGGCTAGGCAGGTTGTTGAATTTCCATCATTAGAAGTTTGTAAGACCAGGTTAGACAAGCATCTGTCATGGATGATTTAAGAGGGAACTTGGTCCTGCCATGAGTGCAGGGGACTGGACTCAATGACCTCTCATGGTCCCTTCCAATTTCTATGATTCTGTGATGATCCAGTGCATTATCTGTTCTAAATGTGTTTTTTTTTTCCCTATGTATTTATGTATGAATCATTTTATCCAAGGTTTAGGACTCATCTACACCTAAAACTTACAGCAGCACAGCTGCACCAATACAGTTGTAAGAGCACTTGTGGTAGCTGTGTTATGTCGACAAGAGAGAGCTTTCCTGTCGGCACAAAAAAACAACCTAAGTGAGCAGCAAGAGCTATGTCAGCAAGACTGTGTCTTCCTCCAGCATAGTGCTGCATTTCTGCTGGCAAAACTTTTGTCACTAGGGAGCTGTTTATTCACACCACTGAATGACAAACAGTCTGCTGGCATAAATGCAAGTGTAGACAACACCTAAATATTACCGAATTCATGCGTTCCCTTGCTTTTGCTGAAAGCACTGTCTTCTGAGGTGTTTTTTATACTACCAGAAGTTCAAGAATGTATACTTTTCCTGCATAGTCTTCTTGTGACTTACTTTGTCCTGTTGTGTTATCATGTAATTTTAATTTCTCTTTGCTTGTGTTGGGATTTTTGATTTTTTTTCTTGCACATTGCTGAGAAAATATTTTGTAACCTAACTCATTCACTGAGGCCCTACTGTCTGTTCGACATTCAGGTTTCTTTTTGTGTCTGCAAATTTGTCTTTACATCTGGTGATAGTCAAAAGGAGGCTGGAGGTGGGGTCAAGGGGAAAATGGTTTGTAAATCTGACCATTTTCCACTGCACCAGTGTCATGCATGCAAACATCTCATCTTCTGAGTCAGTATTTGCTTTCTTGGTATGCTGCTTTTTGGTGTCTGCAAGCTTTGCCATTATAATTTTTCACCACAATTATTGCATATGATTCCACATGCAGAACCTCTTCCACTGTTCTTTGTTCTCCACAGTGCCACAGGTCTGTTCTTTGTATTTTGTTTCTCTTCAGTTCATTTTCTGTTTCCCAGATTTTGGCTTACTTTTTGTTCTTTATTTCCTTGTTTCGTGTTTTTCCTGTGAACTTACATTGGGATTTAAGTTTGTTCACTACTTTTGTGTGTGTCTGTAGCTGTTGGTACAATAGTGTGGGCTTTCTACATACTTTTATTTGAGATGTATCCATCAGTGAATAGTTCATCTTTTAAGATTTGATTATTGCACAAATTAATAATTTGGCATAGTTTCATAAAATAATGGGCTATTTCTCCAGATCCTTAATTAGTTGTAGAAAAGATACCCTTTGTGTAATATGCTCCTTGCAGTTTGAAAATGCTTCTGGAGTGTTTCTAGCATTTTCCATGTGGTATCCCACTCTACTGTTGGAGCATGTAGCAGATTTTGTCCAGTACAGCCTGACATTGGTTGCTTCAATTTTGTTTTCCATTTTATCCATCCCAGCTGTAATTTTGTATTCTTTCATTTGTGAGCTAAAGGCAGTCCATTTGCAAAACACATCCCCTTTCATTCCTGTCTGCTTGGGGGTCTCTAATTAGGCACGCTGTCATGATGGTTCTATTTTTCAGAATTCTTAGTTTTCTAATAACACTTATCTACAGAAGCTGACTCACATATGATACTATGTCCACTATCCAAGCCAGGAGTGGCGCTGCCCCGGGGAAGGACCCGGGGCACTGGCCCGGGCACTGGCCCCCACCGGCCTTGCCCCCTAGTTGCAGGCCACGCCCCCAGCCAGGGCCAGGGCCAGGAGTGACTGGGGGTGGCTGGGCCTGGGATCCCCCACCTGGGGACAGGGCTGCGGGCGGGTAGGCCTCATATCTCCGGCCAGGGACGGGGCCAAGAGTGGCAGCCGTGGCTGTGGGCGGCTGGGCCCGGGATCCTCGGCCGGGGCCAGGCTGGGAGCAGCTGCAGCGGCCGCGGGGGGCTGGGCCCCAGATCTCTGGCCCCATCCGGCTGGAGACTGGGAGGGGCGGGGCCTCGTGGGACCCTGGGCACCAGTGCCAGGATTCAGGGCACGGGCTCCATGTGCCCGGCACCAGCGACTCCTCCGATGCAAGCACAAAAGGATAGAAAGCTAAGACTGCAACGTTTCAACTTTATTTTTTCTTCTATAGATACTGTCCTCTCTCATCAACATACTTTTAAAGTGCTCCACATTGTAAGAGACATCCCACATTTGGTCCCGTTTTGTTTTTTTTTTTTTACAGTTATCACACATTGCCCTTGCTGTTCCTTTGTTTCTCAGAGCTCATTGGCTGTCTGTGTCAATCCACTTGGTTAATCAGGTCTTAGAGAGAGCATCGTTTGGAATCGTAATCCCACCCTTTGCACAGCCAGGCCTCTCAAAGGTTGGGAGGGTACAGTGCTCCCCTCTGCCTCTGCAGCTGGGGAGAGAGTGGTTCTCAGATATCCAGAGGCTGCCTACTGGCCCTTCATGTTGGCTGAGACTCCTCCCTCCCTCTACTTTTAGATCTCTGGGATGTCTAGTGACAATGGCTGCCCTCATATACTCAGAGGAGGAGGTCTCTGGGGATACTAGTGTCTTGGATTGCCCTTCTCCCTGTCCTGAAAGGTCTCTAGGTGTTGTAGGGGCTAGGATTCCAAAAATAGAATACAATAATGGTGAGTATTGGTGCAAATGGACTTTTTATTTTATTGTAAACAGTACCTTTCTACCTAAAGCATGCTTTATGTGCACAGTATCCTTATTTAGCTTCATGATAATAAGTTCCAGTCTCTTTGCATGGTTGTACATATTTTTTTAATAACTGTGTTCAGTGAAAAAATGTCCTTTATTTGAAGGTATGTCGTCTCTCATTTCAGAGGCATTGACAGGTAAGTTCATCAAGCACTTTCTAAAAGTAGACTTCTCTGACTTAAGGTTTTTTGGTATACAAACATACTATCATGCTGTAGTGCATCCTATTAGGAAGCTATTATAACACTGTGAAATGGAACAATTAAAATCATTGGCTGGATCGCATCCTGGTTTGGCTTCAAGGAGCTGATGGCTGATCTGTTCTTAAGACTCAAACTCTAATAATTCAAAGTATACTCCATATTATCAGGATCCAAAGGGGGTAGCCATGTTAGTCTAGTTCAGTAAAACAAACAAGGAGTCCTGGGGCACTTAAAGACTGACAAATTTATTTATTGTATAGATACATATTATTGCATGTTATCGGGGTGTTTATAATATCAGCACAAATACCTGGTGAATTTCAATGTAAGCTAGTTCCACATCAAATCTTTAATAGATATCTGTATTTTCATCTCTTCTCCCACATCTGTAGCTCCAAGGCTGTCTACACTAACAAAATTAATTTGAAGTAGTTAATTCAAAATAGCTGCTTCAAATTTAAATAAAAGTTATTTCAAATTAGCACTACTTTGAAGTTGTTATTTCAAATTAGAAGTCCAGTGAAGAAATTTCTTAGTTTGGATTAGGGAATACCTAGTGTAGCCATGGCTAAATTAGTCCGGACTAAGCCTCCTTAGTCCCAACTAAGTGTAGTGTAGACATAGCCTTAGAGGCTTTCAGGTCCAATATGACAGCATCAAATTAATATCTGATATTAAAAGGTCACATGATTCTGTATCAGCTAACTAGAACGCCACAGCATTTAATACACATAAATGGATATTGTATAGGGAACTACAGCCAGGAGCCTTATTATTCTCCTGCCCTAGGATATGGCACTGAAGAAGTTATTCAACTGTACCCCAATTTTAGGAAAGCTTCCTTACTCAGGATAGCTAAATAAGAACAGATTTTAGGGTGTGCTGTCTTGAATTAGGAATATTACGTTATGGGATAATCAGATCCAAAGGTATTTGCATATTGTGAAAGCAGGCAAGCTGTTCAACTATTTTCAAAGGAAGTCCCTTTTCTTTGCTGTGGTGAAGATTATTAGGATTATATTGGTGTGTCTGATCTCATTGATTAAACTCCAGATTTTGCAAATGTGAAGTTTGGCAGCTCCTTTAACAGCTTAAATATGTGAAAGGTATTTTGCATGTCCATTGTGTTGAAGATCAGTTCCATCTTTTAACATGTTGGTATGGGGTGAGAACAAGAGGGTGAAACTTCTCAAACAGAAAGATGGGCATGCTGCTTTCTATCACGATATGACAGAAACATATGGCTTTCTTTATCAGCCAGATGTGGTTTTACACAAATCTTGAATGGGCTCTCCATTTTGGCTTGCGAAAATTAGGCCTCACCCTAGAATGTAATGTCCTGAAAGCTCATCTTGAGTCCCCCAGTGAGTTCATTTTACGGCTTTTAGGATATCTGCCGTCCAACAGAGAGCTTCTCAGACTGAGACACATTTGCTTGTTTAACACTTAGGAAAAGAATCCTGTTAATGAAAACGGTACATGCCTAAAAATGAAGGCTATGGTCACTCACAAAATAACTTTTGAAATAAAAATGTTTTCATTTTTGGGTAGGAATGAACTATTTCCTCTGACCATTTACATGTAACATGGCACATGGGAGCCAGTTACACTATATTAAGCTAGGCCCCAAACAAGTCCTACAGAAGTCAACTGGACTGTTCTCAGGAGTAGGGCAGACCTGGGCCCTTAACTGCTGTGAGGTGTTAAAGATGCAATTGTTTGCAGTTGTATGAATTAAAGAAATAACCTTCTTTTAACAAGGTGAAGCCAATGATGACCACTTGCTCAATGCCTGAGAGCTCATCATAAGGAACTTCAGAGACCGATATGCCTCTACTTTATTAAAAAGGCAGCTTTATGAAAAAAGCACAGACCATGTTGCTTATTTTATACTTTCACATAGTAGCTTTGTGTTAATCATTGAATAGGATGGAGGTGAGGGGAGAACTTTTTGGAAGGAGTTAGACAATATAAGTTGGCATGCTGCATAATTTATGCTTTTGGAAAATATATGGAATGACTTTTGTCAGTGTTGATTGGTATGTGGAACTCTCTATTGTCATGCAAATTCTGCAGTTATTTGCAAGGCCTTGGCTCTGGAAACTAAGCTGGTCCAATGTATTGATGAATGGTTGCGAGCTGCAAGCAGAAGTTTTTTACACAGCTTCCTAAGCCCCTTGTTACTTGTGGTCCCATGTTAATAGATTCTTGTATGCTATAGAATTGCTGTGCAATGTGCATGAAGATCATACATTCTGGTCATGGGATGCACAGAAGTACCCAGACGGATCCATTATTTTGGGACTTGGATGACATCGGAAGGCTGCCTGAGGCTCAGGCTTGAACTCCACAGTTATTAAGAGTGCCAAAACACGAAGCGAGAAATGGATTTAATGAAGTGACATCATGCAGAATGAAAGCTTCACAGCAACTGATTCAAACTTTCCATTGAAGAGTTCAAGTCGGATATGGGTGAATTAAACAAACATGAATCATGTCCCAGTGGAATTTACATTATTTTTGGTGGTTTGATCTGTTTTCCTGACATTGTCCAAAAGTTAATATAAAAAAATCAACATTTCTCTCTGTGAGAGTGTCTGTGGACACTAAAGCAGTGGCTCCGACCCCTTTTAGTCTGTTTTGACTCTCTTCATGTATGCACTGTATCTCTTCATCCATCTCTGAAACAAGAATGCACTTCCTTGTCATTCAGACCACTCCTTAACATTTATTGTTTGAGCACAAATGCTACCCCAGGTTATGAAAAAAAACATGCTCATGCAACCTTACCTGCACTCCTACTTCTTTAGATCACCTTGAGCCTCATTCTTTGTGGGTTTTTTTTTTTTTTTACACTATCATTTGTAAGCTTGTCTTCCTACGTGTCTAGTGCAGCACTAAACACACTCATAATACTCTGCAAAAAAACATTATGATGGTATGGTTAAGTACTCCAAAGTCATGAAATGCCAACCTTGAGGTTCCCCAGCCAATCAATGTATTATATATTTTCCACACCCTTACAGACATATGGAGTTCATCTTAGCAATAAGAAATGCAATCAGTGAAATGGGAGATGTTGCATACCCTTGCAATCAGGGTCAGATCAACGCAGGGGCTATGGGAGCTGCAGCCCTCATCCCTGGTCTGAAGGGGCATTGTAGACTGCAGCCTCTAAATACATTGCCAACATCATCCTGTGGGGCCAGGGCGCTGGTGCTGGTTGGGGGCAAACTCTGGGACTTAGTAGCTGTGGCAGTCTGTAGCAGTCGTGCCTCACCCCTGGGGGCTGGCTGGTCTGCCCCTGGGATGGGGTGGGGTCAGCAAATGTCTGCTGCACCCTGGGGGTGGGGCTGCCCTATGTGCTGGCTGGTCTCACCCATGGGGCGGGCCAGTTGGTCCGGGGGCTGGAGTGTCTTGGCTGCCTATGGCCTCTTGCTCCAGGAGCACAGCCTGCTCTGCCCCCAAGCCACCAGGGTAGGGAGCCAGGGCCACAGGCTGGGAGGGGGGGTGGTGTTAGGGCTCCAGGGTCCCTTAGTCTGGCCCAGCTTGCTGTATTAACTGTATACCTTGAATGACTGTAGAAAAGAAATTACACAGCATTATACAATAGTCTTTAGTTAAATAAACATTTCTAAAAGACCCTCATAATTTATTCATCTAAGGGAATAGTACTAATGCTGCATTGGGAGCCTTAAATTGTAATGTTCTACTTCTCCTACCTTCTGAGACCTAAAGTAGGGACTGTTCTTCCATGTTGACGCTGCAATTGGGAAGTATGACTGACAGATGGATAGATCCAGGCTACACACTCAAGCTTGTCTTTGTCTACTTCTGCTATAATTACATTTCCTGATTGTGGTATAGACATGCCCTTTTTGAAACACCTCAGAATTTAACCTAAAAGTGCATGCAGCGGCCCTTCAGTGGGGCAGTAGAGTTATGCTTTGTGCTGTATATTGTATTAGAGATGACAGCAGAACAGAAAGCGTGCAGTCTGAAAGACTCAGAGCTCCTGTGGAACCCTACCTCATTCTCTTGTGGCCTTCAATATATTTTTGATTATATAACTAACTTACCATACATATGCATGTGTACTCTTTTTTCAAAACATTACTCTGTTTATTAAAAAGTATTGGTACTCTGTTAATACTCACTCTGCAAACTCAAAAAGTAGTTTGCAAGGATACATGGCGTGGCCAAAATCTAAATTCTCAGAAACACTCCAAGGCACATCTCCACAGGGGGACTATTTTGTTGCCAAATCTCATCTTTCAGCCTTCAGCCACTTTTTGGCCCCAGAGTTGTTTTTTTGTTTTGTTTAAGTTGTAGAATTATTTTATAATGTGAAATATGTATCCATTCACTCTCCTCTGACTAGAAAAAATAGCTGAACCATTTGTCTTCAAGTTCAAGTCTACCAAAAACAAAGCTCTCTTTTTGATAAAGACCAAGTGTAAGAACTTCAGTTCAGGAGGTGACCATTTCAAAAAATTATGAATGACTAAATACAAAGGCTTAGAATGGACACACTTTGGTCTCCTTAACAGTATGTGTCATTAGTACTTCAGCTATGCAATGGTTTTCTATAGCACCCATTATAGGGGTTTTTAAGCATTTTACAAATAACATGTAAAATATCTTGCCTTGGTGGTATGACGTTTAAGGGGTTATACATCAGTGTAGAGCACTAATGTAGCATTTTCTTGTTTTATTACTAGTCCTTTTATTTGTGCTGATGCCCACTATGTAATGACTGTTTTTAGAATATTCAGGAAAATCCCTAGGGTCAGGCCTTGTCTACACCAGTACTTATGCTAGCCCAACTTTTGTGTCTCACAGGTGTGAAAAAAACACACACCACCCAAGTGACATAAGTTTTGCCAGCATAAGCACTAGTGTAGACAGCACTGTGTCAGCAGGAGAAGCTCTCCCACCAACCTTGCTACTGCAGCGCATTTAGGTCATCTTCTGTCAGTGATAGAGCTCTCTCCTCTCAAAGTAATGCAGCTACACAAATGGTCGTACAACGGCACAGCTATATTGATACAGCTGTGCCACTGTAAGTGTAAACTAGCTGGAAGACAAATAGAGGTTAGGGAAAGGAGAACGAAAAAGAAGATTGTTTTTAGAGAAGGGAATCCAGTTCACCACTGAATGTTAGCATGTTCACTCCAGCACCTTTAGATACTGGTTTAGACCAGATGTGACATTGCACTGTGAATAAGGAGACAGTAGCTCATGTGATTACTCAAGAGGCTCCACTCTTTGACAGTCAAATGCTTGATTACTTGGAGCTTGTAGAACAGGTAATATAAGATGCAATTCCAGACTGCTTAGTGGTTCTGTAATGTGAACTGGGGATAACTTTAGGATAATTAATAGAACTGAAAATACTTTAAACCCAGATTTAACAGAATGGGAAGTCTAATTTAACTTAGTTTGTGAGTCCATGTATAAAATACCTTCAGTAAAGAGAGAGTATTATACTTCAGTTGATGCACAGAGCAGACACCACAAAGCAACTCTTCAGTATTCTGGACAAATTCTCACAAAACCAAATCTTCAGCATACTGATGAGAGAAAGCTACATCAACTAGGGAATATTCTTTAGGTTTATAAAAGTAGATTCAAGTGTAACAATACATGGTTGATAAACAACACTGCAAGCAGAGCTAGTTGCCTACAAAACTGGGCATAAATGGTTTAGTTGAATTAATTGAGTAGGATTGGAAATCTCAGGAGGCTGGTGCTAAAGCTAAATGATTCTTTGTCACCTGTACAAATTTTGTCCAAGGTTGTAATGCCTGAGTGATACTCTCATCCTAGTGGTTATTCAGACACCTCCGTGAAATGAATCAGTGGTATCAGCCAGGAGCGTAACTGCCTCAGGGAAAGACCCAGGGCCTGGCCCCAGGCTCCGCCCCTGGACCTGACCCCAATCCAGAGATGGGACCTCAGGCTCCTGCCACTACAACCCTGACCCCCAGTCAGGGACGAGGCCAGGCGATGCAGTGGCTGCCATGGACGTCCTGGCCTGGCAAAGGCAGGTGCCGCCGTGGCTGGCCTAGCCCTGGCTGCCTGGCTGGGGACAGAAAGAGGAGAGGCAGGGGGCCAGTCAGCAGTTCAGGGCACTGGCACTGGGACTCGGGGCATGTGCCCTGTGTGCCAGGCACCAGTGACGCCTCTGGTATCAGCCCACTTCCTAGTAGACAGTTGCCTACATCACAAAACCACCAGCAGAGTCAATGCTGGGTAAATGCTGTGTAGTGGTGTGCTTCAAGACCCCTACCTCAGGCAGAGGATTCATACACTTTTCTTTCCCTGTGCAGCACTCATGCTCCTTTATTTATAGTGTTATAGTCCCAAAGTTTAGCCCTTCCTGACTGTGAGAAATGGAGCAGCATCCCTTCCTAGCCCTCAGGCAAGCTGGCTGCCATATTTCTGTCCTGCCTACAATGCCTCCCTGCTTCTTTTCTCCAGCCATCTAATATGCTTCAGGAGGCAGCTGCTCCCCACTGCCTAATTAATTAGGGCTCTCTCTGTCTCAAATTAGCTCTGCACCTGTGTGACCCAACTGGTTTATTACCCCCCAGCACAGGCTGCTGGAGGGACTCCCACTCATATAACTCCACTGCATGGTGTATAACCATTGTGGAACACCACATTCATCTGAGTGCTCAACTGCCATTCTGTGGGACCACATTAATACTTCTCATTCACTCTCTATGACTATTTGCATGCCCTGTTTGTGTTCATGCAGTGTTTGGGGTATAGCTGCTCTTCGGATATCTACAGGTGTTCAACTATTAACAAGGTTACTGGTGCATTACTACAAATACTTAATGCTCATTATTCCCTCTTCAATATTCTGCTGGGGAAACCATCCATTTCACTAGGAAGTGGAAAGAATTGCAAAAGTGACCAATCCATAACATAAATAGTTGCAGCAGACAATTAATTCACAAGCACGTCCTTGGTAGACACGTATTTACATAACCACATCACAACATATATGCCCAAATAACAAATACAGCACTTGCAGAAACTCAGATAGGCTCATGAACCATACAAAAGATATAATGAGATAACTTAAAAATGTGACAATAGATAAACAAAGAATGCAGGCTATATTTACAAGATGGCAAACTCTATCCTGGGAATCAGTGACTGTAAACAAGGTTTGGGGGGAGGGTCGTAGTGAATAATCAGTTGAACACGTGTTCCCAGTGTGACACTGTAGCCAAAAGAACTAAAGTGATTCTTAGATACATTAAAAGGGGAATCTCAAGTAGAAACAGTAAGGTTATTTTAGTCCTATTTGGCACTGGTGTGACTCCTCCTGGAATACTGTTTCCAGCTCCAGAGTCTACAGTTAAAGAACGATGTTGATAAATCAAAGTGGATTCAGGGAAGAGCTATAAGAATGACTTGCAGGAATTGAAAATGAGCTTCTTGAGTTTATCACTATAGAGCAGGATCTATATAACTTAAGAGAGAGAAAGGTAAAGGGATGTGACTTGATTACAGTAATAAGTATTTACATGGGGAACAAATATTTAATAGTGGCTTTTCAATCTAGCAGAGAAAGGTCTAAAAATCCAATGGCTTGAAACCGAAGCTAAACAAATTCAGAGTAGAAGCAATCATTATATTTTTAATAGTGGGGATAATTAACCAATGCAACAATTAACTAAGGTTCATGGTAGATTCTCCATTTTTGACCATTTTAACATGACAATTAGATGATTTCTAAAGATATGGCCTAGGAATTATTCTGACAAAGTGCAGATGTTATACAGGAGGTCAGACAAGATGATCACAATCATACTTTCTGGCCTTGGAATCTGTTAACCTAACCAGTTGTAGACAGAGCTGCCACTAACTCACATAGCTGCTAACAAGTTTCCCAGGATGAAATTAGCATTTAGACTTAACTGACCTTCCAAATGGTGCTCCTGCAGGAACAGTATTTGAGGGATTTTGGTAGGCAACAGTGAGAGGTCTAACTACCTATATTATAGTTAATGGGAGACATTTGTCTACAGGACTGTCACTCCAGTGCTTTCCAGGGGATTAAATTCATTTTTCATTTCCCTTTTAGAGGAAAAGAAACTACTCTGAACATTTTCTTTTGCCTTTGTAAACTTTTAGTGCTTATTTTAGACTGATGGTTCTTTTCAGCTAATTATTGCTATGGGAGTACATTTTTATACTTCTGATGGGAAATTGCCATCTTCCTTTTTGGAATTTCTATTCTCCATTATCAAGCTACCACAAACTTTATGTCTGTGGCATGTGTACAGAGCTAAATGGGAAATGATGTGGCAAGTCTGGGGAAATGGGACAGGAGTTGTTTAAATATTAAAAATCGCTTGACCCTGAGACCAAGGCGTCAATTTTGGTTAGGTATCATTCTTTATACAGCACCTGGAAATTTGCTAGATAGTTCAGAAATGTGGAAGAAAATAAGCCCAATGCTTTGAAGAACTTGCAGTCTAAATAAATAGAACATCTAAGAGACTGTCGGATCCAAGATGAGACCCTTTTTCCATTTCTGATTGATTGATATTTTAACTTTTTTGACCCTTGCAAGACTAAATCTCCTTCTGATAAGATCTGCCTTTATCAAATATAAGTTAGTGAGTCAATAGAGAAGTAAGTGGATGAAATTCTAGATCCTGTGCTTTGCGGCAGGTCAGACTAGAATGATCTCATAGTCCTTGTGGCCTGAAAAATCTATGAATTTTTCTTATTTACTCTACTTATTTTATTTATTAGCTGTAGCTTAAATTATGTCTGTTTGCTTTTTTGATTGCCAGTATGTTTGCAGACTTCCTCAGTGTTTATCTTTTTACTATTTTTACTGTTTGAGCTAGATGTCCCTGCTTTAACATCTTTGGTTTCACCACTACAGGAAGATGTGATGTTAGTGGCTTAACTCAGAACATTTTAATGAGGGTGTTGATTACATTATTGCTGATAGAGGCTTCAGAATAGCTTGCAGGTGTTAAATGAGCTTGTCTATGGAAATATTCATGTCATATTTTCTAAAGGTGAATGTGCTGTGCTTTTTCAAAGTTTTAATGACACATACACCGCTCTCTCTTCTCTACTTAAATCTGCAATGGCTTATATCCACCACACTTGTAACAGTACAGTTTTTGCATTAAAATTAAAGTGTATTGCAAACAAGGTGGAGCCAGAGGGTTAGTTTAAACACATTCACATTACAGCTATGAAAACACGGTACCCTTATTCTGTCTAACTTGTGTTCTATTGTCCCTCTAAATGCTGAATGCTGGGATAAGCACGTGTCCCTATATAAAGCCATATATCTCTCTGTGTGTAAACATTCACACTGTTACAGAATTTTAATAACTGCTTATTTATTAAAAATCAGGCTAATAGTGATTTGCAAGAACCCATAAATATTCCATACTGTCAGTTGTACAGTATATTGTTCTGAGTTGCCAGTAGACAGGATAGAGTATATGCTGAGAGCTTGATGAGAAGGATCCATTGTGCTGTGTTTTGTACACACCATGGCACATTGGGTGAGGCTTATTTTCTTGCATAATGTTGATGAAGCAATACAGGAAAACCAAGTTTCTATATCAGCGAATCTGCTAAAATTACTGTCTCTCTAGATAGCGAATGTGTCATGCACACACACAACACAGAAATAACGAAGATAAGACAAACGGGAAGCATGCAGTCTGGAACAAGCTAGGCTTTGGCACAGCTAGTGTGCGTGCAACATGGATGAATGGTTTTCTCAAGCTTGACTTCCAGACTAATTAGTTCAGTTTCCAGCATTTGTGCATGAGGTCAACACACTAACTTTTTAAAATTGCTTCAGTTTAGGGGATGATGGGAGAGGGCACAGAAATCTTGATGGCTTGCCAATCGGAAGCAATCATACTGTTTGAGGGTGCGTCAATTCCTTTGCTGCTAGTCCACCAAATCTTCCAGCTAGCATATCCATAGCTGTCCAAGATTCTAACATTTCCTGTGCAGTAGCCGGATGGAGAGGAAGCTCCATCTGCTTCCTGGTTTTAGAGGTGGCACAATGAGAAGGGCAGCCAGTAAAAGCAAATGTTCAAAGCATGGGGATTTGGTGACCCTGCAGAAGTGGAACTGCATGTCATCCTGCTTGAGAGCAATCGTGGTTCCTGTATTTAATTAACTGTATGACTTGACGACAAAACTCTTGCATTCCTTTCTTCCCCATGTCCCCCCAAAAATGTTTAAAAGAGGCAGACTTTGAAAGAAAAAGGATATCTGATTACCCATTTCTGGACTTCAGTCAATTAAGATAGCTCCACTTATATATTGCCTCACTCAGACAACCAGGCATCTTGCTGGTTGTGGTTATTATTAGAGCCGACCAAAACTTTGGTGTTTCTGTTTGTGAGAAGTTTTGATACACTGGAATTTGCTTTCAACCTGATTTGGAATGCACCCAAATTTACTGAAATTTCCCTGAAAAGTTTGGTTTCGGAACATTGACGCTGATAATCCTGACAAATACAAAAAATGTGAAATTGACTTTCTTGTCACTTTCACTGCTGCTATTCCATGGATTGGAGCCTATAGCCAGGGCATTCAGGGCTTTCAGTCTTCTGACCCCAAATAAGTGGGCAAGGGCTCAAGGGCTGATCCTGGGAGCTGGTAGGCTCTCTTCTGAAAAGCCATGGACACTAGTATATGGGCTCCTAGCAAGTTTCTAATGAAACCCCATTTATACCTTCTACTAAAATGTTATCAGTCTCTGAGATTTGACTAAACATTTTGCTTGCCATTTTCTGAAGAAACTATTTGCTGGAAAAATTACTACCAGCTATACGAATAATAATTAATAATAAAAGTGATTTTAAAGATCAAGAAAAGTGCCAGAGAGGATGATAGCCTTGAAGAGTAAAACTCTCTAGAATGGTTCTCCTTTATGCCATCTGCTATGCCTCTAAAATTGCTGCAGTCCCACTTTCTGTCCTTAATGCTTTTGTTGCCATTTCATTGTCTGACTTTCTCTGCATTGAGCAGATCAGATCCCAGTGGAGGTCAATCAGTGTAGCTCACAAACAGCCACTTTATACAAAGCCTCAGTATCAGATGACGAGAAAAAAATCACAAATCAAGAAGTCTGAAGGAGGACAAAACAGAAATCAGTACAACATAAAATTAGGAAATGAAAATGGAGATGTTTAGGAAATAAGTGGAGGAAAGACCCCAATTACATAATAAGACAAGCACTGGATTAGGAACACCCCCTCCTCCCAACAAGGTAGGTTAGGGTTGACATGGAAACACACAATAGAAGCAGAACTGAAAGTTATTAAACACAGGAGGAAAGCTTAGCATGCAGCAGAACACTGGCATAGATGGAAGGCAGTGCTGTAGCTTCTAACTCAGAATGGAGAGAAATGAGAGAAGAGAGTGACTAGAAAAACAACAGTAGAGGTATTTAATAGTTTAAACACACAGAGCTCTCATGGAGCAATTTCACCCTTTTACGCATTTGCTCAGCAGGAGACATCTTGCATTCTTTGAGCATGAAGTGGGATCATACTGCTACAGCCTGTGATGATCTGCACTTGTAAATGGGATGCGGCTCATTGTCTGGAAGCATGCTGGAAGGGAGTACCATAACAAATTAGAGAGTTGGTCTGAAATCTCCAGCATGAAATTCAATAAAGACAAACACAAAGTACTTCATTTAGGAAACAAAAAACAAATGCCCAGCTATGAAATGGGAAATAACTAGTTAGCTGGTAGCACTGCTGAAAAGGATCTTGGGGTCAAGATGAACAAACAAATGCATTAGAATCAACCGTGCGGTATAGTTGTGAAAAAGGCTAATATTATTCTGGGATGTATTAACATTGTATGTAAGATACAGGAGGTAGTTGTCCTGTTCTGCTTGACTCTGGTGAGGTCTCAGCTGGAGTGCTGCATCCATTTCTGGGCACCACACTTTAGGAAAGATGTGGAGAAATGGGAGAGGATCCATAGGAGAGCCACAAACATAATAAAAGACTTAGGCTATGTCCACACATACATCATTATTTCAAAATAAGTTATTTCCAAATGAGTTATTTCGAAATAAAGCCCTTATTTTGAAATAAGTTAATTCGAATTAAGAAACTGCTAATTCGAATTAAGGGAAAGCCTGCTTTTGAAACAGCTGTTATTTCGAAATGGTTATTTCGAAATAAGGCTGTTTGGACATGTTTCGAAACAGTTGTTTCGAAACAATGGAGTTGTTTGGAAACAACATGTCCAAATGGTGTTATTTCAAAATAGCCATTTCAAAATAACAGCCGTTTCAAAATGAATGGGGTTTAAGCTGTTTTGAAATGACAGTTCTTATTTTGAAATGATAGAGCCTGTCATTTTGAAATAAGAAAACATCATGTGGACATTCAGTTTTTTATTTTGAAACAACCAGTGTTGTTTTGAAATAAAAGACTCATGTGGACATACCCTTAGAAAACATGACCTGTGAGGAAAGGTTAAAAAATCTGGGCATGTTTAATCTTGTAGCAGTGGATCTTTAAGTTTAATTGATTTTACAGTTTTAGTGGCTCACCCCATGAGAATGAAACTGTTAGTTTCTTTCCCTTTTTCTACAGTGTGGCAGTGGTGTCATTGCCATAGGGCACAGGGGCACATGCCCCAAATGTCCGCAGCAGTGTCCCAAGTCCTACCAAGCAGCTGGAACCGGCAGAGCCATTTTAAGTTTCCCGTCCTGCTCCACTTCCAGGCACATAGTCTAGGGTGGAGCAGGGTGAGAAATGTAAACAGTTGGGCTCCTCCCGCACCCTCCCTGGAGGTGCCAGCTCCCATCACACAGCAGGTATTGCTGGGGGGGAGCCTCAGCTGGAGCTGGGTAGGGGTGGGGGTGGTCGGTGCGGCCCAGCTTGGAGCCTGGCCCAGGGCTTGGGCCGGGCAGCATGGCTCAGGCCCTGCAGCACGGCTCAGGCTCAGGCTCAGGCCTGTCCTGGTGGCACAGTGTGTCTCAGGCTTGGGCCTAGTGGCATGGCCTGGCACCTGGCTTGGCCTAGTGGTGCAGCCTGGCCTGAACTGCTCCACCCATGGTCAGGCTCCAGGGCCCTGGAGTAGCAATGGGGCTGGATCGGGCCTGGGGATGAGCTGGGGGGAGATGCCTTAGGGGGCCAGGGGCCTCTGTGCCCCAAATGATTTTGGGAGACAGCAATGCCCCTGCAGTGCTGGTTTGCCAGGTACACATATTTGGAAAATTATGACGAGTCCAAGCAAACTAACTGTGTTTGCTCCAATTAAATGTTCATTTTCTTTAATGACACATTTTTCCTGAACTGCATGTTTACCAAATTAAAGGAGTGATATTTTTAACTCTTAATTTTGAGATTTTCCTGAAATTCTCAATATGTATATTGATTCTACTGCTGGATATAGTGCAGTGATATGCTTGTAGAAGGTTGTGAATTTAGAGACACTCCCTAGCATGGGCTAGTGTTGTGTGAATTGGGAGACGCACTCTAGAGAAGATCTAACATGGCTGCTCCCAGGAACACACCTGGATACCTGTCTGGATCATTAAAGTTCTGTTCCTCACTCATTCAGTAGTATGGTCTTTAATGAACTCTCAAGACCATTACATGGTGTCAGAAGATGGTGAATGTGTTTGTGAGGGAAGTGGGTGGTAACGACTCACTTGAGAGTGATGTGCTAGTAACCTCTCCTCTCTAGGGAGTTCAGATCTTGGGTTTATGAACTGTATTTCTCCATGTTTTTTAGATAGCTGTTTTGTGTTGTTAGATGTTAGTGCATGCATCATTAGCTAGCTTTTATATGTATCTAAATGTTTACTTGTTTTCCTTGGGGGAGAAGATGTAGTGATATGCTTGTAGAAGGTTGTGTATTTAGAGACACTCCCTAGCGTTGGCCAATGTTATGTGAATTGGGAGACGTACCCTAGAGAATATCTAACATGGCTGCTCCCAGGTACACACCTGGATACTTGTCTGTATGATTAAAATTGTGTTCCTTACTCATTGGCTGTGTTAACACAGCACTCTTATTTTGAAACAACAGAGGTTGTTTCGAAATAAGAAATACCCTGTTCACACGACACATGGTTGTTTCGAAACAATGGGGGGGACGAAACAATGCCGTCTGAACATGTTGTTTTGAAACAACAGTGACTTGTTTTGAAATAACAGTTGCCTGAAACTGCTATTTCGCTTTGAGCTTTTTTCCTTAATTCGAATTAACAAACTGTTAATTCGAATTAAGTTATTTCAAAATAAGGCATTATTTCGATACAAGTTGTTTTGACACAACTTACATCGAAATAATGCCTGTGTGTGAACACAGCCATTTAGTAATATGGTCTTTAATGACCCCTCAAGATCATTACATATATGTTGTATGTTTCTTTTACTGTGGTAATTCTTGCCCCCATATCTAACAAAAGATTTGCAAACCCATCCCCGACTCGGATGTTTAAATGGGGGTGTCCCCAGACATCTAAAGTTATGGGTTGTTGGAAAATACACTCCAAGTCTTAGGGAGGGAATTCCTAAGCCCTCATCTCTGTGGCTACAGGTTTATTCAATCCTGAGACAAAAACTACAGGTGTTTCCAGTTTCTTCTCCTTATCATTTTGCCTGCTTTCTTTGCTGAGTTTACATAGTTGCACCTGTGCCTGCAATTTGTGAATTTCATGCTTTAGCTCCCTATTCTCCTGCAGCATTCGTTCTGCTGGTTTCCATTCACCTTCTTTTTTTGTTCCTTTATTTTTATCTATTCCATGACTGCTCCAGCCTCAGACTCAACCGCGGGGAGAATATCCTAGTTCTTCAGTTTTCTGCTGTCCTAACTTTGTTTGTAGCTCACACACAAAAGTCCCCCAGTCCTTGGAGGACTGTATTTTAATAGGTTTTGTAGTTACACAGCATCTTAGCTTTTGCACAGTTCTTTTTAACTTCCTTGTCTCTCTGACTATTTGGTTTATTACTTTTTGAAAAGGGCTTGGTTTATATTCTTGTATTTCCTTCATTATCTCTATTTTCATCTCTTCCTGTAATCCTATCAGGGCCAGGCGAGTCATCTACCTCCCGGTTCTGACAGGAACAGATCTAAGTTTAGGTGTAGGTATCATTGAAACTTGGCTCTCAGTGTAAGGCAGTGGTTACTGTGCGGTGGCCCATAGGTATGGCTCTCTAGGTGGTGGTTGGTCAGGATCTACAAATAGTGTAGTGGCTAGCACCTCTGCTTAACATGCAGATGGTCCTGGGTTCAATTCCCAGGGGGTTGGACTCAATGATCTCACGAGGTCCCTTCCAGCCTATGATTTGATTTGATTTGATTTGTCCCATCATTCCATATATCTCCATCCCAGTCTTCCCAAGTTCTATCCCTTAGTTTTGCCAGGGCTGCCTTTTTCCATGTCTGCTCCCATGTACCAGGTGCTATGAAAGTATCTGGATTTAGGTATTGTCTGGCCAGATAGATTATGGGGGACAGCACTTGTCTTTTTGTAAGTTTCTGACAGCTGTCTCTAGTGTTACGTGTTAGCTCTGTGTTCTTGAGGAATCAGAGCACAGTATCCAGTCTGTGCCTCCCTTCCCCCACACATCCCCCAACCTCTGCTTGAACTGAAAACCAAAAACAGTAGGAAATGGGAGACGTCCTTTTCCTAATTTACCCATATCCAAAAGCCATCAGCACAATGGAGCTTCATTTGCATTGACTATGGAGAACCAGACTCCAAAGCAGGAGCTGCACTGAACTCTGGGATTGAAGAAGCAGAAACCACACTGAACTCTGGGATTGAAGAAGCAGGGAAGCATTGCCTGATGGGGGATCTCACACCAAAACGAACAAACTCAGCAATTATCAGACCATTCTAGTCACAGATGTGATACTTGATACCCAAAATACTGAGCCTGCCTGACTGTATTGTGAGCTTCTCTGAACCATTACACCCAGCCAGGAATGTGTATTGGCCACGTAAACAAGTCCTTATAGAAAACCTTTACCCACATCCAACAGAACAGTAGTGTAGTGTGTGTCCTGTGCAAGTCCTGACTGGATCCTTTCTGAATCCTGTGTGAGTCTGGATTGAGTCCTGAGTCCTGATGCTTGGATCTAAAGCTGTATCATTTCCACAGGGATTTGGCTTTTCTTCCTTGCTGATTGCTGTGGGAGCTTTGTTTCCATCCAGCCTCTGACCCTGATCTGCACAACCTGGAAACCTTTCTGCTACACAGAGTGGTGAGACACCCCCCCCCCCCCCCCGCGTGTCTCTCTCTCTCTCTCTCTCTCTTCCCCCCCAACCTCTCTCCCTTTGTGTTAATTATGACTCTCTCTCTCTAGGCCTGATACAGTAGAATCTAGGTAATGTTGTAGCTGGGTGTTCTTCTTTCCTTGTATGTTTATCAATGCTGTAACTGGGTATTTTGGGGTATTCTTTTCTCCTTTGTAATTATTATTAGTAGTACAAGTTTTAGATACCTAGCAATAAAATGACTTTTGTTATTAAGCCAGTTTCCAGACTCTTTTAAGACATCATTCCCTCTCCTTTGTGGTCTTGGTTTCTTTATATCACTTTGCAGCAACGCTTCTATTACCTAGCCAAAGATCCCTGTAATGCCCACAACCCTGTAAGGTTTGCTCATTGATAGGGATTGACTCCTGATTGACCCTGATTGACTCCAGGGGCATATAAGGGTGACAGCTGACAAGTGCTGTTTTGACCCAGCCTGATTGAGTCCAGGGGCATATAAGGGTAGCAGCTGAGAAGTGCTGTGTGACCCAGCCTGCTCAAGATCCATAATCAAGCCTGGTTTGGTGCGGTACAGGGGCACATAAGGGTAGCAGCAGAGAAGTGCTGTGTGACCCAGCCTACTGAGTTCAGGGACACATAAGGGGTCAGCTGAGAGTGCTGATAGACCCGGTCCACTCAGACGCACCTTTATAGAAACACAAGTCACACAAGCAGCACACTAATAGAAGTACCATCTTCCCCATAGAGAAAGCAACCCTAATAAATGAGCATACCCCGAGTTGGTGGGCAAAGTTGGTAACACTAGAGCTCGATTTTCATTCTTTAACTGCTCGAGCATATCATGCATTTGAACTGCTTGCTGCCCTGCCAGCAAAGCTTGGTTCTTCCAGTGTTTGGTCATTTGAGTTGCCTCCTCCAACTCGTTCATCACTCTTGTAGCTATTTCGGACACTTTAAGAGCATGGAGTTTTAACCATCTCAGTGCATAGGCCCTATGTTGGAGGATGTTACATTTTTACTCATATTATTATCTTTCAAGGCAACAGTTTCTGCCATGGCTTTACAGATACATGTCCAAGTGTCCCCACAATCTTTTTTTTAACTCATACGGACCACCTTTACTTGCTACCCAGTGAGGCCATAATTCATTAAATTCTACAAGTATCTGAAGGGAGGGGAAAAGGGGGTTTCCTAGCTCTGGGTTCTCTGTCATGTTAGATAGTGATTCCTACAGAGCACAGCTTGTTTACTCACCAGATCAGAATTTGGGGTCATCAGTGTAGTATGCTGGGCAGAGTGTGGTCAGGCATGTCGGGCAAGATGTATCCTTATCAGTGTTTTTATCAGTGTTGTTTTGTGTCTGGCGCTGATATCAGTTTGGCTTCATGTGTGAATGTATGCGTGAATCTCTGAAGGTGTGCTCCCTCAGGATTACCCCTGGCTAACATCTCTAAGTGGGAACTCAGTTAGCCCAGTGATCTAGAGCCTGGCTTGGATCTTAAGCAGGAACTTGGTGATCCTAAGGTGCTGCTTTGGCTGATGCTTTGGGTTACCTTTGGCTCAAATCTCTAGTGAGAACTCAGTTAGCTCAGTGACTTGGAAACTAAGGGTACCCAGAGTGCAAGAGGTAAACTGAGGTAACACAATCAAGGAAACAAACAAGACCACGGATCCTTGTAGAAACAAAGGTGCCAGGCTACACTTTATTGCAATGTAGCATTAAGGCAAACAAACCATATCAACAGATTTGTTGGCAGCATCATTGCTCTCAGTGCAACAGAACAGCTCAACTGATGGCAGGAATCACCATCACCTCCTATGGCTGCATGGAGTTTGGGCTCCAGCACTCCTATTCTTATACCCTACTTGGACCTACTGACTCATCCTCCTTCGGGATCCAAATTTACCTTGACTGGTTCACATACCCCTTTTTTGCTGCCACCTATTTATTTGATAAGTCCACGCATCACTGGACATCTCCATCCATCAAGGCCTCAGCTTTGACCAAAGCATTACCTTTATCTCTTTGGCACTAGGCCTACCCAACACCTTCCACCTTTCAGGTACTTTTCCATTTTGCATACTTACGATTACAATTTCACTTGTTTCTTGCCAAATTCAGTGAAGTTGAATTTTCACAACCTGTCTCTTGTCAGTACCTTCACTTCAGGCTCACTGTACATTCTGTTCAGGCCCCATGTTTTGGATTATGTTGTTAGGCCTTGAGCCAGCACCTGACTCTTTCCACTTATCTTTCCTATTTTAACCTTTTACTTTCTCCAAGATTTAGGTTTGATATTTGTAAAAAAAAAAAAAAAATTCTAATTATATGAGTAGTTAAGTTCTGGAGCAGGTTTCTGCAGGAGTTTGTGGAATTTACATTACTGGAAGCTTTTAAGAACAAGTTAAGCAAACACCTGTTAGAGACAGTTTAGGATTGTTCAGTTGGTCCTGCTATAGCGCAAGGACCTGGACTTGATGATCTCTCAAGGTCCCTTCTAATTCTACTTTTCTATGATCTCTATATCTGAGATCCTACCCCCCTTTTTTTCCCACTGATCTGTGACTGGAAGATGACACTGAGCATGAGGGGGAAGAGTTAGAGTTGCACTTTTTAAGTAGGGTGATAGGAGCTTAATTCATAGAACCATAGGGTTGGAAGGGACCTCGGAGGTCATCTAGTCCAACCCCCTGCCAAAAAAAGCAGACCACTCCCACTAAATTATCCCAGCTAGAGTTTTATCCAGCCCGGCCTTAAACATCTCCAAAGACAGAGATTCCACCACCCCCCTAGGTAGCCCATTCCAGTGCTTTACCACCCTCCTAGTAAGAAAGTTTTTCCTAATATCCAGCCTTGACCTCCCCAGCTGCAACTTGAAACCATTGCTCCTTGCTCTGTCCTCTGTTACTACTGAGAACAGCTGAGCTCCATCCTCCTTGGAGCATCCCTTCAGGTAGCTGAAGGTTGCTATCAAATCCCCCCTCAGTCTTCTCTTCTGCAGGCTAAATAAGCCTAGTTCCTTCAGTCTTTCTTCACAGGGCTTGTGCTCCAGCCCCTTCATCATTTTTGTTGCCCTCCTCTGGACTCTTTCTAATTTGTCCACCTCCTTTATGTAGTGGGGAGCCCAAAACTGGACACAGTATTCCAGATGCAGCCTCACCAGTGCCGAATAGAGGGGAATGATCACATCCCTCGATCTGCTGGCAATGCTTCTTCTGATGCAGCACAGTATGCCATTGGCTTTTTTGACAGCAAGAGCACACTGCTGACTCATCCAGCTTCCCATCCACCAGGACCCCCAGGTCCTTTTCTATCGTGCTGCTACTTAGCTGATCACTCCCCAGCCTGTAGCAGTGAATGAGGTTTTTTCTGTCCCAAGTGCAGGACTTTGCACTTGTCCTTGTTGAACCTCATGAGATTTCTATTGGCCCACTGCTTCAATGTGTCAAGGTCTTCCTGAATTTTCTCCCTGTCCTCCAGGGTGTCTACTGTTTTCTGCAGCTTGGTGTCATCCACAAACTTACTGAGGGTGCAATCTATCGCATCATCCAAATCATTAATGAAAATGTTGAACAGAACTGGCCCCAGGACCGACCCCTGGGGCACACCACTTGTTACTGGTTGCCAACTAGACATGGAGCCATTGATTCCTGCACGCTAAAACCTTTGTTTTAGCCAGTTCTCTATCCATCTTACAGTCCACACATCCAACCCATACTTCCTTAACTTGCTGACGAGAATGCTATGGTGTATCACATCAACAGCTCTTCCCACATCCACAAATCCAGTCATCTCATCATAGAAGGCGATCAGGTTGGTCAGGCACGATTTACCCTTGGTGAATCCATGCTGACTGTTCCTGATCACTCTATTTTCCTCCCAGTGTTTCAGGATTTGCGTCTAAGTTTATGTTGTCAGCTTCCCATGTGGTATTTCATCTATATTTCTTCTCTGTAAGAAGAATGCTTCTGACAGCTGTCCTTTGAGTAGAGCATCTCTGCAACATTGCTGTTGCCATTGCAAAAGCCAGAACCTACCTCTGGCTTTCTAATTTACATTTGCGAGTGCTGGTTGTTCCCATTTCCATGATTCCCATCTAGTGAAGGAGTGAGACTGCTCTCCTGGTTACAAGGGACTAGCAGTTATAAATTCTAAGTTCTCTATCTACCTCTGCTATTGTCTTCCTGTGTGTGCTTGAGCTAGTGGAATATGCTCTGCTTCATTTTTCTCCACTCTTCTATTAAATGGGGATTTTGCTTGAATGGTGTGCTGGATTAAGGGGCTTTGGGGCCCTGGGCCCAGCCCACCAATGGGCCCCCCCAGCTTGGCCCTGGCCCCTCACCACAGGGTCTGCAGATGGGCTGGTGCTGAGGGGGTGGAGTCCTGGGGCCAGAGGCTGCTCTCTCCAGCTGGTCAGCCTCGGGGGGTGGTGGGGCCAACTGGAGCACAGTGCAGTTTCTGGTGTGGCCCCCAGGGCCACAGGCCATGAACAGCACACCAGCTTCCTCCACCCCCGGAGCACAGCAACCACCCACCAACCTGCCCCACCCCCAGGGGCAGACCAGCTGGCCCAGGGTGGAAGCGAAGCACTGGGTCTCTGGCCCAGGGCGGTTTATCTCTGCCCCCAGCAGTGGCAGGGCAGGGGCTCTCCCAGCCAGGGTACTCACAATGGTCACAGACCCCTTAAGCCCATGCGGTTAACTGCCCCTGCTTGTGTGGTCAATTTATAAGCATAAGTTGCATGTTTTAGGTTCTCTGGGATACTCTGCACTGAAGAAAAATTCATGCTAGCTCAATTTTGACAGACTTTGTTTGTGCTAGCAGTTTCAGTTCCAGAATTTTCCCATTGAATTCAACTAGTTCTTGATTATTTGTTAATTGGCAGCCTTATCGCTTTTCATGGCTGATGAGTGTTTCCCCATTATCTGTGGCTTCGTTTCGCTGAAGCATGTGGAATGTTCTAGGCTCTCATAGAAAACATCCCGAGATTTTTTTTATTTCTTTTTAAATGTGGGCAAAACACATTTTTCCCTAGCTTCATTCTGGAAAATGGCTAAACCATTTTGGCTGCAACTTAAATAAATCAGCCTAAGGCACACCACCAGCATAGAAAATTCAAGCACAAAGCTATAAGCAACTAAAAACTTTTTTTCCAAGTAAATTTTCTGGTCACCTCCCTGGATGTAACTTTGATCCCTTTTGGGGGGGGGGACTTGCATGCCCCACTCCCACTGCAGGAGGTGCTAGCTCTTTCCCTTCACATAGATTACCAGATTCCCAATTTTATAGGGATTGTCCCCAATATTTTGAACTTTTTCTGATATAGGCACCTATTACCTCCTCCCACCATCTGGATTTTTTACACTTGCCATCTAATCATCCTAACCCCACCACATCACAGCTGTGGCCTAAGGAGATGCTCACTCTTACTTTTCTTCTTGCCCCCAAGCCCTACCCCCAGGAGGGGCTCACTTTTTCCTCCCTGCCACCACAGTCCCAGTGTCAAAGATGTTCTGTGTCCCCCTATGGGCCTGTGCCCCTGCTTGCTCCAACTTGTGCATAATCCTGCACAGCCCTAACATATTTGGGTGCACTGCATACAGGAACATCTTTAGAGAAGTCTCCTACCTGTTCAGATTGCTTGCCAGGTTGGGTGGGTGATGGTAATAAAAATGTGCAGAGGGAGTACTGTATAACTCATAGATAAGTTGATCTGTGCATAGGCTGACCTCCGATTCTGAGCCCCAAAATAGTAAAAATTGGGTGATCTACGTATAAGCTGATGTCCATCTATGGCCTCAGCCCCTAACACCTCCCCCCATGCCACCAGCTTCCCCCAGAGTCCCTGACACCCTCCCTAACCCCCAACCCCTGCCGCCACTTCTCCTCTTCTGCCGCTTTTCCCCAACACCCCTGCTGCCGCTTTACCCCAACACCCCAACCCCTGCTACCACTTTGCCCCAGCCTCCAGGACATCACCCAACCCCTGGGCCATGACACTGGCTCCCCCAGGCCAACTGCCCCCCGCCCCCGGACCCTCTTACCTGGCCACTCCAGACGCAAGGGTCCCTCTCCTTACTTTAGCTCCAGCCCGGGCCAACTTCTCAACATGGATGCTCTGGCCACACGCTGGGGCTCCAACACAGAATGTGCTCAGTGCATGCTCCGGGCTGGAGACTTAAAACTCTTAGGCAGGGGGCTGTCTGCTGTATTGACCTGTGTATAAGACAAGTGCCTGTTTTAAAGGCAATTTTCAGGCATAAAAATCTCAGCTTATACATGAGTACATGTGGTAGTTAATGCCTGTACTTCTCACTGAACTCTAGTATTAAGAGTGACTTCCAGGTGAGTAGCAGATCACTGGCCATGAGGTTTTAAAGATTAAACAGTTTGGCAGTATGAACAATTGATCTAATGCTCTCTCAAGCAAGTTCAAGGGTTAAATCCAGCTCTGGAGTAAGTAGGCACAGTCCACTGACTTCAGTGGAACAGTTACAATTTATATAAAGGCTGAGTTCAGATAATTAATTTTTAACTTAATATTGCATGAACTATAGCGTTTAACATCTGCGACTAAATGTCTGACCTCACATCTATCTGTGCTTTGAACCCCTTTCAAGTGGCTCTCTCCAAAGCAAAATCTCTGAAAGGATCATTTTTCATCCCAAAGTTAAAAAAGAAAAAAAAAAATAGAAACCTTCATTTCCTGGAACAAAACACGACTGGCCAGATTCGATACCAGTAACTGAGAGCAGAGTCTGACTTCTTCTTTATGATACAATTATAACTCTTTTGTGCAAAAATTATTTGTGTTCTCTGTTTTTGTTGCTGCTGTTGTTGCTGCTGTTGTTTTTATTTGAATAAAGGCATGGACGTGAGATTATATCCTTTTTCTCTTGGGACCCCTGCATGGACTATTCCAGTTAAACCATAGCATCCAGATGTAAATGAACTGTTCGAGAGTTCACAGGATGTTCACGTTGGCTCAGATCCATCAAGACAGGGTCCATAGCAGATTTTTATTTTCATTTTATTGATTGCATTAGTTAACATACTTTGTATCATTAAAGAGATGCATTGAAGAGTCACTCCACTCCTGTGGACTGACTGGCCTGTATGTGTCAATGATGAGTTACTCTTTTGAGAAGTGGAACAGGACTCAATTTTTGAATACTATTCACCGTCAAAGCTGTTCATGAAATGAACAGGACCAGCTCCAGTCACACGACTATGTAAATTCTTTATGAACATTAGTTCCTCACCATCAGTCCCCCTCTTCCTGCTCCATGAGATGTTAGACAGAAATTGTCCCTAGGAGATATCAAAAGTGGGCCAAAGTGTGCTGGCTCTCTGCAGATGAGTGATTTGCATCCTGGCAGAACTTGCCAGATACTGAAAATAAATAAAAATTCTACAATTTTTACATTTTAAAATTAATTTAATTTGACTAAATAAATTAGTCCTATAGTGCAGGTGTTGCCAAACTTAGGGAACTCAAGAGCTACACAAGTTGATTATTAAACTTTCAGGAGCTGCACTGAGGCATATAGCCATATAATTTTACCTACTCTAAAATTGCTAAGTTTAAAATTCATTGCATGCTTAGTTTTATTTTAAAAAAGAGGGCAAATATTGATCCTACTAATGTCAGTTTCTAATAATTACTTAAGGTTACCATGAAAACTAGGCCTACGGTAAAAATGCCGCTGCTTCCCTGCCATCCCTGACCATGCTGCGCTTCTCCTTGCTGTGCTCTTCTGTGAGCTGCACTTTTTCTTTCAAGAGCCACATGCGGCTCACAAGCTGTAGTTTGGCCATGCCTGCTATAGTGCAACAAAAAGCCCCTATGTAAGGCTCTGGTTTCAGTGCGTTTTGGATCAAATCTAACTGTTTGACTATATTTGTCTCATTTTGAGGGGTTTAATTTTGCTTTCTGTCAATATTATATCATAGGACTTCTTAAAACTTTTTCATAGCATAACCCTGGCTCAGTAGAGAGAGTATACTTATGGGCTGCCTTTCATGTCCTCTCTGACCACTCCCCACAATTTATGATCATACAGGGGTGTCAAACTCATTTGCTTTGGCAGACCAGATTTGACTTAAATGTACTTCAAGTGGGCTGTGCTTACCATAAATCAAAATACTACTGTGCTGTTGCAGCATCATAGAGTGTTGTGTATGTGAAACTGTGCCCCATGATACCTCTTTCTCTCTGTTAGGGAGTGTGTGGTCTCACGGAGCACAGTCTCGCATACCCACCGTTCTGTGATGTCGTGAGAGCTGACACTCTTGCAGCAATGTGTAGCTCTGGGCATGAAAGACCATACTCTCTGTCTCTCTCTGTCTCTCTTTGTTAAGAGAGAGAGTGTGATCCTGCAGAGCACAATCACAGGCTGGATGAAAGAGATGCCAGCCCGTGAGCCTCATATCTGAAACCTCTGGCAGCTGCAGCAATTGTGCATGTGAAAGAGCACTATTTTTTTTTAGAATGTGACTTGGCAGATGGTAACGAGGAGGACAGTCAGAATTTATGAATTTTCTCAGTCCTAGGTTTTGATCAGCAGATGATTTGTGAATAGCTCATTTTGAATTTCAAACTTCAGACACTCACAGTGAGCTGTTCACAAACCATCTGCTGACCAAGAACTAGGCACTGAAAAAGTCACAAATTCTGGCACTGAGGATTTCACAAATCATCTCTGGACAAGTTACAAATAGCAAAAAGGATAGTTTGCCAAATTATTCCATATGAATGATTTTCCCAGATCTAGTCCTTAGCAAAAAACATTTAAAAAAAATAGGGTGGGGAGATTCAAAAACCAAATCTGAATTTTGCAAAGAGGAACTGAGGAATTGGCAAATAGGATTAATCCTGAAGTCCATCTAGTCCAGTATCTGAGCTCTCACAGCAACCAGCACCAGCTGTTTCAAAACCAATAGTGGAATAATCTGGTCATGGAGAATATTTCTTCCTAAATCTTGTTAGTTGTTGGTTTATGCTTTGAAGCTTGAGGGTTTATAGCTTTCCGCAAACTCCTGTGAGCTTTCTTTAAATGCTTGCTTTGGATGTTCCTATACTCATATAAATGGTCAGTCTTTTTTGAATACTGGTAGGCTGCTGAATTTCTGGGGCTTAAAATCAGTGGTGAAGGCTATGCATGCCTCCTAAAAAACAGAAATAAATGACCTGCTCAGGACGCCTGTAGATGGGAATGACATTGAACAGGTGATCTGTCTGGATAGTTGGTTGACAGCAGTATCATCTTTATTAAAAGAAGTCACATGTTGGATCACTCTTGTGTCCATGGCCTTTCACTGTCTTCAAAAGCCATTGTCTATGCAGCAGGATATCTGTGTGCCAACTAAGATATGAGTGCTGGAGGCAGCAGAGACAATACTGCTAAGTGGAGCAGGAACACAGCAGCTAAAAACAGCTCAGGAGAAGAAACTAACTAGTTTTCAGTGCAAAAGTTACAGCATATTCTTGACAACATTGGTTTGATTTTTATCACAAATAAGGTGATGCTTCAACAGTTCTAGCAAGTTGTGATCTTACACCAGCTGAGAACAAGATGACTGCACTGGTGGGGTCATGTCAAGTGTGCTGAAGAAGGTACACTTTTGCAGAACATTAATAGAATTGAAGTTGAAGGAAATAGAACTCGAGGCTGATCACAAATGAGGTTGGAAGAGGTAGCCTTGAGAGATTTAAAAAGCCAAAATCTTCCTGTGCTGACTCATGCCGAAGGAAGAAGACTTGCATGGGACCTTTCAAGATGAATGTCCATTCTACATGCCACCACAACTACATTATAACAATATGACTCTGCTGCTTGCTGCTGATATACTCTTGGCTCTTGAATTCTTGTGGCCATGAGTCCCACATGTGAATTTTACTGTGTTTTTAACTGTCCCATTCATATCATGCCCTCACACCAGCAGTTTGGAATCCAGATTTGGGTGGAGCAGAGTCATCTATGCCAGCTTGTCACAGCTGAGGATTTTATTTTGTATGAAGGGAAATTGCCAAATGCAAGAGTGCAAAGAAGACTCACTGTATGTCGAGCAGACTTATGCCCAGAAGTCTATAAGCACAAGAACTATTCTTTTTAAAGAAAGCATGCCTTGAAAAGCATGCAGGTATTAAGATTGGAGGCAGAAGAAGAAATCTCAGGCCAAAGACAGATGGTGATGAGTACTGGGTATGGCTGCCAGATGGAGAGGCAAAATATTAAAAAGTGCCTTTTTTTGTGATGTATTTTGCATTGCATTTCTGTCGTATACACATAATATACAGCATTTGTTACAGCATGCAGGCTCACAAGGTTGCCCCACCATTGGGGTCCCACACCTGGAACCTCAGCCCCCTACCACCATGAGGACCCCTGCCTGGGCCAGCAAAGGGGAGGAGCAGTGTCAAAAGCCGCACTTCTGCCCTGGTCCGGCTGGTCCACTCTAGTGGCAGGGGTGGTAGGGTGGGGCAGTGCCACTCATTCCACTCCGTTCCATACCCCAGCCAGGGCAGGCACTGGCTGGCACATGGTACAGCCTCCGGTGTAGTCCTCCAGGGCCACAGGTCCTATGATGCCATGCTGGAGCTGCACATGTTCCAATTGTCCCCAGCCCCAACCCTGAAGGGGAGCTAAAAGGACCAGCATGCCCTGCCCCGAGGGGTGGAGCAGGCAGGCCAGGGCAAGAGTAGAGAGTGCAGTGTCTGGCCCAGGTCCCCCCCACCAGCGCTGAGCGGAGCTGAGAATGGGCTGGGTTAACGCACAGGATATAAGGACTGGAGCCCAGGGCCCCCTTCAGGCTGTGGCCCAGGACTTCATCCCCTATAGTCTGTGCATTAATGTGGCAGTGATAGCATATAACTGAAACACAAAAAGGCATTGCGTGATTTCACTAAAAAAACTCCCTTTACCTTCTGGAAGGAGAATCTGCAATGTTTTCAAAACACACGGTACACGTATAGTACTTCAGATTGCTGTCCTGGGAACTGAGGTATGGTACCAAACTTTAAATGAAATCAGTGTGTAGTGTATATACTCAATAGAGTAACACTGACCAGTAGAACAACAATAATCTTTTTTGTGTATTTTACACCAAAGTCTTTTACAAACCCTGGATCTCATCTTTGTTTCCTTGCATGGTGTGTAGTCATTGCAACTTGTGTGTCAATTGCTACCCCAAAGAATGGTAGTATTTCACCCATACTTAGCACTTGTTGGTGTGAACAACGGGCAAGGAGATGAAGAACTAAGTCTATTACATTCAGTCTACACAGATGCTGCTGGAATTCTGTGTCTAGGTTTGCTATCAACAGTTTAAGAATAATGTTGATCTATTAGAAAGGATTTAGAGTGGTGAAGGAGGTAACAGGCTCTATTAGGTGAGGTATTTTCAGTAGAGATAGGGAAGTGTTAGTACCATTGTATAAGACACTGGTGAGGCCTCATCTGGAATAGTGTGTGTAATTTTGGTCCCCCATTGTAGCAGGGTGCTGGACCAGCCCTGCTCCAGAGGTCTAATCAAGGGAGAAGTGAACGAGCTGGGTGAACTGGCTGGCCAGAGGGCTCATGGGAGCAGCTCGTTGGCTCATTAACCAGGCTCCGTAAAACCTCCCAGGGAGAAAATAGAAGAGGAAGGGGGAAGTTAAGAGGAACAGGCAGCCAAGGGTGAAGCTTCAGGCAATTGGAACAGGGTTGGTGGAACTCTTGGGGTTGTAAGGCCTGTGGAAACTGTATATAGTTGGTGGTGCACGGTTTAATACAATAAAAGGAGCACTGGTGGTACTAAAGCTGTCTGTGCCTGGTGGGGGACTTGGAGCAGATGAATAGGGAGGTCTGGTGTGAGTTGTTTATGCCCATGTCTTAAGAAAGAAGAATCCAAATAGAAACAAGTACGGAGAAGGGCTGCTAGGATCATCCAAGGATGGAAAACCTGCCTTATGAAAAGAAACTCAAAGAGCTTAGCTTATTTAGTCTAACAAGACAGAGAAGATACGATTGGTGTCTATAAAAACATCAGAGGTATAAAATACTGGGGTGTGGGGAGGAGTTATTTAAGTTAAGCGCTAATGTTGCCATGAACAAATCGATATAAAATGGCTGCCAACAACTTTGGGCTTAAAATAAGATGATGGTTTCTAACCATCAAAGGAATGAAGTTCTGGGACGACCTTTCAAAGGAAGCAGTGGGGGACAAAAAAGAAATCTAACTGGTGTCTGGACTAAGTTTGATAAGTTTATGGAAGGGGTGGTATGATGAGATTGCCTACAATGGGAGGTTGTGAACCTGTGACTGCTAGTAGCAAACATCCGCAATGGCCAATGATGGGATGCTAGGTGTGGAGGGCGCTCAGTTAATACAGAGAATTCTCCCCTGTTATCTGGTTGTTGGGTTTTGCTGAAAGGCACAGGTTCTAACTGATTGCCATATTTTGGGTCAGGAAAAATTTCCCCTGGGTAAGATTGGCAGAGATCTTGTTTTGTTTTGTTTTTTGCCTTCTTCTGGAGCACGGGGTCTGGGTAACTTGTATGTTAAAACTAGTGTAAATGGTGGATCCTGTGTAACTAGAAGTTTCTAAATCGTTATTTGAGGACTTCAGTAACTCAGCCAGAGGTTATGGATTTGTTCCAGGAATTGGTGCTTGAGACTCTGTGGCCTACAATGGGAAGGAGGTCAGACTAGGTGATCATGATGATCCTCTCTGGCCTTAAATCTGTGCCTGAATCCATGAGAAATATAGTCACAATTAAGCAGTTCTGTCGCAAATTCTTCCACAATCATGGAGGATTCTCAAACATGACAATTTTTAAATCAAGTATGGGTATTTTTTTTAAAGAGATGCTAGAGCTCAAACAGGAGTTCTGTGGCCTGTGTTAGATAGGAGACTAGACTAGATGATCTTACTGTTGCCTCCTAGTGTTTGAATGTAATATTCATAGATTCTGAGGCTAGTCAAAGACTGAAGCTGGCAAAGTGATTGCAGAAACTGTTGAAGCAGGTATTGCTGTACTGGGGGGTTGGGAGTAAATTATAGCTCTGTCACAGGTCCCTGCTCCCTCTCCAACACACACCAGATCCAGAACTGTATGGGGAAGACCCTGCCAGTATGTGAGACCACGTGGCATTTGGCAGTGCTGTCGCTATGGGGGTGCCAGGCCCTGGGTGAATTGCCCTCTGTGAGGCCCCCACTAACCTCACCCCAGGCACTGGGGAGTGGGGCTGGCTGGCTCAGGGGAGGGGCAGGCACCTGTGCCAGCCATCCCATGCCAGGGACTGGGCAAGCTGACCAAAAGCGGCAGAACAGGAGTGCAGGGTCTCAGCTGCCCATAAACCAGTGGTTGTCAAACTTTTTTCCTCTGGACCTAGCTGTGAACCCCTCTGATATGTGGCAACCCTCCACTGAAAAAAAGCAGCTGCTGCCAGAAAATTGAACAGTGACCATGGCTGCGGGGGGCATTTGGGAGGGTAGCAATCCCTCATGGCTTTCATCCTTTTTCTTCAGGCTTCTATTGCATCTCTGAAACCTATACATCTAATTTGAGATAACCTATATAGAACATGCAGAGGGTGATCCCACATGTCATACTCCTGTCTCAAATCAGGAAGTATGTCAAGTCTCTAAAATTGCATGTAGTAGCCTGGAGTGTGTATGGGTGCTCCTTGCAAATGGGGGTGGGCTGACTGGGTGGAGAAATGAGATGGAAGTGCTGAGACAGGGAAGGAGAAGCGATCCAGTGCCAGGCTGGAAAGAAAAGTCCTGGAAGATCTTCTGCTGATTCTGTCCAAGTCCCTCCAGGTCCTGTTCCCTTCTCCACTGCCAAATCCCAGGAACTGAAGCAGCCCCTCTGGGTTCCACTTCCACCTCTGCGCTTCATCTGCTCCCTGAGTCTGCATGAGTCTTCATGAACACACAATTGCCCACAATATTGTGATTGGAGGGGTGCTAGCCCTCTCTGCTTGGCTGGTGACCCCCGGCAGTGTGCATAAGGCAGCAACATAATGGGACTATCCACTCCCCCCCGCCCCCTTCAGATTTAGGACCTTGTTACAACTTCTCCTTTCAGCAGATCCACCCCTGAGTTGGATTTTATTCTGTTACTTAGGCTTTCTAATTGTAGAAAAAATACCATACTTTGTAACATAGGCTCCTACTAGAACAGTTTGCTTTTCTCTTCTCTTTCTAATTATCAGTCAAAAAATCTCTGGAAGGAGTTTTTATTAAAAGCTACAAGTTATAAATTTTGTTGCAAGCAAGGGAATTCTCAACCCACTGACAAAAGAGGCAAGTCCTAATTTGCAAAAATAACTGCAATCCCCAGATCCCAGAAATGGTGGACTAAGGGGTGTTCACAGTTTTTTCTTTTCTCCATTGGGTTGGTTGATAAAAAAACACAAAGGTTGTTTGCCATTGACCTCAGTCCTTTTCATATGAATGAGAGAAGCCCAAAGAGATACTGACTCAGAGAGAAAGCACAGAGTTTGTCTGAACAACAATTAGCACCTCATTGTTAGTCCTAATGACTCACCTTTGTTGCAATACAGATCTATTGCCTTAAGCAACTTTCACCCCAAGCTACTCCTCTGGCTTTACAGTAGAGCTGGCCCTTTGAACTGGGCTGCCACTTTTGGCTGGCTTGCCCAGTCCCTGGCATGGAGGGGAGTGGTGCGGCAGCGTGGAGCCCCCTAAAGTGCGGGGCCCTGGGCCCTGTCTTGGCATATGGGTAAATTCGTCTGGTGCATGGGGATCACACACTACCTTTCAAAGGGTGCACCCCATGAGAGCCCCCTGCAAGTTAGCCAGGATTCCTGCAGTGGCTTTTATTGAAGTGTGGATATTTTGTCCATGACTGTTAAATATCTGTGGCTCTTCTCACATGTATCAGAATGTATTTATATCCTGGAAGAGCATCCTTATCAGTGACTAATGTCTTCAAAAATTAGTGGACTGGCCACTAATTCCAGCCTGATTTTCCCATTCTGCTTGATAACTGGCAACATGTTTTTCATTTGTTACAGTGAGAACATAAGAATGGCCATGTTGGGTCAGACCGATGGCTCATCTATTTCAGTATTCTGTCTTCCCACATGCGATAAAGCTCATGCAATAAATAAATTTTGTTAGTCTTTTAGTGCCACAAGGCTCCTTGTTTGTCTTTTCACAGTGACCAATGCTAGATGCTTCAAGAGGGAATAAACAGAACAAAGCAGTTTGAAATTAATCAGTCCTCTATCACTCAGTCCTAGCTTCTGGCAGTCAGAGGTTTAGGGACATGTGTTTGCATCCTGGACTATTTTTTCTAATAATCATTGATGGACTGATTGGCCATGAACTTATCTAATTCTTTTTTTAATCCAGTTATACTTTTGGCCTTCACAACATTCCTGGCAATGAATTCCACAGATCAACTGTGCATTGTGTGAAGAAGCACTTCTTGCATTTATTTTAAACCTACTGCCTATTAGTTTCATTGGGTGACTCCTCCTTCTTACATTCTATGAAGGGGTAAATAATGTCTTTTGGAACTTGGTACCATATGTCCTTATTCTCTTTCTCCATACTATTCATGATTTTATAGACCTCTATCAAATGCCCCTTTAGTCATATCTTCTCTACAATGAAAAGACTGTCTTTTTAATCTCACCTCATACAGATGTTCTAACCTTCCCTTCTAATCATTTTTGTTGCCCATCCCTATACTTTTTCCAGTTCTGATACATCATTTTTAGATGAGAGGACCAGATCTGTGCACAGTATTCACGGTATGGGCATACCATGGTATTTTAAAATGGCTGAGGGAGGAGTAGTTCAGATATTTCACATGGTAAAGATGAAAAATATTTTGGGGCTAACAAGTAGCCAGCTGAATGCATATAATAGAGGCCTTTAACAATGGGGAATCTGTCAAGCTCAGGAAGTATGTGATGTAAGTAGTGTTTTTTAATGCATCTTCAGTTCATGTGGGAGTAAGAGTAGGTTGACCAGAATGGTGCATACGATGGAACTCTTAGGCAAACATATGTTTGTTCTAAACTATGATCAAACAACACTTAAAAAGGGATTGTTAAATTAAATTAAACAGTAACACGTCACTATGACAGATGGTATTCACCCAAGGGTCCTGAAGGAACTCAAATATGAAATTGCAGAAATGACAACTGTGGTAAATAACTTATTGCTTAAATCAGCCTCCCTACTGGATGACTAGAGGATAACTAACATAATGACAATTTTTAAAAAGGGTTCCAGAAGTGATCCTGGCAATTACAGGCCAGTAAGCCTAACATCAGTATCACAGAGTACTGAAACTGTAGAATTAGCATACATATAGATGAATATGATATGTTGCAGAAGAGTCAACATAGCTTTTATAAAGGGAACCATGCTTCACCAATCTATTAGAAGTTTTTGAGAATGTCGGCAAGCATGTAGACAAGGATGAACGAGTTGATCTAGTGTTCTTTTCCCTTGGCACTAGCTGCAAACCTGTAAAGTTCCCATTTCTCAGGGTTAATTAAACAATTTATATGTTGATATTTCCTGAAGCTGTTTTGCATGCAGTGAACCAAATTCGTCCACCATATACACACCTAAAATCCATGAACTTCATTTTCTTGGTATTTCAAAACTTGTACACCTAACACAGCCTGTGTGCAGGCAGACTGGGGGGGTGGGAGGAGTGAGAAGCACTTGAATTATTCCCTAGCTACTTGGGGGATGAGAGGGAAGCAAGTGAGGGGCATATGGGGAGTAGGCTGCAGCAAGTAGCAATCTACATGCTTTCCTGCACAGCAGGCTGCTCCAGGAGGCATGCACACAATGTGAGGCAGAGCACCACACTCAGGGCAAAGCTTTACTTCTACGGCACAGTATATTGTTTGTTTAGTGTACCAAAAACTCAACTCAGTGATGTGAGGGGTAGAAAGGAATAAAGTGGGCTATATTCTGCCCTCAGTTACATCCATGCAACTCCTGAGGTGTAACTGAGAATGAGGTCCATGTCTTCCCTGGCTCCTGATGAGTTATAGCCAGTGTTTAGTATGCAGTCAAAAGAGGAATTTGCTGAATTAGTCTTACATGTGTAGGCAATGGAATATTGTACATATATTGACACGTATATTAGACATATATGTCCGGGATGGTTTAAGAGGGCAATTGGTCCTAACATCAGTGCAGGGGACTGGACTCAATGACCTCTCATGTTTTCTTCCATTTTCTATGATTCTATGAGTTTTTATGATTGTGTGATCTAATGTTCTGTGAGGAAAAGTAAATATATTCTCATGAAAGAAACTATTGTGCAGTGCTTAATTACAGGCTATATGTGAAAGTTAATATAACAGACATTATTGGGGCACTGTCACAGGGTCGCAGGGTCCTTGTCATAACATATTATAAATTAAATGACTAACTTCTGTGGAGTAAATGTGGGAAGTGTGGCTTGTTATTTCCAGTAAAAAAACAACAAGCAGTTGTGTGGCACTTTAAGACTAACAGTTTTATTTTTTGCATGAGCTTTCATGGGAGAAGATCCCACTTCCTCAGATGCTTCGAAGATGGGTGAACTTACAGAAAGGAATCCACAGCATCTGAGGAAGTGGGATCTTCTCCCACGAAAGCTCATGCAAAAA
>ML682021.1:15610771-15954302 GCA_007922195.1 Podocnemis expansa
TTTTTGCATGAGCTTTCGTGGGAGAAGATCCCACTTCCTCAGATGCTGTGGATTCCTTTCTGTAAGTTCACCCATCTTCGAAGCATCTGAGGAAGTGGGATCTTCTCCCATGAAAGCTCATGCAAAAAATAAAACTGTTAGTCTTAAAGTGCCACACAACTGCTTGTTGTTTTTTTACTGGACTAGACTAACATGGCTATCCCTTTTGAAATTGTTATTTCCACCCTGATATGAGGTAGGTGAAAGCCTCTCTGGAAAGAGAAGATAATAACTGCAATGAGATCTCTCTAGGGAAACTGCAGGAGCAGCCAAGTTTAGGCAAAAAAGCCAATCTACATATAAGCCAACCCTCAGCGATTAAGCCCAGACACCTGAAAAATCTCATGACCTGCATACAGGCTGAGGTTCAAAATGAGGGCCAACTCACCCTGTGGTCCTCCAGGCCCTTTCCTAACCCTGCTACCCTGCAGTCAACTCCCCATGCTCCCCAGGCCCTTCCCTAACCCATCCTTACCCTGCCACCAGCTACCTGCACTTCTCTGGGCCATTCCTTAACCCCCCCCCCATGCTGCTGCCAACTTTCTGTGCTGCCCTGGGCCCTTCCCTAACCCTCCCCACCCTGCTGCCAGCTACCCACGCTCCTCCAGGCTCTTCTCTGACCCCCCTGATCCTGCCACCAGCTTCCTGCACTGCCCCTGGCCCTTCCCTATCCACCCCACCCTACCGCCAGCTTTCCCCAAGTCCCCAACCCTTTCCCTAACCCCCCACCCTGCCACTAGCTCCCCACACTGCCCCAATTCCCTCCTAATACCCCTAATCTGCCACTGGCTCCCTTGGGCCAGCCCCTCCAGCTCCTCCCAGGGCCCCCGTACCTGGCTGCTCCGGCAGCCACGCCACACACTGGGGCTCCTGCTCTGAGCACTAAGATCCCTTAATACTTGGAAGTGTATACCAGCAGATAGGCTGAGTGCCTTTTGCAAAGGGGATTTCAGGGAAGAAAATTCTTGTCTTATATGCGAGTATATACAGTAGGTTGAGGTATGTTAGTTATTGTGTCCGCTGCTAATATAGCCAAATAAATAGGGGCTATACACTGAAGGCATGAGTCCCCACTGCAGAATTAAATTGGTGTAATGAAGTGTAGAATCTGGCCTGGCCTATGGATGCTCTGTTCAGACCTTAGTTTGATCTCCACTGGCTCAAAATACTTGACCTTGAAGCCTATGGGAGTTCTGTGAATGAAGGCCTTGCAGTATCAGACTATGAGTGTCATAGAAGATAATGTTTAATAATCACTCTTAAAACACAGCTGCAAAATGTGAATAGATGCTTTCCCCTTCCTTTTTCTTAGAAATCTAATTCAGGTTATAAAAGACATTGATTTAGGAAAGTATTTTATCAATATGCTTTCACTAATTCGTATCATCAGATTGGACTGAACTGCATAGAACAGTCTGTACTTCCCCAAGGGCAACCTACTAAATGAGCCAACAACATCAAAACTTTGTGGGCAATGTGAGTCAGGGCTCGCAAGTGCTGTTTAAACTCTGTATATGTTTAGTCAGTAAGTGGTGTAAACTGTATCAAAATAATAACACACAAATAAAGAATTTCCTAATTTTCTTTATGTGGATGCTTGACTTCATGAATTTCTTATGTATACAAATTAAATTATATAAATGTAAAATATTAAACACCTAAGTTAAAAGTAAGTTAAAATTGCTAAAGTTAGAAAATTCAAGAAGTTTCACTTTCAAGCTTAATTTGTCCCCTCCTTAATTTGTGCTCCTTGTGTGTATATATATTCTGATTGTGTAGTCACATGCTGGTTTTTTGTTTTTGTTTTTGTTTTTTTACACAGGACCCCATCTTATCCAGTGCGCAGAGAATGGTGCTGTCTGAATTGGTAACTATTCAATATAATTTTATCCTGTGCTTCAGTGTGTGACATTAGGCCTTATTTATTGTACAGCATAAACCTACCCTGCACCTGAATCAGAACTATTTTAATTTCCTCATGGCCATCTCTGTGACACCTATCACTATAGTTATAGTATCTGAGTACTTCACAAACAATTTTCACAACACCTATATGAGGTAAGATGGTATTATTATCCCTAGTTTGCAGATGGAAGAATTGAGGCCAAAAATTGTCAAGTCTGAATCCTTCCTATGCTGTCAGATGCTTGTTTAGGCACAAACAATACTCTGACGTCTTGTTAATCCTGTGGTGACTTTTGCATGGTCTTTAGGTTAAGCCCTGGTCCTGACAGTGAAGTTTGATATAATGCTGCTTACTGCAATCTTCTGCAGCCTGTGTTTCCACTGTCAGAGCAGTAAATTAGGAGAGGAAGAAAAAAAAAAAAAAGAGAGCGAGCGAGCTGTAATTCAACCTAACACTACCACTGCAAGTGGTGTAGCATTGAGGTTGAAATCTACAATTCAAATTTAGGTCCATGTAGCCAGAGAGCAGCTTTTCTGTTTTTTCCAGTGTGTGTTGCACCATAGCAACACAGCCCCTCCCTTGCCTGCAGCCCTGGGAAGTTTTCACTTAATTCCTTTTGCTGCATGCAGCACTGTGGTTCTCTGTTGTGCCTGAAGCAGAGAAAAAGCGAGGAAAGATTTTTTTACTTTGGAGAAGAGAGGAGGGGAAGTGAGTGGAAGATGACTGTCTTCCACAAACCCCTGCACCCACTACCTACAGTGCAATGCCTTTCAGGAAGTAATGTGAGTAGTTGGGCACAAGACCCTGAGCAAACAATTTGCTCTGGTCACTCACCTTCTGTAATTTGACAGTCTAAAATCAAATTACAATCCGACCCCCACTTTAGACGAGTCCTAAGTTTTCCTTCTTGAGTAGTATTTGAAGTATAGAACACTCAGGCACAGTCTACGCTGCCAGCCAAATTCAATGGCTGTCAACAGCAGGTTACGCAAGCTACAAAGAGTAGCCTATATAACTCCTGTCAACTTCACAACTTCCTTTTAGGGTGCTGTTTTCACTGCGCTGTGCCATCGGGAAATGTGTTCCTGTCAGCACAGTGTTATGCCACTTGAGGGGGTGGTTTTATTAGATCGACTTCCAGATTGAGTGAATGTATCTTTACTGAACACTGAGTCAATCTGGAAAAATTGATCTGACAGCAGTGAATTTGCCACCATCGGTGTAGACATCCCCTCAGCTTTATTGGATAATAAGACCCAATTGAATATATGTAATAACTACTGCTATCTGCACTAGTAGTGAATTGCTCAGTGGATCTTGAATTACCTGTTCACCCTTAAAGTTGCTTTTTCCAGGTCAGTGTACGACATATGATCCCAATAACATTACACAGTGCAAATGAGAGTGGAGAATCAGGCCCAGTGAGTCAGATGGTAGTTACAGGGAAGTTTTTCTTTACTTTACACAAGCCTGCTTTAATTTTTCAACTCTGCAAGAATCCAGGTTGAGCTGTTGCCTGCATTAGGATGAACAAATAGTTCTTTGGATTGCCAAAATTGATATACCAGAAGCAATTCTTTCTTACTGTCTGTGGCCTGCAACCTTTTGAATTAAATAAATGTGATATATAAAATAATCTGCAAATCTGGCACAGTAGCCAGGTTTAGTAAATTACTTCTAAAATGATTAGATGCACTTAATTTCCACTCCACTTCTGTTTAAAAATGTACAATGCTTTGTTCATTAGGGAGTCATTTAGCTGACAATTAGATGTAGAACTGATCAAACACATTCGCAGTGGAGTTGGGAGGTGGCAAAGTACAGAATAATATGCCATAGGATGGATAGCATATTGTGAATTATACAAGGGAAGGCGCTAAATGGCAACAAATCAAACTTTTATGTACAGTATGTTCCAAGAGGGATATAATTTATGAAGAAATAGATTAAACATGTAATGTAGTTGACATAATATGCAGAATAAATTTGCAGAATGGGTATCATATGCACTGGAATGAAGAAAGCATAACATAATGGGTGCCAAGCACAGTGAACAGGGTAAAATGCTTTAAGAAACTGATCTATAACTCACTAAACTTATCAAAGCCTATGACTGGATAAAGCAAACAGAGTTGAATGAAGCCTATAACAAGCATGTGAAACATACAGAACCAAAAGGACCGCAGAAACAGACTAACTGCAGAGCATATACGTTTTGCTTGGCTAAGTATTCATTTCTTTTTTAGTGTTTTTATTTCAGTTGGAAGCAATATGCTCCTTTTCAAACTTAGCTGGGTCTATAGGTTAGTTGGATAATTTTTTCATTTTCCTGCATAGCTTTAAGATAACTTCGGCCACAGAACATTTGTTTTGTTTCCCTATATTGCTATTATGAATATAGCATAAGATTGCTTGTAAAGACCAACTTGGAGCACTAAATAAATCTGACACTGTAGGTCCCTTATTAGCCTCTAACCTTTCCTGTAGGCAGTTAAGAGAACATAGTCTCCTTCTGATACACAGAAATTTACAAATATAACTCCCAACAAATTAAAACAGAAACATGATTAATCCTTTTGCCAGAAGGATATGCAAATGATCTGTAGCATGTACATATTCAAGTCCATTTAACCACTAAATATTTTTTGCAGCATTGTTTATCTATTACATTGCATTTCAAATCATTGTCCTCTAACTACTGTGTAGCTACTGTAAATAAGATGTCAAGAGGTGGATTCAGGTTGCTGATTTAGATTCTGAATTTGTAATAATTCTTATATTTGTGGAAGCAGGGGATAAATTCTGATATCTTTATTCACATTGAGATCCTTTGACTTCACACTGTGCATAGGGAATATGGTCATCTTTGAGAGTTCATGGGTGTGCTAGTCACCATATAATACACACAGACGGAACCCTTCCTTCCCAAAGCTTACAATTTAGCCAAAACGTGGGAGAGGAGACTGGGGGTATGTCTACAGTGGAGCCTTCAGTCGACTTAAGGAAAGTCAGATCTACATTTGGCTTTAAGTTGACTTAAGCACTTGCTTAAGTAGACTTAAGCGTTAAAGTCAACTTTATTAAGTTGACTTAAAGAGTCATAGATAGGGTCGCCTACACTGTAGGCTTTAAGTCAACTTAATAAAGTCGACTTAACTGAGCCCTCTGGTGTAGACATAACCTTGGAAGCAACATATTTCAAAAAGAAACCTGAACACATTTTTAAATTATTTAATCTTTATTTTCATACCTTGCTATAAGGCAGTTCTTTCTCGTCTAGAAGATTTACTACAATCTTCATCTCCTTTCCCTGTATGAAATTGTTGATGTCAGAGCATGGGATAAATGTCCCAGGACAGTGAAAGTAGTTCCTCCCTTGTTATTGCTGCTGCAGTTCTAGGTCATTTTCTTTTAGCACTGGGATTTCATACAGCCCCCTGGAACTGTTGAAAGGGGCTCTCGCCCTGCAATACCCTGCCTTGAGTAGGCTTCAAAGGAATTTGCTTCTCCATGTTTCAGGTGTCCCTGAGTTGGTCGCCTTTCTGGCTACCTACAGTAGCTGATGATGATGATAATTCTGTGAGAAGAGTCCTTCTCTTTCCCTCTGCCAGTGTCTGCCTCTGTGATTTGCTGAAATTATTACAACATTTGTAACAAGTGTGCCTGACTCTAGAACTGGCCAGAAGACGAGAATTCCATTTCAATTATTCTTTTATTATTTCAATTATGAAAAAGCACATCCTCCAACAGCCAGTAGGTCAGGCACTTGGGCACTCAAAGGGGAGATCCAGTTTCCAGTCCTTTTCTGTCTGACTTGGAGAAGGGATTGGAACCTGGATCTCTCACATGCTGGTGCCCTAACCAAGTGTCCTATTGGTTATTCTGAGGGTTGTCATTCACCCCACTCCACCCTCCCTGAACTTGACCAGAAATTCCATCCTGAATTTGAGAACCTTCCTGACAGAATTTGCTGTCAAAATTGATATATTCTGTTGAACAGCTTGAATTTCAATTAATCTAAATTTTAGAGCCAAAAAAGTTTCATTGAAAAATTACCAGCCAACTCTGCATGATGCTCAGGAATGCTGGTTAGAGATTTGTCTTTATTTCCTGGTTCCAGTCATGTGACATTGTTACAGAAGGATAGACCCCTAGCACATGGTGGAAATCCATGTCTGTTAACTCCAGTGGCTAATAGTACAACATTCAGTATCCATCTGTTGTTTGATCTGCCTAGTTCTTTTCTGAAACCAGTGAACAGAGAACATTGACTTATAACTGTTGCAAACGAGTATGTGTGATCCAGTGAACGGAACATGACATTGGGAAGACAGATTCTATTTGCCACTTGGTCACTGTATGACTATGGGCAAGACAATCATTTTTCTGTATTTCAATTTCCTCATCCGTAAAGTGGCATTAATAACTACTTGTTTTTGTTATGAGATTTGAGATAAACATTTTAAAAGTACTAGATATGCAAGTGGAGCTATTCAGGCCAGACCCAAGTTATAGTTATAATTGAAGTGATGTTAGGACATTCACCTGAAATCATCTGAAATTTATCTTAAATCTTCTGAACAGGCTCTTGCAATAAAACTTTATGGAGCATAATATTTGGAAACTGCATTACATTTTATCTGTTTTATAATTATTTCTGCCTCTTAATTTACTGTCCATACAGCATATCACATTTGATATGAAGACTGCTTTTTCATCTCATACTCTGCTTTAGATTTGACATTCATTTACGTGAAGGAAAAATAAAGCATTTAAAACACATGAGGAGAAATTTTGCCAGGTTAGTTGCTTGTTCATGATTCTGTATATGACTTAACATGGGTCAGTGGTGTGGGAGTTCTAGAAACTCAAAATAGAGTTTTCTGTCTGAGAATATCATGCCAGCCACAGATTCCTGAAGAACTAGAAATAGCTAAAGAAAGTGATTAAAGGTCCATTTAATGTTTAAATCCATAGGCAAAAAGTCAGTGCTGAAAGCAGAGAACCTCTTCACATCAGTGAGAAACAACTATTTTCTGAAATGAAGCTTAAAGCTTGGAGCAAGCTGGCTGAATAAATAGGAAAGGCTCTTGTCCCAGTGTTGCTTAAAAATTTTAGATCTTAGGAGACCAAAGTCTAGTATCTGCCTAGCTGCTAGATTCTAACAAGCTGTTAAAAGCTTAAAACCCTGAACCATGCCCAGATTTCAAGGTCTTCTCTAAAGAAGACATGTTTATTTTAACATTTCCATAAAATTGAAAATGGTATATGCTTGTTAGAAGTGACACTTTAAATTTTTTATTTTTGACAATGCTCCCTTGCCACAAAATTGCTCCACAATGGTTATTTATGGATCAGATCATAACTCAATTATTGCACATTTAGGCAATTTTTTTTATCTAAAGAGAGAATATCAGATTTTCAGGGCCTGTTGCAAAGACTGTTCTCCCAGACTTTCTCTGAGTAGTTCACTAACTGGGATCAAGGCAAAGCATTAGTTTTGTGACAGACTTGGAGATTTCATTTTATTGACACAGTTGTTGCACTAAGATGTGCTTATAGCTTCCAACAGTGTGCTAGGAGCTCTACGGACATAAAGACAAAATCTTTGCCTTGATGAATTCATAGTCAAACCAATGTTACCTCTAAGCTGATGATGAAGCTGAGCAAGTTGTGGATGTAGCTGAGCAAGTTCTGTGCCAGTTCCCTGACCCCCACTGGGCCCTTTTCTCACTGCCTGCCATCTCCCCAACCCCTGGGCACCTTCTCTGACCTGCCCGCCAGCTCCCCAAACCCCTTCCTTGACCCACCTGCTTGCCAGCTACCCAATCCCCTGGACCCTTCCCTCCCAGTTCCCCAACCTCCCAAGGCTCCTTCCCCATCCACCACCTCCCCGACCCCCAGAGTCCCTTCCCTTCTTATCTGGCTGGAACTGCAGAGGCATCTGAGTCACTTCCTGCCTAGGCCGCTCCCACCCTGAGCATACCTCTGAGCATGCTCAGGGCGGGAGATTTGAAAACTCCCCAGCCTGGCCACATAAAGCAAGCATCTGAGATACCTGCATGGGTGTGTGACAGCCACTGTGCAGCCATGCAAGCACGCAGCTTAGAGGGACCATAGTGTCAAAGGCTTTATATTGATTCTGCCATGAGCTCTGCATAACCACAGTGTCTTATGTACCCAACATCCAAACAACCAGCTTGGAGGGCAAAGGAATATATTTGTCATACTTTATAAATATTTTTACCATTTTAAAAGGCCCTATCACTAGAGAAAGTAAGTTGTGCAATGGAGTATACTGACAAAACCAGTGAAGACCTTCAGACTCTTATAATCTTTTAAAGTGCATTCAACAATACACATCCCAGGACTTTGCCCCTTGATTTAGTAGATGCTTTTTTGTGTTGAATTGGGCTACCAATTGGCCCATTTTTCAGCTTTTGTTTTCCCCTTTGACTGTGACCCTTGCAAGTATTTTTGTTTTTTGTTGTTTTTGTATTTTAACCCTTATTCAATGTCTCTCTCACTCTTCCTTTTCCTCTCCCCCCATCCCCACTTTATTTTCACCAGTAACTTCTATTCTATGGTGTTCTTAATCCCTTCACATTCCTCTGTTTTTGTTATGGCTTGCACTTTAGAAGTCATTGCTGTATGGGCACCTGGATCCTTACTGATAAGTTCTAGAAGGGTAGCCATGTTAGTCTGTATATAGCAAAAACAACAAAAGTCCTGTGGCACCTTAAAGACTGAAATTTCTTTGGGCATAAGCTTTCCTGGGCTGCAACCCACTTTCTCAGATGCATGAAGTGGAAACTACAGTGTGGAGGTGTATATATACACTTGCAAGAGTAAGAAACGTTACAATGGTGAGGCAAGTGTAAAGCAGGTGTAAAGCACATGGTCCGGGACAGGAAGAGTGAAACTGTGTATTACTTAGTTAGAATGGAAAGAGAACAAGAGGGATAGGAATAAAAAGTGTTGCTTCTTGGTGGAATAATGTTATTTAGCTGACATTTCTATAAGACGGAGTCATCTGCATGCAGTTTATGGCCACCCATGTTTAAGGAAACTGGACTTTTGTTCTTTTTGTAAGTAAACAAATCATACTAAGAAAATACCAGACTCTGCATCACTGATTTCTCCTATAAATGGAAAACAGGCCTGCAACAGGAATGGCACTAGTGTTTCTGGTGCCCCCCTGCATGCGCCGCAAACACTGGCGCAGATGAATGAGGTAATAGTGTCGTGCAATGACGTGCTCTCCAATTTGGTGCCCCTCAAACATCAGCGCCCCCCTGCAATGCTTACTGGGCTTACCACATTGTGCCGGCCCTGGCCTGCAACACCTTGAATCTGCAAATTTACTACACTATTATTGCTATTTTTATGACTTTTTACTGAGCCCTTAGGTACTATTTGCTGCCTCGCCCTGTTAGAACCATAACCTCTCCTTTGATCACCCACTTAGTCTGCATTTCAGTTCCTTCTCTTGAGCCACAAAAATATACATCTTGTCATTTCCACCCACTCTATGTAGCCCCTGAACTTGTGTTAATTAGTCCCTTTGTGGGGAGAAGGACAGACGAGGGAAAAACAGGTATCTTAATCTCTGGACTTGGTATATAAAAAAAGGCAGTGACTAGTTTCTGAACATATTTTGGGGGCATAGTAGATAGGACAGACAGAAATTTATGGAGGAAATCCTGGCCCCATTAAAAATTGCTCCTGACTTCTAGTATCTTTGAGAAAATAAAGTGAATTTGGAGAAAAATTGTAAGCAAAACTTGTTGGTCTCAGAATAACCCAAAAGCAAACTCATTTGTTGCAGTTTTCTTCTTGGTGGCATGTATTGTTTGTTTCCATAGTGCAAATAGGAGAGGGCAAATAGTAGAAGCTAATATTGTTCACAGTGAGGTCATTGACAAAATCCTCATTGACTGGGACTCGGTGATTAAGTCTCCATGGAACTCTCAGTGAAGGGAATGGGTGTCCTTCCACTGACTTCAGTGGGTGCTGAATCGAATCCTTACTGAAAGGAGGTGTTGAGTTGCATGCTATTGCAAATTCTTCCAAAATGGCTTGAAATTCTAGGGATGGGGTATACATGTCACTGGGAGCATTGTGGTCTGTACTCTCTGGTCAGCACAAATTTCTTCTTTTCAACTGCATTACTGAAAATAATTCCATTTCTTGGCATGTGCACTTTGGCAAACCACATCTTCTGTTTAATGAAAAACAAACTTTTTGAAAATCTAGCTGTAAAGTTTTTAAACTGGATTGTGTTTAAGACTAGACTGAGTGAGGCTTTCAGGTAGCCCATGTGTTTTTAGAGAAGTTGCAAAGATCTATAAATCATCCTATTATAAGAAAAAATAGAACATTAATGTGTATGGCATCTTGTGCCCAAAGTCTTCTAGGACCCTAAGGATATATCTACATTACATTGTATACCCAGGTCTGTGGGATCTGAGTTTGTAGATTCAATGTTTCCAAGCCTGTATTTGAATGCCTACACTGCTTTTAATCCTGAGCTTACAGGTTCTGGGCCTGGATCTCACAGCCATGCTAACATGCATGCTGTTCTGTGCAGGCTGTCAGACTTGGTCTTCAGCCTGAGCTGCATCCACACTGACAAATAACAAGGCTGGGACCTGAGTCACAGTGGAATTTGGGCTCTGACCCATCACCCTAATAAGATCCTCGCACCTGGGGCCTAAGAGTTTGCTGACTGGAGTCAAACTGATTTGTGTGTGGTGGAAGGGGGACAAGGCTCAAACCTGTCAGGTCGCAGGCTTAGTGTGCAGTGTAGACACATTTTAACTGAAAACAGATTTTTAAAAATTCAAAGGCAGTGTGGTCTGATAAACAAACACCAAAGCAGGCCCAGAGTAAAAAAATAAATAAATATAATATCAAATACACATAAATTACATCCCTTACTCACCCTATTCAACCTAACCTCAAGCACAAAAACAAGAAATGCCCATAACAATAAAACAAAAACAAACAACAAAAAAAGCCCCATGTTCCTTTTGGAAGGATCCCACAAATGTGCTTTGACATATGTTGAGAGGAAGAATATTTCAGAATCATGACTTCTGTCATCTGAGATTATGCCACAGAAAAAGCAGCAGTTGCAGTTCACCCACTCTTAATCATCATAGTGACACATAGGGCAACAGATGGCCCCTTTGTGTCAACTGTTCTTGTGTTATTTAAGGATTTATAAAAGTAGTGAGAAGCCTTTGACAGGTATTTCATTAAGAGTCTGCTAGTGTAGTTTGTATTAAGTAGTACGGCCATCATCTGTTTTCATGGTTGAAGGCTATGAGCAGTAGCTCTACAGTAGATATTATTAAAGTTTAAAAATCCCAGCATGAGAAATAACTCTCCATTCTCCAAGGCATAATCCCTAGAATAGGTCCCCCTAGACAAGTAGTTTTCAAACGAGTACACAAGCTTTCATAGACACATAGAAGATTAATGGTGGAAGGGACCTCAGGAGGACATCTAGTCCAACCACTGCTCAAAGCAGGACCAACAAAAATTTCATCAGGGGGTTTGCAATAAGAACTCTGTAGAGGCATAAAATGCATTGTATTTAGTAAGACTTGGCAAACTAAGCAACGTTTAATCTTTCAATAAAATTGCAGCAGCATTGCTGACGTTTCCTTTCATCTGGGACTCAGAATCAAAAGTTGTCAAATTGGGGGGTACACCACCATAAAAAGTTTGAAAACTACTGCCCTACATGTTATACAGTAGTGTGTAAGAATACTGGATTGGTTCTTCAGCTGAGGTCAGCTGGCATAGCTTTGTTGAATTCCCCAGTGGACAATCTGGCTCTGTTTTCCTTCATTCAAGTTGAGTGTTAATTTTAAACCAGATTCCAAAGGGGTAGCCATGTTAGTTTTGTTCAGCAAAACAAACAAGGAGTCCTGTGGCGCTTTTAAAGACTAACATTTATTTATCACATGGGCTTTCATGGGAGAAAATCTCACTTCATCACACACTTGAAGATAGGGAAACTTAAAGAACAGGAGGAAAATAAATGTCATTATTTATTTATTTTCCTCCCATTCTGTAAGTTCCCATCTTCAAGCATCTGACAAAGTTGGATTTTCTCCCACAAAACTTCATGAGATAACTAAATTTGTTAGTCTTTAAAGGTGCCACAGGACTCTGTTTTAATTTTAAATCAAACAGGTCCTCAGGAACATTCATGGTCCAGTAATACATAAAATTAAAAACCCAGGCAGGAACAGTTGGAATAGAAATTATACAGTGGAGCATAGTGTCATTGGACATCTTGCTGCAAATCTTAAGTGGCCAATGCCAGTTATTTTAATGCCAATAAATAAATAAATCATCCATTCCATAAATCCTGTTGTCACTCATTTAGCACTTGATCCAAAGCCAATTGAGGTCAGTAGGAGTATGACTTCCATAGGTTCTATATCAGGCCTGTACATTGTGGGGAAATAGTAGTAGCTTTTACCCTAATGAAATGGAAAAGTAGAACAGTCAGACAAAAACCAACCAACCAACCAAATATCCTTCAAATCACCAAGCTTCATCTTCATGAGAAATATTTTCTTTCTACCATGCTGTTGTTCAAAATAGAGGATATGATGGCTAAATGTCCAGACTGAGTACAAGAACCAGCTGGCTCTAAATTTTAATTATAGCTCTGACATTGTTATTCTTTGTGCTCCTGGCCAATTACCTCATTTTCCTGCATCAGAGTCTCAGTCTCTAAATGAGGAAGGTAATATTTCTCAAATGTCTTCTGAAGATAATTGTTAATGTTTGTAAAGTTTTTTTTAAGAGGAAAATGTATTTATTCTTTTACATTATAGTTGAATGACATCATTGTGCTCAGTCAGCACCCAGCTAGTTTTGCTTGCCCCTATATTGAAATCATAATTCTCTGTTTTGTGTTTTTGGCTTTCATAACAAAAACTGTGATGTTACAAATTTAGCATTATAGCATCATCAAATGATCATTACAAAAATGGATTAGAGAGAAACAGAAACATCTTTTGATCTGCTAGCAAAAGAAAATAGTGGGAAAACTCAAGCAATATCAATGGATTTAAGTTTGAAGCATGATACATCTAAAGAGACTTTGTTTAGGCATGCATTGAGTGTGAGAGGTGCTAAATGAATAGCCACTTAAATGATGAATCTTTTTAGAATGGGTTTAGGACTTTGTGACTACCATGAAAGTATCCAGATGGGTATTGGCTCCTCTATATCAGTGAGTACCTAAGAAGATTCAGATATGCATTCTCAAATTCTGGGTATTTATGTGAACTGAACTGGTGAAACTTTTAAAGGTACACCCACACAGAGCACAAAACTATCTAGAGCATCAGATGACCATCACGATGGATAGTATCTCACTCTAAACCGGCATTGTAACCTGTCTCTTACTTGACTTTCCATCTGTTACAAGCTTGTGATTTATAGAAATAGTATCTTGATCTGTCCAAAGTTTTGTTTTTAATCTTTTTTTTCATGTGTCAGAAATGTTTGAGGTTCTGAGAGGTTGATTTGAACTGGTAATGAGTGCTGGAACTAAGTATTTTGGCATCCAGAGTGCACGCAGAGCAGATAGCACCCTTAGAACAAGTGGTGCCTGGAGCAAGTGGCGCAGAACTCGCCCTTTGATCAAGGGGTGAAACGGAACCACTCTGGGGTGACCAGGGCAAAGCCCTGGTTGCCCCACCCTAGTTACAGCCCTGCTGGTAATGCCTTGGTAAATCAATATTATTAACTTCTGTTCATTTTAGAAAGATATGATCCAGGGTGGAGAGATGATGGGAGAATATGTAACACCTTGGAGACAATATTTGAAGAATGGACACATGAGAAAGGAACTTTTGGGCAGGGGGAAGGACAACACATAAGGGAGACAAATTAACTTGTGACTGTTATGAATTTAGTTGCAGTAAAATGAGGACTCTTCCTTTTTCTTCCTATTGATGTTTTTTCTCTAATTCCAAAAAGTGAATCTTATCTGAATTACAAAACGGATAAGAAACTCCATCAGGAGATGCAAATGTAAGGGTTATGTAGTTTGGCAAGCAATGGAAGGAATGTGTGTGTCCTTCCTTCACCATATTGTGAAAGTAGAGAGTGAAAGGCTACTGCCTACGCTCCCTTCCTAACTGCTTGACCCTGTGGTGACTGCTTCACATTCCGCAGCTGAGTGATGTGTCTGTTTGCTTGAAGTGAACAAGATGAAAGCAGCAGCACCAGCTTCTTGCTTTGCCTGAGGCCTTTGCTTTTGAAGGAACCCACAGCACAGTTTCACTTTGAAATGTCCTCTGGGTTTGAGTAGCTTGGGCTGAGATAAAAACTTCTACTTCTTGGTTGTCTTTATAGCTGAGCCAGGAGAAAAGAATATGAATCTTTCAGTTTCCAGCTTCATTTGATTAACTTTATAGATGTACGTAGTTTTAAATGTTACCTCTGAAAACCATGGCTAATTACATTCTGAACCAAGCCAGAGTCTGTGAAAATGAGGAGAGCTTTCTGAAATACCTCATTTCAGTTTCATTGCCAAAAACAAAATGGCAGTTTTCCTATTAACACCAGCAGTTCAGTGGCTAGAGCGCAAGGACTTAGACGTTCCAAAGGGGCAGCCGTATTAGTCTAGTTCAGTAAAACAAATAAGGAGTCCTGTGGCACTTAAAGACTAACAAATTGATTTATTGCATGAGCTTTCATGGGAGAAAATCCCATGAAAGCTCATGCAATAAAGGATCTAGACGTTTCCATCCAAACCTTAGCTCTGAGCTACTATGAGACTCTGGACAAATCTCTTCACACTTTTTCCTTCCCATGCTTTGTCTGTCTTATCTGTTAATTAGACTGTAGGCTCCTTGGAATAGTCTCTTCATTGGCACCTTGGGGCGTTAACCATAGTGCGTAATGAGAGCAGTACTCTGAAGAGATTACATTTGGTTCATATTAAGATACTATAACTCTGAATTGTTGCCGTGGTCTTTCTCTTCCTCCTCACTAAAGCTAATATTCTATTCTGTATCTAGTACAATGCATACAAGCAATTCAGAGTGGAAGAAAAACAGCATTTTTCATAAAGCAATAGCATCCTCTTAAAAGCTTTCCTTTAGGTTTTTTTTTTTTTGTCCCCAATAAGGTGAAAAATAAAATTAAGACCAAAGTAAAGTTTCAGTTTAGCTCATATTTTACTCCTCAGCATATTTTAGCTCATGCGAAAGTATGTTGTCTCCTTCAGAACCCAGCTGGAAATCTTTTATTCATTACAAAGGTCCAAGTCTGAGTCAAAATGGTTTCAGTGGTTTTTGTTCTTTGCTGGTGCTGTCTGGGAGCAATTTTCTCAAGCTTTATAATTTATTTGTCATCTCTTGCTTCAAAATCTTGATATGCACAGGGAGAGAAGAGAGATCTTTTCTTTCTAACTGAAAACAAATAAAAGCAGCTTTGGAATATGAAAACAAAATGTGACTCCTTTTCATTTCTTAAGTACTGTAGTTGAATTTTAAGGAATGTATTATGCTGAGATTTGAGAAAAGGAGTGACCACTGAAACAGTGTCGTGTGGGAAACAGAAGAGATCATAATTGGAGCCTCCAAAGACTTCATCATGCATCAATCAAATAAAGAGAGAAAAAAGTTATAGCTTTAGATTTATCACAGTGTTTAGGGGAAAACACACCAGTCCCTGATGCCTTTGCCGAATTTTAAAAGCACAATCAATTAAAAGTGAAACAAGCCCCATACTCCCAAGCTATTAATATAAACTCCATACCAACAAACCAACAGTAGACTTCACAATAAAAATCAGACAGGATTCTCCCACATACACAAATGTCTTCTCCTCTTATGCCCTTCTTCCTTCAAAGCTTCAATAAATAGATGAACCTTGTAGCATGATTTAATGGTCCCCAAATTCAGCCTATTTCAAACCAAGTGAGGAAAGTTGGTTTCACTGTTGATGGCCCCTCATAAGACAAAACCCTTCATCAGCACACACATGTTCTCTTTCTCTCCTAGAATTGGTGGCTCCAGCTGATGTGCTTCTGGTGACCAGAGCTGTCATAGCATGATATAGGGAGATGTGGCCTCTCATGGCTTTCTATGTAAAAAACTCCACATTTTAAACTACACCTGAAAACAAACAGGCAGCCAGTGAAGTTCCTGGACTACTGTACTTCTGCCAAAATCCAGCATTCAAGCATTGATGTCCCATATTCTGCACTACCAGCTTCGGTTTCTTAGCTGTAGCCTATAGCCTATATCTATACTGCAATTAGACACCCACAGCTATCCTATGCCAGCTGACTTGGACTCACAGGGCTCAGGCTAAGGGGCTCTTTAATTGTGGTGTAGACATTTGGGCTTGGGCTGCAGTCTGACTTCTTGGACCCTTCCACCTCGCAGGGTCCTAGACGCAGGGCACCAGCCTGAGCCTGAACAGTTACACCACAATTAAACAGTCCCTTAGCCTGAGCCCCACAACCCCGAGTCAGCTGGCACAGGCCAGCTGTGGGTTTTTAATTGCAATGTAGATATACCCATAGAGCACACAAGTCATCTAATCTTGAGATGGAAAAGGCTGGATCACAGCAACCTGATCTGCATCCAAAAGAATAAGACATAATCTGAAAGTCAGACAAAGATGAGAAAAAATCTTTCCTTGATACTGCTGCTATGTGAACTTTTAACAGCAGCTGGGAATTCAACAAACCCCTCAGACTGCAAACTCAAATAACTAGCTACAGACACACACATCCAGTAAGAGAGGCAGATAGAAACCCTGCCATATTTTCTGGTTGCTTCCTGCTTTTCTCTCCAAAACATTCATCTAAAACATCAATCATATCTAGACTGAATCTCAGCCAGCTAACTAACATCCAAGTCCTTAGTTTTCAAGGGCAGAGTCTATCAAAAGAGGTCCATCCTGCTAATCTACTAAGTGAATCCTGCCCTTAAAAAAGTCGGGAACTGATAGTTGGTCCATGACATTGGCCTAAATTTATGGCTGCATAGCATCTGGTTCCCACTCATACACTAGATCAAGGATGTTTCCAGCAATCTGAGTTGAGCTAGCACTGTAAAACCAGGAATTCTGGAGGATATAGTCTGGAGGGATTGATGAGGAAAATAGTTCTGGAGTTATGCAGCTGAGCTTATCAGCAAGGCAGGAGGTAAATGGGAAGGCCAATTGCTTATCCTGGCAGATGGGACTCTACTGACTGCTATCTCTTGTATGGCTCTTCATGAAAGTAGTTTTGACCCTTTGACACTTTCCCATTTCCAAAACCAAACAGATCTATCTGTCTAATCTTCTTATGTCCTGCTGACATCCAGTGAGAGTGCTGCTGCTAAGATCATAATTTGAGCCCATCACTTTGACTATGTCACCCTCCTTTGTGTATTCCCTTCACTGGCTTCTCCAGCTAATTAAACATATGCTTTTCGTCTTCACTTTGAAGGCCTTCATGACCTGCCCTCACACCCTGTCAATCATTTCTCATTCTAGATAGAACAGTCAATGCCTACATCCAGTGAGGCTATAATGCCAACTTCCATCGCCTATTTGCCAATTTTTCGAACAAGCACATTTGTGTTTTTCTGCCATGATGCTGCTCATGATTGAGAAGATCTCCCTGTAAACATCTGCAATGCAAGCCCATTATCCGCCTCTAAAACTCTTCTTAAATCTCTCCTTTGCTGGGTTACTTAAAAAAAAAAACCAAAAACCTGACAACAGGTTAGGCTGTTGGTATCCTGCAAACACTGCCTATCATTTTGAAAACACTGTCTTGTTGTTTTCTTGTATCCCCATCTGTCTGTCTCTGTCCACCTTTGTCTCTTACTTAGGTAGTAAGCTCTTTGGGGCAGGAACAATCTTTTTTTTGCCGTAATTACACGGTGCATTGCACTGGGGATCTTGATACATAACTAAGACTCCAGGGCAGGAGCGTTGCTGCCCCGGGGAGGGACCCGGGGCACTGGCCCATCCCTGCCCCCGGCCCTCAGGCAATGCTCCCAGCCCACAGACCACGTCCTCTGGACGGGGACAGGGCCGGAAGGGGCCACGTACTGCTGCAGGTGACTGGGCCCTGCATCCCCAGCCACGGACGGGGCCCGAAGTGGCCGTGGGCGGCTGAGCCCCGGATCCCCAGCTGGGGACGGGGTTGCTGCGGCCGTGGGCGGCTGGGCCCCGGATCTCTGGCCCGATTGGGTCAGTGACCAGGGGGGCGCCCAGACCCAGGGCACTGGCACCGGGATTTGGGGCACGTGCCCCATGTGCCCAGCGCCAGAGATGCCCCTGCTCCAGGGTATTCTCCTAATACAAGTAATAACGGTACTCATCACCATGCTATCCTTTCCCAGACTCAAGATCCCCTTCCCTCTCAGCCCACTTCCTCTAATTCACAAGTTAGTCTCTCTGATTCTAAACAGACTCTCCAACAGCCACCAGTTCCACTGATCTGTCTTTCAACCTTGATATCATTTCCTCCCTGAAGAGAGATTGCAGAGAGCATTGGAAGATGGCAGATCTGAAAACACTTTCTATGGTGCCTTGGTAAAGTGCTCTATTCAAAACTTACATGCTCTAAGGATTTAGCAGGCCAGAGTAATCCCAGAACAGTGCTCATTTTTCCTCTCTACATGAATTTTCTAGATTTAATCAGTGGCCAGCTTAGCAGAGATTTTGAGAACAACTGGAATTAACACAGGAGAGGCTGCAGGGAAAGAAAAAGTAATAGCTAACTACAGCTTTAATTTCATTATGAATTGTTTCAGTTCATTTTAGCAGAGATTATTTTTGGTTCTTAATTTTCCAAAGCCCTCCCCAAGCCTATGGGGAGGAGTCACTGGTCCCATATCCAACTGATTGCTTGGACAATTAATGAAATAACAGGGATGGGAGTGGGGGTCAAAAAGCCAAAAGAAGGGAACCAGAAGGGGACACCAAGTAGAGAACCCTAGACAGCAGCCACTGCTCCTGGAAGCTATCTCCGGAGCCAGCAGATGCTGTCCAGAGGAACTCTGCCAGGAAGTATGAATGGACAAGAGCATGGAAATAGGCCCCACAGTGCAGAGCTCTCCCCTCCTCCTCAAGTTAGCCTCCTCTCCCTAGTTTTATAGATGGTTACTTTGACTAGTCATCTTTTATTCCTGCATAAAAATGTTGATGTACAGAGTAATGCATGTAATATTTATACATCATGCCGGAATTTCCTCTCCAAAGCTTGAAATATTATTGGGTTAAATTTAGCCATGGTATGTGTATTTGGCTTTATTATGGCAATAGCTATTCATCTAAAACATTGGTTTTAAAAAGCCTTATTTCAGTAGCTATCCTGCTTCCTTTAAGGGGAACCACTGAAATCATTCATGCTTCCATGTGATCACCTTTTCTGCAGTGAACTTTATTCCTGATTTAAGAGTGGAAATTTTTAAAAAAATGTTCTCATAATATTATGAATTTTATATGTGCTACTGTACATTTACCTGGTCTTTCTGATATTTGGATATCTCTGGTTGTTTCTAATACAGTTGATAATGTTTGGGATAATCAGTTAATGGACAATAGTTGCTGATAATGATATATTACTAGCTAAACTTGATCATCTGTAGTTTCATTCTGAGATCATGTTTTCTCATACAGCCACAAACTGGGATAATTTTGAGTTTAGAGAGTCTTAGAAATCCAGATTTACATGTGACTATTCTATGTGAAAAATAGGATGACTGTAATATGTAAATACCACATGACCAGATGCAGTATAACCACAAGGACACGCCTCTTACCCCCAATAACTTGATTTATGCCACTGGCAGCAGAAAACTGTACATTTTGGCTGAGGGAGAGGCAACATAAGAACAGTCATACTGGGTCAGACCAATGGTCTATCTAGCCCACTGCCCAGTATCCTGTCTTCCCATAATGACCAGTGCCAGATATTTCAGCAAAAATGAACAGAACAGGGCAATTTATCAAGTGATTCATCCACTATTATCCACTTTCAGCTTCCAGAAGTTAAAGATCTAGGGTAGTGGTTCCCAACCTGTGGTTTATGGACCCCTGGTGGCTGCAGAGTTACTATAGGGGCTCCACAAACACTGCCTGGAGCTGGGACCATTTAAAATCTCCTGCCTTGTGCAGCCCAAGCACATGAGCTATGCAGGGTGTGAGCAGCCTGCTGCAGACCAGGTTGTATCTGCTGCTGCAGGTAAATGTGGGAAGGGGGATGAATAGGGTTTGGGAGGTAAGGGCCATTGGGGTTATGGAGCTGGTGGGGGCCCCAGTTGGGGGGGCAGAGGGCTGGTTGTCCATGGTGGCAGTGGCGCTGCTCCCCACAGGGTTTTGGGGCCATGGTGGCAGTGGTGCCACTTGCTGGCTGGTCCTGGATCCCACCAGTGGGGGGCACCACTTCCACTCCCCACTGGGCTGGATATCAGCAGCAGCACCTTTGCTCCCCAGCCATGGCTGCAACGCAGCAGGGGCACCACCACTCCATGGAGGCTGGCGGGGGCTGGATCCCAGCAGCGCTGCCACTGCCCCCTGCCAGGCCAGATGTCAGTAGCAGCGCCTTTGCTCCCCAGCCGGGACAGGAACCCAGCAGTGGCACTGCCTTGTTGCAGTGGTGGCCAGAACCCCGCGGGGAGATCTCAGTGGCACTGCCGCTCGACAGCAGGGGCAGATGCTGGTCGCACTGCTACTCTGCGGTGGGGGCCAGATCCCGGCCTGGGGGCAACCCTCCCTGCCTGCAGCCAGATCCTGGCAGCAGGGGCACCTCTCCCTGCCCTTGGCTGGATCTTGGTGGCCGGGACGCAGCTCCTGCCCAGAGTGCAGATGCAAAATTTTTTTAGGTTAAAAAAGGGTCTGCAGACCTGAAAAGGTGGTAACCCATTGTCTAGGGACATTCATGCTATAGGGTAGCATTCTTCTTGGCTAATAAGCATTGATGGACCTGTCCTCCATGAGCTTATCTAATTCTTTTTTGAATCCAGTTACTATCCTTCACAATATTCCTGGCAATGAATTCTACAGGTCAGCTGTGCACTATGAGAAGAAGTACTTCCCTACATTTGTTTTAAACCTGCTGCTTGTTAACTTCTCTAGGTGACTCCTGTTTGCTTTATTCTGTGAAGGGGTAAATAATACTTCCTTATTCATTTTATCTATACCACTCATGATTTTATAGACCTCTCTCATATCCTTCTTTAATGATCTTTTTTTGAAGTGTAACAATCCCAGTCTTTTTAATCTCTCAGCATATGGAAAATTCTCCACGCCCCTCATCATTTCATTGTCATTCTCTTTATTTTCTCCAATTCTAATATATCAGTTTTTGGGAAGAGGCAATCAGAACTGCATGCAGTATTCCAGGAGTGAGTGTAGCATGGATTTATATTAAGATATTACAATATTTTTTGTCTTCTTATCTATTCCTTTCCTAATGTTTCCTAACATTGGCTATGTCTACACTAGGGGCTTAAGTCGATTTAAGCAGGCCTCAGTTGACTAAAGCAGATCCAGGGCTATACTTAGAATTTATTAAGTTGACTTAAGCACTTGCCTAAGTCAATTTAATAATTGCTGCCCTGTAAGTCAACTTAAACTTTAAAGTTGACTTTACAGGGCAGAAAGCCCTGGGCCCTGCCTCACCCCCGGTCCCAGTGGGGCTCCTGGAGCCCAAGTCGGCTCCAGGGGCCCAAGCTGGCCCCAGCCACTGTTGGCTCTCAGCCCTTGCAGCAGGCTGTGGGGTCTGGGAGCTAATTCTTGTTGCCTGCGGAGAGGGGCAGGGAGCCTGATCTGGCCCTGAGCCCCTTGCCAGCAGTGGCAAGAGGCTCGAAACCTGATCTGGCCCTGAGCCGCTTGCGGCTGTGGGCAAGTGGCTTGGAGCCTAGTCAATTTCACAGGCTACAGGCCTGTGTAAATGACCAGGCAGCTTGGAGCCTGATCAGTTTCACAAGCTCATAGCCTCTGAAATTAACTAGGCTCTGAGCCGCCTGCCCATGGCAGCAAGTGGCTCAGGGTCAGATAGGATTCTGAGCCTCCTGCCACTGCTGTTGGGTTCCCAGCCCCTTGCTACAGGTGGTGAAGGGTGGCAGCTGGTTTCTGCAGCCTGCAGAGAGGGGCTGGGAGCCTGAAGGGGTTCCCAACCCCTCTCTGCAGGCTTCAGGAATTGGCTGCCAGCCCCCACCATCTGTGGGGAGGGGTTGGGAACCCAACTGGGCTCCCAACCCCTCTCCACAAGCAGCAGGACCCAGCTTCAAGCCCCCACTGCCTTCTGCAAGGGGCTGGGAGCTGGATTCGGCTCCCAGCCTCTTGCTGGCAGCAGCTGGAGCCAGATTGGGCTCCGGGAGCCCAATCGGGGCAGGGGGCGGGGCGACCCCAGATACCTCTACACTGTGTCCAGTGCAGACATAAGCTGAAGTTGACTTAATAAGGTCGACTTAAAGTTGATCTTCTTAAGTTGACTTCCAAGGGCTCCCCCTCCCTCATGTAGACATAGCCACTCTGGAATGTCTTAGGTAGGAAGTAGCCCAGAGGGCCCTAAGAGTTGAGCTGAGATTAAGTGAAAACCCAGTCAGTGCTTTTCAGTCTGGATTCCTGCTGACTTGGTGCACCAATAGGGCCCTGGGCTGGAGTTTAGTGGAGCAGGAGGGCCTGAGCCCCCTACCTGGGCACTATTCCTCATTGTAGACTTGTTGCACTGACTCTGTGGCTACTAGGCCATGCTGCCCTCACTACAGGGCCAACTATAGTCATGGTCACTGGATATTAAGAAGCTTGCGGAGGTTCCCTCCCTGCCAATACACCTTTGGCTTCCCTCCGATAAGGCGCTAGGGAGGGCATACTCCATGACAAGTGGTGGAGAACGTGGCCATGATCGGTCCCTGAAGAAGGGTCCCCAAGACAAGATTGAAGAAAAGCTTTTCCCTGTTATTACAGGGAAGCACCCAAAGAGGTTGTTAGTGGAGGGTGAGAAGGTCTTGAAGTGGCTTCTGGAGAGCCAGCAGCAGCAGGCTGCGTAGCAGCAGCAGTAATAGGCCAAACTGCTGCAACAGATGTCCTTGCAGCAACAAGTCCAGGCATCCTGACAGCAAGAACAGCTGATGCGTGAACTGGCCACAAAATATCAAAGCCATCAAGAGACGTTGGTCCAGCAAATGGGAGCTGTGATGAAAACCCCTATGGCTGCACCCTCCAACCTTGGGGGTGTGAAGATGGTGGGAAGCCAGAACTACTTACCAATCTGGTTGACTAAATGGGCCCAGGTGATGACCTGAGGCCTTCTTAGTAACATTTGAAGAGGTCGCTACTACAGTGAGAACCCTGGGCCACCCTTCTTGCGCCATCCGTGAAGGGCCCAATACAGATTGCCTACCATAATTTGGACCCACAAGACCCCTTGGTACACTCGAGGATCAAGGAGATGATCCTAGACCAGATGGGGTGAACCCAAAGACTTACCAGCAATTGTTATGAGGTGCACGATACCACTGTGGAGGCCACCCTAGGGCAGTGGCTCAAAGAATTAAAGATAACTGCTGGCGCTGGCTAGAAACAGATCAGCGGACTGGGGCAGAGATGGCTGAATACATTGCCCTGGAACAGTTCATGCGGGTACTGCCAGCTGGGAGTAGAGAATGGGTCCAGAGACATTGCCCAAAGACATTAATGGATGCCTTTTCCTTGACTGAAGATTTTATGGCAGCTGAGAGACAGGGCCCCAACCCTCAGAAGACAGGCAGCCTCCAAAAGGGGAACAATGGGAAGGGATAGGAACCTGTCAAGGGGGTAGCCTGAGAACTGTCCAAGTGCCTCTTGCCACCCACCCCAGCTGACCAGACCAGATCCAAATGGTTAGGTGTCCGTTGGCAAGCTGAGTCAGATGGCAACAAGAGCTGGCACCCAGACTCCAATACATCACTGGGAGAGACCCAGGGAGGGAACAGCCAAGACCAGCATTAAGAGTGTGGTGAGGAGGAGTGCTACCTACAGGACTGCTCCTATACGGAGTGTGGTTATGGGAAGGTACGTGTGATGGGTCACCAGACCAGGAAAAGCACCCTGCAGAAACTGGTGGTTCCTGTGAATATTGAACAAATACGTGACCTGGGTTTGGTAGACTCCGGCTGTAGCCAGACCCTTATTTGCAGCCAGACCCTTATTCCCACCCTCCGTGCAAGGAGGCCAATGATGCATCTACAATACGTCCATGGTGACATCCGTCCCTACCCAATGGCTCAGGTGCAACTCATGGTGAGGCAATGGACAGAGACAATAGAAGTTTGACTGAGCTACCCTGGGGTCCTAGGCTGGGACTGGCCTGAGTTTTGGGAAATCCTCTGAGACTGCAGTGCGCAGCAACTGCAGGGACATGGGTAGGGACCCCAGAGGAGGAATTGCCTTAACATCATCCAAGTGCCACTGTGGGAGAAGGGGCTGAGACACCCACTGAAATGGCTGCAGATGTTGGAATTACCACACAGCATACCATAGAAGAAGCCCAGAAAGAGTTAGGGAGGGAAGGAGATTTCACACATGAGCAACAGAGGACCCCTCTTTAAGCCATGCCTGGGAACAAGTTACACCCCCCAATGCAAAGCAAGACAAGGAGATACAGCCCCCACAAGGACCCTGGTTTGAGATACGGTGGGTACCGTCTGTGCTGGGTGGTAAGGGAACCCTAAACCCAAGAATCCATCTACCAACCACTGGTGCTGTGACACCTGCGCCAAGGTCTCTTACACTTGGCACACAGAGTGCCCTGGTCAGGAGAGAAGACCTTCCACTGCATCTCCTTGGCTGGGAGAAGACCTTCCACTGGATCGCCCAATGCTTCTACTGGCCGGGTATCCACCGAGAGATGTGAGATTATTTTGCATCATGCCCTGAGTGTCAATGGGCAGGGTCCCCGAGAATACCATGAGCCCCATTGGTGCCTCTCACCATAGTGGGGACCCCATTTGAATGCATTGGTATGGATCTTGTAAGACCCCCGGAACAAAGCCAAACCAGGAATCATTTCATCCTCGTGGTCATGGACTATGCCACGCGGTATCCTAAAGCAGTACCCCTCTGTGTGGCGACAGCCCCAGATTGCCACACAGGTCATGAAGATCTTTGGCTAGATGGGAATCCCCAAAGAACTTTTAATGGCTCAGGGAACTAATGTCGCCTCAAAACTGATCACGGAGCTTTGCTGCCTCATGTAGATCCAGACGCTAAGGATATCTGTATACCATCCACAGACTGGTGGACTAGTGGAACGGTTCAACTGCATGCTCAAGGCTATGCTCCAGAAATTCGTGGAAGACTACCCCCATTGTTGGGATACAATGCTGCCAGCCCTGCTTTTTGTCATATGGGAGGTCCCACAAGCCTCCACTGGTTTTTTGCCCTTTGAGCTCCTATATAGAAGCTAACCCCAAGACATACTAGACCTTTTAAAAGAAGAGTGGGAAACGCAAGAGACCGAGTCTCATGGAGCCATACACTACGTACTGAAGGTGAGTGAATGACTACGGACTCCAGGGGCATGTGCTCAAGAAAACCTGAAGCAGGCCCAAGAATTGCAACAGCATCATTATAATCCAGGGATGAAGACCCGCGTTTTTCAAGCTGGTGACCGTGTCCTACTCCTTTTACCTTCCAGTGAATCAAAGCTCCTAGCCAAGTGGCGAGACCCTTTAGTGGTGATCTGGCGAGTGGTTCCCACAGACTACAAAATCAAGCTCCCAGGTCATAGGTGGGATGCACAGATCTTCCACTTAAACCTGATGAAAGCCTGGAAGACAAGAAAGGCAATCTGGATGGGTCCTCCAAAATCAGAACTAGAGCTAGGACCATTGGTTGAGATGCCCCCTGAAGATGGACCAGCAGAGTTGGGAAAAGACCTTAACTCTCCACAATGTGAGCAACTCCAAAGTATTCTGCAGAGATTCCAAGATGTCCTGTTGAAGCACCCAGGACATACCCCACTCATGAGCCACCACATCGCGACACCCCTAAGGCGGAAGTTGAGAGACGGGCTTCGACCTCTCCCACAGAAGATGTGGACAGCAGTACAGCAAGAACTAAAAACCATGCTGGAAATAGGAGTGGTTGAAGAATCAAAGAGTGAGTGGTGCAGTCCAATTGTCCTGGTGCCAAAATCGGATGGAATATGGTTCTGTATTGATTTTCAAAAGGTAAATGCCATATCCCACTTTGAAGCTTTCCCAATGCCCCACATAGATGAGCTTTTGGAATAGCTGGGTGGGAGCCAAGCATCTATCCACACTGGATCTAACCAAAGGGTATTGGTAGATACCCCTGGCCCCAAACTCGCGGGCCAAGATGGCCTTCTCCACACCAGTCGGACTCCTTAATTGTGTGACTATGCCCTTCAGCCTTCACGGAGTGGCTGTTACCTTTCAGTAGCTAATGAATAAGGTTTTACAGCTGCACAACAAGTATGCAGCAATATACATAGATGATGTAGTGGTCTATATTGGCAGTTGGGATGAACACTTCCACCACCTCACCCAGGTGCTTGAGGCACTCCGAGAGGTGGGCTTGATGGTCATTCTAGCCAAGTGTCATTTCAGGCAGAAGGAGGTGACCTACCTTGGGTACATCGTAAGAGATGGTATGCTGTGACCCCTAGTTGATAAAGTCCAGGCGTTAGCCAATACACCGACTCCAAAGACTAAGAGGCAGGTTTGCCAGTTCCTAGGGCCGGCTGGTTATTATCAACATTTCATACTAGACTTTGCATCAATTGCAGCACCCCTGTCTGATTTAACCAAGAACTCTGAGCCCAAACAGGTAAGGTGGACAGCACAATGTGAAAAAGCATTTCAAACATTAAAAGAATGGCTGATGCCAAAGCCAGTGCTCATACACCCTGATTTCAGTAAAGACTTTATCCTCCAGAGAGATGCCTCAGGGGTGGGGCTGGATGCAGTACTATCCCAGGAGGTTGATGGTGAAGAACATACCATTTTGTATGTAAGTAGGAAATTGTTTCCCTGAGAGATACAGTTTTCTACCATGGAGAAGGAGGCCTTGGCGGCAAAATGAGCTATCGATGCCCTTCATTATTATCCCCTGGGCTCAAACTTCACCTTGGTGACAGATCATGCATCTCTGCATTGGCTGCATGCAGTGAAGGTCACCAACTTGTATATTATGTGTTGGTACCTAGCTTTCTAGCCATATAACTTCTGTGTGGCTCACTGACCCCGTAAGGCTAACAGGAACATCAACTTCTTTTCTTGGTTGGAAGAAGAGGGAGGAGTGAGAACTGAGCATCCCCCAAAGCCCAACATAAGGGGGAGGGTGTGTGATGGGGTGGACCCACCCCGCACTGCAGAAGCCCAGCCAATTCTATGGGTGTCGGGAGCTCCGCCCCTTGAGACCTGATGGGCATGCTCAGACTGCTGCCCCTGTATAAAAGGGAGTAGCTAAGCTCAGCCTGGGCTGACCATTAAAGAGGGAGGACGTCTGCTGGAAGCTCCTGCCCAGCATATGCATTAGCCCCAACCCGTGGGAGACTTGGCCACTGGTGGAAACCCCAAGGAGCAGGTGCCCTATGATGAGCGCCCTGTGGCTGATGCCCAGGATCCATGGGGCAGCCAACAACAGCTGTCCCAAGAAGGAGGAAGCCACAGCTCAGCACCCAGCAAGGATTTCACCCCATGCTAGGTAGGAGGTAGCCCTGGGGGCCCTAAGGGTTGAGCTGGGGTGGAATGAAAACCCAGTGAGTCCATTTCAGTCTGGATACTTGCTGACTTGGTGCCATACTCCTGGCATCAATAGGACCCTGGGCTGGGGCTCAATGAAGTGGGAGGGCCTGAGCCCCCTACCTGGGCACTGTTCCCCATTGTAGACTTGTTGTATTGACTCTGTGGCTTTTAGGCTGCGCTGCCCTGACCTGAGGGCCTCTCATAGACTCTTTTATATTGACTCTGGCCACAAGGCCATGCTGCCTTGACCGCAGGGCCAAGTATAGTCATGGCCATTGGACATTAAGAAGCTTGCAGAGATGCCCTTTGTGGCAACACCTCTTTGGCTTCCCCATGAGGGGGCACTAAGGAGGGCGTACCCCGCAGCACTCCCTCTCTGCAAGTAAGTCTTTTTGTCAGTAGTTTCCTACTATTCAGTAGTTTGCTATGAACTTTGGATGGCCAATCAATCTCTAGGCCCAAGAACCATCCAGGAGTCAGGGCTTCAGGTGAAGGTTGGTGAGTTTGTGGTACTTTAGTTTCTCTCATTCTTGTGTCTGGGGTCAGCGGTTGGCAAAGACCTTTTGCCTTTTCTTTTTAGAGTGCTTAAGGGATTTTGAAGCTGTCCCCATGATACTTACTAGCTGGAGCTGTGGGAGTTAAGAGGACACTCAAGTCTTCCAGAGTCACTTTGTGGAAGTGGGAGTTGGCTCCAAATTGGTAGCAGGCCTCAAGGAATGCTACATGAAGAAAAGATTAGCAGAGTGAACCAATGAATAATCCAATGTTCTATCTCAGGTCACAGGCAGTTGAGAAGGAACTGGAGGAGCAGTAGGTCTGCTCTTCGTTGGTCTCCGATTCAAGAGCATACAGGGATGTACAGGATGCAGGCATAAATCCATGGATACGGCTACCAAAAATCTCCAGGTAATGGTGCCTATATATGCAGGCACCACTGAAGTGGAGCACCATAGGAACAACACCTCAAAGGAAAGTCCTGAATTTCAACTATCCCTGTCTTTACATCTATTTTTCTTTATATGTATAATTAAGATTCACAGATTATTTTAATGCTAGAAGGGACTGTTAGATGATCTAATCTGAATTGCTGTATAACACAGTGTAAAGGCTTTTCCCCTACTCTGGCTCTCTGAGTGCAGAAGGTGGGGGCCTGCAACAGGCCTTAAAAGCCACTGGCCTTAAAGCCTGGTCTTAAAACCTTCCAAAGCCTCCAATTCCTGGCTTTGGAGTGGTATCCCTGCCATCACCCAAATGCAAAAACCTCTTGAAACCCAGGAAGGTGCAGCTGGGAATTCCTTTGAGGTATCTGCAATCACTTTGATTCCTCTCTCAGGAAAGTGACTGAACCCCAGCTAGGATATCAACTGGAAATGGAACAGAATCCCCTTTAGTAGCTAGCTGTGCTGTCTGAGGCACAAGCACACAAACCTCTTGCCCTTCAGGACACAGAACCAGAGCTTACTTTAAAAGGGTAAAATCTTTAAAAAGAACAGATAAGAACACAGAGCTGCTTCTCTAGGATTTAACTTGGGTAATTACAGGGGAGGGGGAGGGGGTACATGTGCTCAGTCCAAAACCAAACCAAAACCAAAGAAATATCCTGACCATGTCTACGTAAACATTCCCTGTTCTACTCAGTAACAAACTTGAGCTTATCTTTGGTAAGGATGTTGCTGGATCCATCCTCAGGCCCCTCTGGCCTCCTCCTGATCCTCCCAGGAGCTCTGCTGCATCCAAACAGGAACAGGCAAGGCTGCTGCTCCAATTCAAAAATCTGTGCTTCGTTCCTATTGGCTGTCCTGGGATTCACTGACCAGAGAGTTAACCCCTTCCTCCCCAAGGGTTACTATACACAGGCTCTAGAACTTGTATGACTAAAGCATATCTTCCACAGAAACATCCAGTCTTGGTCTGAAGACTTCTAGAGATGGAGAATCCACCAGTTCCCTTGGTAGTTTATGCCAAGATGGTTTGGTGCTTGTGATGTAATCTGACAGGTCTGTTATTAGCATGACATAAAAGCCTTTTACAAGATGTATCTGAGAATCTTTTCTTTCAATCTATAGCTCTTTGTATCTGCATTTATTTAGACATCCTTGTCCTGTGATTCCATTCAACCTCATAGGAGCAACAGGTTTGGTTTGGGTCACTATTGAGCTAGGATCTTTTGGGACATCCAGGTGCCATGAGACATTGTGTTGATAATTTACTAGGTAATATATTTTCCTCTAACTGAACATTGTATGTAATGTAATGTTGTGGAACAGGTAGCAGGTATTTTGTTGCAGGTTCTGCCATCCTTTAGATGAGTAGGAAAACTGGGGTCCTGACCTCATGATCATTAAAAGAAGTGGTTTAATCCCTGTGATTAAGCCTCTTGGCCAAATTCCAACATGAACAGCTATATCCTGCTTACTTACCTCTGTCCTAGATTTTCTGATAGCAACTGTATTCTTACTACCATCCACAAACCATTGTGTAGCATGTGGTAACTCACATCTGTGGGGAATGCAGAGAGCTCTGTGTGTGTAGATTTATCTTTGTAAAGCGCCGCAGGATTAAAGGTGCTACAGTATATAAATATAAGATCATTATTTTAGTGTCTCTGGGTAGATAGGAGTCAGAACTGTGATCTTTACAAAAACTGAGAAGTTTCCCATTTATTTTCAACAAATTCCTTTTCCTGTTTTTTATCTCCCACTGCTCTCTAATCTCTCTCACACATTTTTCTCTTCTTAATTCTCATTCATTTCTTCCCTCAGCTGCATTCAGGCTTACCTTGACTACTTTTATACTCTGTATTCCACTGACTCTATCTGTCTCTTCCCGGCTATTGATTTCAGTGGATTTGCAGCACAGTTTGAACCTTTGGTATTTTCTTAGTGTGATGCCAGAACTGCTACACAAGAATGTGTGCTAATGCCCCAAATATATGCCCAGTGCTATGGATGGGTACATTTTAAGTAAAACAAAATAAATTGTGTGTACGTCTGTATCTATCTACAGTGTGACTATGTATATAGGCATTAAAGCAGCAGATATATATCTGCAGATTCAACAGAAACTTTTATTTAATTAAATGATAGACTGTAGGAATCAATATATGAAGGCTTCAGTGGTATGAATGTAGATGACTGCATTACTCACAAGTGATTAAACTCATGGACTGGCATTCCAGACAAGTATCAATAACAGTACTTAGCATTTGCTTTTCAAGCATTCTGTCAGGGTATGTCTCCTACTCTGTCTCTGTCCACTGGAAAAGTAAGTAATTACAATAGACCCTGAGACTTACCTGAGTAACTAACTGATAAATTACACACTTAATTTGGAACCAGAAGTATCAATCAGGTGGCAGCAGAGACCAAAACCAAAAATATTAGCTATTAAAAAAAGAGGAAAAGTTTAAAAAAGATTCTACAAGGTGAAGAATAGTTTCTGTGCTTGTTTCATTTAAAATAAGATGGGTAAAAGAGCATTTTTCTTCTGCATTGTTTCAAATCCATGTTAAGTCAATGTTCAGTTGTAAACTTTGAAAGAACAACCCTAACACTTTGTTTAGAGTAGGAACACTTCAAAGTTATGAAAAACTTCCATTCCCAAGTTGTTTGTAACACTGAGGCTCCTCTGTAACTTGAAGCCAAAGCTGCTCCAGTGCATTTCCTATAAATACAATCTGTAAAAATCAAGGAAATTGCTAGTTAAGACAACCTTCATTCATGTCTTAACAATCAGACATCACAGTATCTAAACACCCACAGAGACTCTCCAATCTCCACAACAAACTCCCTTGCATTCCTAATGTTTAATCAACCACAAGGCCACCCAAGGATGTTAGTCTGCAGGCTGGGCCTCACCCCTGCACAGCCTTGCTCCTTTCTTTCATGATAGCTTGATAATTCCATCAGCTTCTCTTTGCAAAGATAAATTTGGTAATGGTGAATAAGGAGGAAATCTGTGTATATTTAACTGTAACATTTGAAAACTGTCCTATTCCTCTTCTAATGATGGGACTGTGGATTGTGATATGTAGAATCCAAAAAATGATGGGGTTCATTGTGAAAATTTAAAAAATTAGCATATATCAAAACTACATTCAATGATTTGACCATGAAATGGTTATATATATGTCAAGGGCATGTGAAAAATATGGTGACTAGAAGAAATGGGCAAGAACTCCATTTTTTAATTTTGTAGGGTATTACACAAATTTGAATTCTTTCTGTCCCAAAACAGATGGTGTGTGAAATGTAGAATTTTTGTTTGTTTGCAAAGTAATTCTAGAAAAAAAGTTTCAGATAGGTTGAAATATTGAGATTTCATTATTCTGTATTTTCATTTAAGACTGGCTTTATTTCAAATAATACCAATTCGTTTACAGTGAAACAAAAAAAGTAATTTGGAAATGGAAAATCAAAATGTCCTCTTCTGAAAAGGTTGAAACATTGTGTCCTGACCTTATTGAAATGCTGGTTAAAATTTTTGTTCAAAACTTATTTTAGTTGAAAGATCACGTTTCTGCAAAACGTCTCGCTGGCAGAAAGACATTCCATCAGAAAATTTCCAACCAGTTCTAAACTCTAGCAGCTTACATTTGAATCAAGGCCTGTAAGAACACTATGTTTTGAGAGGTTTTTAACCTTTAGTTCAGTTGCACCCAAGATATGATGGGCAAACTCCACTGACATATACAACAAATAACCCTGGCACAAGCATAAAAATAACATTTTTGAACCACTTCAATCTTGTGGTGGTTAAGAGCAGGAACAGTTTGGAGGTTAGGGCTGTCAATATCACAGGAAACATTTTCATGATGCTGTTTGTATTGAATGACACTTAATACTGCATAACCTCATTCTGAAATGACATGGTGGTATGCATCTGCCAAAACACACATGGTGTGAACCAGTTCTTTCTCCAGATGCCTTCCTGAAGACGCAATGACATTTTTTTGGTTAGGCACCTTGAAGTATCCAAGCTGCAGTTAAACACACTTAAGACCAGCAGTAGTTGTAGTAGCTAATCATGGCTAAATTCTTATGAACAGTTCAAAACAGAGTTTCCAGCCAGTGTTGCCTTTGTACCCCTTGCAATAAACACTTAAAGGAAATGACATTTGGGATACCTTGAGGTGGCCATTACTGCAATGTATGTATTTATACACACACACTCCTTTATAATCAAGATGAAATTCTTCTGGTTTTCTCATTCAGAGAAGGTACTGCAGAAACCATTAACTAAAATATTTAGCATCCAAACCTGTGTTCTTAGTTTTGAATATACTTACATGTCATGTTTTCTGAATATGTTTGATGCTAAACAAATCAACACTCAGTAGGAAAACATTTTATTTTGAAAGCAGGCTTTTGTCTGGTTCTGCTTTTCTTTTTATACTGTTGCTTTATTGTTTGGGTTTTTAAATCAGTCTATGCTGATTGTCTCGGTCTGCTTCCAGCTTCTACACTTTTTCTTTGCCATTCAGCTCTGTGGTAATGGTAAAGAGTAATGTACGTGTGTCCACTTTTATATTTAAGAAAAAGGAACCATCTCTGCTTAAAATCTAATCATTACAACTGAAAATCCTATTAAAGCAAGACGATAGCAGTCAGTGTTTGTGTGAGAAAATACTTAACAAGGGTAATGTTTTCAGAAACACCGAAGTCCTATTGTCTAAAGCAACTTCAGCACGTAGAGCTTTATTCTCTTTGGAAGTCAGTGGGACTTTGGCTAAATTGCTTGGGTGCATTTGAAACTTTTACCCCAAATCCTTACCTGTTTGGAGTCATCTTTTCTATCTTGAGTCATGCTTGCTGAATTCAGTTCATAAAATTTGGAAACTAAATAGACTTAACTTTTCAAATAGATTAAACAGCCCATCTCCCTACCTGCCAGCCAAATTTACTAGTAGCTAGCTTGGAGCATTCCCCTTTGTCTTTGAAGACATGAGAGAAATCCATTAATTTCAACGCTGAGGTCATCACAGCTTTTGTTGAACATTTGCAATGATCATCAACATGAACCAATTAAATTATTGTACTTTTTCTTCTCATAGGTGTTGATCCAGCAAAGCACTTAATATGTACATAACTTTAACCATATGAGTAGTCTTATAGGAACTAAATGTTCTGCTGGACTGAGGCCACAGACCCTGCTCCTGTTGAATTCAGTGGTAGAATTTCCAGTCAACAGCACAGGATCAAGCCTATCTCCTCATTTATTACTGCAGTAAGCTGTGAAATGTTGCATGTGATAGTTAGGACCCTTTGAAGATGAGCCTCAAATACCAATTGAATGAAGATTAAATATTTATTCAAATATTGTAAGGTTTACTTTGAAATTCAGATGGAATAATTCCTAGTGGTAGGAGAACCTCAGAAGGTCCTGAAACTCAGTCTCAATAAACATTTCAGTCTCTATAATCATCTAGTTACTTGGTTTAGGGACTGCAAAACTGGGCTGAAAATCTTAGAAGTCTGTACTCTGTCACTTCTGTCTGTGCTCATGTTTCTTCTTCCACCCTATGTCCATCACATCTGTTTTAGACTAAGCCTTTTGTGGTTGCTTCTTTTATAGTGTCTAACAGAATAGAGCCTCTGTCTTGGTTGAGGCTGCTAAGTACAAATGTAATATAAATAATAAAAAAGAACATTCTAAGGCAACCCATTTTGTAACTGCTGGCACATTCTAAAAGATACCTGCTTCGTGTTAACATAGTTCAGTTTCAAACAAGATTATATTAATATAAACTAGGAACTTTTAGAGTGCACTAGGAAGGACTACATGGGGTATTTATAGTGCAGCACTTTCATGTGCCTTACAAATCATGGGGAAATACTGAAGACTTGCATTACTTCAGTTTCCAGCCTTTGGATGGGGGGAGGGGGAAGGACAGGACATAAATGAGATATGTTTGTGTTGGCGGTGGGAAATGAGGAGGAGGAAGAGTATGACCAGCTAGCTATTGTCACTGCAACATCAATCTCCTGTCTTGATAATTCATTATCTCCCTATTTTAGGCAGATCCCAGCTTGTGTGTCCCTACTTTGAAGAGCTAAAGAAATGGAGCTATTGTTTCCTGTGAAAGGTTATCAGTTATAATTGGTTACATTCCAAAGTGAATTTAGTGCCCAGAAAAGTTGCTGGATTGGCAATCTTGTGGACAAGATCTCACTTTAGCAATAGAAAAGATATAGTATTGCAGCAGCAGTGCAAACTTTCCTAGTCTGCCAATGTCTTAACCTTTTCTGGAAAAATTGCCTCTAAGAATGAGGCTAGTTCAGTTTCCTGCTCATTTAGTTTTTTTGAGATTGCCAAATAGAAGTGTTAATTGTGGATGTTTGGGGGTTTTTTTAAATATATTCTGTGAATACCTGTGCATTAGGAAATGAACTTGCATTATCTTCACAAATCTGCATCTACTTCATCTACTTTACATCTTTTTCAACGCCTTTTTCAGTACCCCACCAAAATCTGTATGTGGACTAGAAACAACTAGCTAAAGATGACTAGAGGTAAGACTAAGATAACGCTTTAGGAAGAGGAAAGCACTATGAAAAAATTGCCTCCTCTAAAACAATCCCCACTACCCAAGGCATCTGCCCTCAGACTGTTAAATCAGTCTATTGCCTTGGAAACCTTTTGACCTCCTCAGTGCTATTGGTTACCCAAGTAGCCATGACAACAAAACCACTCTCACTTCTGTAGGCAGTTGTCCAGAAATGTCATTCCCTATCTAACACAGAATTTGTTGCAATGGGCTGTGTATTTGTCATATCCAGAGCTTCCTTATTGCAACTCATCTCATATAGAAATAAAGACACAATCTGTAAAGTGCTCTCTAAATTGGAAAACTTGATCTGCTTACTGCTATAAATACATCACTAGTGCTCTATGTTTTCTGCTGGATTCCCATTGAATATAAAATATCTCAGTGCAAGATATCTGTTTTGGTATTTAAAACCTTCCAGGGTATTGACTTGAGCTACCTAAAAAGAAGCTTCTACCTGTGCAACAATGGCCTCATTTAACAGCTATATCCAACCAGAACAATGATGAAGGACTTGTCTCTGCAGTGGTTTTCAAACTTTTTTCCCCTGAGGACCCAGTTGAAAAAACTCCTTTAAGCCCACAATCCAATAATTACATCCTTCAACAGTGCATTCCAGTCTTTTAGTGGCAGCAACAAGAGATGCTGCAGCCTAGTACCTGAACATCTGCGACCCAGTATTGGGTCCCGACCCATGGTTTGAAAACCACTAGTCTATGGGGCACCACTAGCAAAGTGCATGAAAGGGTGTGATTTCTTAAGCACTGTAACACAATGTGCTATAACTGTCCCATGCAGACCCTTCTGGTGCACTCTAAAAAGTATCTGCTTCAGGTTAGCATAATTCAGTTTCAAAGAAGATTATATTAATGAAAACTAGAAACTTTTTATAGCATGCTAAGAGAGACTACACATGATAGTTATGGTACTGCACCTTCATGGACTTTACATTCCCCCTGGCATGCTTTGCTATACTATGTAGACAAAGCCCCAGAGATGCAGGGCTGGTCCACACTGGAAACTTATATTGGCATAACTATGTTGCTCAAGGTGTTGTAACAGGGTCAGACTGGATGGGTATAGGAGAGTGGTGAATCCTGTTGAAGAACGGTGGTGAGTGGGTGCAAGCCCACCCACTTCTGAAACCTCTCCCCCAGCCTTAGGGGAGGTGGCACTGGGCCGTTTTTCAGACGAGTTCTGGGGACAACTAAGGTTCTAACAGGGATGGGTGTGAAGGTCACAGGTTTATAATAAGGGATTCAGAAGGGGACACTGAGCAGAGAACCTCAGATAGCGCCCACTGATCCCAGAAGCTGTCGAGGGAGCCGGCGGATGCTGCCCAGAGGAACTCTGCCCGGAGGCGTGCACGGATGAGGGACTGGAAATAGGCCCCACAGTCACGGGCCCCTTCCCCAGACAACCGCCTCTCTCTGGTCTTATAGATGGCGGTCTTGGCGTAAGCCAGGAGGAGGTTGACAAGGAGGCCCCGGGACTTTGTGGGGCCATGGATAGGGAGTGCGTAGAGAAACAGCTGTGGAGAGACGTGCAGCCAGAACCTCAAAAAAAGGTTCTGGAGGAGTCGGAAAAGGGGCTGCAACCTGGCACACTCTAGGTGGGCGTGCGCCAGGGTTTCCCTCATGCCACAAAAGGAGCAGTTGTCAGGATGGGGGAGGGACAGTGGTGAATGGAGGGGGTCTATATTAGCCCCATGATTAGTAAAGCCTTGTTCCCTGGGTTAAGTTAGCCAGGACTACTCTGGGGTAATTGGTTCCAGGTGTCCCAATCAACACAGCTGCTGCACTACTTAAAAGCCTCCTTCTGAGGCAGATGAAAGGAGGCCAGAGAGGAGTAGAGCTTCTCGGAGAGCACTTTAAAGGTTTTCTCTCAGTTTGCTACAACACCAAAAAGTACAGGGTGGGGTTTGGGAGAGAAAACCCTACAAGCAAGGCTGTGAGGCCTTACAGCCTGAGAGTGGACTGTATTGTTTGGATGACTAAACCAGGGAGTGAAGGTGGGGCAACCCCAACCTCAAACAAGGGAGGGGTTCTGAAGACTGAGACTTCAGGCCTGGAGACTATAGGGCCTCTCAGCACCTGAAGGCAGACCAGGAGCAGTGGGGCTACTGAGTGGTTACCCAGGGAAGGTGGTAGCTCTCCTAGACTCAGTGTGGAGGCTGCTACTCAATAGGGTCCCTGGTTGGGGCCTGGGGTAGAAGGTGGGACTGTCCCCCTGATTCCCTCCAATCAGCTGAATGCCCCCCCCCAACAAGGGGGAAGTGGAATTAATAAGGGCTGATCAGAGTTTGCCAAGCTGCAACATAGAAAAACACAGGACCTGCAGGGGCACCTGAGACCTCACCCTGTCACAATGTATAAACTCTTCATCCATGACAGATGGAGCATGCTAACATAATCCCTAATGTAGACAGCATTAGGTTGATAGACTTCTTCTGTTGAACTAGCTACCACCTCTCAGGGAGGTGGTTTATCTACAGATGTGGAGGAACCCCTCCTATCAAAGTAGTAAGTGTGTCTGCACTGGAGCACTACAGCAGCACAAATGCAGCTATGTTGATATACCTATTTAAGTGTATGTAGGCATACTCTCGCTCCCAGGAGACATAAAGGTGGCTGCAGAATGACTTTTTGAGAGCTAAATGCAAATCTCATTTCTTCAACTTATCTTTCCCTCAGTAACTTTTGCATGAAGTCTTAGGGTATGTCTCCTCTACTGTCAGAGGTGTGACTCACTGCAGCTCCAGTAGGCATACCTGCACTAGTTTTAATCTAGCTAGTGCAGCTAAAAATATCAGCCAAGGTGTGGTGCATGGCCCTTGGCACAAGCTATGAATGCAGGTATCCAGTGTTCCTGACATGCTTGTAAGCCTATTCCTCTGCATTTTCACTGCTATTTTTAGCAGAGCTGTGCTGGAGAAGAAATAAGAGATTACTTTATTTCTATTTTCTCATACTTCAGGGGTGCTTAAATATTGGAGGAATGAGGGCCACGTACATACCTTGACCTGAATAAAATGTTTTTTGATCACAATGGATCTGTGCTGGATTTTAATCAGTTTAAAAACTGAAATTGCACTCACTAAGAAGTGCTTTTATTTTTTTAAATGAACTTTCTGAAGAATAGCAATAGGAAATTCAGAATTAACAAGCAAAATGAGAAACAAAGATGTCTGGGCAGTGATGCATCTAGATTTCTGAAGATCTGATTTTTCAGATTTGTTCAAAATTTATGAACATAAAAAGGTTTCACAGTAATACTGAATCCAATATTGGAAGTCTTGACAGGCAGAAGTACTTATTTTTGACTTTCTGGAAAGAATGCTGTGGCTGCTAAAATAAAAATAAAAAAGATTTTTTTTAAAAGCACCATCACTACATACACACATACATAATTAATTTAGAGTTGAGGTTCCATTACTTGTCTTATTAATATCATCAATCAGCCTTCAAGGAAATCATTAAGTTAAGGCAACATCCCATGCCTCGACAGTCAAATATTATACCGAATGCATGCTTTGACTTTTTGATTCAGCTGCACTGTGCTGAGAGCCAAGAGAGGGGATGCAAGGACAGTCAGTCTCTCAGGTTGAGTGGCTTTGAACTGTAAGCCCCAGGATCTTGTCTTTGATTCCAGAATGGGTTGTGGGAAAAGTGATACGGCAATGAGATCACTGTGTACTTCTCAATGGTTTCCTGTTTCCTATTATTTAAATACTCAGGGAATAATCCCTCTTTTAAAATGAGGCCCTCAACATGAAGATGGGCAGAGGTTCAAAAGGAAAGAAACATTCACCTAACACCAGATGCAGAAAGCATAGGTCTAGTCTGAACAAGTGGGGGAAAGCTTTGTGGCTGGCTTGCTGGAATGCTAAGAAACCTGGGAGATGGTTAGGCACACGTCAAACTGTCCCACTTGAATTAGGAGCAAAATGAAAGTCAAGAGATTTTAGTTTTGTTCTGTGGCTTGAAATTATAGGAACAAACCTTACAGGCTCTTGAGTGAAGCCTTTCAAGCAGACAAGTTACACTAATCAGTTCAGTTGGTAATGCTAGGCTACGCACAATTCTGAGTCTAAAGTTTCTGAATATGTTCAGTTTGTTCTTTTGATACACTGACTCCTCAGTAGCAAACCATAGGCTAGTGCTGTCACTACTTTACTAGTATTTTTGCTCCAGAGGACAGCATAGCCACCTGCCTCAGAAAAGATCCACTTAATTATATTTGCCCAGCACAACTGCAGAGGTTCCTAGGAATTGCTGAGCCTTGTGCTGTCTCCAGGGCATGGGAAAGAAGAATTTATTTCACGGTGTAAAAAGCCCCAGCTAAGAAGAGCTTAATGGTGTTGCTTCAGTGCTTTGTGACATAAATGGCAGGCTGATAAAAGTAAACCACAGCCAGCCAATAGTGAATTAAAACTTTGGTTGCTGATGAAAGTTGAATTACTGGAATATGTACAGGTTATAGCAAAAGTTGCTTCTGGATGTAGCTCATGCCTATTTGTAGCAGTGGTATGAAGGAACTGGAAGTGAAACACGCCTAAACTCAGGAGTAGCTACACAATAAGCTGCCCTAGTCAGGGGTGAGGTATCCTGAGTATTGCAAATCAGTATTGTTTTTGTCAGTATGGCTTCTTGCTTTTCATCTGAAAATAAATCTTCCAGATCCTTAGTGGGTGGGATGATTTGTTCTGCTTAGAACAATTAGGCCCTCAAATAAGTTCTTCTTATTTACTTAGGAAGCATTCAACATTGGGAAAGAGGTTTCTAGCTCTATCATGTGTAGTTGGGTTAGATGCTCTATTAAGGAAGCTGGTAAGGTAGAAATGGTTTATTTTCCTACTCCTCACATTTCCCCCAGCCTAAACTGTGAGGATCACTCTATAAAGACCATTTTCCCACTGCTGGGAAAATTTGGTGGCAGTTCATGGGGTTTATACAAGCTATACAGAGTAGCCTGTGTAACTTCCATTGACTTCCTAATTCCCTTTCCATGCGGTGTCTTCACTGCAGTGCACCATTTCAAGGGGTGGTTTTACTAAGCTGATGTCTGGACTGACTCACTGTGTCTTAACTGACCACTATGTTGTTCCTAAAAGATCAGACTGATGGCAACGACTTTGCTGTCATCAGTGTAGACGTAGCTGGAGACAAACCACTTCCTGATTTTCACTGCCTAGATTGAGAAAGAGTTGCATTCACCAAGAAGATCTGTCTTTTCTCAAAAACATAAATCTTTTTAAAGTATGGCAAGATGAAAGATGGATATTTCACTTTCTTTTGCCATAGTCGTGGGTGGGCAGACTTTATGTGCAGTGGTACATGAGCAAGAACTTGCTTGCACTGTGTATTCTTGATTTGTATCCATTGCTGCTTCCTTCCAGCCCCATCCTTTCTTCACCTTCGGTATTGTAAAATCTCTAAGGAATGAGGCAAATGCTCCTGGTAGTGCATGTAAAAAGACTTTCATGGTCTGTAGCTCTAATATATGCAGACTATACATTGGTGTGAGAGGGTGCCCACATCATTTAGACTGTAGAAAAATGGTAACAGAATATTGCACTGAGAAAAACTCTGTGTGTGTGTGTGTGTGTGTGTGTGTGTAAAATTAAAAACAGCCTGAGGCACATTTTTATGTTCACCTTACTGCTGTCATTTCCTGATGTTTATGTGTTTAATTGTTGAGCCCTACTGTTTTCTTAATTCAGAGTTGCTTTTTTGATGGAACATATATTTGTGTTGAAGTGAGATACGTGTCACCTATATCTGTACCACCTATGGACTGGCTATAGACCATTGCTTATTCACAGCCAATGTATTAATCATAAGAGCCTTTAACGCTCTGCCACATGGTTAACATGTCAGTTTAAGAGTCTCTGAATCATGATGGCTTTTTGATTACACTGTCTGAAAATGTAACAACTTGGTAATCTGACTGTCTGATAGTTGCAGCAACTGGCTGTGGTTGGCTTGGACTCCTTATAATCATCTTCTTGTGCTGTATCTGCCATCCGTAGGGTCTGCTCTGTTGATTGTTCTTTCTGAGGAACTAACTGTGGTGGTTATGGTTTCTGTTGATCTCTTGATCTCGATCACATATGATCTGGGCACTGAATAAAGCCTTATTTCAAAACATCTTATTTCGAAAGAACAAAAAAGTGTTTTCGAAATAAGGGAAAAGGAGGGAATTGAAATAGCATGTCCAGTGTGACATGCTATTTTGAAATAGGAGAGGGGAGGGGGAGGGAGACCCTGTGCTGGGCCAGGGAAGCCCCGCCCCTGGGGTTCCCCTGCCCCCTGCGGCTCGGGCCAGAGGCAAAGGGTGGCTCACCCTGACCCCCCACTGTTTCTGCCAGGCGCGGGGGCTTCCTCCACCCGCCCCCATGTGGCTTCTGCCCAGCGCGGGGGGCTTCCAGGTGCTGTGCGGGAGGGTGGAGGAAGCCCGGGGGGCAGGGCGCCCCAGGCTTGGGGGCAGCCCCAGCCAGCTTCCCCCCTTCCCCTTGCTGGGGTTAGGGGGCGAAGGGGGCTGAGGCTCCCATCCCCCCCTGCTCCCAGCAAGGCGAAGCAGGGGGAAGTTGGCTGGGGCACCCTCTGACCCCTGTGCCCCACTCAGCACCCTGGCCAGGGTGCTGATCCCTGGCCAGGGTGCTCAGGAAGGTGGAACCTTCCCCCCAGGGTGCTATGCACCCTGGGAGGAAGGTCCTTGTTATTTCGAAACAAGGGTTGTTTTGAAATAACATGTCCAAACGGCTTATTTCACAACCACTGGTTTCGAAATAAGCCTCCTTTCGAAAGCAATGTGGGTTTAAGCTGTTTCGAAAGGAGGGCTCTTGTTTCGAAATGAGGAGCTCCCTCCTTTCAAAACAAGAAAATGTCGTTTGGACATAGGGACTTTTATTTCGAAACAGCCAGTGTTGTTTTGAAATAAAAGCCCTGTGTGAACACACCCTTGGAGTTTCCCATCCTGTTCCTCCATTCAATTTGAACTACTAGGTCATCAAGTTCTAGACCTGACATTTTCCACAGATTCTTGAGTTCTCTGGGGAATACATGCTTTTTCATAAACCACATTTTACTTGGGCACAAAGTATGCATGAAACATAGTTAGAACCCTTTTATAGTCATCTTTGTGACTGTCTTCAATAAAATCAAAGGATTTAAAGATATGCTCTGCTTTCTTCCCCATAGCATAAATTAAGGCAAATACCTGTATATCTCCAGTTTCTTTGTGGAGCTTGTTTAATAAATGAAATCTTGTAAAACATTGTTTGTTGGTCCATTGTGAAGGTTTGTCAAAGCTGAAGTTCTCTGGGGCGTTGAAGAGTATCATGCTCATGAGATCCTGCAACATTCCTTGCTTTATTCTTTCTCACTGACACCTTTCTTGTTGTTTTTCCTTCTGTTTCTCTTCTTAATTTACTTCTGACACCATGTCATGGATATAGACCAGATAGAGACTGGCTACATAGCTTGCATATTAATCATAAGATCCTGTTAACACCCTGCCAGTTGTAACTGAGGTTTGTTAAAGTAAGGGATGTTATACATAGCACTGCCTAGTGGCTGCACAGCATGGCTGTGTTCAGACAAGAGTTTTATTTTGAAACAACAGCCGTTGTTTCGAAATAAAATTTCTTATGCCCAGACGACAGTCCGTTATTTTGAAACAATGGGACCCGTTGTTTCAAAATAACAGCCATTGTTACAAAACAGTAAAACCTCGCATCTAACCGAAATAGCCGTTGTTTTGAAATGGTTGTTTCGAAACAACGACATTCGGACATGTTATTTTGAAATAACCATTATTTCAAAATAGCACTTTTGCCCTTCTCCTTCCCATGGTGCCTTCCTTTTAGCCTGTATTGGGTGGGGGCATGGCCCAAGTGGGGGCCATGTTGCCACACCTCCCATGGTGCCCCTCTCCTAAAGCAAAATAGCAAGTCCTGTCTTTGGACATGCTATTTCGCTTTGAGCTTTTCCCTTAATTCCAATTAACATTTTCTTAATTCGAATTAACTTATTTCGAAATAAGGACTTTATTTTGAAATAACTCATTTCGAAATAACTTATTTCAAAATAAGTTTACGTGTGAACATAGCCTATAATACAGTTTAGCATTGCATTATAACAATCAAACACCTGCCTGCAGACATTAGCCAACTGCATGCAGGCTACCTCCAAGTCAGAAGCTTCAAATTTGGGGCTAGACTAACAGGGCTACTCCTCTGGAACTTGTCAACAAGATCTTTTGTTTGTTTTGCTTCCTTTCCTGGGCACACATTGGTAATTAGCTGCATTAGTACAGTTAACAGATAGTTTACTTAACATCATTTGCAAGTATTACTCTTTGAGGTTTATTATACCAAAAGTCCATCTAGATCAGAGATTGTCAAAGTTCAGGTCACAAGCCAGTAGTGGGTCACAGACCTGCAGATACTGGGTCACCGGCAGGGGAGATGTGGGGGAAGGAGGGGAGGTGGCTGCCTCTCACTGATCTGCAGCCTCTTGTAACATAGTATCAGCCTTCAGTAGAGAGCATTGAGACAAAAGCCAGGGTCATTAGGGTTAACAATGAGGTGCTAATTGTTGTTCAAACAATCTCTATGTCTCCTCTTTGAGTCAGTATCTCTTTGGGCTTCCTCTCATTCATATGAAAAGGACTGAGGTCACTGGCAAGCAACCTTTGTGTTTTTTATCAACAGACCCAATGAGGAAAAGAAAAAAACTTTGAACACCCTCTTATTCCACCATTTCTGGAATCTGGGGATTGCAGTTATTTTTGTGAATTAGGATTTGCCTCTTTTTTCAGTGGGTTGAGAATTCTCTTGCTTGCAACAAAAGTAATAACTTGTAGATTTTAATAAAAACTCTTTCCAGAGATTTTTTGACTGATAATTAAAAAGAGAAGAGAAAAATAAACTGCTCTAGTAGGAGCCTGTGTTAGAAAGTATGGTATTTTTTCTACAATTAGAAAGCCTAAGTAACAGAATTAAATCCAACTCAGGGATGTATCTGCTGGAAGGAGAAGTTTAAGCTGTACATAGACTTGGCCTTGTAGGAGGATGACTTAAACTCACTGGGAAACAAGGTAGAGAGGCCTGCAGTGCACTAAAGATCACCACCGCCTCAAGTCTCATGGCAATCCTGAGAGTCCTGGGAAACTAGTGTGCCCCACAGCAGAGTGAAACTGTGAAGCAGCACAGTGTACCACACAGTGCCAGTCTGAAGGGGAGTGGATAGCCCCATTGTGTTGATGCCTTATGCACACTGACAGTTACACAGATCACCAGACCAAGTAAGGAGGGCTAGCACCCCTTCAATCACAATATTGTGGACAATTGTGTGTTCATAGAAAGTCATGCAGACTCAGGCAGCAGATGAAGTGCAGAGGTGGAAGTGGAACCCAGAGGGGCTACTTCAGTTCCTGGGATTTGGCAGTGAAGAAGGAAGCAGGACATGGAGGGACTTGGACAGGCTCAGCAGCAGACAGGATCTTCCAGGACTTTTCTTTCCAGCCTGGCATTGACACTCTTCTCCTTCCCCTGTCTCAGCACTTCCATCTCATTTCTCCAACCAGTCACCCCTCCATTTGCAAGGAGCTCCCACACACACACTGCAGGCTACTACATGCAATTTTAGAGACTTGACATACTTCTTGATTTTAGACAGGAGTATGGCATGTGGGATCACCCTCTGCATGTTCCATGTAGGTTATCTCAAATTAGATATGTATATTTCAGAGATGCAAAAGACGCCTGAAGAGAAAGGATGAAAGCACGAGGGATTCCCACCCTCCCACACTCCATAGTTCAATGTTCAATTTTCTGGCAGTGGCTGCTTTTTTTCAGTGGAGGGTCACCACATGGCAGAGGGAATCAGAGCTGGGCCTTGAGGAAAAAAGTTTGACAACTACTGATCTAGATGTTAATATTCCCTTTTGACCTCTTAATCATGAGAACAACATAATAGACAGGAAAGAAGTTTATTTGCATTGTTAATTTCCAACAAGATATATGTATTTCCAAAGAGATAGCCGTGTTAGTCTAGTCCAGCAAATAAAACAAGGAGTCGTGTAGCACTTTAAGGCTAACAGATTTATTTTTCACATGAGCTTTCATGGGAGAGAATCCCACTTCGTCAGATGCTTCGAAGATGGGTGAACTTATGTGTAAACAACATCAAGTAACTCCAGCAATACTCTGGGATATCAATGCTCTAGTCTACTTGTAAAGAATGACCTTCAGTAACATTTGTATTTTCCTTTAATCTGGGTTTATAGGGCAGATATGGGCCATGCAGCATGCAAAATTGTTTAGCCCTTTGTGGTCCATTGTCACATATGCTCTTAGTCCTCAGGTTAGGGGTAAGGCAGAGTGGTAGAGCTACATGGGGAAAGTTTGAAATGCCACTACCCTTCCTTTGCCTATTCAGTTATAAAATGAAGGATTTAGGGCTGTGTCTACACTACCCAATTAGTCTGGACTAAGCAAGCTTAGTCTGGAGTAATTTAGTTTGTGCCTACACTAGGCTTTGCTTCATTCAAACTAAGAAATTTTTTAGTTCAGACTATGCAAAACAGTCCAAACTAAAAAGTTTGCCTGGTTAGTCTGGACTAAGCTCTTAGTTTGAACTAAGCACAATGTAGACATGAACTATGGCTTAGTTTGATCTGAAAAAGTTCAAACTACACCATTAGTTTGAACTAACCACACAGACTAATTTGATGGACATGCTGTTAGTTCAAACTAAAAAGTTCCTGGTTAGTTCGTACTAATCTGCGGGACTAACTGAGGAACTGCTTAGTTTGGACTAAGGAAGGCTGAACTAAGCTTTGCAATGTAGACATAGCCTTAGTGTCTAGTGTTCTCAACTAGGTATCTTTGAGAAATACAATGAGCCAGATCTTCAGCTAGTATAAATCTGCTCAACTCTATTGACTTCATTACAGCCACTGACAAGCTGCCTACAAATTAATAAAATGTATTTGTTTGATTAAACAAATTAGAATGTTCTTTTGAAGATAATCTGTTCTGTCATAGATGCTCTTCACAGGTGAAAATTCAAACTATTTATAGGCAGAGACCACTCATATGTCTGCTGAAATTTTGTGGAATTGGTTTTAATTTATATTCTGCGCTACTCTTCCACCTTTTGTCTATCAGTAAGGAAGCTTGCAGGCAAACACAATCTCTTCCAATCCCCCAGCTAACACACTCAGCCTTAAATTTTTCTAATCCTATTGTTTATTTCCAATAAGGCATTTTTTATGCTACATCAGCTACTCGTTTAAGAATGAAATCAGGTCAGGTTTATCCTAAAGTGACATTACACTGAGGAGCAGTTCCTAAGCGTGGAACAATGTCACCATTTTAATGTACTGTAATGTCCATAATGATGTCCTTAAAATGAGATTAAACTGTAAGAACCTGATTTTTCATTGTTTTGTACTTCATGTTGTCATTGACACCACTGCAAAGTGAGTTTACAGTTTTATGGTTCCTATTTGGGAGCATTTTATGTCCACTTCATATTTTTTTTGCACAGGTATAAATACTAATTGGGGTAAAAGGGAGTGGAAAATTCAGTCAATGATAATAGATTAATTAAACTGTGTATGCAAATGCAAAGTCTCAACTGTGTAAACCAAATTCTGCGCTAAACTCATGAAGTACATTGATGAAGATTAGAGATATTACCGGTAAGCAAAGACTCAAGTTTCCAACTCCCAACTATTTACTTTATATAAACATCCTGACTGCAAATTAACCACAAAAATGTTGGATCAAATCATGTTCTTGGTCTCAGTTGACAGTGGGGTATCTAGCCAAAAGAAAAGTTGCTCTTTACCTGTGCTTTTCAAAACTCTCTAAATTTGTTTGTATTGCTCACTTTACCTTTTCAGCCATTTGTGAACATCAACATTTGATGTACAGTGTTTCCTGTGAAGGTAGTTCTGGAGCTATAGATTGAGCCTCATATTAAGTAAATAGAAGCTACTCTTAGCTTTCAACATTATAAATAACATTAGGAATGTCAAGACAACCTTGGGGTATGAGCCAAGTCTTTGTACAGCAGCTGCAACCTTGTATGTCAGCAGTTTAACCATTATCAGTATTTGGTTTGTGTACAAAGTGAAATTTTGCTACTGCTTGCATGGTTTTGCTTAGATTTTATTCTACCTCTTAGCTTTGTGTTCTATAGTGTTTATATAATAATAAAAAAACCCCAAATATTTAAGCGAGCAAGATTCTCAGGCTGCATGAAGCCACCAGGAAGGTCGCTATTTCTCTGCCTGCTCTGTTGCCACTCAACGCTGGTGTGATAAAGAATTATATTGATTTGCTACAATGTAGGGAGTAAGCATCTCTGTGGCTGCACTGTAACTTGGTATGAGCTAGTCTCTCTGTGGGGTCTAGTAATAATGGGGTTTGCCTATTGGAGCATTTCTTCACACACCTGGACAACTTCCCTCAGGTCACAGGAAAAAAAAGTTTTTATTGAACTTCATTACAAATTTCCTAGGCACTGATTAGACAGTGTACTTAAAGACAGGTATAATTTTAAGCATATGAATGGTTGCACTGAAGATAAACTGCTTGTACACTTAAAATCACAGAACCACAGAAACTGGAAGGGACCATGAGAGGTCATCAAGTCCAGTCCTCTGCACCAAGTACCCTCTTAAACCATCTCTGACAGGTGCTTGTCTAACCTTCTCTTAAAAACTTCCAGTGATGGAGATTCCACAACCTGCCTAGGCAACTTATTCCAGTGGTTAGTCACCCTGACAGTTAGGAATTTTTTCCCAATATCCAACCTAAACCTCCCTTGCTGTAATTTAATCCCTTTGCTGCTTGTCCTATTATCAGTAGTTAAAGAGAAACAATTTTTCTCTCTCCTCCTTGTGACAATCCCTTAGGTACCCGAAAACTATTATTATATCCTCTCTGTCTTCTCTTTTCCAGACTGAACAAACCCAGCTCTTTCAATCTTCCCTCATAAGTCAAGCGTTTGAGACCTCTAATCATTCATAAAAAATGCAAGGAGTCCTGTGGCACTTAAAGATTAACAAATTTATCTATCACATGAGCTTTTATGGGAGAAAATCCCACTTTGTCAGTGCTTTGAAGATGGGGGAACTTACAGAATGGGAGGAGAATAAATGCAGGGAAGTGCATGTCAGGGGATCAGGTCACACTGAAACAGCAAATCAAAGCAGTTGTTAAAATTCAAACACTGGGAAACAGTACATGGAGGAAGGTGAGGTCAAATCACCTATTGGTTAATGGGAAAAGAATCCATAGCCATGATTTAATCCTGCTTTCACACAATTAAATTTACCTATCAGTTCCAGTTCTGCTGTTTCTCTTGGAAGTCTTGATGGCCTACTGGCTTGCTTGACTTCAAAGAGAAACAGCAGCATTGGAATTGATATGCAAATTTAATTGTGTGAAAGCCTGATTAAATCATGACTATGGATTCTTCTCCTATTACAACATGTGATTTGACCTCACATTCCTCTATGTGCTGTTTTCCAGTGTTTAAATTTTAACAGCTGCTTTGATTTGCTGTTTCAGTATGACTTGATCCCATGACTTGCACTTCCCTGCATTTATTTTTCTTACATTCTGTAAATTCACCCATCTTCAAAGCATCTGACAAAGTGGGCTTTTCTCCCACAAAAGTTCATGCAATACATAAATTTGTTAGTCTTTAACAACCACAGGACTCCTTGCTTGTTTTGCTGAACTAGACTAACATGGCTACCCCTCTGGAACAAATCATTTGTGTTGCTCTTTTCTGGACCTTCTCCAATTTGTCCGCATCTTTCCTGAAATGAGGCACCCAGAACCCAGTTGAGGCCTAATCAGAGCTGAGTAGAGTGGAAGAATTACTTCTTGTGGTCTTACAATACTCCTCTTAATATATTCCTGAATGGCATTTGCTTTTTTTGCAACAGTGTTACACTGTTGACTCATATTTAGCTTGTGGTCCACTATGACACTCAGGTCACTTTCCACAGTACTTCTTCCTAGGCAGTCATTGCGCATTTTGTATATGTGCAATGGATTGTTCTTTCGTAAGTGGACCACTTTGTGCTTGTCCTTACTGAATTTCATTCTGTTTACCTCAGGCCATTTCATCAGTCTGCCCAAATCATTTTGAATTGTGATCCTACCCACCAAAGCACTTGCAACCCCTCCCAGCTTGGTATCATTGGCACAGAGAGTACACTTCTAAGGTTTGCCATCGTCTAAATCACTGATGAAAATATTGAACAGGACTGGACCCAGAACTGATCCCTATGGTATCCTACTCATTATGCCCTTCCAGCATGAATCTGAACAGTTGATGACTACTCTTGGGGAGTGGTTATCCAACCAGCTTTTCACCCATTTTATAGTGGCTCCATCTAGGCTGTACTTCCCTAGTTTGTTAATTAGAAAGTGATGCAAGACCGTGTCAAAAGCCTTACTAAATTCTAGGCACACCACATCTACTGCTTCCCCTCTATCCACAAGGCTTGTTACCCCATCACAGAAAGCTATCAGGTTGGTTTGACATGATTTGTTCTTGACAAATCCATGTTGACTATCACTTAACACCTTATTTCCTTCTAAATGTTTGCTAATGGATTCCTTAATTATTTGCTCCATTATTTTTCCTGGTACTGTGTTAAACTGACTGCTGTATCATTTCCTGGGTTGTCCTTATTTCCCATTTTATAGATGGGCACTATATTTGCTCTTTTCCAGTCTCTGGGACCTCTTCAGTCTTCCATGATTTTTCAAAGATAATAGCCAATCACTCAGATATTTCCTGAGTCATCTCCTTAGGCATATACTTACATTTCTTGCTGAATCAGTGTTCTATTGAATTCAATGGGAGCTGGAGCAGAAGTTAAAGTGACTAGATGTCCTGATTTCATAGGGACAGTCCCAACATTTGAGGCTTTAACTTATATAGGTGCCTGTTATTTCCCACCTCCTGGCCCGATTTTTAACACTTACTATCATAGAATCATAGGGTTGGAAGGGACCTCATAGGTCATCTAGTCCAACCACCTGCCAGAGGCAGGGCCACTCCCACTAAACCATCCCAGTCATGGTTTTGTCCAGCCGGGCCTTAAACACCTCCAGAGATGGAGATTTCACCATTTCCCTCGGCAGCTCATTCCAAGGCTTCACCACTCTCCTAGTAAAAACTTTTTTTCTAATATCCAGCCTCGACCTCCCTAACAGCAACTTGAGACCATTGCTCCTCGTTCTGTCCTCTGTTCACCCTAGCAGGACTAGGTACAAAGACCACTGTGGAGCAGATAAGAGCTAACTCACATGTTCACCCGAAGACTGAACTGCCTCAGATTCAATCTCTCTCTTTTCTTGTTTGGTAGGATTTTGTTCACTGTTTGCATTTGGGCATGTGTTCGCCTTTGGATCCTCTGTACTTCCTCATCAGCCAGGCCAAATGCACCAAAATATTGACTCTTCCCACAAGATTTTCTTCTTGGCTACCTCTTCTAATAGGCTCAACAATTCTAAGCAATGGAAATCTTAACAAGAAAGTTTGGTGAGATTTCTAGTCGGACTGTGTATCCCCTGGATATGATTTGATTAGACAAGCACACAGATTTTTGGAAGTTAATCTGATCAAAATCTCTGAACTTTTCAAGACCCATGTGTTATTACTATAGAAAAGCACATAACTTGATTTTATTTTTTATCTATTAAAATAATTGATATATTAAGGGTATAGTCATCTGCTGCCCGTGTTCATTTTTATCTTGTCTATCTTATTCTGTACGTCTGTTTATGTATGGTTCTTATGTAGATCCTACCACTCAAGTCTATGCAAGTAAGCACATAAGCTTCTCAGGTAACAGAGATCATGCACAACTAGCAATTTCCTCTGAAACAAATAAAATGAAAAGTTTAAGACAAAATTCCCAGATCAGTTTTTCTCCATTCAAAAATATGTTTTTTGGCACAGGAGAGATTTTTCCAGGTAACTTAACAAGACAACTTCACGTATCAGTGAAGTTCAGTGGGAACTCTGATGCTACATTTGGTCAAAATGTCTGTACTTTTGCCTAAAGTTAGGCTTTTAAGCCACTTAGTAAGAACTTAAAATATACATCTTTATTTACAATATTTTTTGAGCCATCTCAGCTCCCACTGAAGTATATGGGAGCTGTGGATTCTCAGCACTTTTGAATCTTGGGCCACTTATTTAGGTATCCGTATAGTGGTTTAGGAACTTACCTTCAGAAACCTATTTTAAAAAAATATCTTGACCCTGATGACTCCTGAACCACTGATTTATTAAAAGAAAAGGGGTGGGGGGAGGCAAGGAGCCCATTTCTAAAATAACATGAGGTAGATGAGGAAAGGAAGAAGTAAGTCAAGTGTAATATCCAAACCCTTTCTCTAGTTCAAGGTACAGCACACAGAGCAAATATATGCCTCTCTTATACTACTGTCTTATTCTCCAAAATCAAATTTAAAATCCAGTTACATAAACATTAAAATCTCCTGCTGTAACTGTTATGTAGATATTTTTGGCTCACACTTTTGAGGCTTTCTGTTGCTGGGATCTCTGCATGCATCTGGAACAGAAGCTGAAATTCCAGCCCCAGTGAAATCAATGAGAGGTTTGCCATTGACATCAAGGAGGTCAGCATTTCACCCAGTAACTCTGAAAAGTGTGACATGTCTCACTCACCTCTAGATCAGATATCCAATGATAACAGAGTTGAAATGCATAGTGTTAGCTATTTCACTGCTTATCAATACATGTAAGAAAGGAAAGAAAAGATACTATAAACACCTGTATAATCTTCTGTGAATGGGGCTGGGTGAAATATTTCAAACTAAGCTTCTTTCACCAGAAAATGCAGGTTTGAATCAACTGAAACATTTTGCAAATCTGTGTTGCATTCACCAAATTTCTTTGGTGGGAAAAATTCCATTTTGACTTTTTTTAAAAAATAAAATCTTTAATTTTTTTCCATTTGAATTTCCTTTATATTTGAAATTTTACTTGATATTATGTCTAGAAGTTTAAAAAATAAAATAAAGCAAAAAGTTTCATGTCAACTCCAAATTAATTTTTTCTCAGCTTGCAGAAAAATTTTTTAAAAATCATTTCTGGTTAACCCCAAATTATACTATGCTATGCTATACTATACTAAAATTTTTCAGTTTGGCCAGTAACTCAAAAAAGCAGTTGTTCACATAGTTCTGACTGTGAGTGACAGCTCATTTTTGTACAGCCAAAGAGGGCTTGGGGGAGTAACAGCTTTTCCCCAGGGTAGGTTCAAGGGTTGTGGCGCCCCAAGCCAACTTTTCCTTTTGCACCCCCATTGTCGACTCTGTGCCTGGAGCATGCTTGTGGGGGCAGGGGGGTGGGGCCAGGCTGCTGGTCACATGGTAGAGGGTGAAGTGACATGACCCTGTGATGGAGGGCCTGGCCCGGCCTGGCCATGCTGCTCCAGCAAGTGCAGGAAGCTGCAATTTTTGGCGCTGGTGCCCCTAAGCTTCAGCACCCCAAGCCAGTGCCGCACTGGCTCGCCCCTTAAGCTGGGTCTGCTTTTCCCCATGCTCTAGTCAGAAAAGAGCTAAACTCAAAGGGTATGTCTGCACTGGCAAATTAGTGTGGATTAAGGAGGGTTAATCAGGACTAATTTAGCCCACGGCCACACTAGGCTTTCCCTGGTTCTTAGTTCGAACTAATAAGTACCAACACTAAGTCCAGACTTAAGTGCTTTGTTAAAACTTTAGTTTGAACTTGGTGCAATGTGATCCAAGGCTAAGGCTTAGTTTGGATTTAAGAAGTCCAAACTAAGCCAGTTAGTTCAAACTAACTGCTCATTCTAGTTCAAACTAAGCATTAGTTTGAACTTAAAAGTACGAGGTTAGTTCGAACTAACCTCAGGTTAGTTCGAACTAAGCTTGAATTTCTTAGTTTGGACTACCAAGTCTGAACTAACTTTTGCAAATGTAGACATAGCCAAAGAGCTAGGCAGATAATAGTGGGTCATCTGAACCCTTCTACCAAGAAAGAGGGAAGCTCAAGAAGCCCAGTGGGCAGAACTGATCTAAAATGGATTTTTCATGCTAGGGAAAAAATTGAGATTTCAAAATTGTTTGTCCTGAATTGAGAAAAGCTAGAATTATTCATGAAATGAACATTCTGAAAATATTTTAATGTTTTAGACCAGTTGAAACAGTTCATTTCAATTTTGATCTTAAAAGATTCATATGAAATGAAGTAAATTTTGAAATGGAAAGGCATTATGTAATGGAAAATCAAAATCTTCTTGCTCTGAAAATGTCAAAACAGACCATTTCAATGTTTTCTAAACTCTTCTCCATTTTTTCCCACAAAGGGGAATTAGTCAATTTATACAATTATACTCATACATACCCCCACCTACCCAAGCACCCACCCACCCCCCAGTTTTGTTGACATGGCATTTTCAGATGGAAAGGTGATTTAGTGAAAATTTTCCATAGGTGAAGCCAAGGAAAAGGACCTCGGCAGCAGTCACGGATGTGTGTCGTCCTAATAAGATGGAATTGAGCCTAGGAGTTGAGAGCACACATGTGATCATATTGTGAGTATTGTCAAAACCAAGCAGTGTCTAATTGATGGAGTTTTTTAGAGTGGGAGGCTCTTAGAAGAGTAACACTATCTTTTTACTTTGTTTTCTCCAGTATAATCCCCATATAGAGACCTCTGAGATGTGAGAGCAGATTACTGAAATTTGTGCAGGTACAAGGTGGGAATCTCAAAACCCCTTTTTTTTGGTCAAAACTTTTAGAAACAGGCAGATTGGGAGGAGTTCAAATTTTTCTTATTTTCTTTGAAATGTACATTTTTCCAGTAATCCAGAAGTTGCTAGGTATACAGGCACTCTCAATCGTGATCTCACTCACTCCTTTGAGATTCCAAAGCAGGATCCCAATTTTTACATGAGATGATCAAGGGCCTAGAGAGAGAGTTGATAATAACCCAGAAGTTTATTCACTCTGCGACCTGTTTCAGTAAAACAGTAGCATCTAAGGCGATGCCAGCATATCATATCCATTCATGAATTATATCAGAGTGTCATTGTTTCTTGACTACTGTTTTATCCCCTCTATATCACAACAAAGATGCAATGGCAATCACATAAGTACTTTAGGCAGGCCTGTGATGGATTACAAACAAGAAGTCTGGTGGCACTTTTAAAGACTTACAAAATTTTTTATCACATAAGCTTTTGTGGGAGAGAATCCCATTTTGTCAGATGCTTGAAGATGGCACCCTGCACTAGCATTGAAAGGGTTAATGTGGCTGCTAAGGAGATGCATTAACTTCATAGGCTAGGCTGATGGGGCATTACACTAGATAAGCAATGTGCTGATTGGGAATAGAGCTCAGCTGAGAAGGAACAAATGGGACTATGATAAAGCCAGGAAGCTGGGTGTAGAGCAGGGCTGGTTTGTGGAGCTGTGTATTCACTTTCTATCCTTAGGTGGGAGGTGGAAACTAGGGGGAGAAATAGAAGTCCTGGCTTTGAAGGAAGGTAGTGGGGAAAGAGCTTGAAAGAGGTAAACTAGGAGAAGATAGGGAAATAGTAACAAGGTCTGGGACTGTGCAGGCTTGGTGGCTGGTTCTAGGGTTCCTGGCTTTGAACCTCAAATATTGTACAGACCTGGGTTCCTCTACCAGCCATTGGGGGAGTGGCACAGACCACAGAGTGGAGCAGAAAGCTATCTAGGATGGTTGTTCAGCAGAACTTCAGTACCCTGGAAGCAGAGCACTGTAGTGACCTGGCCAGAGGCCAAGTGACAAAGTGAAAGCACTCTGAATTGCAGAGAGTGAGATGAGGTAAGGTGCAGGAATGACAGAAGGGGCATTGGATGTGAGTGGAGCTAATCCCCAAAGCAGCCAGGAAGAGATGATTCTAGTAGTTAGCGGACCCTGTGACCAGGTCTCTCTCTCTCTCTTAATTACTTTAAGTGCTCTCATGTTAACTAGTTGCATACTATGAATTAATTTAGCAAGCAAGAAAGTATGTGTCTTTTCTATTTTTTGCAGCTGTGCAATACAAATATATTGCCTATATTTTAAGATCTGTGGTGCCCTGTGTGTTTGATTGGAATATCTAAAATAGCTGTGTTTTGTTTATGATCAGGGCCCTCTGACTTCCACAATTACATGCTGCAAAATTTACCGCAGAGTTCACTCTACTCACAGCATGGTGCTTCAGAATCTCTGCTGTCATTTTTAAAACTTGTATATAAGTATGTCTAGTGCTTGTGGTTCTGTAGGTAACACTAAAAATTTGACCCGTGTTCAGACAGTGCAGTGATGCCCACTGGCCTAGAAACAGCTTGAAACAGTATCTGTGAGACGTTTCAATTGCCCCATTTGTCTCAATGAGTTCTGTGGAATTTGGCATTTTCCCAGGATGCTGCAGCATTTAGCATTATTGTTGAATTCACCATTGTAAGACTGTTAGGCATTTGCATCTCTGTCTGTTTCCCTGATCTGTTAAGCCCTGCCTGTAGTTGCCTCTTGCTGTCTAGCTTTTGCCACAGGGCGGATTAGTAGAGGTCACAGTGCATGCTCAGTTGGTCCTTGGAGCTAGACAGCTTTGGGGTAACAGAAGTATGGGCAGGTAAGGTATGATGACAGAAATTGAGGCTCCGGAAGCTGAAGCTGGCTACAATTTCCCCTGAGAGATTGTTATGATAGACTAAATCAACATTTCAGCAGAATGTTGGGTTGCTGACAAAGAATATGGTCATACTGTGTGTATGGAGTCCCACCTGTAATACATCAAGAGTTTCCCCATGAATTACAGATATTTCTTCCCCTATACATTACAGTCCAAATACCAACAGTGAGCACTGGTAACTTCTTTCTGATACCCCAATTTTAAAGACCTCACTTAACTTGGTATGACTGAAATGTCTCAAATACATCCTTAAGTGAGACCTACAGGAGATAATCCAGCAAACTCTTCTGTAAAATTATAAGAGAGATGGGCAAGCCAATGAAAATTTGAGTTATGACCAAGCTGAGTGCCTGGTTCTGTTCTGGAGTAAATGGAAGAGCCAAGCCAGTGAATATTCTGGAAAGAATGCCAGAATGCACAGTGGTGTGTTATTTACTGCAGTATTTCTTGGTTCTGTGTGTTGTCTAATGATTCTGCTTGTGCCTTGGCTTTCTGAGCTAAGATAAACCATTCATTTGGCTCAACCTTTGATTTATTTTTTTTTTTGGTTTGTGTAGGTCTGCTTAAAGAAAAAAATTGCAGCTCCTCTTCCATTTAATAAGGTATGCTTCCCGCAGCTCTAGCTCAGGCTAGGGTCAAATGCAGCATTCCATTTTGTAGCCTTTTAATTTATAGCAGTAGCTACTAGTGGCCATTAAAGTTGAGTCTGTAAAACAGTCTTTATTATAATACTTTGTTCTAACACTCACGACTACAAAACATTCACAGCTGAGACTGAAATTTTCCATGTTTGGTCTCTGCCTAAAGGTGAACTTCTGTGGAAAGTCTGAAGAGAATGCATTCAACTAGCTATTTTAGAGTTATAAAAATATGAGAAGAACCACATTTTTTCCCCATAGGAGGAAAATTGTTCCTGCTAGCTCCATCCCCCATTGGGAATAACTTGAAAATGACTGAACTTTTAAACTTCTGCTCATGCACAGTCTCAATGAGTAGTATGTACTTCAGGGAAAAGAGGCTGTGACACTTGGAAAGATTTGAAAATATGCCATAGTGTATAAGCATAGGAAAAAAAGTCTTAGCTTTCCAGTAGTGGTCGCAAATGTGGATAAAGCAAATAGGCATGTGTGATTCTTTAAGTGGATAGTGACACGTGTAGCTGCCTGAAGTTGTCTAAATATACCATTTCCAAAGAGGCATCTCTGTTAGTCTAGTTCAGTCAGTTGTTCCCCGGTGTTTGAATCTTTACAACTGCTTTGATCTCCTGTTACAGTGTGACCTGTTCTGATGACTCACACTTCCCTGCATTTATTTCCTCCCATTCCATAAGTTCCCCCATCTTCAAAGTATCTAATGAAGTGGGATTTTCTCCCACAAAAGCTCATGCAATAAATAAATTTGTCAGTCTTTAAGTGAGACAGGGCTTGTTGTTTGTTTTAAATATAGAAACAATCTTGTAAAACGCCTCCCCACTTTCTCAGCCTTCTTTTTGTTGTATACAGTCCCTGCATTTTACAAGATTGAGCACAGGACTTGGATCCAGGAACTCCTGAGTTTTGCTGCTTTCTCTGTCACTGATTGGCTTTGACAGTGCTTTGCACCAGGGGCCTGATCCCAAAACACATCCCATTGCACAGCATAGTACCATCAGTAGTCTGTTTGGAAACCTGGAATCATGCAACTGTAACCTGCTAGGGTGGGCTCAAATTTATTCAATTGCCCCTCTCCAGTGCCTCACAGAGAAAACCCCTGATGAAAGCAACTGGAGAGCCAGGATCCAGTTGTTAAAAGGACTCACAGCAAAGACTGCTCAGAGTTTCCATCCTACATTAAACTATTACTCAACAGAAAAGTAACAATGAACTTTATTAACTAACTAAACACACCTTATCCTAAAGAACCATAATACATTTAAACAAAACAGTAAGAAACCCAAGAGCCCCAAAGTTCAGGTGGAGTCACCCTTATCTCAGTTCCAGTCTTTTAAGTCCTCGGGGCTTGAATGCAGAACAAAAGCAATCCTCATCCTCTCCAGCTGCAGGAATCTTCAGGCAGATGCCATGCAGTCCTTTCTTCCTCTTGTGTAGCCAGCACCATGCAATCAGGTCACTGGCCATCCAGCTCTCAGTTCTGCTGCAGACAACTCCCCTGCAAAGCAGTCGAAAGCTGGGAGAAAACATCCTGCAGTCCACTCCTGCTCAGCTCCTTTCACTGAGTCCCTTAGCCAATGTCCTCTGCAGCTCTCTGTTTGCTCCTCTCCAGGCTTCTCTTCTCAGGCTTCTCCCTGGACATGTAACTCCAGCTAAACAATAAAACTTGTGGGGCATGCTCAGTGTGCTCCCTCATCCTCTTACCAGAAGTTTCTGGTTTCTGGGCTGCAAAATCTGCCCAGCAACATAACCCAGCCATAAGGATCCCTAAAAGAGATTGCACCTGTTTAGGCACATGGGTTACACAACCAATGCTCTAATCCTGGTTCTCAGTACTTTGAACCTCACTTTCTCCATCTGTACAAATGGGAGAATGGTATACAGGATTTCCAAGAGTGGTTGTTAGGCCCAGCTAAATAAATTTGGAAAGTACTCTAACAGCCTGATCCTGACCCTGGGGAGAGGGCTCCCGACCAAGAATAGCTACATCCAATAGTATATATACACATGTGCAGGATGTGAAAGAAAGTGGCTTTCTATGAAAAAGACAAGGAGTCCTGTGGCACCTGAAGACTAACAAATTTATTTATTGCATAAGCTTTTGTGGAAGAAAATCCCACTTCATTAGATGCTTTGAAGAGGGGGGAACTCACATTTCCCTACATTTACGTCTCCCCATTCTGTAAGTCATGGGATCAGGTCACCCTAACAGCAAATCATAGCAGTTGTTCAGATTCAAACACTGGGGAACAAAATAAAAGAATCCATGTGTGACCTGATTCCATGACTTACCTTTCCCTATATTTACATCTCCCCATTCTCTAAGTTTCTCCCATCTTCAAAGCATCGAATAAAGTGTGGTTTTCTCCCACAAAAGCTCATGTGATAAACGTGTTAGCCTTAAAGTGCCACAAGACTCCTTTCTTGTTTTGCTGAGGTAGACTAATACGGCTACCCCTCTGGCTTTCTATGGACACCTGTGGTGGTCAGACCCAACCATGCAAATCTTCATGGCAAACTAAATCTACAAGCCACTTCCTCCCATCCAGCAAGAGAGCCAGAACTCCAACTCAAGCCATGATGTCTATGCACCTATTTTTAGTGGTGTACCACAAGCCTGAGCCTGTCAACCCAGGCTTCGAGGTGCAGGCTGCGTTTATGTACCCTTAGGCTTCAATTCTCAATCCATCGTGCTCCTTTACACTTCCTGTGGCACCATACAGCACAAGGAAGGGGGTGAGACCAGCCTCTGAAATGACCACAGTGATGGAGCAGGGCTTTCACAGCCACCAGGGAGAGGTGTGTGAAGGGAGCACACTGCACTTAGACTGTCCTAGGCTGCTGATGCAGCCTGTGATTAAGCAACCATAAATTAGAAGTAGCTTCCTGAATTCAAGAAGACTCCAAAAATGGTGCAAAGCCTCTTTTGTCCCCATCCCAAGCAGTACTGAGTTTAACTTAGCTCAGTGCAACATGGACTTGAGGCCTTACCCATACAGAAGCAGAAACAGGCTCAGAGAGGTTAAGGTGATAATACATGAACTCCTAGATCCTCTTTTATCATGAGAAAGTGGTATTCAGCCTAGTGGAATGCTTCCTTTAGGGGTGTGTGAAGGTACTGCACTATAGCATGAAAATGTTGAATTGTAGCCTTGCTTACCTCAGTAAGGGAGGAATAACATAATCAGTCAGTTGTTCATGCTGTGCCAAGAGTATATTTATTTAAAGACCCTTCCTCTCCCTCAGCATAACATTTTGAGTCTCCTTAAAGTATTCAGGTAGCAATTGCTTCCAATGGGCTAGTTTGGCTTGACTATGAACCTGGTTCCCCAAGGCCTTTTAGCTTGTGAAGGCAACTTTTTGCTAACCAGCTGTTTCCTACCTTTCACTTTTTCATGCTGTATCTTTCCCCTCCACCATTTTTTCCATATATTACTTTGTGTCACCTTTCCCTCCAACAAGAATAAATGGGTCCTCCAATACCAATCACCTACACAAAGACACAAATGACACTAAAGAATGAACATATAAAGTATGAATCTTCAGGGTCTCCTTTCACTTAACCGGAAAGCTGCAGTGCTATATTCTGTTGCTACATGCTGTTGTGTGAGGCTCTAAACAAGTAGTACTCTCAGGGTCACTTACAGAGATAGCAGTTACCAGCAAATACTATTTGGCTTTTGCAAGAGCCAGGTGAAACCTATATTAATGAAATTCTAGTACCCCAAGGTAAGAGGCTTAGCTAGTTCTTATTAATATAGAAATCATGCAAGAACTCAATAGTGAGAATCTTCTTGGATTATCTTCATGAATGGCAGGTTGCTCTATCACATTAGAGAAGCAAATGTTCACCATATCCAAGTGGACTCACTGACACAGTGGCCCTAATTTCAGATGAGAATCGACATTTCCAGTTAAAGTCAATAGGAGCCACAAAGCCGACACAACAAGCCAGAACTTTGTCATTGCAAATTGGCATAGGTCCATTGACTTGAACGGAGTTGTGCTGGCTTACTCTAGCTGTGAATCTGGCCCTGCAGGTGAATGAATCTATTGGGACAGCTGTAGTGGAGGAAACTTGGACAAGATGAAGTGGGGAGAGGATGCTCAGCGACAGCTGATAGGACAACTCCAGTCTGCGCTTGTAGATTTCAAAATGGCAGTGCTCTGTGTAATATGCTGTACAAACTGAAAGATTTTTTTTTCTCTCTTGGGTGTGTGGCTTCAAACAGTGGGGATAATGTGATATATCAGATCACAGATGTTGCTGGAAAGGTGGGTAAGAAACTTCTATGAGGGAATTTGGGTCTAGTGGCATAGTCATGAAACAAACTGGGCCTAGCTAGTCACTCAGTAAGCTAGTTTTAACTTCCTGATGATCTGTTTGGCCACATGTTAAATGAAGATAAGATTTATTTATTCATGGGCTGGTCAGATAAATGAGTCAATATTTGTTCAGTACTTGAAAATATAAATCTGAACACATTGGAAAAACAAATAAGGGAATTGTGAGGTGCCACCTGCAGCTTCATTCAACAGAGAGCAGCATTGTACTGGGAGAACAAACATCTCTCCCTGTATTCTTAGTGCTGGCTTTCACAAAGTCTGATGGACTGGGAGATCTTCTGGGTGTTTGCTTGCAGAGGAGTGGGAGGCACAGTGGAAATGGGATAGTTCTGAATCTTCTGGGAGCAGCAGAGTAATAGAAATAAATAAAATAAAACTGAGAGGTCCGCAAGGTAGCAAGGGAGCACTTTGGCTCAGTTCTTTAGAAATCAGGCTTGAAAAATGTAGTTTCTTTAATGTCACAGGTTCATCTTGGGGGCAGGTTCAGCAAATCCTTCATTTAGAAGGTAAATAGAGAAAACTTGAATGTCATGCAATTTGTATGGCTTTTTCAAGATGAGCCTTTAAAAATTAAATTTCTGTCTGCTCTTTCTGGGGCTTTCTCCCTAGGATTTCTTCAAACTTGGCTTGTTAGAATTTGGGTGTATTTTTAGATGCTGGATTTTTTTTTTTTTTTTTTTTTGTTGGTTCTTTAGTGAGATTTTAAAATTCCAGGGTGAAGACTGGAAAGTATTTATTCCTCTGCAGGTGCCTGCACAGGGACAGAGGAGAGGCAATTTTCTGTCTGTCCCCCCCAAACTGTACCCCAAGGCGTAGGTTCACTTGTGGATTCACCAGACACAGTCAAAGATCATTGAAAAGATGTATGATTTTTATTGACTGCCAGGATGAATAACCCTAGGCAAGCAAAACAGAGTAACAAATGGTGAGAGCTTACATCCGTTTAGCAGTCAGGGACACCTGACAACTGCGGATGACCCCAAGGAGGTTTCCAAGGCACCTTGGTCCTAGGTTACCAAGGCAGTCCTGTGGCGAAGTCCACAGATTCCCAAGGGCTATGCTAACATATAGCATCTCAGGAGAAGGCAGGGTGATCAAGTCCGCTTTCCCTTCACATGCTGTGGCAGCTTGAAGGAACAGATAAAAGAAGCACATCACAGCCAAGCCTTGCCAACCAGCAAAAACAGCAAAACACCTTATAACAGGCCTCAGCCAATTCACTCAGGAGACTGGCTCCAGCTGGTGCTTTGGGCATGAAGCCCAGCATCAGTTCACAGCTGGATTGCTATGGGAGGGGGAAGGACGTGGGCGCCGCTACCTATCTATCACAAAATCTTCCAATTTACCTGTATGCCTTCATTTTTCTGGTGCTTATGGGGCTAGCACAGCACCAGGCACAAACTACAACAGCCTTCAGGACTCCTCTAGATTGGAGCCCCATTGCACTGTCCTCAGTGGGTACGTCTACACTTCAATTAAAAACCTATGGTTGGCCCATGCCGGCTGACTTGCGTTTGTGGGGCTGGATCCTGTGAGGCTAGAGGGTCCTAGAGCTTAGTTTCCAGCCTCAGTCCACCACATATACCACAAATAAACAATTCTTTAGCCTGAGCCCCATGATATCAAGTCAGCTGGCACAGGCCAGCTGTGGGTTTTTAATTGCTGTGTAGACAAGCCTTCTAGAGCTTCGCAGAGGCACAGAATACTGGAGCAGAGTCACATCATCTTCCACTCTCTATCCTCTAGTCTGTCTTTGCTCCACCCTGAACATGCCTTGTGCCCAGTGCTGCCCTGGAACAAGATTCAGGGAGACCTAGATAAATTGGAACAATGGGCCAATAAAAATCTTATGAAGTTCAATAAGGACAAGTGTAAAATCCTGCATGTGGGACAGAAAAACCCCATGCACTGCTACAGGCTGGGAAACATTCGGTTAAGTAGCAGCAGTGTAGAAAAGGACCTGGGGGTCATGGTGGATGGGAAGCTAGATATGAGTCAGCAGTGTGCTCTTGCTGCCAAAAAGGCCAATGGCATACTGGGCTGCATCAAAAGAAGTATTACCAGCAGATCAAGGGATGTGATCATTCCCCTCTATTCTGCACTGGTGAGGCCACATCTAGAATACTGTGTTCAGTTTTGGGCTCCCCACTACAAAAAGGACAGGGACGTGCTAGAGAGAGTTCAGAGGAGGGCAACCAAAATGATTAAAGGGCTGGAGCACAAGCCCTATGAGGATAGACTGCAAGCATTAGGCTTATTTAGTCTGCAGAAGAGAAGATTGAGGGGGGATTTGATAGCAACCTTCGACTACTTGAAGGGATGCTCTAAGGAAGATGGAGCTCGACTGTTCTCGGTGGTAACAGAGGACAGAACAAGGAGCAATGGTCTCAAGTTGCTGTTAGGGAGGTCAAGGCTGGATATTAGAAAAAACTTTTTTACTAGGTGAGTGGTGAAGCATTGGAATGAGCTGCCAAGGGAGGTGGTGGAGTCTCCATCTTTGGAAGTGTTTAAGGCCCGGCTGGACAAAACCATGACTGGGATGGTTTAGTGGGAGTGGTCCTGCCTCTGGCAGGGGGTTGGACTAGATGACCTATGAGGTCCCTTCCAACCCTAGGATTCTAGGATTCTATGAAGTGGAGAACCAGGGGGGTCCAGTTGCACACTTAGCATAGAAGCCTTCTTTTCACAGATGCTGTCTAGGGAGATACTTGTCTGCTGTATGGCCCATTTGCATCAGCCTAGCTGGAAGAAAAGGGTTTCAGCACAATGACATAGGCCCTTGGTGAACTGTCCTCTGCCTTATTGTCAATGGGTACATCTACATTGCTCAGCAATTTCAAAAAAAACTTTTTTGGGTTAAGTATTTCAAAATAATTATCTCGAAAAAAACTTTTTTCAAAAATGTTATTTCGGGATAACAGTCTGGGGACAACTAGTCCCAAAATATGGCAGGATTTTTTTTTCCCCCTGAAAAAGAAAGTGTACACCAGACTTTCTTTTTCAAAAAAAAGAAAGTCAGTGGATGAGGTAGGGAGGCTTTTTCAAAAAAGAGCCTTTGCCATGTCTGGCGATGGCTTTTTTCGAAAAAGCTACCTTGAAAAAGGCTTTTTATTTCAAAAAAGCTGGCAGGTTTAGCTTTTTTGAAAAAGCACGCCAGCATCTTAAAATACTGACGTACTTTTTCGGCAGCGCTAAACCTGGTTTAATATTAAAAAAAAAAAAGCCCTTTTCAAGATAGATTTTTCAAAAAAGCTATCACTGGACATGGCACAGGTTTGTTTGGTTTTTTTTTTGAAAAAGCCTCTCTATCTCATCCACTGACTTTCTTTTTTTCAAAAAAGAAAGGCTAGTGTATCTTTTTTGGGGGAAAAAAAAGCTGTGGTATTTTGGGACAGTGAGCGGTCCCCGGACTGTTGTCCCAAAATAGCATTTTTGAAAAAAGTTTTTTTGAGATAATTATTTTGAAATACTTACCCCAAAAATAGATTTTTTTTTTTTTTTGGAAATTGCTGAGCAACGTAGACATGGCCAATAAGTCTGTAAAGGAAGTGCCTGTTGTATCATGATTTATCAGTTGTTAAAGCAGGTCCATGCTTTGAGATAAAGCTTAAAAAGGCAGTTTGTTTCAGCTTTAACTCAGACTTTTTTGTTCTGAGTAATTGGTTTCTCAACCTTAAAATTACGTAAGAATAGCTTTCTGTGCAGGATATCCAAGACTGTCATCACTGGACGGTTAACATATGTGATTAGCACAGAAGTTAACCTAGTTCAGGTGTGAATGTATCCACTGCAAAACCCTATCCACATTACTGATTCCTCACTATGCCTGCATTTACCTCACAAGACAAAAATTGCCTTCTTTTTTTCTTAGTGGATTGGAAACATGTACATACTTTAATAAAATTTGTAATGTTGTTCTCTCCGAGCCTGACTCCTTCAAAATACTCAGGAAAAACTGCAACAATACTTTGCCCTCAGGGGAAAAGAAGGCGATTTCCTCCTGTAATGAATATTAGGCATTTCACCTGCAATAACACCTTGTGGTGACAATAGGTCCAGGTTTATTTATAGTGCATCTCCTCCATTTAACTACGTGACCTGCACTGAGAGGACACCAGTAAGCTTTGCAGCATAATGGGAGGAGATGGGGAAGTTGGTCATGCAGCAGCAGCTGCTCGTTTTCAGCAGCATCGCTGGAGAGTTTCTCACATTCTCCTTCTCCGCCTCTTGCCAAATGTTCAGCCTGCTGTGTGCAAGCTGAGTGTTTACAGTTCAGGGCTATGGAGGAGGAGGAAATATTTTGCCTATTGTTCAGTGACGTCAATGGCTTCGCGCCCAGTCACTTGAGGGACTGGGGTGCTTAGTAAATGTCAGCACACTGTTGCTAGAGCATGTGCCTTACGAGTCAGTTTGCAATGTATTTAAGGTCCCTCCTGCAGATTATGTCCAATTGGCATGACAGGAGGGGACAAAGGGGCATGAATAGGTGAAGAACAAAACCAGTGAGAGTGATTATGCATGTTTGCACAGGGAATGGGTAACATATGGATTTTTGTTGGGTATTAAAGCTATCTCTCCCCTGCACCAAGCTCTTCTCTCTACTTGTAGCATAATAAAATTGAAGCTCTGAAAAAAAATTGACAGTCTGGAAATTTCGCAACTAATCAACAGCAACATGTCAGAATGAAATCTTACATTAAATGTTCACCAGCACTTCTTCAGAGCTTTCACTTCAGTCAGCAATAGCTGGTAACAAACATGTCTCTGTAGTTCCAAAAGGGTAGCCATGTTAGTCTAGTTCAGCAAAACAAGTGAGGAGTCTTGTGGCACTTAAAGACTAGCAAATTTGTTTATCCCATGGGCTTTCATGGGAGAAAAATCCCACTTCATCAGATGTCAGATGTCTCTGTAGGTTTTTGTAAGAACCAAAGATTATTGTGAATGAGAAGGAGAAATTAGATTTTTTTTTCTTGAGGGTACAAAAGAAATTATTACTGTGGTTGAGATTCCACAGAAGTTTCAGGAGGCTAGAATTTGGAAGTCAAGCTCCAAACATTTGTTTTACATCAAAAGGCAGAGGCATTTTTGCAAAACACCTTTTGTGCACATAAATAGGAAACTGCACTTACAGACAGATACCTAGGATGGAGAAGAGTTTACCTGTTCTCTGTGGGTGCATATCGATTTACAAGGCCGGTGCTACACGGTAAGCATCCCCTGCGTTTCATTGGGGCACCGGCATTTGAGGGGCACCAAAAGGGGACAGCGCCGTTGTGCTCCCCTGATGACATCACTCATGTGCGCCAGCGTCACTCTGCTGTGGAGGGGCGCCACAATCCCCAGCACCGTTCCTGTTGATTTACTTGCATAACCAGTGTTCTCACAAGTTTTTTAGGTAAAATTCAGGCACTCAGTTTTGTGAAGCACTTTGAGAACTACTGATGAAAAGCACTCTGTGGGAAATGGTCATTATTATATTCTCCTGACTTGCCAAACAGTGTCCCACTGCACACTCTGGTCTGTGTAAACAAAAGCTGTATATTTTGTGGAAGTTTCAAATTTGGTTTTCTATCATGGGAGTCAGTACAGTATTCCAGTTCTCCCCTCTCTTCTCCCATTTGCTTGCTTGGATTATCAAGATAGATTAGTTAATACCATCCTTCTGTGTTGTTCTGTGACCTTCCATGATCATTTGTACTCTGCCTGGCAGTCCATTTCACGATTGTTTTCCTTTTATGTATACAGTGTATGTAAGTAGTGGGCAACTAAAAAATATGACCAAACAGTTCCAGAGCTCAAATCAAAATCCTCCTCAAGTGATCCAATAATTTTTTTAATTGTTATTTATTGTTGAAGGTGTATTCAGATTGATAAATACCTGGCAAGATTTCCAAGAATTCCAGGGAATCTCTTTAAAATGATATAGGGTTCCATCATTCTGGAATACTGCAACAAGGAGAGAATGTCATTATTTCAATATTATCCCAGATACTATGTATGGCACCTTAAGTGAACAAGCTGTCGGGGACAGATTTGTCACTAGCTGTAACCCTTTTAAGGTGAAATCTGTCATGAGGCGTGGGTGGGTTCCACCTACTAGGAAGAGTCCGTACATCTTCTGGAAAGAATTGCCAGTTTACATGTAAAAGTTTTATCAGTTTCTATCTCACATGCAACAGGCCAGATGCTATTTGTAGACTCAGTTCTTCTTCAGGTATTTTTGTAATATTGATATTATCCAATAGATCCTTTCAAAACTGAAATGTCAGCTTGGAATTCCTTTATACAGTGCTCCTGACTCATAGGGTATATCCACACATCTCTTTTATTTCTAAATAACACTGGCTATTTTAAAATAAAAGAGATTAGGTCCACAAGACATATTCTTATTTCAAAATGATGGGCTCCATCACAGGGGCTAGAGGAGCTGAAGCCCTGGGCCCCAGTGGAAAGGGGAGCCCCAGGCTCCAGATCCTAAGGCTCTGTCTTCACCTAAAATCTTGGTTTGGATTAACTAAGTCTGAACTAAGTAGTTCAAAAGCGAGTTCAAACTAAGTGCATTTTTTTAGTTCAAACTAACTTTTAGTTCAAACTAACTGTGCTTTTTTTAGTTCAAACTAACTTTTTAGTTCAAATTAAAAAAGCATGCTTAGTTCCAACTAAAAGTTAGTTCAAACTAAAAAAGTGTGCTTAGTTCAAACTAACTGCTAGTTTGAACTTATTTAGTTCAAACTAGCATGCCTCCATTGGGCTAGTTTGAACTAAAAATGCAAATTAGTTCAAACCAAACAGTTAGTTCAAATTAACCAGACGAAAAATTTTGTACTTCCAACTAGACAAAGCCCTTGTGTAGACAGGGTTCAACTTAGTTCAAATTAAGACTCCTTAATTTGAACTAAATTTGCGAGTGGGGACATAGCCTAAAAACCCTGCGATAATCCCTACTGGTGCTGTGAGGAGGGGGTGGAAGACTTATCAGGTCCCGCCCTTGGTCTTCTTTTCTCAAGACAATATGTGCCCATATTTTTAACTTTTCCTGTAAGTCAGGTTTTCTAAACCTTTTATCATTTTTGTTGCTGCCCATTTGTCCGCAGCTTTCCTTTGGTGTAGTGCCCAGAACTGGCCACAGTACCCCAGCTGAGATCTCATCAGTACCAAGTAGAGAGGGAGAGTTACCTACCATGTCTTACATACAACACTACTGCTATTACACTATTAGCTTTTCTCACAGTGGCCCCATGCTGCTGATTCATATTCAGTTTGCGATTCCCTATAAGTCCTGATTCTTTCAGCAGTATTGACATCTAGCCAGCTACTTCCCATTTAGTAGTTGTGCATTTGATTTTTCCATCCAGCTGTGTACAAGTACTTTACACTTGTCTTTACTGAATTTCATCTTGTTGAATTCAGATCAATTCTCCAATTTGTCAAAACCATTTTGAATTCTAATCAAATCTTCCAAAGTGTTTGCAAACTCATGCTAGCAGTAGCAATGGAGATCTTACAGCACCAGTGGCTGGGTCAGGTGGGCTCATGTTCAAGCAGCTAGCTTGTGCCGCTGCATCCACATAACTGTCTTTAACATGCTAACTCTATCTAACCAGGCTGGGAGGCATGCTTCTAGCTTCATTCTAGACATATAGTGAATTAGGCCTCAAGGGTGCCTTCAGCCAGCAGTGGCTCCTCTTGTTTCTACAATTTCAGGCAATGGAGTTCCTTAACAAAATGATTTGCTCAGGACAGGTATTCTTTGTTTTCACAAAACTGCAATTTTATATCTGAATTAGTGCTTTTAAAGGAGATTTTGTGGTTCAGATTTTTTCCCAAAAGTAGGTTTTGTAAAAACAAATTTTTACAAAACTTAAAACTGTTTGAAAATGTTTTCATCATTTTTTGTTTAAATTTCAGTTGGGTGCATGTATATTTCACTGGGGTGTCTGTGTGCGCACGTGCACACACATACACACACCTAAATTTAATGAAATGGAACAATACCACAATGCAAAAGCAACCACAAAGCATGCATTTTTCTCTAAGGTAGGTTTGTTCAGCTGCTGTCATTGTTTATATGTTTTCTAGGGGGAGACAGGTTTAGTTTTGTTTTTAAGACTTCTGAACAGGGTTTACTTTTTCCTTTTCAAATTAAAAAAAAAAAGGACATGATTCAACTTCAGCTTGGTTTTTTCAGTAAAAGTAGAGTATGGCAAATCCTTTTTTGGCAAAGTGTGCTAGTTTACTGCTCTTACTAATATCCACAGGGTGGTGGAAAGTGTTCACTGTGCTAGAAGGGCAACATGTGCCAAAAATTAAACATTAAATCTATCTATCTATCTCTGAGTCAATTTAATGCACACGAAACAACATTGTTAGACACATCGTGCACACACACAGTGCAACCAATGCACCTTGGTCCTGACTGTTACCAACCATAATACACTCTTGGGTTACCTCTCAAACGGAGGGAAAACATGAACTGTAAGCTTTGGAACATTTGAATTATACTGACCTGATGACATACTGGGTTCTTTATGCTTGTTTTTTAGTACTGTGCTTTTTAGAGTACATATCATTTATGGACTCCAGCTCAAAAGGCTTTCTACTGCATCTATAACTTCACTTACCTCTTAGGAAGCCAATTTTCCTTGCCTTGTTTTAATTTAATGCTGGCCAGTTGCCTCTTACTAGTCTAGTATGCTGGATTCCCCCCACTCCGCCGAATACAGTAGTTACACAGCAACCATAAGTGTAATGAGCATGTAGGTCTAAGCAAATTGGTCTCCTGCCTCTTTTTTAAACACTTGGAATGTTAGAAAAACAGTTAAAGATCAGTACAAGTTTGTTCAACTGATTGTTTAAAAAGATAAATTTAACACCTTAGAAAGGAACTGAACCAAAAACCTGTAAGACGTGTTCTGGCATCAAAACTTCTTAAAAACAAAAAAAATGAAATACTGATGGGTTAGGGGAGGGAGGTGACAGCCTGCTTCTGTTTTTATGCAACAACTGATTTATATTGGCTCATACTGCATGGAGTGCTAAACATTAGCCAGTTCATTCAACAGTGATCAGACAAAAATCTTAAGAGGATCAGTTAAATAGGTCATGTTACGATGGTTTGGAAAGCCACTGCAGATCTGAAAACACCTCCATTGTATTCCTCCTGCTCCCCACCAAAAGCCCATCACCATCATTGGCCTGTTGGTCACAGTAACCATGCAAGCCTGTTCATGCACAGCCCGTCATGCTTTCCCCAGAATCTTCCTTTGAGATCTGTTTAAAAAAGGTTCATGAGGAGGACACTGATGTTATATACCAGTAATATGCCAGCTGTCAGAGAGAAAGATCTACAGTTACTTTATGGCCTAAGTGCAGTGAACGCTTCACTTGCTTTTGGAAACATAGCCACCTGCAGGATGAAAGCCAGACATCACTTAATGGTGTCAGCATGTCTGCCCAACAGCTCTAGGAGAGATGGACTGGAAGAGAAGAATACTGTATCCAGTTGAAGCTTTGTGGAAAATTTTAGTTGTAGAAGTGCTTAATATCAAAGTGTTTCTCAGGTTGCTAGGATGGTTCACATCAAACTCAAAATTAAACAGCTCTCCTGGGTATTATGGATATTCTCATGGAGATCTGCTCAGTGCTTCAGAACCTGCACAGGGATGGAGGAATGAAAGTTAACCTTTGAACTATGTCAGCTGCAAAGGTTCCCTTTCTAACATGCTCACACCATATGCGCATTTACCTGGCTAACTGAACTTCTCTGAGTTCTCTAAATATATCCCCACTTCTCTGAGTTCTCTGAATGTATCCCCACTGGTGTCAGGCCTTGTACGTTTGCCTCTCCTAGGATGAAATCACATAATTCTCACAGAGTACCCTGACTGTTGATTGTGCTTATCCACCAGACCTGAATGGGTTCAGCACCTGCAGTTCTTCCCTTCAGGGATCTGTGGAGAACAGAGTGATCATACATCATGTTACGAGAAACAAAGCCTACACACATATGCTTTATCTAATAGCTTACCAACATCTGATATAGCACAGGCTAGCCTAATTTCTTTGGTCATGAGCATCAATCTCCTCTTCTGAACAGCTCCCCAACAACTGTGGAAACAAGGAATATTTTCATCTAGCCAAGTTCCTCTGTTCCTCTAAGTTCCTAGACTTTGTCAAAACCAGTTTTGTACACTCAGTTGGAAGTTGATTCAGACTCCTTCAAGCCAATGTCTCTATCCCTGTTCTATAACAACTGTGAAAGGGTCAGACATAATTGCTATAGGAAAGTTGTGAAAGGTGTATATATTAGCCCCAGGATTAGCAAATCCTTGTTTGCTGGTAATTCAGCCAGGGTTGTTCTCGGTTAATTAGGTCACCTGAGGCCAATTAAGGAACATGCTACACTGTTAAAAACCTTCGTTTCAAGCATGCAGGGGTAGCTGAAAGGGCAGTTGGGAGAGGCAGGAGAGCGGAGCAGAACTGTTAAGAGAGTCAAGTAGATTTATTTCTGTGAGCCACACCACCAGGAAGGTGCAGGCTTTAGGGAACAGTCCACCCAGGCAGGGCCAAGGTCTTTTAGGCACAGTGGCCTGAAGGTGGACACTGCCACTTGAACAAATAAGTTGAGGCAGGGTTACCCCACCGAAAAAGGGGGAATGCAAAGATTGACACAAGGCAAGGAGACTGAAAATCCTCCCCAGTTCCAGGGAGTAGGCTGGAAGCAGTGGAGCCAAGGACAGGCAACCCAGGGAAGGTAGTAGCTCTCTCGGACTCAGCTGTTGTAGGCTGCTACTCATAGGTCTCTGGGTCAGGGTCCAGAGTAGAAGGCAGGACTTAGCCCACCCATTTTCTCTTTCTCCCATCCAGTGATTTCCAGGAGTGACCTGACCAGACTAGCAACAAATAACCACTTCACCCTCCCATCTTGGGGAACTGGGAGGAAGAAATCAGACCAAAACAAGCTGCAAAGTAGAAGCATGTGACCTGAAGAGGCAGAATAGGTCTCTCTGCAACACACAACCCATCAGTGTTTGCTTAGGGAGGGCTTATCTCAAGTTGTTTTTTTTTTGCTGTTATTTTCTTTACAGCCCACTATTAAACCTACACATACATTTGTACAGTAAACATTCCAATAGGCAGGTCAACATACAGTATTCATAAATTACAGAGCAGTCACACCAGGCCATCCTTCCTGTCTGATGGCTTTCTCTCTGGATGCTTGCTGCTGCCTTTACTTTCTTCAGCTCCTCTCTTTTTGCTCACTATCCCAGTCTCCCATTTAACATGTCTTTAGGTGACAGCACCACCCACAGATAGAGGCTTTGTGTCAGATGCCTTGCAACAAGCACTCCCCACTCTGCCCACCTTCAGAGAAGCAGCAGGAGTGAGTTTAGCTGGCAGGGATTTTCTTTTCTTTTCTTTTTTTTTGGTCTCTCAATCCACTGATCCTCCTTGAATCACTACAGTTCCCTGCAGCTTCATTTCTTCCATGATTCATCCTGCTTCTTTTGGCCCTCCAATCAAAAGCATCAGGGGACGACCTTGACCAGGTGCTCATTCACAGATTCTCCATTTTGGACAAACAGTATCAGCTGGTAGTTATCCCAGTTCAAGAGTTCATTTATCTAGCCAAAGGAACAGAACACTTGCTAACATTATCAAAAGGAAGTGGCAGGCAACTTCGGCTATGCCTATACTGACAGCAGCAAAATTGCTGCCATCAATGCGTTCTTCTAGGTGCGACAGACCACTCAGTTGTTCTGGAGTTTGCAATAATAACTCTAGTCCCAGAAGTGGTGTAGTGCTAAGGTGATGGGACAGCATTGCTGTTTGCTTTACCATAGTGGGTAGGGGGAGGTAAGTGAGTAAGTATGGCAATGCAAAATACACAAAATATTTCACGTACCTTGTGCATCTCCCATCAACTGCCACTGAAAAGTGAGGCAAGTGGGCTATGTCTACACTACAGAAAGTTAGTTCGAACTTGTTAGTTCAAACTAATAAGTTCAAGGTCAGTTTTAACTAACCTCGAACTTAGCAGTTCAAATTAACAACATGGACTAGTTCAAACTAACATTAGTTTGAACTAACTGCCTGTTGTTCGAGCTTATTCAGGTTGAACTAAGGGTTAGTCCTGACTCCACTGTGCTTAGTTTGAACTAATGCTTAAACTAAGTGCTTAGTTCGAACTAAATGGTGGTAGTTGCTAGTTCGAACTAAGCATTCATTAGTTTGAACTAAGGAATTCCTTAGTTCAGACTAATGAAAGCCTGATGTAGACAGGCAAAAAGTTAGTTCATATTAAGCCTCCTTAATTCGAACTGACTTGCCAGTGTAAACGAAGTTGTGTAGACTAGGGCATAGTCCATTTGCTCCTTTTCCTGGTTACGCAGGCACTGCCACCTTGTGGGAAGACTGGAAAAGCAAAAGTATGCTGGCAAATCATTATGGGCCTATGTAGGAGGCAAGATCCTCGTTTCCTGAACGCAGTTAAACATCTCTTTCAACTCAGCAAAACAAGTAGGCTAAGTCTCTGTTACAGCCTGACAATCACACACTACATCTTGGCTTGTCAGAAAGATTGAAACATAGTGAACACGCAAAGCAATCACTTGTGAAGACAGCCATGTTACAACATGGTTACACACACAGTAATGGGTCATGTGAGTGAGCCCTTAGGGCCCAGCCCTTCTTGACTTATGATAACGAAAACACACATGAGGGTGCAGAGCATTGAAATGATTTGCTAAGGGCTGTGTAAAGAGAAGGCTTTAAGGAGCCAAGTATCCCTGTCTGTTCCCAGAGCTTTTGGCTATCACATTACAATAGTGTACTGTGTAAGTAAGAGAGGAATTTGAAAGGGGATTTAAATGGTTGTGTCACAAATTACCGCAGTCACCTCTAAGAGGAGCACCTTACACCAGGAAAAACTCCTGCCTGTGCGCTGTCTTGATTACTACTGGCAAGATATTCCCACCTGATGTAGCTTAAGTATGTCCAATGTATACATGAGAAAAATCAACTGATAAAGACAATGGTAGCATTTGAATCCTTCAGCAATACAGGCATGCCTCCTTCACTCACTGGTAAAACATTTAGATTCAGTAGACTAGAAGAGACATATTCTACTGAATCCTGTTGCACTTAGAATTTTTTAGTCTGTGAATTCTTCAGAGCAGACACTCTCTTTCCTGTGTTTATGAAGTGTCTGCACAATGCTATCCCAATTCCAGTTATAACATTTGAATACTACGCATAATATAAATCTTTACTACTAGCTATAAGAGCTATAAACACATTTCAATGCATAGAAAACTGGAGAAGATCCAAATTTCAATTTTATTTATTTTTACAAAGAAGGATGTATGTTATGTTGAACAGTTGAGGATTTTGGAAACAATGACTATTGCAGTAATTATCACTCTGTCACACCTCTCTTTACGGCTGTTGCTAAGTGAAGCTTAGGACTTGATGCAAAGAGGCTGATGCAGAAATTTAACTCAGCGAACATGGGGACTGAGTTGGATATTGTTCCGTGAGCATGGAGAAGTGGCAAGATAGATGGAGAGGAATGGACCCGTATGTAATTAGGGACATTGTGCTGTGGTGGTGCTGTCTTTCAGGTACAATGCAAAATTGAAGTCTTGATAATTTAAAATTAAAAAATACCCTAACAATACATTTTCCCCTAATATTTTCTCCTAGACAAATTTCAATTTGGTTAATTATGGGAGCTTGGCTACAGAGCACGCTTATGCAAATCACTCCGCACTCCCCTTCTGAAAGCAGCTATACACTATTTCTGACCCAGAATGGCTGCAGCTTTTCCTCTCAGCAGCAAATGCACATCAGTGGTGGTTGAGAAAATCTCTAGCGTACTTTGGGACTTGGAGATCAGAGTTGCTACTACAAACTTATCAGTAGATTCTAATATGTTCTCCATATAGCTACTTAGGAACCACAGATGGAATTAAACATTGACATGGTCTTCCTGCCAGGCTTGTACTCTCCTTCATTTTAAGATGCTTAATGTTGTATTTATCATTTGTGTGACAAAAGTTGCCTGGTTATTCATCTGCCACCATTCTTTTCCTGAGTGAGGGGTTGGGCAGTAATATGGGTCTTGCATTGAGCTGCACAAATAGGAAAGCAAGAGCTCAGTTTGATCTTGGGTGATAGAGCTATCCACATCCAGAAGTCTTCCACCAAGAATGGACTTCTGCCTCCCCTTTTGCAAGTTAATTCTGGGGTCTGTCATTGTAGGTGTAGTGATGGAACTCAGAGAAAGGTTATTCTTAAAAATGTGATGTTCAACAAAGTTGCACTCACCATGCTGGTTGCCTCCTGCTGACCATCTTGGGAAATTAGCTACACAGGTTGGTATTCTCTCTCCTGATGGGGCTGCATCTACTGTCACCACTTCTCCTCGACCTATGTCACTTCAACGACTGTGGCATCTTCTCCATGGCTGTGTCATGATCTGTGCTCTCTCTAGTGGCCCTGAAGCCAATGTCCAGCCACTTCCCTTAGTGGTGAGTGGGTGAGAAGGGAGACTTAGATCCACCCACTACTCTGGGTCCCAGCCCAGGAACCCTGTAGATGGCAGCCATATGCTGTGTCCCCTCCAACTCTTCAGTACATTTCCCTGGGCTACTTCCCCACAGCCCTAGCACTGTCTTCACCCTTGCCTCAGGGCTTCAGCAAGCCAGTCCCAGCAGCCAGCCAGGAGCAACTTCTTGTTCCACACTTCCTGCCCAGCACTGCTCTGTCCAGGGTGCTAGAAAGTTAAAACTTATTATAGAGGGGATAGTAATCAATTGTTCAGTGTCCACTCTAGGTAGGATTAAAAGTAATGGGCTTAATCTTCAGCAAAAGAGGCATAGCTTAGGTATTACAAAAAAACTTTTAAACTACTAAAGGCTTCCAAGGCAGGTTCTTGAATCCCCATCTTCAGAGGTTTTTAAGAACAGATTGGACAAACACCTGTCAGGGAGGGTCTAGGTTTACTAGATCCTGCCAGACTGCAGAGAGCTGAATCTGATGACTTCCTGAGGTCTCATGCATCTCCATATTTCTGTGATTCTGTTATAAAGGCAGGTGGCAATGGAGGGAGAAACCAATAGGTTAGTATCTGCTCTTTATGCTACCATGTAAGGAAATGTAGCTTGTAAAATTTTAGTTCTATCTCTACTTCTATTATTTATTTGGAAATTGATATAAGGAATTATGTATTGCTTACTTGGTATTTCTGTTAGGCATTTTTCTTTGTAGCACATGGCAAGAGATCTCTTTCTTCACACAATTTTTCTTCTTTCTAGATGAAACTTGCTGAAAAACAGCAGTTTCTCTTCAAACCTTTAGGACAGGCCTGAATCTTTAACCTGTATTTAGATTTGTTAATTTTTTCTATGGCTATGCAGTCATTCCATGTGGCAATCCCAGCAGGAGGAGGGTTACCATATGTTTGGTTTTTCCTGGACATGTCCTGCTTTTCAGACACTAGTTGCTAGCCGGTAAGCTGAGCTCCTGTTGCTGTTCAGAGCCCCTGCTGTGCTGTTGGTATTCAGGCAGCTGCTTGGCCACCTCTGCTCCTGCGTTGTTTCTTCAGGTAGGTGCTTGCCCACCTCTGCTCCCTGTTAGGACCCAGCTCTGGCATTGCTTGGATCTCTGCTCTTAGCTAATCCCAGACATTTTTTTTGGTGTTTAAAAAACCAGGCTGGACGGAGATTTAATGTCTGAAAAGGAAGACATGTCTGGGAAAAACCATACATATGATAAAACTAAGGAGGAGACAATGCAGCTGAGAATTCCCTCTGGTTCCACTTTGCATTGCTAGCACTCAGCCAGGAGAAGACCTTGCCAGAATAAGAACTGCATGATACAAGAGTTGCTAGCATCACATATTGGTGGAAAAAAAATCAAACTGAAAATGAACTTTCCTGCTTTGCACAATGCCAAGTAAGAGTATGAAAGAAGAAAATAACTCTAATATTATTCTACTGTTTGTATATGTTTTTTTATATTGTAATTTAAAAGTAAGTAACATGCAAAATTGGGAGGGTAGGGAATTCTGATATTAATATAACTGCATTTGGATTGGGACAAACTGCATTGATACACACAGGCATTTAGGGAGATGGTTGAATTATTCACTATAAACAAACTACCCAGCAAATTTAGTTCTTTCTTTTCCTGTTTACCAGTCAGTTGCAGACTAATCCTTACTTTTCATGTGTTTGTTACTTATGAGTGTTCACCAGTTACCTTATGCAAATGTCAACCCATGGATTGCATGCTGCGTGTTCACTTCTTTGAGATGTGTGATTGATCACTAAGTCATGGGTTTTGTTTTTACTCCCTGAACAGAAGACTGTAGCTTTTAAAATGAAGACTCTTCTCCCACCCTTCCTGCCCTAAGTAATGAACTTGTGGCATAATATTTTGAAATAATCCTGGGATTCACAAATACATTTAGGTGACTAAAGCAATGATTCTCTGAATAATATGACTCCCCAAATAACTGCATAAAGAATTTGGTGAAATCTGGGTGCAGTTAAGCCACTTGTGAAACTCCCATTGACTTCACTGGGGTCAGAACTTTGCTCACAGGGGCCTAATTATGAAAATAGTCACAAATCATTTTTGTTACTAAGCCAGGCATATTGACATGATACCTAAAACTCTCAGTGGGGTTTATGGGTCCACTGTAGGGTGGCATGCTGGTGCAAACCATAATGATCTTCAGGATAATTGAGTAAAACCAATAATTTCCCCTGTAGCTAATTGAGTCTTGACTGAGCAATGGTTTATAGGATTGGTCATCAGTAAATGGTAGTCTGAGACTCTGTGGAACAGTGGCTTTATGGGCTTGCTTATTTTTCTTCTTGTTACAAAATGAAAACCTTGAGCAAAAGTTCTTACCTAATGATTATTTCTTTAAAATCCCAGAAAAGACTTGCAAGAAGTGTTCAGCTGTTTTAGGACTTGCTGTTAGGCCTATAGGATTAAAAACCCAACTAAAAAGCAGTTATCAAAGCCAGAAAAGCTGCCTGCTCTTACACGTTTTAAAAGGTTCCCAGTAGAAGTATAAATCTATAAGGCAAAGTGAAAATTGCTCTGTTATATTCACATAGCACAAACTAGAAAGGCATTACATAATTATACAAGGGCATCCCTTTCTATTTGATTTCACATCAGCAATCCAGATCAACCCCTCCTACAAGGGGGAAAAATGGAAGAAGGTCAATAGGAAGTGAAAAAGGTTCTGCAGGACTTAAGAGGGCTGTGGTGGAGCTTCTCGCAATCACGCTAGCTTTGGGAATCTGCAGGGCAGTGGTTTTCAACCTTTTCTCTGCTGTGGCACACCCTGATACCTTAAATTATTTTGAGACACACTGCTGTAGAGTTTCAAATGAACTCATGAATATTCATGAGCCAAAACAGAACTCTGAGAATTTTTTCAAAAAAATACCATGGCACACCTGTGTTCGGTGATACGCTGGTTGGGAAACACTGATCTAGAGATATCATCTCTTTCCATACTGAGACAAGAACCATTGCACTGAGACAGGTGCTGGTCTGCAAGTTCCCCTCTTTCTTTGCAATCTGACTAAATCAAGAGCAGTGTTGTTCTTGGCTGTGTCCACTAGCACCTCAGTAGTAGAGACAGACAGGACCCAGTGATCTGTAGTACCTCCCACCCAGACTCAAATGGAAAAATTCAGGAGTTGGGGTTGTTTCTGCATAATCCTTTCCTTCTCCAGCCACCCACCTTGACACCTCTGGACTGCCATTCATAATTCCTCATTTTAAAAGCTTCACTCAGGATGCAAAACCAATAACATGTAACATAGCGAGCAATCATACACTTCAATAAATGAACAGAAAGTATGCAAGGAACTTGAGTGCATAGCAATCTGGGATAGACTGAAGAGCATTAGATACTGCTGTGGAGGAAGTGTTCTGTCCACTCATTCCATAGTAAGTTTATCATACCATAGTGTGTAGCAAAACACCTCTGGTGAAGCGCAAGAATTGTGAATTTTTTTAAATTGTGAGCTATGCACCAGTTTTGGGAAATCATACATAGATGCCAAGCTGACTTTCTACACTCCAGTTCTAAACACTAGTCTTCAGTTTTACTAGGTAAAATTGCCAGCTGTATGGGAAATCTTTAAATTGTGGTTGGAAAGCACAAAATTATGGTTTAGAGAAAATCCTTTAGAAGTTAATCAGTAGCCAAATGGAGGGCAGATTTTCTGCAGGCAGCAGATATGGAATGCAGACTCTATGCCATTAAACTAAAATATGTGGCAGAAGACACTGTATGAACTAATATCCAAACCACCCTCCAGAACTTTGCTGACTTTCCTATCTTGTTATTGGAACAACTGACAGAAACCTGACGTTAAGGGACTCATTTCTGGTATTGTTTCCAGTGCCTTTTTCTTGTTACTGATGGTATACTTGTAATGTATGGACCACAGTCTGTTTTTTAGTTAGTTCAGTGTAAACCAAGAGTAATTGTAGAGTTACTCTGGATTTACATTGGCCTAGCTGAGATAAGAATCAGTGTACCCCAAGTATGAGCTCAAATGCAAAAAGTAAGTGAAAGTTCATAACATTTTACCATAACTGTAGAAAAGAAGATAGATTAGTTTAAACTGAATAGACCATGTTGAAATTATACTTAATAAAAGCAAAGATATAGAACTGGAAATTTTTAGACCAACTTAGTGTGACACATATTTTGACCTAATAGATGGACAAAATAATGAGCAAGAGGACCTATATCAACCACTTCCTCCCTTTTTAGATTCCTCATGTAGAGTGTTTATAAACAAAAATCCAACCAGTAGGTGTCAAGATCAACTTGCCAGCCAAAAGCATCCACTTGTAACTAGCCAGCAATCCAGTGTCCAAAAACATCAATAAAACTGATGTTTCATGCACCTTTTCTTATCCCCTCTCTCTTCCACCTGCTGCCTACCTGTCCTTTAAAACAAAGTAAATACTTACTGTACGCATCAGAAATGAGATGAAGTTTTTCATTTTCCTTTTCATTGAAGGAAATTTGCATTGAAAACAAGAGATTCTAATACTTTGCCTCCAAAAAAGAGAAAAGCTTGAAAGGTTTTAACTAAATTTGTTTATTTAATCACACAATCAGAGTTTTGGTAGAAACGCCTGCTTTGATTTCTTGTTCTTGTGCTTAATTAATAAACGTATAATGTGAATGAATGTTTTTGGTAAAATAAACAAGGGTCCTGTGGCACTTTTAAAACTTAAGAAATGTATTTATTGCTTAAACTTTTGTAGGCACAACCCACTTCATCAGATGTATGAAATGGAAGATATAGCATCTTATCTGTAAATATGTACATACAGAGAAGGATGAGTATCAAGGACACTTCAAACAGTTCCAGAGGGATAGTCTACTTAGCCTATCTCTGCAAAGGAAACAAGCTGATTTGATTGAAGCAGTGTGTAAGATGGAAAGCAAAAGCTGTAAGGAAGAGTTGAGATGAGTAGCAGAGGGGAAATCACCATTTGTAATGAGCTCTCCAGCATGTCATCAAGGATCTGCAAGATGATCCTTCACTCTCTCAGCCTTGGGGGGTAGGCTGTTCCTCACTTACAGACAGCCCCCAGATCTTAAGCAGATACTGATCAACAACTACACATCATACAACAGGAACCCAAGGCAAGGTACTTATCCCTGTGGCAGGCTGTGTTGCCAACTCTGCCCACATATCTACACAATTGGTACCATCGTGAGACTTAACCATGCCGGCCACTCTGTCAAGGGTTCATTCACCTGCTCATCTAGCAGTGTGATGTGTGCCATCATGCCAACAATGCTCCTCTGCTGCATACAGGAGCCAAACTGAACTCTCTCTGCACACAAGAATAAATGGACACAAATCAGATATCAGAATGGTAATGTTCAAAAACCAGTAGAACATTTCAATGTATCCTAACATTCTTTAAAAAACACGCTAGTTACAGTACTTCGCGGGGGAGAGGGGCTTTAAAAACAGATTAGAATATGAAGCTGCAGAATTGGAATTCATATGCAAACTAGATACCTTCAGACTGGATTTAAATAGAACTCATGAATGGCTAAATCATTACAAAAGGTGATTTCCTCTCTGTTATCCTTCTCAGCTCTTGATTACAGTTCTTGCTTTCCCTTTTCCACACTCTTTGAATCAAAACAGCTTGTTTATTTTGCAGAGATAGGCTAGTAGCCTATTCCTCTGATACTGTTTGAATAGACCTTGTGACCCATCCTTCTCTGTATGTGTATATTTACAGCTAACTTGCTACATTTGCCATTTCATACATCTGATGAAGTGGGATTGTGCCCATGAAAGCTTATGGAATAAATAAATGTGTTAGTCTTTAAAAGGACTCCTTTGTTTTGCTGAAATAGACTAACATAAGTACCTCTCTGGGACTTGTTACAATGCTGCTGGTGTTTGCCAAATAACTGATTAACACTGAGGGCTATGTTTAAAAATAACCCCAAATTTACCCATCATTTATGAAAATGTTTATAAATATCTTTTACTATTTGTGCCTATATGATCAATAATCATACTGCTACACTTGCCTGTGCCTGAGGCTTAATAAGCTTATAATGGCAGAGCATCAAAGTGTTTGCTTCCTATGGGACAGAGGAAAAAACTACTGTTAGTCACCGCTAGATAGTCTCAGTGTTTATTTTTATGGAGACAATGCAACAATAGCTGTCAATATCTAAGATTGCATTATACTTAAATAGGTTGGGTTTTGTTGTGGATTGAGAACTGATGTATGTTGGGGAGAAAAATAATTCAAGATTCTTTTGAGGCAGTAGAGTTTCAGGATGAACTGTGGGTTATAGTTGAAAGTGTAAGAGACGGTAATAGATAAATATGAAAGTTTTGTAATTTTCTGCGTGAGAATGTTCTTAAAAAGACAGCACACGTGGAAAGAGTGATAGATTCCATAAATTGCCTAATGTTACAAGTCACCTGATTAACAATATGGATCTTTCGACTGAGGTCAACTTAAATAGATAGAAATGCTTAAATTTTAAGAATTGTCGGGAATGGCAAATAAGGCTGAAGATCACATTTCACTATAAGGCCTCCTTCAGTGGATGAAAAAAAAATACAACAGAACTTAGTTACCAGCTAAGAGTTAGTGTGACATAGTAAACTAACAATTAATTGAAATTAAAATCCATTTAGTTAAATTCAGACAAATATTGCTCTGAGATAGCCAGTGCTAGTAATACGAGTGGGTGAACCCTCTTCATTTTGAGGGAAATCTATCAATACCCAATCATTTTAAGGAAGAAACGAAGACAGATATATATTGGTTTTGAGAGCTTTAGGCCATTTCCCCTCACTTCTCCTGAGTCATCCACACACGATACAACATAGTGTTGAGACATTTTTATGAATAAATGTGGCAAATAAAATGTTCTGTTAGCGAAATCACATTATTTGAATGATCATTGGTTTAGTCTGTCATTTGATGTAGCCCATCTCTCCTGCTAGTACAGGGCAGTCTCTTACCTGAGGTATTTTAGTATTTTGTTCAATTTGTTTTAAATTTCTCAAGTGATGTCATGGAACACTGGTGAAAAGACTATTCCAAAATAGAACAGGTCTTAGCCCAAAGAAATTTTTCATGATATTCAATCTACATTTATCACATCTTACATTTGATTGTAATTCTTTCATACATCTAAACAATTCCTCTCTCCTGGTGTTTAACCTTCAACTTCTTATATATAGTTATTATTTGTACTGTGTCAAATTCTGTTCTCTCCTAGATTTTTGTATTGCTCTTAGCCTCAATAATATGTAAGTCAGACCTACAAAGCACTGTCCATAATGGGTTTCATAGTACATTGTGCTCTTTGCCTTTCCTAAATTCTAGGAAGCTCTTCATAAATTCTAGGAAGGTCACAGCAGTATAAATCCTCAGTAACTCCATTGACTTCATGTTGGAATCTTATTAAATTCTGGCACAACAGCAGATTAACTTGAAGTGTGCGGCCGATTGGAAGGCATACAGAAATGAAGGAAAACATCAGAATCTGCACAGCTGTCTCTTTCATCCTGTTGTACATGCTGTGAGATTTCCATTCTCTTTGGCATCTGAGTTCTTCCCCTGTGTGTAAAAGCTGGATTATTTTTTTTCCAAAGGGTGGAGAAGGGATGTACACATACATTATTGTGTTTGGAAATTCACTGAATGACTAAAGTAGGATGTTCATACTGGACCAAAGTTGAAAGAAGAGAAGTTTGTTTCTAAAATGAAAACATCCAATAATTTTGGACAGTAATTTTTTCTATTCCCTTCACTATTATTTCATATCTTTGCATGTAATACATGTGATTCTAACAGCGTCCCAGGTTGAGGGAGCAAGAGACTGCCTGGTACCCAGAACAAACAAGGAGTCTGGTAGCACTTTTAAAGACTAACAAATTTATTTATCACATGAGCTTTTGTGGGAGAAAATCCCACTTCCTCAGACACTTTGAAGATGGGAGAACTTATAAGATAGGAGGTAAATAAATGCAGGGAAGTATAAGTCATAGGATCAGGTTACACTGTAACAGCAAATCAAAACAGTTGCTAAGATTCAAGAACTGGGGAACAACACACAGAGGAAGGTGAGGTCAAATCACCTGTTGTAAAGAGAAAAGAATCCATATCCTATTCAGTCTTTATTTCACACAATCAAATTTGCATATGAATGCCAAATCTGCAGTTTCTCTTTGAAGTTTCAATTTGTTATCCATTTGTTTGAGCACAACTATTAACAAATCATTAGTGGAGTGAGCAGTGCGACCTGATCCTATGACTTACACTTCCCTACGTTTAATTTCTTCCCATTCTGTAAGTTCCCCATCTTCAGTGTGTCTTACAAAGTGGGATTTTCTCCCACAGAAGCTCATGTGATAAATAAATTTGTTGGTCTTTAAAAGTGCCACAAGACTCCTTGTTTGTTTTTGCTGGACTGGACTAACACGACTACCTCTTTGGAACTTGGTACCTAGCAATGAGTTACACTAGTCAGGCAGCAGTGAGTTATGGTAGTCAGGCCAGCTGAATCCCAACACTCTGGTGTCATAATGTATTTCTAAAAGAGGTCACTGGAAAACAAATGACACACTGGTGATTAATATCAATGGCTATGTCCGCACTAGGGGCTTAAGTCGACTTTAGCAAAGCCCGGGCTATGTTTAGAATTTATTAAGTAGACTTAAGCACTTGTGTAAGTTGACTTAATAACTCCTGCCCTGTATATTGACATCAGCTTTTAAGTCAACTTTAAAGGGCAGGAAACCCTGTGCCCCACCCTGTGCCCCACCCCCAGTCCCAATCTAGCTCCCAGAGCCTGATGCGGCCCCTGCCGGTGCTGGCAACTGGTGGCGGCTTGGAGATGGCTCCCACCACCCACAGAGAAGGGCTGGGAGTCTGATTGGGGTCCCTGCTGCAGGCTGTGGAGGCTAGAAGCTGGATCCGGTCACCTGAGGCAAGGGGCCAAGAGCCTGATCTGGCTCCAGGCTGCTTGCAGGGCAGACAGATGACTGGATGCTGTGAAACTGACCAGGCTCCCATCTGCTCCTCTGTGGCGGAAACAGCTTGGAGCCAGACCAGGCTCTGAGCCGGCTCCTAGCCCCCACAGCCTGTAGCCAGGAGCTGGGGGACAGACTGGGTTTGCAGCCCATCTCTGAGGGAGGCAGGAGCTGGCAGCCAGTTCCTGCAGCCTGTGGAGAGGGGCTGGGAGCCCAATCAGGATCCCAGCCCATCTCCGTTGGTGGCAGGGGCTGGCAGTTGACTCCTGCCCTGGCCACTTGCAAGCGGCCGGGGGCATATGGAGTCATGTCCTGCCCTGGCTGCTTGCAAGCCTGTGGAGAGGTGCTGGGAACTGGATCGGGCTCCCAGCCTCTCTCCGCAGGCTGCAGGAACTGGCTGCCAGCCCCCACCAGCCATGGAGTGGAGCTGGGAGCTGGATCCAGCCCCCAGCTCCTCACCACATGGCAGGAACCAAATTGGGTCACTGGGGCCGGATCAGGGCCCCAGAGCCCAATCACACCCTGGGGTGGGGGAAGTGGGCAGGGTCCAAGCCCGGGCTGGCGTATGTCTACTAATGTACACATACTCCAAGTCGAATTCACAAGGTTGACTTAAGGTCGACCTTGTGAAGTCAACTTAAAATAGCCCTCTAATGTAGACATAGCTGTAGTGATACTTATATATTAATACCATATGTGAAGTTATGCACATTCTCATATGTGGACTATAAAGGGAGGGTGGAGAACCACCTACTTTGCCCATCACTTGAAGGACTAAAGAGGCCAGCTTCCTGAGACTCCAGAAAGAAGGACCCTTCAGCCAAGTGGACTGAAGTCTCTAGAAATTGATTATAGGTGAGACACCTGCTTATGCAAAGATCATAGCTGGTTGAAATTAATTTTTAGTTTTAGAAGCATATTCCTACTTCTGTGTATTGTAACCTTCACTAATCTTTATTCCTCTTAGTCCGTGTAACTTAACATATGACTTTTGTTAAACAAAACTTATTTTAGTTTTTACTATAAACAATCCAGTGCTCTATTAAAATAGTGTGTATGTTAATGCGAGTAAGGTTGTCGGTTGATGATTTACTGTTTCTTTAATGGGGTCAGCAAATTTAATAATTTATCTAAGTGTACCAGCTGTAGACTGAAAGGCACCCAAGGTGAGGAGCGTCTTTGGTACCCTCCACTTTTTAAACTTTTAAATACTTTATTTTTTATTGCATTTGTAGCACGGTACATGACTTTGATGGATGATTTGCATGCATGATTTATCCCTGTCATATAAGAAAATAAATTTGCATGCTAGGATCTGTAAATCTGTATTTATTCATGCCATATGTAAGTAAATAAAAAAATTGTTTCCACTAAGTGTGTAGAAACTGGAATGAGCTCTACTATCTAAAACCTGATCTTTGATATTCTGTTTTTGATATTTTCTCATCAAATTTGTCCTTTGCTGCAAACTCAATTGCAGGTGAGCTTTTTATTTCCTACTAGCCCTGCAAATAGTGTAGTGGCTAGTACCTCTGCTTAATATGTAGAAAGTCCTGGGTTCAAGCCCCAGGGGGTTGGACTTGATGATCTCATGAGGTCCCTTCCAATCCTCTGATTCTATTCTATATTGAGCTCCTGAAGGTTTCATCAGGATCATCTTTTATTTTGTACAGGAGATACGAGACAGTGTTGAGAAAAGCAAAAGTTTATGTTCTGCAGTTTTAGAAAATCATCAAACATTATGTATTAAGCATGGTGAAATAAGTAACAGTATTCCTGTTATATTGTTGCATAGATAAGAGTTCTATAGAGAGCTCTGATGTCTCATTAAATGTGTCCTTTATTAGTTGCTACTTACATTCTCCAAGTCTTAAAACACAAGTACACTCACGATTATACAATAAAACAAGATTCACGATATCACAGCTGGGCTCTCACTTCATTGCATTCTTGTGTCTCACTAACTGACTGGCAACACCCTGTCCCTCATACACCCATGAGGGCCTGGCTGCTAATGTTTTAGGTGATTGGAGGAAAATGTACTTCTCAGGACATCTGGAAGGTTTCATGATATTTTACAAAGGTCCATCCAGAACATTCTAGGAGGTTAGTGGAAAAATAAAGCCACATATGGAATACCCAAATAATTTTACTTGAAGCATTCTATTTTCCCTTTTGTGGAAGAGCAAAATAACCACCCCATGCCTGGCACTGTCCAAGTTCAGCATCCTGGGCAGTTGTTGGGGTTCCCTGCCTCTAAATCTGGCCCTGGGCTGAATACTTCAGAGCAGAAAGTTTTGGGGAAATTCATGACCGGGGACTAGAATGGGGGAGAATGTCCCTCAGGCATGAGGCTGCAGAGCAACCACCCCTGATTGCAGCCCAAACATTCTCCTTACCCCAGCCCTGGGCAGAAAGAGGGAGCCATGGGGACCAAAGCCCATCATGCCCTCTCCCTCCAGCTAGCTCTCACTGCTCCCAACAGTGGGGGGAGCATGGGACTCTGGCCTGCAGATCCCCACTTGCTAAGTGCTGATGACCCCATTGCTCTGCCCCCAGATGTCCCACAAAATCTAACAGCCACAGGGCAATGATCTTGCCCTGGCTAGGACACAGCAGCAGAGTATTTAAGGCACTCAGTGTTGTAGAGCTGGCAGTGACACAGCCCTTTGCTGGTTTGGTTTGCATACCAAAATGCAACAAGATGCTTTTTTTCTCTCTTGCACCCCAGAGTTAATTGAGATTGGTGGAATTATTCTGGATTTGCACCAGCAGAAATGAGTCCAGAACTTGGTTCCTACATTTAGTTCTTTTAATTTTTCATCACAGTGTGGCCTCTGTAGTTTCTTTGTTTCTCTTCCATTCATATATTGCTGCTTTGGTATGGCCATACCTGGAACTGAACTCAAGCTGAAGTCAATGGGATCACACATTCCTAGCTTTAAACATACAAGTAACCCAAGCAACCAGTGGGATCACTGGTATGCTTAAAGTTAAGCTTGCTGACTCAGGACCTTGAATAGATTATCTGAGTTTTTTTCAGAGGTGTTGAACATCTATAATCTCACTGAAATAAATTAATAGAAACTGTGAGAGCTCAACACCTTTGAAAGTTGGACTACTTACTTAGGAATCTAAATGTGGATTTAAGTGCTTAGGTTTAGTCATTGAGTCAAGAATTTTGACCCCAATATTTTAGGTGTGGTCAGACCACATAACATCTAGCCAACACATTTATAATCTGGTCATCTTCATTTTATCTAGGTGCTAATCTAGATAATCCACTTTGTGACTCATAACAGCATAGAAGTCCAAAATTACAGGACTTTTTTCATTGCCATATTGCATTGCTAATGCAGTTCACTGTCTCTCTTAGGATTTCTTGGTAATATTGCCTTTCGGGCTACTCATTTCCTATCTGTGCATCAAGTTGTTTCCCTTCCCCTCCACCCTGTCAAGATGAAATCACTTTATTTCATTCCTGTATTTCTAACCTTTGTCATCTTTTGTATTGTTTCTCTATCTTCATGATGGTCACACCACCTCTTTGTTTAGCATCATCTGTGCATTCCATTAATAGCCTTTTTTCCTCTTTCCCACCAACCAGAATTACTTTTCATTTTTAAATGTTGCTCTGTGCCTTATTAACTAAATATTAAAGCTATTTGTGTTCAACAAATAATCTGTCATCAAATAGATTCCCTCTTCCAGCTTAACCCAGCAGGATCACCTTGCTCACAGGCGTAGACCCTTTGCTTTCAGAGGGACCCCAATGAGAAACACTAGCTGGATTTCATCCAGATGAAGTTGATCCTGACGTGAATCATTACCAGGGCAAAAAATAGTGATATCACAAACGCCAAGTATGATTTCACTGCAGAATAAACAGAAAGACAAGCTGGACTGTGAGATGGATGAGTGCTTATTTGAACACACAGTTCTGAAATTGTACCATAGGGAGCACAGAAAATGACTAGCCAAAGCACTCTTCTCTCAAGTTTGCTCTATTATGAAAGTGTCAGTCTATTGGAGGGTCACCCACTGAAGTTTTAAACAACATAGCACATGTGTATCCCTTCTCCACCCTTCAAAAATGATCGAGCTTATACTTGTGAAGAATTCAAATGGCAAAGAGACTAGAAACCTCAAAGCATGTAGAAAAGGATAAAGGTGACAGTTGTGTATATGTCTGATGTTTCACTTCATTGCTGTATCCAGCTTTCAGGATTATGTGTTCATTTAATCCAGTGCTGGGCGAGAGATTACCAAGATTCCACATGTTTGGCAACAGAACTCTATATAAACCTTTCTACATCATGCGAATGGGACTGTATTCATAACACCAGTGTTTATAGTGTAGAAACCAGTTTTGTAGCCATCTCTACTATTCCATGTCCATTGCTAATTATTAATTTATAGTTTCTATGATCGTTTGTCTGCTCTCCCTATTTTATAGTGAATTGTCCCATGAGTCATGTATCAGCATCACAGAAGATGTGTGACCTGCAGGGCTTTTTTTGTGATGATACTCAGGGGTCCTGAGTACAGGCATCTTTTTTTCACAACGATGTGGCCCCAGCTCCTGCCACCGGTGGAGGCCCCAGGTCCCTGGCCAAGTACTGAAACCCTTTTTATTTTTTGTAACAAAAAGGAAAAAAAAGCACTGATGACCTATTATCATTTCCATTGCAAAATGATATTTCCATTGGCGTTACATAATGCCCTTTTAATACTTGTTTGTGAAGTTTAAAGTTTTGTAAAATGGGTAACGGGTAGTTTGCAAGTACAGTGAAGATAAAGTATGAGGTATTTGCTCCCCAGTTCAGAAAGCCCAAAGTGAAACTCTGGATAACAAGTCAAAGTCAGCATAAGGACATGAAGATCTTCAAAGTTTAGGAACCAGCTGCAACGCGAAGGCATAGAGAGGATTAAAAATTGGAAGCAGTTTCATGTATAGGGTGTGGCATCAATTCAAATGTGAAATCAAATGTGGAAAATACTGTACAGTTTTTCCACATGAGTTTGCCCTTCTTCAGCTACAATACATTGCTGTTGTGAATGTGATGAGCTTCAGTTCCTTCCTCAAATGTTAAACTTAATGTCTTCCTTTCATACTTATTTCTTATAGTGTTCCCTTCACTGTGTGTGTGCCTTTCAGCTAGTGCTTAGGACCTATTCTTTAAATAAGCAGAGCTCCCAAGAAATTTTCAAAAAGCAGTTCTTTAAAAAGTACTCTGCATAATCCATCATCACAGAAAATGTCTTAATGAGGAAAAAACATAAAAATCTTCCCTGCCTTAAGATGTAGCAATTATCTGATGGTTAGCTTGATGGATGATGTGTCTGTACTACCACAAACTCTTTTTATGAATAAACAACCTAATTCCAAGCAATTCTATGCACCTGTTCAGTTCTAAAGGGGCAGTCGTATTAGTCTAGTTCAGTAAAATGAACAAGGAGTCCTACAGCCTATTCTACAGGATGATTCCTCACTGTCTGAAGCCTTGGGAGACAGACCTCTCCTCACTAACAGACAGCCCCCCCCTTAAGTAGATGCTTATCAGCAACTACAGACCTAACAACAGAACCATTAAAGCAGGAGCACATCCCTGCAACAAATCACGCTGCCAACTTTGCCCACATATCTGCATAAAAGACCCTATTACAGGACCTAATCAAAACAGCTACTCTATCAAAGGCTCATTCATCTGCTCATCCACCAGTGTGATTTAGGCCATCATGCTCCAGAAATGCACCTCTGCCTTATATATTAGGCAAATAGGCCAATCTCTGTGCAAAAGAATAAATGGGAACAAATCTGACATCAGAAATCACACCATTCTAAAACCAGTGGGTCAGCATTTCAATCTTCCTACTCACTCTATTGATGATTTACTAATTGTGGTGCTTGGACAGATGAATACCAGATCAAGGCTTCAAAGAGAAGGTGCTGAGATCAAATTTATTTGCAAATTTGGTTGCATTGCTTTAGGGATTTTGGATTCTTCTCTCATTACAAAGGTTGTTTGACCTCATCTTCCTCTATATGCTGTCCACCACTGTTTGAATCTTTGCAACTGCTTCGATTAGCTGTTACAGTGTGACCTGTTTCCAGGACTTACACTTCCCTGCATCTATTTCCTCCCATTCTGTAAGTTTCCCCACTTCAAAGCATCTGATAAAGTGAGATTTTCTCCCATGAAAGCTCATGCAATAAATAAATTTATTAGTCTTTAAGCACTGGCTATGCACTCATTATATCAGCTGGTCAATAGTGAGGTAACCAACACCTCTCAGGATTTGCCCCTTGGATGGCACACCCCTTGGGGTAGGGAACATAGCTGGTCTCAACATTGCATGTAGATTGTTAAAGGCAAACCTGCTAGGATTATGTGTTTCAGCAAACTTTGGAATTAATCATCACCAAATTATGACACTTTCAAGAAATATTGCAAGAGAGACAGGATTGGCTGCACCCATTGTTTAAAGAAGTAAATTGAAGATTAGATAATAGATTATTATGTCAATAAAAATTAGACAGTGAGCAATGCAGGTGTTGGAACCATATCAGTCCCAGGATATTAAAAAGACAAGGTGGGTGAGATAGTAACTTTTATTGTACCAATGTCCATTGGTGACAGAGAGAAGCCTTCAAGCTACATAGATGTCCTTAAGTGTAGTATGAACTGCAGTACATAAAAAAATTGTTATTTGATATTTTGGGGGATAATCACAGTGCTTTTTGGAATTAATCCAGCATTTTATTTTGCCTAATTACTATAGGTACAGCATGCTGAATTGAGCAAAAAATATCTGAGATCATTCTCTTCAACAGCATTTGCAACTTTTCACTTTCTTAGAAGTGGAAAATTTTGTTCACAAGAATGCACATGGAAAGCATTATGAATACTTGTTCAATTATGTGAAAGTAAGTTATACTGTGAACATGCATCTTAACAAGTATTCACAGTGGAACTGTACTCAGTGGTTTTGAGGAAGTACCACATATAGTTTCAACTATGCAATGGCCCTACCCATCTTAACTTGAACCTCAAAAATGCATGGCAAAAACATCCAGGTAATGGGGAATAGTCTCCTACTGCAACCAAATTTTCACTGATGCAAAACATTTGCATTCTCATCAAAGAGTCACAAAATCTTTGAAAAAGGTCAAATTGAGTTGTTTGGTATTTTTATATTTTTAATTTTGCAATATATATTTCATCCTGGTGAATATGTATTTTTGTTTTTGGTATCTTTAAAGTTTCTGAAACAAAAAACTGATTTTTTTTAATATGAAACACTATTTATTGACCTTTTTTTGGTTGCGATTTCCTTAGCATCAGTATGACCTGTCAGTCAGCACAGTTTATCTTCAATTTAAAGAATAAAGAAGACAGACTTTTGTGGAGAAGTGGGAACCCTCTGCTAGGTTAATAAGGGAAGACACGGGTGTTGACCCTCTTTCTTTTCTATTTGGATGATGGAACACACGTGGGTAATATGAGGTAGAACCACTAGGGGGCAGGGGGATAGTGTTTAGGGAGCCTGTACCTGGGACTCCCCTGCTGGTCACACTGAATTCAGCTGGTTGGACCAGGGGGCGGAGAGGTGGGCAGAGTGAGGAGGGGAACAAAGGACCAAGGGGAAGGAGGGTAGGAGGGAAATGGAGGGTCCAAGAGACAGGACCCTGCCCTGGGGTGTAGCCCTAATCCCCTAGGGGTTTCACTTCTGGTTGGTCTGATGATGCTGATACCAACTGTCCTTGCTGCTGTATGAACTGGTTTGCTAATTAACCCTCTGATTGCCACACTGGCTGAGAGTCGCTGCTGATTGGGATGGCTGGGACCCTCCTGGAGGGAGGAAACCCCCTCCAAGGGAGACCAGAGAGAGCAAAGATTAGACTCTCTGAGCCTGGAGTTGCACGGAGCATGGAGACCCGGGTGCTGGACGGGAGGAGACTCCACCATAGCAGAGTCCTGACTGGCTGTGGACAGAGGGGATACAAGAGGCTTTTCTGGGTCTCCATCACTTCTGGTGGCAGCGGTGGGATCCTGATCGGCGCAGTGAGTGACTGCTCGACCCAGTGAGGGCTGCGGGGTGCTGAGGGGAGACGGTGCCATGTGCCAGAGCAATTGGTCTCGCTTGCAAGGACAGTGTGTATCAGGGCAGAGACAGCATCTTGCTGGGAAGCTGGCTGAGAGGGACGATGATTATGCAAATGACCTGCATCTGATTGGTCGGTGGGGGAAGTGAGGTCAGTCCAGAGGGGAGTCCCGGCTGTGCTCGGTGTAACCCGACTCTGTCAGCAGGGAGACATTCAAACCCTTTACACCTACCAGCCTCGAACTGAAACTTGATCCTGTGAGCAGTGCCCTGAGGCGTCTCTTGAAACCAGAACTAGTGACTATCTGCAGATCTCGAGGGCTGAGTGTGGGCAGACTCACCAAGGCACAGCTAATTGCCCGGCTGGTGGAGAGTGACAGGAGGAAAGAGAGACACCCCTCAGGGGAGGAAACCTCCAGGGGGACCAGGAGCAGTAGTAGCAACAGCCCCTTGCCTTCCCGGCCACAATTCCCATCCAATGGGGGTCGCACGCAACCCCAATTGTTTCCAGATGAAGTGGCCAGAGAAGCTGGGAGCTGCAGCCCCGTGCCTTCTTGGCAACAGTCCCCAGCCCGTAGACGGCGCTCCCAGCTCCGTTCCACCCTGGAATTAAGATGGTTGGAACTGGAACTGCGACGGCAAGAGCTGGAACTGAAAGCACATGCCCAAGAATGTGAGCTAGAAGAGAAAGAGGGCCAGTGCAAATTTGAGCTAGAGGAGAAAGAGGGCCAGTGCAAATTGAAGCTGGAGGAGAAAGAGCACCAGCACAAATTCAAGCTGGAAAGCAAACAGATAGAGATAGCAGAGAGGGAGAAAGAGAGACAGCATGAGCTGGAGCTGGCTAAACTTAGGGCCCGGGAGGGGTCCTCAACGAGCCGTGGGAGTAGTCCCTGGGAACCCCTTACTGCTGGGCCTCAAAATACAAAGTTGATACAGGTCCAGGCCTTTATCGGGATGGCGGGATACTACCGAAGGTTTGTGCCCCACTTCAGCACTATAGCTGCACCCATCACTGAGCTCTGTAAGAAGGGGAGATCAGACAAGGTGGTTTGGACAGAGTCATGCCAGCAGGCTTTTGATACCCAAAAGAAGGCATTGGCCCAGGACCCAATCCTGGTGAACCCTGATTTCGACAAACCGTTCGCAGTGTTCACCGATGCTTCAGACACTGGCCTAGGAGCGGTCCTGATGCAAGCCAATGACGAAGGAGTGAAATGTCCAGTTGTGTATCTGAGCAGGAAGCTGTTGCCCTTTGGTTGCGATTTCCTTAGCATCAGTATGACCTGTCAGTCAACACAGTTTATCTTCAATTTAAAGAATAAAGAAGACAGACTTTAACCTGAGTTTTCCATGGATCTTCTTAAGCTCTGGAGGTAGGCCATAGATAACAGGAAATGAACAACATGTAAAGTGTCATTATGGACTTTAAAGAAAACAGTATTTTAGAATTATCACACCTGATCAAAATTTTATTACATTCTCATAATAATAATATTCAATAAAATTTGCTTCTCTTGCACTCATCTTTGCTTGTCCCTAACCAATCTAGAAATGCTGCAAAACTCTGCTACCCTGCCCACTTCTTTTTATGTCCAGTCCTATTTTATGTCCTTTCACTGACTTCCATCCGCATTAGATACAAATTCCTGTACTTGCTTTCAAGACCCAGTACGATTTACCCCAAAGCAATTTGTGGTGTTTCTTTTCATGGCACACAGCTGGTCAGGCACCCGTGATTCCTGTTCCAATTGGGAGCTCATGATATATTGCATGACTATCCACAGTGTGTTCATAACACTGACCTCAGGAGTGGAGAGCTGTGCAGGACCCATCCTTTTAGATAGAGATGTAGGGTGCACAGTAAATGGGGCTGTTGAAAAATGCTATGAAACTCAGTCAGAAACCCATGGAATGATGGTATGGAATAAACTGCATCATGGGATGGTGAACCCTACACCCATGATGAATGGTGATCACTCTGCCGTTTCAAAACTCCTACCAGCAGAAAGTGGTGTGTCATACAGAGGGATAGTTACCCAAAGTGCACTACTCTTACTGTGAATGCTGGAGCACTAACTGTGGCTGCACTCTGCCGACAGAAGCCAGCCTTAGCTTAGTGGTTTCCCTGAAAAGTTACTGGGTTTTCAGGACATACTGACTCCAAATAGTTGGGTGAATAAATTAAGATGCTGTCCCTGTGAGGTCCAAAACTCTTTCAGTTCTTACAGTTAGAATCCATGGAGAAGAAGGTAGGGAGAAAGGTGACAATTAGCAGAGTTTTAGGATTATTTTTCTGGAGGGAATGATGATGAAAAATTAGAGGAAGAAGAGGGAAGATGTGAAGGGAGAAAGTGCACCCCCTCCTCACCTAAGAAAGGTGAGCCAGGGCCTTCTATGTCATCCATCATATTGGTATAAATCAAAATTAGAGTACACGGTGATGGTGTGAAGAAGTCTAACTCCCTCTGCCTTAGTTTGGTTCTGGGTCCAGATGGCATGGAGAGTAGTGGGGGGGGAACCAGCATATGCTTCTCACAAAATGGGGACGTACCACCATTCAGGGGAAAGCATTTATGTAGCAGCTACCTCAGGAAATTAGACAATATCCTTCCAGATTTATCATTTTGGCCTAGACCTGCTTTTCATAGAATCATAGAATCATAGGGTTGGAAGGGACCCCACGAGGTCATCTAGTCCAACCCCCTGCCAAAAAAAGCAGGACCACTCCCATTAGATCATCCCACTCAGGGTTTTGTCCAGCTGGGACTTGAACACCTCCAGAGATGGAGATTCCACCACCTCCCTAGGCAGCTTATTCCAATGCTTCACCACTCGCCTAGTAAGGAAGTTTTTCCTAATATCCAGCCTGGACCGCCCCAGCTGTAACTTGAAACCATTGCTTCTCGTTCTGCCCTCTGTTACTACCGAGAACAGTCGAGCTCCCTCCTCCTTGGAGCAACCCTTCAAGTAGTTGAAGGTTGCTATCAAATCCCCCCTCAGTCTTCTCTTCTGCAGGCTAAATAAGCCTAGTTCCTTCAGTCTTTCTTCATAGGGCTTGTGCTCCAGCCCTTTGATCATTTTGGTTGCCCTCCTCTGGACTCTCTCTAATTTGTCCATGTCCTTTTTGTAGTGGGGAGCCCAAAACTGGACACAGTATTCCAGATGTGGCCTCACTAGTGCAGAATAGAGGGGAATGATCACAACCCTTGATCTGCTGGCAACACTTCTTCTGATGCAGCCCAGTATGCCATTGGCCTTTTTGGCAGCAAGAGCACACTGCTGACTCATATCCAGCTTCCCATCCACCATGACTCCCAGGTCCTTTTCTCCAGTGCTGCTATTTAGCTGATCACTCCCCAGCCTGTAGCAGTACATGGGGTTTTTTCGTCCCAAGTGCAGGATTTTACACTTATCCTTGTTGAACCTCATGAGATTCCTCTTGGCCCACTGCTCCAGTTTGTCTAGGTCTCCCTGAATCCTGTCTCTGCCCTCTAGGGTGTCTACCATTCCCCCCAGTTTGGTATCATCTGCAAACTTACTAAGTGTGCAATCTATCCCATCATCCAGATCATTAATGAAAACGTTGAACAGAACTGGCCCCAGGACCATTTATCAATATCAATATCCAGGTGATTCCTAACTCTGGATCCCTGAGAACTCAATCCTTGATATACAGGTGCTGCACTAAGCCTAGCATGTTTTGTAACACTAAGTGTTTGTGTAGCTGAAGGCAGTATTAAAGAATATAATCAGTGTGCTGTACAGTTAGAGCAAAGAAAGATCTAGAAGAGCAATTCTGTCTTTTCTTTTTGTTTTATCTCCAGATGCTTTGTCTGGTCTCCTTTTAAATAATTACAGCTACTAAATTCCAGCATTAATGAAGGATTAACATAGGAGGAGGGGGAAGAAGAGACTTCTGATGGCCAGATATTATATTGTGCTTTAATAACTTTTGCGAAGTGCTCTGACATTACCATGTTTAGCTCAGTATGAAAACACACAGTTCCATCATGGAGTACTCTGTCTTCCAACATTCATCACCACTGCTTTGAGATATTCTGTTTCATCCCTTTCATATGTTTGAGCTATGGAGAATCAGATAACAAAAGATCACAGAATACCCCTTGTGATTGCAGGCAGTCAGAATCACAGTTGGTGTTAACAGGTAGGTCATTATTGCTCAATAGAGCTACACCATTGTTGGCAGCAGAGAATCAGGCCCAAGTTGTATTTCATAATATACCTGGAAAGCAATAGAAAAATTTTAATGGCATGGCCACCAGGAGCTTCTGAAATAATATAGCATACAGGAAAGTTATCTAGCTTGATAGGACACTAGGTTTAAAGCATTTCTGGCAATTCTTCTTCTGCTGCTTTCACACCACAATGCAAGCAAAAACAAAAACACCCAGTTCTAAATTGTTAAGTAGGGCTATAATTATCTTTCTGAAAATCAACACCATTCCTTTCAACGACATTTCTATAAGTCAAAAGCTGCCTATGATCTCAAAAGAAATAGACCTCACGTTAACATCACCACAGATATGTGGGCCAGAGTTCCAACTGTTGATTATATGTCTGTAACAGCACATTAGGCAGTCTTCCAATCAGATGTCTCTGTCATATCCAAAACACACACTATCTAAAAACATGCAGCTCTGTATTAAAGGTTGTAAAACAAATGACCATATTGTTGTTAATGCACTTCAGGAGCTGCTGCAAAATCTTTTGGCCCATCACTTAAGCTGCTTATCCCAGGTTTTTACTGCATCAGAAAATGGAGCCAACATATTATGTGCTCTGAAAGATGGAAGCAAAATACATATGTTTCATTTGAAGTATGCTGTACCCCTTAGTCATTATGAGCTTCCCTGGAAGATTACTGCAGTATGCTGAATATATAATAGTGCTTTCAAGGGCTCTGTGATCGGTTAAAGGGGTGGAGTGAAGTAGGAAACCCTCATCAAATGGTTCTCTAATATGCAAGGCTTTCAGCTCATCAGAATACTTTTCCTTGCTGAAACCACAACATGAAAAGCAGAAACTATACCAGGAACATTTGAAGAAGATCCAGATAAACAGGATAGATCTTTTATTGGAAAGTAGGGGTTCCAGCTCACTTATTCTTTGCCAAGAAGAGAACAGAGGGCCAAAGATGCCCCTTTTAATAGCACCGCAGATTAGAATACCCAGTGGCAAACACAAATGTAAAATCAATTTAAGACTAGTGGGGATAGTGTGTCACTAATGTGGACAGCTCATGTCTGTACATTCCAGATTAAGGTTTAATACCTTATATTTCTTTATACAGTGTGATACTGAAAGCACACCCAGTATTTAGCCACAGGATGCAGCAGACATTGATCAGTAGTCAGAGGAAGCTCATGCCAGGCTTCAGCCAAGTGCCTGGCTCTTATATGGCTTTGTGTCTATGAGGTAGGCAGAGCCAAGCCAGTTAAGAGTATTCTGGCATTACGTCCTGGCCATTGGACCAGTTCTATCTATCACGTTATGTGTTTTTTTTATTTTTTCATGTGTGTGTATTTGGTTCCAGTGGCTGGGCTTGAGTTTTGGGCCTGTATAGTACAGCCAAGCCAGACCCTTCACTTGGCTCTGACTTTGATTTATTTTGGCTACATCAGATCACCGTTGCCCTGCTCAGGCAGCTGACTAGTATTATCTTAGGGAATGATGATTTCTAAACTAACAGTCTGTACCAATTCCTTGGAGAGGGGGAAAAACCATCTAATGATTTCAGATTACTGTGGAAGGGGGCAGCTCTTCTGATGGCAAAAGTAACGTGAAAACCACCCTATGAAACATTTTGAGAAGTGCTATTTTTTTCTATAAAGCAATCACACTTTCCATTGAGTGTCCTCCACACCCAACCATGCAATAGATGTGTGCTCTAATGGGTTTACTGTGTTTCTTTTTTAACCACACATGCCTTGTGGTTCCTAGGGCTGTGAAATTTAAGCCAATGGAAGAGAAATTCCCACGTGATTTAACTGCACTGCCATTGCTTAGAAGACATGGAATACACAGACTTAACATTTTCTGTGAAAATGCAAACCCAGGCACAATCATCCCAGGATCTTGAAGGTTTTCATGGTTTCTGTAATGTGTTCTGTACAACACATTTGACTGTTAAGATCATAAAGGAATAAAATATTAATATTTATTGATACCTGTGTGGTTTGAATCATATTTATCCTGTATATAGCCTGATGAGTGGGTTAGATCCTAGAAATCTGGGCTCAGCTTTTACTCAAGCTCTTTTTCCCACAAAATTCCCACAAAAAGCAGTAAAGTAATTGCTATGCAGAAACATACAAATCCAAAGAATAGATGTGATGGTTGAGCAGCCAGCATATGTCACAAATAAGTTGTATGGAAATTATCACCCACAGAAGAGAAAAAGATGGAGTCTCAGCTAGAGTGGCCCAAACAAAAGTGTTCAGTCAGGTTATCAATGTGAGAAATGTTGCCATTATATGTTGGTGCACAGGTCAAGGAAGTATACACAAAAGCATGTGGATAATTAAAGGTCTTGAAGTCCCAGTGTTCAGAAATTGTTCTCTTGTGGAAGTGAGCCACTGACTGCACAAGGTATGCACACTGTAGTCGGTAAGCACAATGGATACAGAGTGACTACAATTTTATGGTCTGAACATGTGCACCATCTGTGCTTAGTCTTAGATTATGCCTGTTCCTAACTGGATAAACTGGTAATGCCATTGTGAAACTTCACAGTTCCAGTACCATTAACAAAAGCTAATTCAGAGAATTAGGTGAAATAATACACAGATACATTTCATGGATTAGGACAGTCTCCAGGACAATACAAGATTAATGGAATACCGCCATAGGATTCTAGTTCATACACATTGGGTATGTCCACACACAATCTTTAAATCGAAATAATGCAGATTATTTCTATTTAAAAGATTGCAGGTCCACAGTATGTTTTCTTATATCAAGATAAGGATCTCCATTGTCTCACAATAAGGAAAATCATTTTGATATAATAAAACTTAGTATTATATTGAAATGAGGATTAAATCAAAACTTATTTTGCAATGGACATATTATTTCAATTTAATTGTTATTTCAGTTTAACACTTTTGCCCTTCTGCTTCCCAGGATTCTGTCCTTTTTCTATATATTGGGTCGTGGTATGGCCCCTCTCCTAAACTGAACTAGCAAGTCTTGTCCAGGGACTTGCTAGTTTGATTTGGTCTTCTAGTGGGGTCCTGTTAAATTGATTTAATAATTTTTATAGCAATTCAATTAGATTGATTTAACTTAAATTGATTTAACCATGTATGTGTGGACATCTCCATTATGAAACATTTCAGTTGCACTAAAGAGTATAGAACATGTTAGGGTAATTTTCATGACAGATGATTCTAGTGACAGGATGAATTCCATAGTGGTAATAGAGAAGCCACACACAGGAAACCTGTCCTTTTGCATAGAACTGTAGGACTTGAAGAAGGCAAAGAAGCAAGAACACTACGAGATGCATGTTTTGGATGAGATTACAAGTAAATGGGCTGCTGGATGACTTAACTGTCCTGAATGCCAGACCTGGGTATTGAAAGGTAAAATCAAGCAAAGAAAACACAGTACTAACCTTATTTAATACCCTTGCCGGGAGAGAGATTCACCATCTTATCCTTCTCTATTTTTTAAGCCCAAAGACAGCAGATTGCTATGCCATGCCTCAGTGGGTTAAATCATAGAATCACAGAAACTGGAACGGACCATCAGAGGTCATCAAGTCCAGTCCCCTGCACTCATGGCAGTACCAAATACCCTCTTAAACCATCCCTAACAGGTGCTTGTCTAACCTGCTCTTAAAAATTCCAATGATGGAGATTCCACAACCTACCTAGGCAACTTATTTTAGTAGTTAATCACCCTGCAAGTTAGGATTTTTTTCCTAATGTCTAACTTAAACCTCCCTAGTTGTAATTTATCTCCATTACTTTTTGTCCTATCATTGGCAGTTAAGGAGAACAATTTTTCTTCCTTCTCCTAATAAATGATATGCTCATATTTGGCAGTACTGTGGAAGAATGTGTGTATCTTGCATCAGAGATTTATGGAGCAGGAAGTTAAGTATGGACGAATGTATTACCACAATGGAAGTAAAATATATTGGTCATATTCTCTCAGTGGAGGCTACCAACCCTGATTCTGCAAAAGAGGCATTAAGGCAGTGAAGAATCATGGCATGCTAACCAAGATATTGGGAATGGTGATTTAACCTGCACTTTTATACCATGCCTTACAGAAAACATGGTATTACTTTTAAACAAAGATTCATTTCCTATGAAGTGCCCATCATGATTCTGCTTTCACCAAAATGAAGCCACTGATGACCACTTTAGCCTTTCTGGCATACTATAAAAGGAGGTAGCAGTTCATAGAGAAGGGGCTCTCAATCTGCAGATGAACTTACCCATGTTGTTATGAGAGTGGAGGAGCGGGAGATGTCATTTGACTAGATGAGAGGAGAGTTGCAAGGAATGTGGATGTCCTGGTATGGAAAAGGTTGAGAAGGATTCTAAGGGTATGTCTACACTGGTGCTGGAAAGTGTAAATTCCAGCTTGAGGTTACATACCTGCTCTAGTGCTGATCAACCCCTGGGAGTATGAGGTGGAGCTAGCCATCCTGAGTATGTACCTAGCCTCAGATGTGATCATAGGGTTTGTTAGCTCCACTTGCCACTCACACTGCCCTGGCTGCACATTTTTGCTTTTATTTCAGTAGCTTGACCAGAGCCCAGGTTTGCTTTCTCAAGATGGAATTTACATCTCCAAGATCTAGAGCAGACATACCTTAAGTGGTAGACATACTCACAGTTGTTTTGTAAGTCTTGACATCAGCTATGCACAGATTTAAAAACAGAGGGGTATGTGCTATTTGTCTGTGAATGTTCCATCAATATATGCATAGTAGGAAAATTACTATTGAGACTGGCCATACTCCTTCTAAGGCTCTCATTGGGTGGAGCTATGAGGAGAAATTTGTGTTATCATCACTGCCAACTCCTATATTAGAAAGATTAATGTAATACTTAAAGAATACGGGGCTGGACTTCTAAAAGAATGTACCAGAGACACATACTGTAAGCGTCCCTTCCAACCCTATGATTCTATTCTAATTCTATAGAATTGCACTGTCATAGCTAGTCATGTCCTTTTAGAGTGACAATGCAGAAGGTTAACTTAAAAATACAGTCATTTAGTTATATCCTGTTTAGTTGTCTTAAAGAAGAAAAAGAATTTCAGTAAAGTAAGATGTAAGATGATGAGGGTGACCAGCAATGTGGAAAAGAGCTCTCAATGATAGCAGTGGATTCTCCATGACTGGTGACTCAAAACAAGATGGTATTGGGCTCAACAGAAGGGTAATTGGCTAAAATGTTATAGCCTGACACAGAGTTTGTCAGGCTAGATGACCTAATGTTTTCTTCTTGACTTTAAATCTACACGAGATCATCAATTATCCATGTTGTGGTGAACTGTTGTCATTTGACTAAAATAAAAATGTTTGTGTCAGGCACATATGAATGGGTCTTTGTAGATCTGTGAGGGAATAGCTATTAAGGTAATCAGAATTTTAAAAGTGAAAGATGAATTTTAAAGGGTGAAAGATGTGGTTCCACCGCCACTGAGATCTGAAATGATGAAGATTAACTGAGGTTCATAGAAGCTGAGTACAAGCACAGAGCTAAAGATATGCTGAATTATCCTATTATGAATTGCCCAAATTGAAGAGGCCGTGGAACGTCCAATTTGCCCTCAGATTATTTTTCCTTTTGCTTTTCTGTAAACCTTTCTATCTTTATTCCTTATGTGTGGTATGACTTAATTCATGACGTTTGGTTTAATGAACTTGTTTTATTTTTATTTTAAACCAATTTAGTTTATGGCACTGCCTCATCTGTTGATTATGTACTAATTATATTGATTCCTTAAGAATCCCCTTGTATGTCAATTAGTGACCATGGCATTCTTGTGGTTAGACATCTGGTGATGTTCATAACTTAAAAACATCCAAAGCTGATATCAACTAGCATCTTGCAGTTACCTGTTGGAAACTTAGTCATTACAGCATTGTATCATGCGATATCTTATGATCTAGGGTAACTTCTGTTTAACTGCTTAAGCAAATGCTTGTATTAGATTTTATGCCTTGATTAGATTAGCTAAACTATTGTCTTACAGGCACGGGGGTTGGTAGGCTCATTTAACTTTACTTTAAAATATAGCTATGCAATACCTGGAGGCTACAACTGATTGAAAGAAAGGGTGTGTTAACCACAGTGAAGCTTATAGGTTGCAGTGTATTGCCTCTTCAAACGTGCAATGAACTTAATAACTCCTGTGAGTGTCACACAAGAGGGCTGGACACTACATGACAGACATTTGTGGGGAAATTTGGGGCTGGGGTCACCTAGCAAGGCTTAATCACAGCTGAGGAAAGCTAGGATGAGGTCAGGATGCTGTAAGCAGATTCATGGTATCAGGATTCTGAACCACAGCAAGAGACACGAGGGTTACAGGACAGACCGCTTACTGGCCTAGGTTGAACCTTAGTCTTAGCTTGTTATATTTAATATTCAAATGACAAATTAGGTGAAAAATAACATGATCTCTCAGGACTAAACATGCAACTCCTAACCCATGAAATATAAGCATTTATGACCTTTTATACAGTAAGGTTTCTTAACCGAAAGCTATTTTAGGCACTCGTGGAACTGTTATATAGAGTCTGCATTTAAATAGATTCTATAGGTTTTAGCAGCACTCACTCCTGCATGCACATACACGTGATCACTACGTTGGATGTTGTGTTGCTGGACTTCTACTCTTCCATGACCAGTCAGCAGGATGAAATAAGCAGAGACCTCCTTATCAGGCCTGGTGACATAGTATGGCCAGAGGCTAGGAGCTAACAGTTCCAGCAGCAGCAGCCACTGTAGGCGAGCAAGCCAAACAAACCAATGTGAGCAAAGGATTCTTCCTTTTGGAACTGTAAATGGGGGCATCCCTCAGTTGTGCCGCTGCCTGACGGGCAGGGCGGGACCCACAGCAGGGTCCGCCTCAACTCCCCCCATCTGTCCGTGGCCTTCTAGCCCCTACTAGGGTGAGGCAGGGTCCATAAGTCTTTGACCTTTAGCCCCTCTGGCAGGGTAAGACAAACACACAGTAGCAGAGTTCAGGGCCTTCAACCCCCAGCAGAGTAAGGTGAACACAACTACTAGCCTAGACAGAGGCAGGGGAAGGGAGGGGAATGCAGGCCCACCCTCTCCACTGCGTTCCAGCCCAGGGCCCTATCAGTGACATTGCAATGCCACTGGGTCAGTGGGCTCCAGCTGAAACACTGGACCCACAAAGCAGCTGGGCACTCACCAGCTGTCCCTGGGCTACTTCCTCCCACATTCTCCCTTGGTTACCTTCATCTTGCTGTACTCCAGGTCCTCAGGATATGTACCCCAGGGCATCCCGGTCAGGCCCTCACTGTCCACTGGTGGCAGTGCAGGTAATTCCTCTGGACCATCAGCCACCAGGAGCTCCTCCAGGTCACAGGGGCTTGGGGCAACTGGCTCACTGATGTCCTCTGCTGAGGGAAGCTCCTCCAGGTCGTCATGAGCATCAGGTTGGTTCCCTTCATCTAAGCTTTCCGCCAAGAGAAGCTCCTCCAGATCCTCACCAGGGGGAGTTGAATTTAGGGGAGGGGCCTGCCAACATTCATCCCCTTGGTTCTCCCAGGGAGGGAGATCTCACCTTTGATTGCCCCCTTCCTGCTCCCAGGGAGGGAGGTCTGCTAACTCCAGCTGGCATCTCCCTCTCCTTCCCCCTGGGCTGGCTGGTCCATCCCCTTATGTAGTCCTCCCTCTTCCTCAGCCCCTCTCTTTGGTTCCAGAACAGGCCTTTGTGCAGGGTCTCTTCAGGCCAGCAGGGGGAGTGCTGGTGACCAGCTACCTCCTGGCCAGTGGGTAACTGCTCTTCCCTGCTACAGAAATCTTCTTGGGGGAGGGGCTTTAGAAGTGGGTGGGCTTACGCCCCCCCACTACCCTGGGTTTTCAATAGGTACAGAAATCTTCTTTAAGAGCTTCTTGGCTAATCAAAATGTAATACTCCCCTTCTGATGTCACAGGACTCACCCAGTTGAGTCTGATTAGACCATTTTCTAAAAACAAAAATTTCCCGTTCCTATAATTTCAGGCTTAGAAAGTCCATAGATTCAAAAATATATCCAGTCCATCAGCAGGTGCATGTGTTTGAGACTTTTGAGATCTTAAGTCGATCGACAGGCATTATCTCAATCATAAAGCCAAACTGGAAAATAATTTTTAATTGCAAGACTAGCAGAATGTTGTAACTGAAATCATAGGAAAACACCAATCATATATTCACTCAACCAAGTGTTTCCTTATTCTTCGGGTCTTTCTGTTTCATAGACTTATGTTTATACCCTCTCATTTTTGAGGTTCAGATTTTATAAGCAGACCTATATGCCTCACACACATAATCAAGCGTTAGCTTGAGTGTCAAAGAGAGCCTATTCCATTGAGCCCAATAAGGGATAAACTTATCTTGGACAACTTTTGGTCACTTTAAAAACAAAAATCTCTGGAAGGGCCTGAGATAATCTTCTACAATATTAATTTGCTATGTCCGTGCATGCATGCATGCGTGATGTGAAGTGTACCATGTGACAGGCCATTGTGATGTCAGAGGTGACTCAACCAATTGCTCCCAAGGAGAGGGCAAGGAGAAATTGGTTGAGTCATCTCTGACATCACAATGGTCTGTTACATGGTACACCTAACTACCCCCAGTCAGCCTGGACATCACAATGGCCTGTCACATGATACATCCTGTGATGAAGTAAGAAAACCTCTTGGGTTACTGTGGTTCTTCTTTTCTGTTCCTGTTCTTTGGTGATGGTATTCTGGTGATGGGACACGGGGGTGTGATAACTATAGGTACCACTAGGGGGGGAGGAGGCTTTAGTGCAACCTTACCTGGACCCCCTGGGGGTGACAGGTTGTGGCCGGTTGAGACCAGGGGCAAGGCAGCTGGGGAGAGAGAGAACAAAGAGGAGAGAGGGGAGAAGGAAGATGGAGGTCGGAGGGGCAGGACCTCTGGGGCTTGTCCTGGGGGTTTACCATCTGCCCTCCTAGGTGATCTGAGAGCCAACTGTCCTAGCTGCTGTGCTAAGTGGATTGCTAATAAACCCTCTGACTGCTACACTGGCTGAGTGTCACTGCTGATTGGGACGGCTGGGACCCTCGCAGGGGGAGGAACCCCCCCCAAGGGAGACCAGACAGAGCAAGGATCAGACTCTCTGGGCCTGGATTTGGGAAGCTGGCTACAGGTAACGTGGAGACCCTGGTGAATGGGAGAAAGCTCCACCGTAGCAGAGTCCCTGGTGGGCTGTGAACAGAGGGGATGCAAGAGGCTTTTCTGGGCTCTCCGTGACACATCCACCCACCCCTTCTCTGCCCTCATCTCCTGCCCATGCCCTTCTTCACCATGCCCACCTCCTGCCCCTGCTCTCACCCACCCCTTCTCTGCCCCATCTCCTGCCCCTGTCTCCCTTCACCACCTTACTTCCTGCCTCAGCCCCCCCCGCCACCACCCACCCCTTCACTGCCACCATCTGCTGCCCATGGCTTCGTTCTCCAGTTCTCCCCTTCATTGCCCCCATCCCCCTGCCCCCAGCCACCCCTTCAACACCTCCACCTCCTGTCCCTGCTCCTTTGTCCCTCATCCCTCCCTCCACATCCCCTGCCCTCATCCTTCCATCCTTCCCCCCATGCCCCCAGCCTCCAAGCACCCCTTGTCTGCCCCCATTTCCTGTCTATGTCCCTGTTCACCACCCCCAGCTCCTATCCCTGTCCCCCCTCCTGCTACCACTCAGCCTTTCTCTGCCCCCATCTGCTGCCAATGGCCCTCTTCACCACCCTGGCACATCCTGGATCCAGCCCTCACCTTCACTGCCCCCGTCTCCTGCTCCTGCCCCCAGCCATCCCTTCAACAGCCCCACCTCCTGCCCCTACTCTATTGTTCCTCATCCCTCCCTCCACATGCCATGCCCTCATCCTTCTCCCCATGCTCCCACCCAGAACCCCTCACCTTCATTTCTGCCACACCCCCTACCCCATACTTCCTTATCCCTCCAATGCATATGGTACTGACAAGTGGTTGAACCCCACCTTCTGCCCCCACCTGGTGTGCCTGCCCCCCTTCACACCTTTCAGTTTCCAGTATTTCATAGTGATTCTTTAGACAATAATATATGGTGCTCACTCGGGGAAGAAACTATTATTTTCCCTCATCATTTTTGACGAGTTACAGCTAGTTGAATAATCTAATCAATAACTGAATCTTGCTATGCTTTTTTCTGGCATTTATCAGACATTACTATCAGAAATCTCTGCCCCATGATGAAGTTACCTTGTAGCTCTTTTCTGAACCCTTTCCAATTTTGTAATAATTTTTTTTCAGGTAATAGTACATAAAAACAAAACAGTTCCACCATATCTCAGAAGTATATTGAGTCAAAAAACATGAATACTATAGATTGGTTTAAGTGATGATGGCAAAAAGTGAATGTTCTGTTTAAATAGTGACAGATAATTCCTAAGTTATGGGTTCAACTGTTGATCTCACTGCTAAAAATACAAGTTTTGCTTTTCAGTTCAACAAGACTGGCTTTATATCACCCATGCCACAGTTCACTAAAGTACTTAGAGCAATGTTTAAATTTAAGCATGTGCTAAAATGTTTTCTTTTTCCTGAAACTGGTTCTTAACTAGTTTCTTGAATGATTAGTATGTTTTCTTTAGTTCCTCATTACTTGCATATATTTCATCTGTTTTTGTTACTTCTGTCTTTTTAGCATATACTATTTTGATTCTATTTCTGTTGCAATTCCCATGCTCTAGAAGATAGAACATTGGACTGTGGCCCAGGAAACCTGGATCTCATTCTCCACTCTGCTACTGGTCTGCTTATGCAAGTCCCTTCATTCCTCTGTGCCCCATTCCCTCATCTCTAAAACAGAGATCATGATATCAGCCTCCTTTATAATGTGCTTTGAAAGCTACTGATGCAAAGATGTGTGAAAAAGGACTACTCATTGCAGCACTTCATAGATTGCTTCAAAGCCACCCATGAGCTCCAAGCTATGCGATTGCAATTGCGAGCAACATCAATGGTGGTCTCCCCCCCCGCCCCGGCTGTGTTTCAGTAGAAGTCTTGCAGATTCAGTTGAAAGGGATTAACTAATTACTTTCCACTGTAAAACTCAGTCCAGTTCAACTTCTGGTGATGCTAATATACACATGAAGATGTCTCATTCTCAGCTACCACAATCTGACAGTGTTGTCGACTGACTGAAGTGCCTGGGCCTTTAGAGGAGGAGGAATTTCCCTCAATTGCTGGGCATGATGAAAACAGAGACAGGAGGAAAGAACAGGGGTCACAGCTTAGAGCCATGAATGGGAGCTGTGATTACAGCGGTTAAGTCAAAGGAAGAACTTTTCTGGTTCTCTGGGGATATCCATAAAGACAGCTCTAAATTATAGGCATGTTTTGCAGCAAACATACTAGACTGTGCTGTAGAGATCCAGAAGCACTTGCTGTGTGGGGGCAGCTAGCCCATAATTAGCTATAAATAGAAGTCTGTTTGCTCTGTACTGAGCTAAGTTTCATTTAAGGCTCAGCTCAGTCATGCCTATTAGGCATTAGCTAGCATGGACCTACCCCACCCCAGTGAATACTATGTGAGGAGCAGCCAGGAATGCCTAGGCCACATGGGTGCTGCTTCCACCTATGAGAGTGTGCGTTGTGTGCTCACTTCCGTAGTTCCTCTTCCTGCCTACCTCTTTTTGCCAACTTTGGCATGGCTGGCACCCATTTAGATGCCCACAGAAAGCAGTCCTTATGCTCAGTTGATAACACTGATGGTTGGTATGACTAATCCCTGTGTATGGTTTGCCGGAGCCATGGGAGAGGCTCCTTGGGATATTTATCGCTTGTACACCTGTGCAAAAAAGAGACAGAGTTTGGTCCTATATGATTATCATGGACACCTAGCCAGGGACCTGACTGAGGACAAAACAAGAAGATGGGCTCTTGACAACCCCAGATTGTGGTCTGACTTCACCACCCAGAGCTTTCATTTACATTCCTGATGTGTGGCATGTACTTGTGTTCAGACAAAAATGTCAAACTGATTTTAGGTGCAAACTGCAGAAAAATATATTGAAAACGAGTCATTTTTTAGTTAATCTGAAGTATAGCTTCCTTAATTAGCCATATCATAGTAAATGGAATCCAAGTCCTGGTGTATGTAATGCGCACATCTCAAAGGTACGACTGTATTTCTTTGCGAGCAACAATTGGGTCTAATCACATTGTGTTGGAGAATTGACGCAGGAAGGAAGGTTGGTTGGCTGCTTTCTTCTTCCTGGTATTTCTGGAGACTACTAGCTATGGAGTAAAGCAAATGTAAAGTAGATAAACTAGCAACTGAAAAGCAAACTACCCACAGGCAGATCAGTGGACTGGCTAGGCACAACCTTACTACCACATAACTACTCACATAACCGATTCAATAGCAGTCTCTCAACACATAATAAATAAGAGGCAAAATAGCTCTGCCACATGAGATCTGAAAACAAACTGTATTTCCACATGAAAGAAAGATAGAGTGCCTTTCCGACGTCAGTTTTTCTTTCCTTCTAAAACATGTTTGCAATCTACATCTTGCAGTTTCCCCTAGCAACCCTCTAATACCACAGAATAGAATGTCCCAAAGCTACACTCCTTTACACTGCACCAGGTTTTTCCTTGTCTCTTGCTCTGCAGACTTTAATGCGGCCCATCAAATTTACAAAAATCTCCTATTTACTGTACAGAGATAATGTCAAAAGGAATAAGGTTGGCTACCTTTTAAAGCCAGGTGGCTGGCGAATGATAGTGAAAGTCAATTGCTGTTCAGATTGCTAAATGGTGGCTTGTGCCACAGCCTTGCCTAACCTTGATGATCAGAAGTTTCTTGTTGTGGAAAACAATACTAACAGATTGATGTCTTTTTGTGTTTAAAATAACCAGTATACAGTGGAAACAGGTTGGATGAGACCATCAGTGGTCTACCATACAGAAGAATTTCTGCAAGCATCAAACTGTTTTCACTGCATAACCAAGGAAAGGAAAAGCAGAGGTAAGATGTGCAAAACGTTTTGAACATAAGTTTATAAAACTGTGAAGAAAGCTTGTGATGTTTTCACTGTTTTGAAAATTCAGCACAAATTCACCACATGGTGCTAAATACTCAACTGAATAATTGAAAAATTGAATGATTGAAAATTTCAATTGAAATGAATATAAGGCAGCTTGGGAACTGAATTTAGCCACTATTTATGTGGTAAGGCTTTTTTCCCCCTCAGGAATGGTCAATCTGTGAGTTATAAAGAGGTAAAAATATGAAATAAGTGCAGTAAGCGCTCATATGCAGTACAGCTGGGTTCAACAATTTACAACTAATCTGTGCAAGGGAAGTAGAAGAGATTGACTTTGACACAAAAAGCTCATAGGAATGTACCCTTGTGGGAGGAAATCTCCATAGCCCAAATCCTGGTCCCACTCAATCCAGTAGTTTAGCTATTTATTTCAGTAGGGTCAGAATCTGAGTCTCTGAATTTTCTCTTGTGGTCCCAGAACCAAGACCCATGCATGTGCTGGGGATCTGTAGTGGGCCAGGCCCCATTATGCCTCACTTCATTGCTGAGGATTGCTGACTCTACCTTTGCTGCCTAGCAAAACCATGATGTCTTTTTCCACTGGCGACTGCCCAAGATGACTCCTAAAGGGGAATGCAGTTGGCAGCATGGAGCAGAGGGCCATAGAAAGCCAATGAAGGAGAAAACAGAGTGAGGTGAAAGGCAAAGGGCTGGGATGGGAGATGGCTGGGAATATATACACACATTCATTGATGATTTTACTCTTTCTCCCTCACTCGCGCTCTCTCTGTGTTCACTGAAAAATAAAATGAAAAAACTTTTCAATGGAAAATTTCTCTGAGTTCTGGACAGGAACTCAGGAAGCTCAAGAGAAATGTACAGTTCATTAAGAAAGCCTCTGGATTTCGTTGGCTGTTATTCCAAATGCTGTACAAATGGTCCAAACCCATTTACAAAGCCATTTATAATGAACTGAGCATCTTCTAAACATGGTAGTTCAGGTTTTGCTCTCAGTTATATTATCCAACTCCATCACTTTGAATTTACTGAAGAAAAGCAGAGGAAAAATGTAGGAAAAGCAGGAGAAATAAAATGAGTAACACTAAACACATGCTGCAATCCTGTAGCACTGTCCATTACAAGTTATCAAAACAATTCACAACTTATAATGAATTATACATTACAACACCATTGGCTATGTCCACACGAGGCTTTTAAATTGAAACAACGACCATTGTTTCAATTTAAAAATACTCATGTCCAGATGACATTTCCTAATTTCGAAATAAGGAGCTCCCTTATTTCGAAATAAGGAAAATCAGTCCCATAAAATAAAACCTAAAATTACTTTCCTTGCATTTTTTGAACCAGTCCCCCAGGTCATTCCTACCACCAAAGGAGAACAACTTCTACTAAAATTATGCTGCAGCCTTTCTGTGGAGAACAAAAGGCAAGACAGCTCCCTTTACTCTCACCACTAAGATGGTACAGTCCTAAATTCTACCTATTTCTGGAACTTTTTATGACTATCTGGCCTCTGGGATGGCCATTTTTCTGCTTGTTCATCACTTGTGCTCACATCTAGTCTGGGATTTGGGGACAAACAGCAATAATCAGGATAGATTTTCATTTTTTACTGGGTTAGTTGATTTTCTCTTTTCTCTTTCTTCTCATTTTCCTCTTCATGTTTTCTAGATTTTTTAATATAGCTCCATCCTGAATATGATGTAAGTCTATGTGTCTGATGTAATTTTTCCGTTACCAATTCTCTATGCTATACATAATCATTTATTTGTTATGAAAGTACAACAGAATTTTGGTAGGCAAATGAATCTTTCTGAATAGCACTGTATATTAGAATCACATTCATTCAGCTAGATCCAGGTCCTACAGAAGTTATAAGCAGAGCCCTGTATGGATACAAATACATGGATCTGTATCCAACCTGCATCCTCAAGAAATGGTCTGTGGATATCCGTGCTGTATCCATGGATATGGATATAATGCAGATATCTGCAGATATCTGCATATTTGCAGGGGTCTAGCTCTGTACAGATAAAAATACATGGATCCCTATCCGATCTGCAGCCGCAAGAAATGATCTGCAGATATCTGTGATGTATCCGCAGATGCGGATGTAATGTGGATATCCGCAGATATCCGCGGATTTGCAGAGCTCTAGTTATAGGAGTTTGTCTTGACCTAATGGCACCAGGATTTGGCCATATATTTCTCCTTCCCTCTGTCTCCCGCTCTCTATTCCTTTTTGATTTCTGTCTCCTTTTCTTCTCCCTTGCTCTTTCTCAATTTTGCGTCTTTTGCCCTTTTCTCTTTCGGTTTTACCCCTTCACTTGAAAGGAGAATGACTAACCCCTATTCTTTCCTGGAGTTGACATTGATTTACATAACCTTTAAGTCTTTTACAGTTAACGAGTGCTAGTAGTGATTATCATCAGTCTGTTTTTTCCTCCACTTAGATGAGTGCATGGTATCAAAAACACAGAAGACTAGCAGACACTTAAGTATTTCCTCTCTCAAGCAGCAGTACTTTCTGTGCGTCTCCCTAGTAAATGAATGGTAAGCCAAGAAATGAAGTGTGCATCTCAATGTGAAGGAGATATGTAGTTAGGCTGATGCATTGGATTTGTTCTTTACATTACTGTCGCTTTATAGCTTGAATGCTGCCTAAAGTTCTAAATATGTGCAGCATATCAGGTAGAGATCGGCAGAGAACACTGGACAACGAAAGAGCTGCTATGTCATGTCTAGCCGGTGACCAGCAGCTTCTGCAAGATTATAATCTAAGTTTGTAGACAGTGCAATGGCTGTTGTTTCCTGAGCCTTCTATATGCATTTTGGGGGTTAGAACTTTTCAAATGTTTACTGTAGTTTGTGGGGAGATAAATAAAGTATAGTGGTTCAAACATTTTTATAATGGTAGCAGTCACAGGTGGAGTATGCGTCTGATTAATGCCTGGCATAAATCATGATTCCCAGAGGGTCAACAGGCATTTTAGAGATTCAGGGGAGCAATGGAGAAAGCTTGCAATATTACCTTTTGAGTGAGGTGTTTGGTCTTTTTGAAAGAACCAATAGTCTTAAGCATAAAACTGTGGTATTTAGTGGGGAATGGGGGGTCTTGTATTAGATGAGTCATACATTTTTAGTGATCTCCATTGGGACTGAAAAACAAGACAGCTATGTGGGATGAGGGCTAAACAGTGAATAGCATAATATGTAATTTAGGGACTATGAGGGATACCACTTCAGAGGCCACTGGGAATTTTGCATTTTTGGAGAATGATGAAGGTAGACTAGCAGTAACAAACTTACCAGAGCCCCAGGCTCCATCTTATCCAAACTGAGGTTAGTTCACAATAATCATGCAACAGTTTCTCCAAATGTGTCTTTGAAATGAGGGTTTGGATTTTATTCTAGATCATTGTTTGGTTCATAAAGCCCAGCAGTTTTGGGGCTCTAGCACCAATGAGGAATCAATCAGAATCAATAAATTATCAGCAGAGAATACTGATGTTCTGAGCTAGAAAGTTCCATGCTAGAATTTGGCCATTCACTAGACTAGACATATCCCATATTCTATCTGGAGAAAGGATGAGTTTCTTAAGGCACTGATTTGGGACGCAGGAGATTTGGACTTAGTTTCAAATTCTATGATTCATTTCTTGTATGCAATTGGATAAATCACTTTCATCTACCCTTTGTTGTATCTACTTAGCTTATAATTTTTTCAGGACAGGGACTGTTTCCTGTTACATGTATGTGCAGTACTTTGCGCAACCAGGTCCTGATACTGGTTGGGGATTCTAGATACCAGTGTAATATAATAAAATGGTAATGAATGAGGAATGTAGTATGCTCCTGAGATGTGCTGTCCTTTAGATGAAACAAAAAGCTGAGGTTCTCTTCTGCTATGGTTCTCTTCTTGGTCTTTGGCATCTATCTAGGTGGAAGACAAAGACTTGAAAGCTCTTTAGAGAAAAAACCTTGGATTTAGATCTTGTGTTCTGGCTACAATTTCCTCACCCTTTAGAACAGAATCTAATACCCAGTATACATGTTCAGTCATTGCTATATTTTTGTCTGCCCATAGTGGCTATGTCTACACTAGCAATTTAGTTCAAATTAAGGAGGCTTAATTAAAACTTAATTAGCCCATGGCCCACACTAGTCTTTCCTTAGTTCAAACTAAGAAATTCCTTAGTTCGAACTAGTAAGTATCAATGGATATTTTGAACATTAGTTTGAAATAAGTGTGGCAAGGACTCAAACTAACCCTTAGTTCAAACTAAAAATATGGACTAGTTTGAACTAACAGTTAGTTTGATGTTAGATCAAACTAAGTTTGAACTTATTAATTAGAACTAACAAGTTTGAACTAACTTTGGCTAATGGAGACATACATAGTGTTACCATTATTTAACTGAGCACTGGGCAAGGTTTTACACAGAACTTTTGACATGATTGGACCAGTGCGCCATCAAATTCTAGTAACAGCCACAGTATTTTCTGATAAGCTCAACAGAAAAACTGGGGGGGGGGTGCTCTTTGGCTGTGTCTACACTTGAGGGCTCGGTCAAGTTGACTTAACAAGTTTGACTTTAAGATGACTTAACAAAGTCAATTTAAAAGTTAAGTTGACTTAACAAAGTCTACTTAAAGGCTGCAGCCACACTGGAGGGCTCTGTTATGTGGACTTTATTAAGTTGACTTAACAAAGCCTAAGTGTAGATGACCCTCTCCACAATGAATTAAGTCAACTTAATAAAGCCAACTTTAACGCTAAAAGTTGCCTTTAAGGGCTGGCGTTATTAAATCAACTTAAGCAAGTGCTTAAGTTGACTTAATAAAAGCCCAATGTGGATATGGCTTTCCTTATGTCGACTTAAGGGAGGTTAAATCAACTTAAGACTCCTCTGCAGACATACCCTTTGTGATCCCCTACAACTTAGATTATCCTTTATCCTTATTCTTTGCACTCTTGTTTTTATCCCTTTTAATTTTAGAGCAGCAGCTGTAAGAGGATAAATCTACTCTGCAAATAGAGAGAACCACAGCACAGTCTCTTGTGTTCTGGCTCTGAGTTCCTGCCCACCCATCAGACTTCAGATCCCAGGCTCAACCCTGAACCTGAATGTCTACATTGCTATTTTTAAACCTGCTGTGGGAACACTGTGGGTGTATTCGCACAGCACTTTTGTTTCGAAACAACGCAGTGTGAACATGGTGTTTTGGAGCAACGTGTTCCGAAACAACATTGGACCCTCAGCACCCTGGCCAGGGAACCCTTAGGACCCTGGCCAGGATGCTGAGGGCTGTCCCTCAGCCCCCGGTGTGGAGGGGGAGGTGAGCCGCTGCGGGGCAGCTCAGCCCCCCACCAGAGCTGCCCCCCGACACTGCCGGCGGGTCGGGGGCATGGGGCTGAGCCAGGGGGGCAGGCCGGGCTGCAGGCTCAGCCCTGGCGCCCCCGACCCATGGCGGTGTCCAGGGAGCAGCCCGGGCTGCAGGCTCAGCCCTGCACCCCCGACCCGCCGGCAGTGTTGGGGGGCAGCTCTAGCGGGGGGCTGAGCCACCCCACAGCGGCTCACCCCCCGCCGGTGCCTGCAGCCCCCTTTCTGGGGCTGCAGGGTGAGCCAGCAGCGGCTCACCCCCAGGTGGCTGCAGCCCCCTGCAGCACGTAACGAAATAGCAGGTTCACACTGTGAACCTGCTATTTCGTTTCCTGCTTTTTTCCCTATTTCAAAATGACTTTTTGCTAATTCAAATTAAGTCATTTCGAAATAAGGTGTTATTTCGAAACAAGTTGTTTCGACCCAACTTGTTTCGAAATAACCATCTGTGTGTGAATACAGCCTGTGAGTCTGGTTTGTTGAACAAGACCCTGGGACTTTCTTCTGCAGAGTTGCTTAATTTTTTTTTAATAGTTTGATTTGTAGAAATACATAGAGACTTGTGTTGCATTCTCTGGATAAAAGGTCAAGGAAATCAGGCAAGATTTCATTCTGGATTTGGGGTAGGTAATAGAACTTGTACAAGGTTCTTTTTCTGCTCTTAAAACTTTTTGTCAGAGGTAGAAATGAGTAGAATTGAGATCTTTCCACAAGTTTGGCATTATTATTCAGATACATACTCAATAGCTACAATTCTGTTTCAAAGGTCATCAGTGCAAGTCCTTGGCTATGTCTACACATGCATTGTTATTTCGAAATAAGGATTTCAAAATGAGTTATTTTGAAATAAAATCCTTATTTCGAAATAAGTTAATTCGAATTAACAAAATGTTAATTTGAATTAAGGGAAAGCCTGCAATCCAAAGGGCTGTTATTTCGGAAGGGATATTTCAAAATAAAGCCGTTTGGACCTGTTCTTTCAAAACAGCTCTTTCGAAACACCAGGTCTACACAGTGTTGTTTCGAAAGAACAGGTCTAAACAGCTTTATTTTGAAATACCCATTCCGAAATAATGGCAGTTTCGAGGGGGAGGGGGCTGGTTTTACTTTTTCAAAATGACGATTCTTATTTCAAAAGGACAGGATCCGTCCTTTCGAAATAAGAAAACGTTGCGTAGACCTAATTTCTTTTATTTCGAAATAACGAGTGTTATTTCAAAATAAAAGTGCCATGTAATCATAGCCATTGAGAGCCAAAAATGTTCTGAGAAGGGGCCTTCTCATGGGACTGCCAATATTACCTGCCTTTAGTTACACTGTCAAACCTTTCTCCAAATATTTAGCTCAGCTTCTGCTTTAAGTCCCAGACACGCCCTTCCCCCACTAAAAATACAACACAACAACAACAACAACAACAACAACAACAACAAAAGTTAAAACAAGCATTTTTGAACCATTGGTTTGAGTTTGGGGTAAAACTTCAGTGTTGGGGGCTGGTTTTCTGTTTTGTCTTCCACCTGAAACACATATCACTGACTGTCTTCTTGGATGCCACTAATTCTTCCATTTCTGCTTTTTCAGAACAATAACTGAGTTGTCATCACCATATTTGGAATCCAACAAAATATTTATCTAGCACTTAAAAGTAAGTCTTAAGCAGTTCAGGAGTAAATAGAGAGGCTGAGGGGATAAAGACACATTATGCAGAATGCTTACAGTATCAGGGCTTTAAAGCAGTGGTTCCTGACATTTTTGATTTGAAGGCCACAGATATCAACCACTTTTACAAGCCTCAAGGACCATCAGTCTCTGCTTGCAGCCCTCTTCGCCCACTGTGCCAGATAGAAGGAGTTCAGCAAGGAGACAGCCTCCTCAATAATCTCCTGTCCCCCTGGCTGAAGTAGGCTAAACCTCACATATCCTATAGCCCTGTGCACTCCATTTGGGTCCTCAAGCAGTGGCTCCCTTCCACAGTCATGGGGATGGGAGGTCAATGGTCTCCTCCCTCTGTCTCCAGCAGGGATCCCAACACCTAGGGAACCAAGCAGAGCACTTTGCTGTCTTGAGCTGGAGTAGCCCACGCCAGTCTTGTAGACCTGAGGCAACATGCTCAGCTTTGATTTGCTGTTACAATCTGACCAGATCCTATCACTTACACTTCCCTGCATTTATTTCTCCCATCCCGTAAGTTCCCCGTCTTCCAGCATATGATGAAGTGAGCTTCTCTTCTACAAAAGCTCATGTGATAAAAAAATTGATTAGTCTTTAAAAGTGTCACCAGACTCTTCCTTTGTTTCTCTCTCCATGAGACTATACTGGTGACTTTGGCATTTCACATTGGATGCTTTTTCCAATCTCTGTTTATCCTTATTGTGTAGCTCAGTTAATATCTGACACTGTGGAGCTCATCCCCTTCTACCTATCAGCATTGGGTATGTGTTTGGTTTTGCTCTTAATCTCAGTCAAATTTAGCTGGATAATATGTCTCGGCAGAACAGTTACCTTTTAGGATTATAGGTCAGAAACCTCAGAATGATTTAAGTTTGTGAAAAAATATATTTATCTCCCACTGGCTTTCCTCTTTTTTTTAAATTAGTTTTGCCATTATTTTAAGTTGGGTTTGTTTCACTCTACAAAGTGACGTGAGTGTCAGTAGCTATTGGTATCTTATATAAACAGCAACTGCATTTTAGTTCTAGCCACTGGGTTTTTCTAAGTCATTTGACTTCGGTTGCTAGCATTAGGTACAGAGTGTTACTTTTATTTCACTTATGCAATCACTGCAGTGTTACAGATATGAATCACTTTGCCAGGATAGGGTATGAAGCCTTATCTAAGACTGATATGAGGTTGAAATTATTTTAAATATTTCATTTAGTTGTCTTCTTTTTATGTGTATTCGTCAACAGGCAAGAGGACTCCTCCCCCACTCCATCCTGTCCCCTATACACACACCTTGTGCAATGCCTGGTGACAATGGATCATTCGTATGGCTTAATGGGGTATTTTGCCTTTGAAGAATGATGCCCACCCAAATCACTTTAATGCATGTGATTCCAACATGAGAAAAAGGCAGGTTTTGATTGACAGGAGCAGGCCAATTTCTGGGGTTTTTTTACAGTAGTGAACAGCCATTGAAGTTTGTGGGATTTCCCCACATAATTGAGAGCAGAAATTTGTTCTCATTGGTAAGAAAGGAGACATAGAAAATTCATGATGGTTTAAAAAACCTTTTATACAATATTAGCCTCAGTTTCCATTCAAGCATAGGTCATTTTTCTATTTAAAAAAATAAATAAGTAAAGAAAAGCCACAAAATTCTGCAATGGTCACAAACTAATTTCTCTGAAAATTGCTGTGAAATTCATAGATAACTAGAAATAATAAAATAGACCAAACTGCAGAATTTCGCATTTTATAAAGTTTTCCTTCTCTGTTTGTCCTTAAGACTTTTTAAAGTAGTAGTTAAATTTTAATCAGCTCTTCTTGCAGACAAAATGATAATAATAGAATTGATTTAAGACAGACTTCTTTAGGCATTTGACTTGGTGTCACATACCATTTTGATTACAGAAGTAGAGAAATACTTGGCACACATTAAATAAATTAAAAACTGGATAACTGATGGGTCTTAAAACCCAAATGTAAATGCGGAATCATCATAAAATTGTTTCTAGTGGGGCCCCACATGGATCTATTCTTGGCCCTATACTAATTAAAAGTTTTAATGATCTGGAAGAAAACATAAAATCATCACTGCTAAAGTTGTAGATGACACAAAAATGGGGGAGTAGTAAATAATGAAGGTGTCAGGTCAGTGATACAGAGCTGTCTGGATTACTCGGTAAGCTGGATGCAAGAAAAATGCATGTTTAAATATGGCTAAATGTAAATGTATGCAGTATGAAATAATAATGTGGACCATACTTACTTTGGGGGGGGGGACTTTATTCTGGGGAGACACAACTCTGAAAAATTTGAGGGCCATGGTGGATAATCAGCTAAACATAAGCTCCTTGTTCAGTGATGTGACCAAAAGGGCTAATGAAATCCCTGTATGCATAAATAGATGACTCTTGAGGAGGAATATGTATATGGCACAGGCGTGGCCACCGCTGGAATATAGTGCCCGTCTGGTGTCTACAATTCAAGAAAAATATTGATAAATTGCAGATGGTGTAGAGAAGAGCCACAGGAATGAGTAAAATACTAGAAAACATGCCTTACAGAGATAGACTCAAGGAGCACAATCTATTTAGCTTATCAAAGAGAATGTGAAGAGGTGGCTTGATTAAAATCTGTAAGTATCTACATGGAGAATAAATATTTGATAATGGGATCTTCTGTTTTGCAGGAGAAAGGTATAACATGCTCCAGTGAATGGAAGTTGAAGCTAGACGAATTCAAACTAGAAATAAGGAATACATTTTCAACAGTGAGTAATTAACCATTGAAACAACTTACCAAGAGTCATGGTAGATTCTCCATCACTGATAATTTTAAAATTAATATTGGATGTTTTCTAAAAGATATGCTCTTAGAATTATTTTGGGGAAGTTCTCTGCCCTGTATTCTACAGGAGCTCAGATCAGATATTTACAATGTATCCTTCAGGTTTTGGAATCTATAAATAACTTACAAGACTGTTTCTGAAAAACCATTACAGAGACTTCAGAGAGAAGGAATACAAGAGAGGAAAATATTTTAGGCTTATTTCTGTTGAAATTGAAAAAAAACATTTTCAAAGAGGGCTTCCTTTTCAACCTAGTAATGAGATTTGCCTCTTAAGACAATATTATATACAATACAACTTCTCAAGTATTTTTCCAAAACCATTTACTTGCGGATTGGATTGTGAAAAACAGTATTTTGAATTATGCAAGTTCTGTACCTCAAACATTAAAACATAAGGCTATTAGAAGGAAAATGTTGGTGCCTTTCTTTCTTTCTTTTTTTGGACATGAGACACCTGGTTGAACAATCAAGTTAATATTTTTCCTGTAGTGGCATCTGTCTTGTATCATCGTGGTGACCTTGCCAAAGCTGGATTGGAGCTTGTTGTACAAGGTCATATCTGTTTTGTTCTTTTGTTGTTACAACTTTCTTCTGGCAAAGAGGAACTCCTTTTTTAACAGCCCTTAACTCCAAGAGCCAGTTAAAATAATCCATTGACTGAAAACAAGCAGATAAACAAAATATGATGAATTAGAGGTATGTGGACTTGGAGACATATCAAAGGTTGTGAAACAGAGGAAGTGTTTAAAAAATAAGAAAAAGATGTTCTTAAAATTCTGAAAAACATTTTTCTTTAAATCTTGAGACCCTTTTCTTGAAAATTTTCTTAATTTTATAGGAAAATTGCTTCCTCAGTGACAGTGCAAAGAACAGAAAAGATCAGGGGTAAGCAGAAAAATTCTCACCACCAGCTAAATAAGATGAAAATGTGTCATTTTGCAGATAGGCCAAACAGCAGATCTTTCCTTTTATGCCTTGAATTTTCCATGGGTGAAGCAAAAGGCTATCTTAGGCAGTAGCTAAATGGTTTCTCATATAGTACGCTCATGAAGCAAAAATTTCACAAATCTCATTCATTTTAAAAAATGCCTTTGAATTGTATTGTGTGCTGGCTTGTTGAGATTGAAGTCCTCTGCGCACTGAAAAGGACCAGCAACAATGCAGACTACTCCATGTTTCTCTGTTAATGTATCTATCCTGGCTGTGGGGGATTTGCTTCTTGATGTGGTAGGGGAGATCTTAGGCTATATCTACGTCTAAAAAATTAGTTTGGACTTGCAAGTCCAAACTAAATAAATCCAAGGTTAGTCCAAACTAGCCTCAGGCTAGTTCGGACTAACCACAACTTTTTAGTTTGAACTAGCCATGCAGCTTAGTTTGAACTAAAAAGTTAGTACGAATTAAGCCGCATGGCTAGTTCAAACTAATGCCTCAGTTCAACCTTTTTTAGTTCAAACTAGTCATTAGTCCTGGTCTACATCACTCTAGTTTGAGCTTAAAGTTTGAACTAAGCACTTAGTCCAGATTAACCATTCAAATTTATTAGTCCAGGCTAAGTTTTGGCTAGGCTGAACTAAGAAATTTCTTAGTTTGGACTAGTCAAAGGCTAGTGTAGACCTGGATCAAATTAGTCCAGACGAAGCTTGCTTAGTCTGGACTAATTGACTACTGTAGATATAGCCTCTGAATCATAGACTCTAAGGTCAGAAGGGACCAACAGGATCATCTAGTCTCACCCCGATCAAGGTCCATTCCTAATGGATCTGTAAAGCCTGACATTAAGAGTGGAGATTAGTGGCAACTGTGATTTTTTTCATGTATGCTTTGGACCTTTCCACTACGAATTGAACTGAGACACACCTCCAATTCACCTCACGGAGGCCACAAAACAACAATCAAATAAAACTTTAAAAAAAATAATAAGCATATATGTAGCAATTTTTCTTTGTAGACGTAAGAAATGAAATTCCTTTACAGAGCTGGACAAAGTCATTGTCTCTAGAGTGGTAGCCGTGTTATTCTGTGTACAGCAAAAACAAGAGTCCTGCGGTACCTTAAAGACTAACAGATTTCTTTGGGCATAAACTTTTGCAGGCTCCAATTCACTTCATTAGATGCATCTGACAGAGTGGGTTGGGGCCCATGAAAGCATATACCTGAAGGAATCTGTTAATCTTTAAAGTGCCACGGGACTCTCTTTGTTTTATCATTATCTCTATTTCATGGTGGGAAAACCAAGAAAAGGAGAAGTTAGGTGAAATGACCCAAGTCGAGAAGGAAAAGAGCTGGGAATAGGACTTTATTCTGGGTCTCCTCTGGATCATGCTGCCTCCCTTAATGGAAACAACTTTCAGTCAAGGCTGGTTTTGAAGAAGTACTGAAGGCCACTGCTATTTCCATAAATCTGAGTCACACTAGTTTTGGGTGCTCAACTTCAGACACCTGAGGCCTGGTTTTTAAAGGTGTTGAGGACTCATAAATCCAGTTGAAGTCAATGGGTGTTCATTACCTCTGAAAAGCAATTCTTAGCATGTTTCTCAAGTTGCAGCCTGAAAAATCAATGGGAACATGAAAACTTTGGCCTTGACCTTGCCCTGTCTCATGATCAGTGTGTACAATCATGCTTACTCACATGCAGTACGTCAGAGAAGTGTTGTTTGGATTAATTAACTAATGTTTATGTGATGCTTTGAAGATGAAAAGTGGTTTCTAAGTGATTATTGCTATTCTTTGTTATTAGGGCTCATTTCCATCACTGGTATTTGTGAATTAATCTAGGAGTGAGTGGGGAAGTTTTCCATAAATTAAGGGATATTAGATAACTCAGTTATCCTTCCCAATCACAGAAGTATATTAAAGCTCTGAGACTTCATGCCTTTTCTGGACATTACATTACACTGACTAATACATTTTTCTAGCAGCAGTAACCTGATTTGTTTTACTACTTGTCTGTATTTACAGTCCATACAAAACCTTCTGTATAGCATGATCTTTTGGGCACGAGGTAGTATACATGATAGTTGATGTGCCATTCTGTCTGAAAAAGTTTTGCTAAGTTCTATCTGACAAAGTGGGTTCCAGCCCACGAAAGTTTATGCTCCCCCAAAATTTTTGTTAGTCTCTAAGGTGCCACAGGACTCCTCATCATTTGGTGAAAAGAGATAAACAAGGCTGCCCCTCTCAAAACTGTCTGAGAAAAGATTCTTTTCAAAATGCTTTGTGGAGTTCCATAGTTGTGACTCATTAACTTCTAAATCAAATTTGTTTACAATTAAAAATATCTCTTTTTAACTGCCAGTCCTGCAAGTCAAATTCCAAAAGAATCTGAAGGTCAAGTTGCCAGGTTCCAAAGGGGTAGCTGTGTTAGTCTAGTCCAGCAAAACAAACAATCTGGTGGCACTTTTTAAAACTAGCAAATTTATTTATGGCATGAGTTTTCATGCGAGAAAATCCCACTTCATCAGACACTTTAAAGATGGCCTTCAAAGTATTGGACAAAGTGGGATTTTCTCCCAGGAAAGCTCATGCAATAAATAAATGTGTTAGTCTTTAAAAGTGCCACCAGACTCCTTGTTTGTTTTGAAGGCCAAGATGTGTCCTTTCTCACCGATGTATTATCAGTAAAGATTCAGTAGATCCAAATCCTGCTCATAATTCCACTTTTGCAGTCTTAGACTGTGTCCACACATAGGCAGTTAAATTGTTTTAAGTTAAATTGATTTAATAAAATTGTATAAAAATTATTAATTTGATTTAAATTAAATTGATTTAATATGTCCACACTAGAAACTCAAATTGAACTAGCATGACCAGGGACAGGACTGGCTAGTTCGATTTAGGAGAGGGGCAGCATGGGAGGTGTGGCAACATGCCCCCACCCAACATATGAAAAAAAGGACAGCACCTTGGGAAGGAGAAGGGGAAAAGTGTTAAATCGAAATAACATGTCCACAGAGCGTTATTTCGAAATAACAATTTTGATTTAACCATCATTTTGATAATACTAGGTTTTATTATATCACAATGACTTTCCTTATTGCGAGATAAGGGAGCTCCTTATCTCGATATAAGGAAACATAGTGTGGACCTGCAATCTTTTAAATAGAAATAATCTGCATTATTTCAATTTAAAGACTCTGTGTGGACATACCCTTAGTGTCTTCAAGGGGGTTACAAAAGGATAAATCAAGGTCAGTTTTGCTCTACAACTGGAGCTTAGTTAGTGATTATATTGAAGATGCATGAACTGAAGCAGAATCCAGCTTAGCCCTAGTCGTTTTGGCTCTGTAATGCTAACAAGAGTAAACTTGAGATAAACTTTACTTTCATTATTGAAGTGCAGACATGACTCTGAATACAAGTAAGGAGCAGATGTGCTGGGTTAGCAGGTGCCATTGTTACCTGGACACTTTTCAGAGTAGACCTAATCTTTAAGCTTATATGCTCCTATATATACTATGTGTGGCATGACTGCCTGGATGGAAAGAAATTTGAGTTCTAGTTTCATTCAAATACACCCCATTTTATTCCTCTCAGTTACTCCTTATTTTCTCAAACTAAGCCAATGTGATCTTAACTGTTTCAGTTCTGATCTCTACTCAAGTATTGATTTTTCTGGACATTTCGAGCAAAATCAAAAGAACAGTTTTTGAGAAAGGTGCAATTCAGCTTTTACCACTGTGGTTTGACTCAAATTGCTGAATCTACAAGGTTCAAACTTGGTTTATTTTATAATTTTGATGAGATTGAAACAATAAACTAAGTTTATAGAAAATTGAGTAGCTTTCAAATTCTGAGCATTTAAATTTGGAATTTTTGTATGTGCTTCATATTTACTATGATGTATTATTTATATTAAGGTAGTGCCTAGAGGCCACAATCAGGGACCAGTAATATGCACTGTATGTGCACATGGTGGAAGGATGGTCTCTGCCCCAAATGATTTAAAGATGTAATGCCCTAATCGTGTAACACGCAGATAGATAGATAGATAGATAGATAGATAGATAGATAGATAGATATTCTGCAGCTATATTTCAAACTCTGGATTGTATCACCATTTAGATTTACAATAATAATTGAGAGAAAAATTCTATTTAAGCCCCAGTCTTGCAGTGGACTTTATGTGGGTGGAATCTGTTTCAGGATTGGGGCATAAAATATTTAAATCATTTGGGGGCAGAGACTATCTGTCCATTGTATGCCCATATAGTACATATCACTGGTCCCTGCTGTATGGGTGTGTGTTTTTGCTAGATATAGAGAGATATAGATATATAAGAATGTTTCCAGTGCCATGAAAGACTGGTTCCATCCCAAAAGGGCTTGCATTTTAGACCCCTGAAGAAGGAAAGACTTTATTAATATATTTTTTTTTAAAAAAAGCCTTTCCCGTTTTTTGTTTCGCATTTCAGTTCTTGATTATTTTCCTTGATATATCTTTAATCCTTGCTTAATCTCTAGGAAAGAAATACCGGTTTTCTTTCTGGCCTTTTTGGTTTTGTAGAACTAAATCCAATGTAGATGATGGGTGTGTGAGTCCAGGGGATTATTCTATTCTAGGAGTTTTTAATCAGGGATGGAATTTACTGCTGTTCTGTTAATTTTGTAAGAATTGTATTTGCAATTACTGTCAAAGAGCTCAGAGCGCAGAATGGATACCTTTTTGTATGTAAATCTAAATGAATTAAGTCAACTTGTGTAATGCTGCACCTGTTTACACCAGCTAAGGATCTCGTGCTACATCTTGTGTTTAGAGACCATGATCTTCATTCAACATTTAAATTAGACCACCTCTGATAAAGGACTGCTGGTCCCTTTGGAGATCATTTCCAAGAGATTTCATTGTGCATGTGGGACACCTTTAAAGGGTGGGTTAATTTTTTTGTTTTTCGAAAAAAGCTTCTCAAGCCCCAGAACTTCAAAGACCAACCTCCTTCTTTTCCCCATCCAGCATGGTCACAACACTTGAGAAGGGATTTTAAAAGTTTGTCCTTACTTAAAAAGTTGAATTAGGAGATATTTCAATGATCCCAAATTAGCTCAAGTACAAATACAGAGCACTGATAAAACAGCAGACAGAGAGCATTATTTTGTCCCCCATTATGTGCTGTGAATTTTCTGCCCCTCTGTACTGTCTCTACTATAGGTGTCGATTTAGTACCAACTTACTAGTACCTAAGTCAAGCTCATCTCATGACAAAGGGTGGGGGGTCAGCAAATCTTGTCCATGCCAGTGCAGGAGCCCTGAGACATTGGTGCATCATGTATTTTCCTATCCTTTGCCTGTAGCACACAGTAGTTTAGTCTCTGAAGGGCAGTAGTACTTTTGTCTAATACAGGTTATTGCACTCAATGCAAGGGTCTTTGGGTAGGGTTGTGGAGTCAGACTAAATGACCTTCCAACAGCAGTGGGATATCCCACACAACCTACTGCACCCCAAACTTTATGATCAAAGGGACCTCACTTCAGCCAGCTCAGTTTATTGTCGTTGTGCATCGTTTTCTCTCACCTAGGTATAACATCTTGAAGTTCTGTGCGGTATTTCACAAACTTCCCTCCCCAACCCACAGTTCTAGTTGTGGCTTGTTGTGGAGTGGGACAGCTACTCACACACACACCAGCACTTGCCCTCTGGCCTCCTGAACCCCTTTCACCTTGTCCCCATCTGGCTTTGCTCAAAAGCTTCTATTTCCTAAAATATCTCCCCTCCTTAAACTGGCTCTGCTCAGAAGAAAGATGCTCCTAAATTCGCTGGGCTGAAATGAAAGAATACTCAGATCTTCCATATCAATGTTCTTTCTGAAATCAGGATGCTGGGTGGGGAGGGGGGCATTAAATTAAAAAGCTTTTTATTGCATGTGGAATTCAATTCCAGAGTCATTAAGAGGAAGCACCTACTGGCTGCTGTTGTTACCTTGCTGCTAGAGACTCTGCCATCCTGTGGAGCTTGTATGGACAGAACACTTGGATCAAAAGGGATAGAAGATAGTAGGGTGATGTCAATATTACATTAAATTAAGGGGCAGTTGTGATTGGCACTGGTATACTGAAAGTTCTGTATCATGGCCGTACTATAATTGTAAGAATGTATTTCCTTCCAGTGCATATCTTGGTATATACAGGACATTTTAACTGTTGTTTCTGGTATTTAACAGGCTGTAGCTTCTGTTGTTTTCCAAAATGAAAATCTATAAAAGAAAAAAAAAATCTGTTGCCCATGACAAAATTCCCAAGCAAGACCTGCTTTATGAGTGAAAAGGACAACTAGGGCTACAGAGCTTTCTACACTACTTTATTAAGTCACCTCTATTTTACCGTACTGAATCCAGTTCAGCTTTGGGATGAGTGAGAACTGTAACCATTATTAACATGCTGTTGGATGCCGGTCCTCTGGTACTTGAAATTATATCAATGTCATCAAAAGATACCAAACCCTCACAAACACAAGGACAATCCAACCAACACTTAGAGCAAAGGGCCAAAAAAATGTGTAGAGGTTGATCAACCTTACTTCTTCAAGGCAGGGACAGCATGTCTTCCTATGACTGAGTGTAGTGCTCTGCACAGGGGGACTCCTGATTTTGACTGGGGATTTCTGAGTAATAGTAATAACAAGGTTGAAAGGCGTCTGGGGGATACTGTGAAGAAACTTGTGCTACTGGCATCCCTGCTATACTTGTTCTGTGATCATTGGTGGATTTGATTCTCTAGGGCTGTCCAACTGCTTTTAGAAGTACTACATTTCCTTTAGAACTAAATGTAAAAACAAGCCTGCTTGTGGAGAGGAGCAGGGCTTTAATATGGTTATGCCACACACAGAAAAGCAGTATTTCCTATTTGAAAAAGTAAGGGGAAAAAAAGACTACATTTTTCTTGCTAATATGATCTTCTTTCATTGCAATTTCTGTTGCCCCTGATAATTGACCCTGATGTCTGTTATCTGTCCTTGCATTCTGCCTGAATTACACTCCCATTTTGATAAATTATATGGACACAGAGGCTGCAATAATAGGGAGCAGGGCTTTAACACAACCCTTTGCTTTATAGTAGTGGCCTTTGGTATGAAAATAAAACAAGATGCAATGTAATGAATATTTTGAACCAGCGTTATAACAGGGCTTGATGTGCCTGTGAACCGGTCTGCTGCTGTTTAGCAGCCCTCAGAGAGTTGGGCTCAAATATAGTGGTAGAGCAGATGGGTTGCCTAGAGCAGTGACATCTTATGATTCCAGTTCTGGTCTCACTCCAGTTTTATACTGGTCTAATGCAACATACTTCAGTGAAGCCACCGAATTTAAACCAGTGTGAGGGCAGAATCAGGCCCAATGCTCCATCTGAGACCCTGGCAGACACCACCTTCCACTATGAAATGCCTTAAGTTCATTTAAGGGCATGTAAATGTATACACATTTACATCGCTCTCTTTCCCTGTATTGCTTGGATATTTTGGATCTTTCTGGTACATGTGAATGCAAATCATTTCCAAATGAGATCCAGAACCGATAAAGTATCGCTCTGGTTACTTTTGAGTGGGGTAGCCTGCCTAAATCACTGCCACATTCTTCCCATAGTAGTCCTTTAAAATTAATAGCACATGCAGAGGAAAAACTAAACCCTTTGACGTCACTCTTGAAATGAGGAAACATAAACAGAAAAGGCTCCACTCCAGTGAGCTGACAGTGCTGAAGCCGATTGGTCTGCTTCTCCTTGCTTGTGGCAGTTGACAGCACCTCCCAGCAGTGCACGGCCTTCTGCTTGCTAACACAGTCAGTCAGACTGCAGCAAGCTCTGCTCTATCCCAGCACTTGCCTGGGAGAAAAGTGCACTCTCTATTAGAGAGTTGCTGATCCTCTTGGCTTCTTGGGCTTGTTCCTCCTTCTCTCCCCCTCCCCTCCCACCTTTAGTTGCTGTTGTTAATTATATTCCTAATCCTGGATGCAGTTGCTGGATTCTGCAGTACAAGTCTTCATGAACAAGCTGCACCGCTTAGAGATTTCACGGCATTCAAAGGTCACAGAACTGCCACTATGGTTAAATGTCTTGTTTAATGGTTGAGGTATGTACAGCAAAGCTAAAAGAGGCAGCATGATTTTTTCTTAAGGAGGAACTAAAATTGCAAACTGGGGAGGGAGAGAATACTTTTATTTAGAGAAAATGGGGGGGGGGGGGGTTTATTAGTGATTGTTACTACAGCAACCGGCTTTTGAACAGAACATTTTAACCGGTGTTAATTTAACCCTTCGAGGGCAAAAGAAAGATTGGTTCTGTGATTGTGGTACTTTATTACTCCAGTGACAAAAGTGAGATTGCTTTTCCTCTATGCTGTCCTCAGTGGCATGAGAAAAGACCTTGCAGTTGGCTCACTTAGTTGGACCAGGGGACAGAAAAGGAGGATTTAGTCCCGTCTCTTGGGAATGTTTTTGACTTGCCTAGATACTAAAGCAAAGAGAGGAGGGAAATTGGGAACAAATAAACTGAGTGGGGAGGTACACCAGAAGAATTCTACAGGAGTACATGTTCCACTTCTTTTTATTACTACATGCTTAGGATGCTTTGCTTGGTATGGATTTAAAAGTCACAAGTTGAAATGAAGCTCCTGCTTTAACTTGCGTGCAAAAATGGGAGCAAAGGAAATTGCGTGTGTTATTTCATCATCGGTTTTCAGATAGCTGTTGCCAGCTCGCTAGAGAAGTGGAAATTTAATTAGGAACTGAACTAATGCAACCTGATGGCTATTTAATCATATATAGGTTTGTTTCATCTTTAGGCAGCCTGTGTTCGAACTTGAATTACTATTGCAGCATTACAGCGAACAGTATGTGCTTCAGGAAACGAGAGCAACAGCTAACATAAAACTAACATTGTTTTCAGGAGCGTGATTCTAGCATGCAAGAGGAGGAGCTACTTGTCAAGGAGCTCTTGTGTGTTGAAAGAAAAAAAAATGCTATCCAGGCAGCCAATCCCTGTTGCTAATTTAATTAAAATTCACAGTAAATGTATAGTCTTTTGTCAGGTCAGTGGTAGCAATCTTCAGGTTACCTCAAGTTATCAAATGGAAGATAATATGGACCTCTTAATGATTGTGTTACTGTGTATACAAAAGCTTCACAGTTTGAGTACCTTTTTCTTAATTTCACAAAAATTACATCTTTAAAAAATCAGGTCATATAACCAGAAACATCAGCTGAGCACTGGTACTTCCCCAGTGCACGTCAAAGGATTAAGAAAAATATGAACTCTACCAGTCTCAAATGCATTGGCTTAAGGACTGCAAAAATATTAGCTCTAAAATGCAGAGGATGCTATGTGCTGTGAATGGACAATTGGTATTCTGCAGTGCCTAGTGGGAAAACAAGGACTTTGTGTATTGCAAATGCATAACTGCAGTTCCTCCATTTCCTTTGCTGTATCTTCACTGATGGTTGCAGAAACAAAGGCTGTCATTAATAAACTCTTTAATGCCACATCCTTTTTGACATGCTGAAGTATCCTTCCTTCTGTATTAGCCAACCACCCAGAGTCAAGTGTTACCAGATGAATTGTTATCCTTCTGTCATCTGTCCCCGTTTCCTCCTTCTACCACCCCAAAGACATGAAACTGTCAGCTAGCTTCAGAGACCCAAAGCACCGTTTCTCCAGGCTAATATCAGGGGAGGGGGAAGCTAGTAAAGTGTAAAATGTGTGATATGGAGTTAAACTGATTGGTTTGGTTTAGAGAGAGTGTGAAGGTGTGTGTGATGCGGGGGAGTGTCTGAGAATTCTATGAGACATAGAAAAGTCTCAACTTTCTGTACTGTATGAAGAACCCTTGGTTCCCAGGCAGCTGTATGTAATGCATCAGTTCTTAATTTTATAACTGTGGTAAATTATTTCCTTCTTTTTATAAGGCTTTTCCAGCGGTCTTAATTTTAGTTTATTAAGATGTGTACCTACCACAGCATTTTGTGGTACTGCACACACAGTAGGGCGGTGTTTCTTAGCTGGTGTTCTGTGGACACAGTGAAGGTGTTCCATGATGCTGAGTGGAGAGGGGATAGGAGCAATATGGTGAGTGGATGCGTGCCTGGGAGATTTAAAATGCCGCAGCTACAGCAAAGCTTCCAGGCATGTCTTGGCATTTGCCCTAGCTTTGCTGTGTGGCTGGGGCATTTTAAATTTTCTACCCCTGTAACCACTGGCATCGAAATTGTTTCAGACATAACTTCCATGGTAAGACTTTCTTTGACAAAGGTTCCTCCAAGAAAAGATTAACCTTTGTCAAACATGCAGGCCCAATATTTCCATTAAAACTTGAGTAATATTTTCACTTTTGAGCAGTGTGTATAATCATTATGTATCTATTTCTTAGAAATAAGCACATTATAGTTGTAAAATTGTATTTAATTTGATTCCCTGAATTGTTTTTGCAGGAGTGCATAGTACGCAGATATTGCAAACATTGCAGCCGGTATATATTGGCTTTTTCAAGAAAGTTTTCGTTAGGTACTCCATGTAAAGAAATTAGTATCTCTGCGTGTTCCCTGGTCCACTAAAGGTTGAAAAACGCTCCAGTAGGGCTACTGATAAAGTAGAACAAATGAGGAGTCCTGTGGCACTTTTAAAAAGTAACAAATTTATTTTTCACATTGTTAACCTCTAAAGGTGCCATAGAACTCCTTGTTTGTTTTGTTGAACTAGACTAACAGGGCTACACCTTTGGAACTTGCTAAAGCAGGTGACACTCTGCCACTGAGCTTTACTGATCAAGTCCTACTTTGAATACCAGTAAATTGCTTCCACCAAGCATTCTGAATATATCTTCAAAAGCAAAATTGAAGACTCAAAACCAAACTTTTGTGTGACATATAAAGTTTTCTACTACAGGCAGGCATATGGCTCCAGTGAATGAGACTCAAGAAGGTAGTGAGCTCTAAAAAATTTTAAGTCACAGGAAAGGCTGTTAATTATTCTGAGGTTGGTTAAATGGGGTGAGCCAGCTTTAGCCCTGGTGTAACTACAGTGATTTTAGTAGAGTGGAGGTTAATTACATCAGGGTTTGATCCAGAGTGTCAGAGATCAGTGTTACAATGTGAATTTTTGAATCCTGTAAACTTGGCATATAAAATATATGGTATGATAACAGCTGCTTCCTCCCCCAGAATTTAGGAGCCTTTCCTTTGTGAAGCAAGGCCCTTCATTTGCCCTTATGATAGCTCTAGCTAGATTATTAAAACAGACTGGCTTTCCAGTCATCTTCATCTCAATTATGAAATATAAGTGAGACATTTAATAGTGTGCAGTTCCTTTCCCAACCCCTAGGTTCTTATACTAATGTATAAAAGAGTACTGTAAGAACAAAGAAGCTGAAAATTGATTTTTCATAATATTTGTGTATAGTTTCCTGTCATTTTGAGTTTAACTTGAAAAACTCTCTCTGGACTTTCCTGCCCAGCTAGAATTGTGGAAGAAACATACCAGATATTAGCCACATCATCATTGTCAAGAGCTCAAAACCTGAGGCCTGTTTACTTAGTCATAAGGCATATGTAAAACCCAGGTTGACATGTGAACAGTCTGTGCATTCGGCCAGGAGATTCTGAACATGGTTGAACTCATGGGAAAACGAGCTAGATGTTCAGTCATTTGGGGAAGATAGCCAGAGACTTCAGAGTAAACTAAGCCTCTGAACAACTCACTGTGTATCCTGGTCCCTCTTTTCTTCCCTTTTAGTTTCTGCAATCCTCCTCATGATTGACATGGTCTGAGATGGGGCAGATGGGGTCCTTAACATGTTTTAGAACAAAATGAGTGATTTTGTGAAGGTATGATAAGCTCTCTCTTTCCCCTTCCCAGTGCCCATGAGAGGGGATTGTTGTGCCATACAGTTCAAGGCCAAGAGGGGGCCAGCTATCTGCCAGAGAACAGAATAGTAATCACACTGGACCTAATCTCACTTATCATTACCAGAAAGGATGGCAAAAAACTTCAGGTGCATAAATGGCAGTGATATGAAACAAGATTTAGCTGTCCAGTGCTAAAGCATTTATTTTTTCTTTTTAATTCAGAGGTCATATGAAGTATTTTAACCTCTGAAAGGAGTGGCATTTCACTTCTAAACATGTAAAAAGTGGAGTCTGAACTACTACATGTCGTTTTACTCTTTAAACTGTGTGTGTAGGCTATCCCTTCATTCTCAGGATCAGTGTCATAGAATCAAAGAGTTCAAAGAGACCACACAGGTCATCTTGTCTGACTTGCTGCCAAGATGCGGGGTTTGTTGTGTCTAAATCATCAAAGACAGGTGGCTATCGAGCCGCCTTTTGAAAATCTCCAGTGAAGGACCTTCCATGACCTCTCTAGGCAGTTTGTACTCATATGAGCAAACATTGACCATTGCATTCAGGGAATTAAATTGAATTAGGGATTGAATTTGGCCCAAGCTGTTGAAAATATGTCTATTAGCATAATAATATTTATTTCAAATAACATTACTTTATTTGATAACTAATAGTGTAGAATCATCATAAAGGCAAGCAACATGCTACAGATTTGTCCAGCCTAAACAAGCTTAAGGCTTAAACATTCTTTAAAATTGCTCTGGAAATTTTATTCAGCTGGTTGGAAGAAAACCAAATTGATGATTTAGATAGGATGTGACCTTAATTATACCGAACAGGGATATAGCAATTTCCATCCATGGATTTCAAAGTGCTTCATGGATCTGAGTAAGCATTTCACCCCCATTTTATAGATGGACAAACTGAGAAACAGAGACAAATGACATAGCTGATGTTATCTCATGCACTATAGAGCTGCTGGCCTTAGACACTGAGGTTTGGAAATCCCCTTTACACTAAGTATTTTCTCAGAATATGAATAATCTCTTCATGTTTTATTACAGAGTCTTGAACTTTTTATAAGAAACTCAAAGGAGTCAATGCTCAGAGCCAGGTCTGACTTTCTTATTCCATTGTTCCTCCCAGTGGGAATTTTGCCTGTGTAAGGATTGATGTGGATGCAGGGTATAGCTTGTTTACACACAAAACAGGAATGCGCTTAGCACTACTGAAATATGGCATTCTAAAAAGACAGGCTTGCAGGAGGGCAACATTACCTAGATTAGGCAACCGGTTTGCTTGCAGATAAACTGAATGGATGGTCTCTCCTAATTAAGAGGGTAATAGAGGCTCTGTTGTTTGAGCAGCGATAAGTAAATTCATTTTATTTACAGCAGTATCATCCATTTTGTATTTTGCACATTTGGCAGAAAAACAAGCAGCTTTTCCCCCCCTTGTCTTTTGATTAGGCTCTTACATTAGGAATAGGAAACCAATATTTAAACGCTGCCCAATTTCTTTCCACTGTCCAGGGCAGAGTCTGTGATTCCACCCCACTAGACTTGAGGAGGGATATTTTGCTGATAGCCATCGCTTTCTTAAGGGGTGATTGTGAAGTAGTTTTCATCTGGTTGTATGACCAGAATCCTGGTGTATCTCATGTGAATGTACTCATATAACAACATAGTAAAAATACCTCAGCTTTGGCTGAATGATAATGTGGAGACAAGACCAGACCACTGTGTAATCACCACTGTTCCCTCTGCCATGGAATCTTCCTCTTTTTTAAAAGAGAGAGACCCTGCCCTAGTATTTGTTACTTTCTTCATTCCCCAGCCCCCTATATGCAGCTCCTGTGCAGGATTTTTTGAAACTTTAGAGTTTTCTGGAAGGTTTCTTGTGTGATAACGTAGGAAGCATATTTGCATGAGGCCTACACCTTCCCAAGCACCTTGCTTCATTACAGAGCTAGACTGAGGGTCTGTGCTCACAAGAGCTGAAGAACAAGGTCCCCTCACTATTTTTCATACAGGACGAGCTTCAGGATCCACCAGAGACTCAGGAAGTAGTCATAGGTACCTTGTATCTAGCTGCCCAAACCATGGCAATGAATCTGGGCACCATCAGGCTGCTTTTTTTGTTTTTCTTTTAATCTCCGTAGCACAAAGGCCACTTCTTGTACTTTATTCTGAATCTACGAGATGGCCAGGTAGCAAATTAAAGCATGTTAGCTATGTCTACACTGGCAAGTTAATTTGAGTTAAGGAGACTTAATTTGAATGACCTTTTTAGCTGTCTACTTCAGGCTTTCCTTAGTTCAAACAGGGCCGGCTCAACCTATAAGCAAAGAATACAGTGGCCGGGGGCGCCACTGCCTTAGGGGTGCCGCAGGCAGTGTGGGCTGGCTCAGAAGCCGGACCTATGCTCCAGCCCTTCCCCGAGCTGGCCATTACGCCACTGGGGGCGGAGTGGGCCAGCCCCAAAGCCGGGCTCTGCTTTCTCGCCCCACCTCTGGGCTAGCACTACTTGCCCCTAGGGAGGGGCATCCAGTTCAGGGGAGGGGTGGGAGAGTGGAGCCAAGGGCTAACCCTTAGTTCGAACTAACAAAGTGGACTAATTCAAACTAACGTTAGTTCAAAGTAGTCCACGTTGTTGATTCAAACTAAAAAGTTCGAGGTTAGTTCAAACTACCCTCAAACTTATTAGTTTGAACTAACAACTTCAAACTAACTTTCTGTAGTGTAGATGTAGCTGTTAAGTGGGATCATTGTTCACTAAAGCCATGGAGAGGGGAGGGGGTAGCTGTGATAAAAATCCCTTCTCTCACCTCTAGTTATCTTCCTCTTAGTAATTAGAGTGCTTTACAATGCTTTTAAAATGGTCACTGAAAACTTGACTGGACAAAGGAGATGAAAACATACAGTAGCTGTGGGCCGAAAGAAGGATGGGTTCTTTGATGCAACTGTGTAGTGGAAGTAGTTACAGAAGTTAGTAAATTCATTGCTCCTTTAAAGCGACAAACAAGGAGTCCTGTGGCACTTAAGACTAACAAATTTATTTATTGAGTGAGCTTTTGTGGGAGAAAATCCCACTTTGTCAGACACTTTGAAGATGGGGAAACTTAATGGGAGGAAATAAATGCAGGGGAAGTGTAAGTCATGGGAACAAGTCACACTGTAACAGCAAATCAAAGCAGTTGTAAAGATTCAAACACTGGAACAGCATGTAGAGGAAGAAAAGGTCAAACCTCTAAAAGAGACAGACACCTTCATGATCTCTATCAAGCATTCTTAAAACTACAGTACCCGCCTGTTAGCCTTTAAGTGCCTCAGGACTCCGTGTTTGTTTTACTGAACCAGACTAACACAGCTTCCCCTTTTGAACTTAAAGAGACAATACAAAGTAGCTCATTAATTTAACTGGGGTTTGACAAATACTCTTATTTCAATCAGCACACTAAACTGATTTATTAATAAAAGGATATAGGAGTAAGTGATATCAAGTATAAGAAATATAGATCGAAAAGGTTACAAACAAACAAAAGTAAAAATACATTTCTAAGACTAAAACTTAATTTCAGCCAGTTACAATCTATGCCTAAGCAAATGTCTTACCTAAACTCAGTTTCCAGAGACTTTAGACCCTTTGGCTAAAGGCTCCAAGGTTCTCTGATTTTAATAGCTCTGGCCCCTTTAACCCCAAGAGATGGATACCAAAATGGCTTCCATTTCTGTTTATATCTCCCAGGGTTCACTAATCCTGTTTTTGCTGATCCCCATGCCAGTCCTTCCTCCCCAACCCTCAGCTGGTGCTGGCGGGCCTCTCTGCTGAAAAAATGTGGCACCTGCCTAAAAATTCAGCAGTGGTCATGGCTGGAGTGGGAATGCTTCCCAGGCATGCCATGGAAAAAAGTCACCCAGAGTGACTCATCTTGGTGGTGTGCCTAGGGACAGGGGTCCCCAGGCATGCCACGAAAATAAGCGGCTCCTCTCAGGGGTTTCCAAGCATGCTGTGGAAAGAAGCTGCCTGGAGTGGCATCACACTACAGAGAGGAGCCCCTCCAGGGAGCTTTTTTCTGCGTCACATGGAGGCATAGGCATGGGGGGACCCCTGTCTCCCTGCTGCACCCAAAGGAAGTGACCCAGTGTAGCTTTCAGTGGCAATTTCTGTGGTACTGTAGAGGGTGCCATGTGCCGCTCTGAATGGGCTCTGTTGGCACATGTGCTGAGGGTCGCTTACCCCTGGCATATAAATAAACTTTTCCTTGTCTTTTGTCATAATTTGCCTAATTCACATTAGAGACACATTGAAGTAAATGAAACCACATTTCTTCGTATGGCATGGGCATGGCTTAAGCCCTACTCGACGAATACATTTTAGGAACACAATTCTAGCATGTATCTATAACTGTGCACAGCCTGTGTATCCACCATGCTATGATTTTTGGGACCAGTGTGCTACAAGTTTCTTTGTGATACTGTACATGACACCTATCAGCTATAGATTAAGATAAGTGTGTTAGGTGTACTGCACCCTGACAGGAGTTGGCTGAGGCCACCAGCAAAGGACTTCCATGACACAGGCTCTCCTGAGATTAATAGAACTATGACAGTTTACATCAGTGAAAGATGTGGCTCATTGACTTTACAAACAAAAAGCCATTCTTCCTCCTTGCTAATCAGATCAAATTTTAGGCTAACCAACCTTTAATAGTTTCTATTTCATATAGTATTTTCAGAACTTCATCACCATTGCTCTCCCATCTGGCTTCTTGATGGCTCCGTGGAATCTGTGTCACAATCCTATCTCTTCCCCACTCTTTAAACATCCCCTTCACAGACCTTACAAAGAAAAGTGTTGTCACCAGACAACATATGGCATTTCCTATGAAACTGGGATTTTTGATAAAATAGCCCTAGACATGCTAGCTTCTGCAAAAATGTGCACACTTTTGGTAAAGGAAGCTGTTCTTTCTTTGTTTCTTTCTTATAATGTGAACCGTTCTAATAATGTAGCTGTTTTATGCTTTAAAAACATCATAGATGAAAGGAAAACTGTCACCTTATTTAGGCCCAAATATATGCTGGACCCTAAAGAAGAATTATAGTAATAGAATATGACTACCACATTCTATTTCAGGTATCAACCTTAAAAATCTGGCTACCTTCTTGAATAGGAAAGTACAGTAAATTCAGTACATTGGATGATCACACATAAAGGAGAGTCTTGATGTGTACATATAGTAAATTATATCACAATTTCATATCGCCAAGGATTCACTCTATATATTAATGTCAGAGCTGATAGCAGCACCCATAATTAAGGTTCCCCAACACTCCCATTTATAACATCCAATTATAATGCACATGCACAAAGGGTGTAGTGGAGTGGGGAGCGGAAGCACATTGAGGTTATACAGGGAACCTTAATTTTCATATTTCCTAACTTTTTACAGTCTTAATATTCTTTTAACATTTTCTTAGATGTAATATATAACATTTACACACAGATATGGTGCATTATTGTATCTTGCAGTTGCCTTATTGTAAATCCTTTTAAATACAGCTTGTTTTCACAGTTTAGCAGTTGTCAATTTATAGAGGTCTGATACTAATTATTAACTGTGAAGTTAGGACAATGGACCAGATTCTGCCATCATTTACGCTGGTGTAAATCTAGAGTAAGTCCACTGAAGTTTTAAATGGAGTTACTCTGGATTTTTATTGATGTCATTTACAGTTGAATAGGGCCCATTATAGTTCAGCAGCATTTTGTTTTGTTTTTAAAGTTTCAAGGCCAGATTTTTAAAAAGCTCACCACCACCTACCAGCTCCCTGCTGGGTACCTGATTAGGTGGCCAAACTTTCAAAAGAGATAAAATCAACTGTTGGCATGTATTTCATTGTACTGTAGCCATGTACATGGAATGACTGATTTCCAAAAGGGCTCAGCATCCAACTGCTCTCGTTGGCTATGTCTACATTAGGACAAGTTAGTGACTTGTTAGTCTCCACTGTACTTAGTTTGAACTAACGCTCAAAATAAGCACATAGTTCAAACTAAGCCCCGGTAATTACTAGTTCAAACTGAGGAATTCCTTAGTTCAAACTATTGAAAGCCTGATAAAGACAGGCAAAAACCTAGTTCGAATTAAGCCTCCTTAATTTGACTAACTTGCCAGTGTAGACGTAGCTAACATTGTGTTCATGGGAGGAGTTGAGTACAGAACACTTTTGACATCTGACCACTTCATCTCTGTGCCTAAAGGGGGAGCTGAGCTCTTCTAAAATCTGGCCTCCACTGTGGATGCTGAGTGTTTTTGAAAAGCTGGCCTTGAAAGTTTCATCTGATAATTTGAAAATTCAGTATAGATCTTTGCTTCCACAGAGCATGAACTGGAGGATTATGTGGTTTTCATTGGTCCCTTATGCCGGTATACTGTGGTCAAGAAGAGAGCATCAGATTTCATGGACTGCAGAGATCCCAATTCCTCTCTTACTTAGCAGTACTTTGTTTTTTCCCTTGAAAATAAATGAAAATATTAATAGGTAGAGACGTCATTTTTAATAACTTACAGTTCTAAAGTGGATAGATACTTGGCATAGATATTTCCTTTGAGAAATTCTGACTAGCTTGCTTTTACCAGTTTGTTTCTTTGAGTTCACATTTCTTTGCAGTGGTTGCAGTTTTGTTATCTCTGAGGGAAACTACTGTTTTAAGAAAAGTGTTATCAAATGTCAAAGGGGGCTCTTTTTCCTCCCATCCTGCCCCCCATAACAGCCTTTAATGGCTTGTCCATACCAGAAAATAGGCCAGTGTCTTCCTTTTAAAAAATATGATAAACAGCCTATTTTAAAATTCTACCATAGAAAGGGCAAATCATAGTTTTTAAAATGTCATCTGGTCAAGATGATCCCTGCTGAGGAACCTATGATTCAACCTGGTCAGTTAATGTGTTATAAAGTACAGCTTACCCTATCTACAATAGGATTTTAAAATATGCTACCACTTGTTGGCTAACATTTTAAGAAAATATTTCCTCCTAATAATAATAGTGATATTAGTAACAGTAAAAGCTATCAAATTTCACAACAGAGCAGATCATAAATTAACAATTTAGGATTACTTTGCTGTGAGTTCCAAAGGGGTAGCTGTGTTAATCTAGTTCAGAAAAACAAACAAGGAGTCCTGTGGCACCTGTTGGCTATGTCTACACTGGCAAATTAGTTTGAATTAAGAAGGCTTAATTCTAACTAAGTTTTTGCCGGTCTACATCAGGCTTTCTTAGTTTGTACTAGTAACTACCAGCGCTTAGTTTGAGCGTTAGTTCGAACTAAGTACAGTGGAGACCAGGACGAACCCTTAATTCAAACTTAATAAGTTCAAACTAAGGGCAGTTAGCTGAATTAACAAACTGGATTAGTTCTAACTAATGTTAGTTCAAACTGGTCCATGTTGTTAATTTGAACTACTATGTTTGATCTTAGTTTGAACTAACCTCGAATTTATTACTTTGAATTAACAAATTTGAAATAAACTTGTCCTAATGTAGACATAACCTTAAAGACTAACACATTTATTTTCACATTAACTTTCATGGGAGAAAAATCCCACTTTGTCAGACACTCTGATGAAGGGGGATTTTCTCTCCTGAAAGCTCATGTGTAAATAAATTTGTTAGTCTTGCAAAGTGCCACAAGACTCCTTGTTTGTTCTACTGAGTGTTATGGTTACTTTGTGATAAATGATGGGAAATAGTTCACAGAAAAAACCACCAACCAAAAAGCCCCAAATAACTTTTACTTTTAGGAAAATTTAAGAATCAACTAGAGGAGAAGCCAGTGTAAAACCTCAAACTGCTATCTCACTGTTCTCCAATTGTCATCTCTTGATAGTGATTTGACAATTGACCCTCTTCACCTCAGGGACGGTGGGGAAACTTCAGAAGAGTATGAGATACTACAGTTATGCAGACATCTTTTTAAGGATTATATTTAAAGTGAATTTCTTCTGAGTCTACCTTTTCCTCTTCTGCCTTCACCGCTTTTCTTTCCTAGAACTCTTGTCTAAAAATTAACTTTTCACCACACTGATGTATAGGTTTTGGCATGGAAGCTAATGCTGTTTCTCACAGCAATAGACATAAAAATAATCACAAGGTGATGGTAACAACTTTCTTCATTACCTAAATTGTTTTACTCTTTATTAACTTCAACACAAGGAGATCTAGTGCCTTTGAACAAAACATGCAGCTTTTGTGTGTGTTGCAAACATGCCAAGTGGGCAATAAATATAAAAAATACTATTATGACCTCTGTGGCAAACTGGACCTGACTTCTGTGAAAGTCCCTGGTTTTGTGTCATTCTGCAATATCAGATTGAAAATTCTGTGGCAACTTCACTGAAATGTTAAAAGTCAAGGTTCTTAATAAATCAAATGTGATTGTCACAATCACTCTTGTGATTATTTTGACATTAAATCTGATATATTTTATTCTCTCTGTGTAGTGGTCCCAGATTTTTGTATTGACAACACATAACTGGATTTTTCATACTAGCACTTTGGTAATTGGATAAGGGATAATTTGGGTTTCTGGCAACAGGGAAGTTATGGGAAACAGTTTGGGAATGTGAGAGAGCCTATTCACTAGTTGCTTCTGCTAAAATTGACACTATTCCATTTAAGATGTCTCCATTAGGTTTCAAAATAACTCACTAAATATGCAAGTAGTTTGAGAGAGTGGAGCTCCTCCTTTTTCTCCATAAATTCCTCCCAATTTCCCATTAGTCCTTCTGAATTTGAAACGGAGCCCTTATACTATTAGAAAGGAAATCAATGAAAAAGGGCACCTCATTTATTTCTAGTCCAGACAGATATGTTATATGATGGCTCTTTAATATTGTGATATTAGTAACTGTAGTAAAGGAATCAAAGAAAATTTTTAGAACTTTCTAAAATATAAGTGTTATTTCCTTTCAGATACCTGTGCAGTGGAACTCTGTTCTAAGGAAGCCTGACCTCAGAGATGGAGGGATATGAAAAATGTTTAGAATTTTTAAAAGAACTCTTCCCAAAAGTCTTTCAGTAAAATGAATGTGGCATGAATAGAATATAGAGTGGTGTAATATGGTTTTATTAGTGCTTGTGTAAGGTGACCTGTCTTATGCAGAGTTCCAAAAGGGGCAGCTCTGTTAGTCTAGTCCAGGAAAAAAAATCAAAACAAAAAAACAAGGAGTCCTGTGGCACTTAAAGACTAATAGATTTAATTTTCACATGAGCTTTAATGGGAGAAAAATCCCACTTTGTTACATTCTTCAAAGACAAAGTGGGATTTTCTCCCACGAAAGCACGTGCAAGAAATAAGTCTGTTAGGGTATGTCTACATGGTAACTGTTATTTCAAAATAACCCATTTCAAAATAAAATCCTTATTTCAAAATAAGTTAATTCAAATTAAGGGAAAACCTGCTTTCGAAACAGCTGTTATTTTGAAATGGTTATTTCGAAATAAGGCCATTCGGACATGTTTTGAAAAAGTGGTGTTGTTTCGAAACAACGTGTCCGAATGCCGTTGTTTCGAAACAATTGTTTTGAAACAGCTATTTCACTTTCCTGCTAGGTTTAACGGTTTCAAAACAATGGCCGTTATTTCGAAACAAGGGGTCCTGTTGTTTCAAAATAACAGTACGTCGTGTGGACATGAGAAATTTTATTTCAAAACAACGGCTGTTATTTCAAAATAAAACTCACATCTGAACACAGCCTTAGTCTTTAAGTGCCACAGGACTTTTTTCTGCCTATGCAGCCATATGAACTTTGAAAATCCTTAATGCACTTTAAAAATACAAATCATCATAGTTCTTATTCACAGTGATGTCTTCAGTGTGTATATACACACACAATACACAATGCATCTATACAATAATTCTGTACAAAGGAGTCGCCATCTCTGGTGTGGAACACAGCAGATGTTTAACAGCACATAGCAACACCAGAGAGTTCAGATCATGAAGTGACTGCTGCATTCAGAAGACTATTTTAAAAGTTGTAAGATATCTAGTTGGCTTGAAATTCACATAATTCATATTAAAAACCTCCAAAACTTGACAATAATTTGTTTTTTGGTATATAGGTATAGAGAAATAAATATGACTGGCATCCAATGTTGAATTGTGCTACTTCAACTCTTATTTTTCTTCACAATTGTAATTTGAAGGCTTTTGGTTCTTTTAAGACCAACATTTTCGAAAGGTTGATTCTTTTTGGGGGGGGTGGCTCTTTCTTGGGAGCTCAGTCTGAGTCAGTTTAGACTTGACTTTGGAAGGTACCATCATCTTCCACTGACTTCCACTGGAGTTGTGAGATAGTCACCAATTCTTTTAAATCTGCTCTTAAATATATAAAATTAGCCATCAAAAAGCAGAGGCACCTCAAATTATTGAACTTTAAAAATATTTTTGGCCTAAGTTTTTGTTGGTCTTTATAGAAAAAGACAAATTCTTATATTCTGTGTAGTAGTAAAATCTAGTAGCTATTTCCCACTGCATTAGGAGATGCAAAGTCTTCTGTCCATCTTCTACCTGGGTTCAAAGGGACTGACAAACATCAAGAGGTAACTACTCTGTATATACCATTGTTATGTACCATAAAACAGTCTGCTAAAGGCTTACACCCCATTCATTTCTTCTCAGGTTTTCAGACATGTTCTCTCCTCCTTGTCAAACTACAAATTGTATTCAGAGAAGCTGCTGGGCTTTTCTAACAGTTGCCAGTTTTTAGTTTCTTGGCTTTTGTTTCCTCCTTCTCGTACTCAGAGTGCCTAAATAAAATATAAGTTACTGTACTTCATAGTTAAGGCTTAGAGTTCCCAGCAGCTGCCCTAGACAGAACATGCATATGACTCACTGCGAAAGCCAGCTGCTCTTTGCCAGCCTGATAGTACTAGCTGTGCTAGAGGAGATTAATGGTGGACACCAGCATTGATCATAAATATCAATCGACTTGCAAAATAGTGTGAATTCTGAAAGATGAAATTTTAGATGAATGGACTGGAATGACATTAGGGCCCTATGTTAATGGCTAACACATACATGAAACAATAAAATGCTGCATAATACTTAGTATTTTTCACTAGACACACTCATAATACTTTAAAAGAGCCAATGCAATGATTTCCACTTCAGATGTGGGAAAACAAGTACAAAAAGGGTAAGTAGCTTCCCCAAAGTATCAGTGCCAGAGGTGGGATCCAGAACCATATCTTGGTCATTGGACCATGCCGTTCCCTGAAGATACGATTGGGTAAATTGAGTAAAGAGTCACCACTTATTCAGCTTCAGGCTTCTGGAGAGAGAAGACGAGAGAGCCAACTTTCTTTGACAAGCATGTTCCAGAAGTTTGACACTAAATGGCAAAGATTAACACAGTTTATGTTGAGATTATAATAGGAGGTAGAAACCACGACAAAAAGAATTTAAAAGGAACTATACTGTAAGAATTTCTTCCTGAAGATGAAGTAAAATTATGTGGGTTAACTAATTAGGAAAAGTGGAAAAACACTCTTAAGGAAGGAGAATTTATGATCTTCCAGACCTGAGACTCTCCAGACACACCAGCTTTACTAATTTTAAAAAGACCATTCATTATATTAAGCAGATTTATTACTTTCAGCCACAGTAGAGGTCAGACATGCATGGGGTTAAAGTAAATTGAAACGCCAGTGGGACACAGTTATGGGGCCCCCAGATCACACAGGCCAGTGTTCCACAGCCCAGATTCCAGAATCTAGAAAAAATGGGCTCACCCATGCATGAAGGTCAATATAGGAAGGGGTCCAGAGATTACAAAGGTTCTGGAGCCCCTCAAATTATACTTTAACCACTGCAGGCACAAGAAGGTGGTTTATTTTCTCTTGCACAGTGAATCAGCAGGAATGTTTTTAGAGAGTTTGACAATCCAAAGGATGGGCAAGCAGAGGTGGTCTCAGAGACCTTAGGAACAAAATCAGACTCAGGCTCATATCAAATGAAATGATAAACTAGGGTGGCAAATTGTAGTCAATGAAGAGATCATTTAAGGCTATTTCTCTATTTTATTTAGTTCTGAGATATTTATGGAGTTTGGAAGTGTTGTCCTCACAAAGCCACATTTAGTTACAGATTCTTAGTAATTTAAGTTGTCCATCCCTGGTGGATTGAGTCCAAAGGGAAGTGTGGAGAATTTAATTTATATGTGACTATTACAGTTTGTTTGGGCTATTGTATGAATTTCAGGAATGGCCAAGCCCAAGTGCATAGAAAGCCAGATTTTCAAAAGTGTCTTCTATATTTTTCCAAACTGAATTACTAAAAACTAGAGAATTCAACTTGGAGTGTACTTTACTTGCACCCCAGAATTTTTAAATTCAGAGAAGAAATGGTAGTTATGTAAATATGATACTTAATAGTTGTCACTGAATACAAAGTGATTATCCATGTACCTAGCATCTCTATAACTTCTATGGAGGATAAAATTCTTGTAATTAAGCCATTTCACTACTGAACTTCCAGTTGCTACAGTTTGACTTTTTCTTGATCTTACACTGATACCTTGCATTCTGATATTCACTCACAAATCAGTCATTCTAGCATAGCAGTCATGCATAGTTTAAAATATATTCCACTCCTCTTGCAACAAGTCTTGGTAAGAGTATGGCACTTTCAGGAATTCAGTATCACTGAACTGATTCAATTCTCTCTCTGCAGCTCCAATATCACAGTGATGCAGAAGAGATCAGGGGAAATTTTAAGTATGCATTTGTCTATAGGCAGCTGAAGATTTTGTGCCAAAGAAATGACTTGTATGTGCTGCTGGAGAATTTCCTTGGGTATTGTCAGCACAGGTAAAAGCTGGATCTCACCCAGAATACCAACACCCCAAGCTAAACATAACTGCAGTCTTCCTGTATTCACACTAAATCTTCAGGTGGTGGTTTTCACTTTCAGTGTTTGCCTTTTTGCCTCTCCTCTGCTCTAGGTTATTTTCAGCAAGTTCTGTTCATGATGTTGGCTAGCATCCCAGGGAACTTGGTCTGTCTCAGTGAGATTTGGTTCATGAGAATGTCAGAGTAAGTAACAAGAATTGACAACTTCAGGTCTTACATCACTTTCAGCAACACCAAACTACCTTGAAAGTATCCAAATACCAACATGCAGCTGGCAAAATCCAATCTGTGGGCTGAGGGTGTCTGGTATAGGTACCCAATCCCTGCAGTGTCTATCCCATTCATCATTTTTCACGTTTCATGCAAAATACTATCTTTGTATTATACCAGTGTAAGCGTGCGTTGAGCTCATCCCACCAGGAGGGCGCCCCAGTGGGTAATGTGGAGAATTCTTCGCTCAAGTCATCTAGCACAAATCCACCCTCCGCCTAATGGGAGGGGCGGGTAGTTTGTTCTACCCCCACAAGGGGGCAACCAGTTATCCAGGGGCCGGGTACAACAGTTCGCCCAGGGGCCCTGGAACCCTTACTAGGGTGACCAGTCAATGAGTCTGGTGGCAGTCAGGGGTTCAGTGAGGTTGGGGACAAATCAGGGTCACCATCTCAACAAGAGGGGAGAGGAGAAGGGGGGGACACAGGCCCACCCTGCTCCACTGTGTCCCAGCTCAGGGCCCTAACAGCGGCTGGACCTGTAGGCGGTGGGGTCAGTGGGGTCTCAACCACAACACGCTGACCCCGGTACGGGGTAAACTCCTCCTGGGCTACTGCCCTCCCCCTCTCTCATCAGTACCTGGTTGACACCCTCCTTGGCATCCTCAGGGTACTCGCCGAGGGGCACTGAGTAGAGACCTTCAAAGGCATCTGGGGCAGCAGGTCCAGGAGTTCTGTGGTGATGACCATCTCTTCCAGGGGTGGTTCCAGCAGCCCCCCCTGGTCAGGGGTAAGGGGCAGTTCCTTCAGGTCCTCCCCTGCAGTGGGGTCCACATCAGGTGGCACCAGGGGCAGGTCTTCCAGGTCCTCTCCAACAGGTGGGGAGGCCTGCCCCTGGTATTCTGGATCCTCACAGTCAGTCAGGGGGTGCCACAGTTCAGGTGGCCACAGCTTGTCCCCCTCCTGTGGCAGGGGTCTTCCCACTGGGTACCCACCATGGGAGGCCCAAGCCAGCTATCTCAGTACCAGGCTGGAGGCCAGCAGGCAGACCCAGGTCTCCTTGGCCAAAGGAAGGGCTGGGGAGTCCAACCAGAGCTATCCTTCTCCTCCAGCAGCTAGGGCTGAACTGAGCTCCTCTGCCTGCCTTTTATACTTCCTGCCCCACCTCTTCCCCTCCTGCTTGATTGGCAGGTTTGTGGAGGCAGCCATCTTGGCTCCTGTGGGGGGCAGCCATCTTATGGCCTCCTTACAACCAGTATATGCCAGCATTATCTATGTGCTGAGGGCACTCTTGAAGAAATATCCAGGTTTAAATTAAGATACTTCAATGCCAAGAAGTGATCCACTCCCTTAAAATGGTTATTGCATGCATGCTGGTCTATGTTGTCCATGCTCTCCACATCCTGAGTGCCTTGATGAACCAGTAATCTTTCTGGAAGCTTTTCTCTTCATCTCTAATGGTAGCAGACAAACCAGAAGCCTTGGCATCATGATGCCTGATAATCTTTGGAGCAGAAATATTCTGTAAGGGAGGAAGAGGCACTTAGTTACACTTGGGCTACTGAAACTTATCTGCCACTGTGCCAACTTATTTACTTTCCACACTTCTATACTGGTAGCTAAGCTCTAATCACAGCCATCTGAGCCACTATCAGTTTCATGTGCAGTTCACACCATATCGAATAAGAGTGGCTACTCTCTGATACCAGCAAATTTGCTGATAGATTTTCATAATGGTGATTTTCCAGGTACCTTCGCAATTGAGTATTACCAAATAACCTATGTCAGGCATCTTTTATGATCCTCTAGGAACTTTTCTCTCCACTCCACTCCCTTTATGCAAGGGACCGTTTTTAACTTCACTGACTGTGTTTTGCCTGATTACAGAGTTTAGTGTTGGGCCTGCATTAGTAAATTAGGTTGAACAGTTGCAGGCCCTTATCTGCTGCCTTTCTGGAAGATTAGCATATGCTAAAAATGAAGAAATAGGAAGGAGCTAATAAATCAAGTAACAGTGGCAGCTATGAAGCTATTGGGCCAGATTTTGATCTCATATATTCTTGGTGCAAATAAGGAAGAATTTGGCTAGTTAATCTCAGTGTCTGTCTAACGGATCATACTATCACATGCTGGCCTGTGGTTGGTTCAGTAGTATCTTCCACTTGTTTTCTTTAAATTAAAATGTTTTCTTACCTAATTTAAATAGATGGATATACAGGAATAGATTATGAAAATGTATACCAACTACAGAATGGAAAAGATGACTAATCAGAAAAAAATTTACAATAACTTGTTTGAGCCTGCCAAGGTGTCACAGTATCTCTCCATGAAAGGCCAGAACCCAGATCTGGCCCCTAAAAAGGGATGCTTTGTAAGATTTTTGAAAGCATCTGGAAAAAGAGCAGAGATTTACAGCAAAGTGGTAAAAATAATATAATTTGGAAGAATCACATTCATATCAAGGTTCCATGATTAGATGGTCTAGCCATTCATAACCTCTCAAAAAATCATTTTATTAACTTTCCAAAAGGGTTTAATACCTACCATACAGAAGTCATTTAGAATACAAATGGGAATTATTCATGTGAATGGAATCAGCAGAATCCTTGTAATAACGAGTATCGCTAGACAGCAATTCAATACAATTTTAAAAAACCACTGATGTGCTACAGCATTTTTCAGTGCAGCTTTGAGGATGCTGAAAGGTAACAACTTTTATGTTTTGATTTCATGGTCAGAATATGAAAATTTGACAAATCAACTGCTTCCCCACTCTTGTGTCGCATTTGGGTTTTACTTATAAATTATAATCATATCAGATTAGCATCTCCCATTTTAAATTAGTCAGTTTTGTTTCTGCTAATTCAATACAAATGCAGGCTTGGGAAATGTCACCTTTATAAGCCATTTGTTAAAGCTGCGAGACTGTCTTTTAATCCCATATTACTTCCTTCTGTGGCATTTGAGTCCAGTTTAGAGCATTTCGATCTTGCCATCATTCCTTCATTATCTTGTAAGGCCAGGAAGCTGTACCTGTTTTCCTGTGAATTAATTACTAGGATTAATTCAGTGGTCCTGTGGCTAGAGCATGGATCTAACAAGTCACACTGAAGGATACACATTCAGAATATTATTTGTTGTTTTAGGGGCTGAGTGGCTAGGAAGGTGTAAAGCACTTGCAATGTGTGCAAAAGGTAAGAGTACTAAATCAAATGTTGCCAAGATCCAAAGGGGTAGCCATGTTAGTCTAGTTCAGTAAAACAAAAGGAGTTCTGTGGCACTTAAAGACTAACAAATTTATTAGCCTTTAAGTGCCACAGAACTCCTTATTTGTTTTAAATCAAATATGAAGGTGTCACTTGATTTTCCTATACAATCAAGAAGAAATTCCCCATCATTGGCACCAACATCCCCCTGCACCAATACCCACTGATAGGTCTATGCATAAATGGGGGCTTTTTACCTGCATCGGAATCATCCAGTATTATCCATTGCTGGAATTAGGATACCTGACCTGATGGATCTCTTAACTGGCTGTCTTTTCATGTAAGCTAACGCTTCCTTTCTCTAATACTGCTTAAGGTTATTCCTGGGGAAATATTTGTCCCACAAACCAGTTCTACTCCTATTTTATTTGGTAAAACTGAAATGGTGTACATCATTTAGCCAACTAGTTTGTAGGCCAATGGTCTGATTTGCTGTGACAAGTCATATTTTCCTTTATGTATTGACTGATCTTTGTGATCAACTCTAAACTGCTTTAGAGTATCATAACAATTGCTGGTCTTCCTTAACAAGATAAAACTAAAAGTCACTCCTTATAAAAGAAAAAGGAATATTTCATACAATTAAAAGTAATTGTTTATTTTCCTGTGGTCTTATTCTTCTTACAACTATTTATTTGTGTTTCAATAGTACCAACTTGCCCTACCCCACTGCAGGTCTGTTATGCTAGGTGTTGTGCAAACATAGAGGAAGATATGGTTCCTGGTCACTTAATTTGAAATAACATGCAAGTGTAGCAAACAAAAGAGGGGAGAGAAGACAAGGGTGATGAAAGCAAGATCACATGGTCAAGATCAGACTGGTTAGCTATTGCACAAATTGATGGTTCTACATATCCTAAAGTTAAACATAATCAGTTAACTGTGTAATTAAATCAGTTATTTCCACATGTCAAAAGCTTAGCCACCAGTGGTTTCAAAATATTCCTTGTACTCACTTCAGAGAAAAATAAAGACTGAAAAACTTTACTTTTTCTAAGGAGAAGATGGGATTCAGCCCTGTCTGTCCATTTGGAGCAGCTCTTTGTAACATACAGATTGTGTGTCACATTGTGTGGTGATGCCATCGTTGAGTCCATTTTTGGTCTGAATTGATACAGTGTGCACAGATCTTTTAAAATGTGGAATCCATTAAGGCTAGTTCTTAATGACTCCAGTGTCAATGAGAACATTAAAGATGAATAATTAATTTGCAATCCAAACTATGAATTGTAGTTACTGTATACACAGCGTCAGTAGGCTACCAACCCCAGAAAAAGGACATGGCTGCCAGCAGGCATCCATTTTAACAGTAAGAACTAATAGCATCATATAGACAGGGAATATGAAGAATTTTTCCCTACTAAAATCTCTTCTGTAGGAGGGATGATGACCAGTGATGGCAACCAGATGCAGAAAGTCATAGCCCTGGTGCTCAGGAAAGCAATGCACATAAGTGAAGGCTTGTTTAAGGATAAGTGGTGTGTATTTGTTGTGTAATTGCCTTTGCTAGTTGGATTAAATTCTATACCAATGGCAGAGGTTTGTTGTGTGCATTTTATCTGCTGATAGAGTTAGGACCCCAGTAAACCAGCATAGTAAATGATACAGTTCTGAAGCATGAAATCTTTCCAGCCTGGCAGGGAAGAAACCCCTTTCCTTAAGGGTGATTCAGTAGCAGCATCGAGAACTGCAAGTTGTGGACTACAAACTGCGGCATGCTGGGAGAAACTTCCTGGCTTTTCCCAGGAAGCACTCCTGCCCTTCCATGGAGGGAGTGTCTGCACTGACTGAGGCTGGGACCATGTGGCAGACAAGCAGGCAGGAGGCCAATGGACTGTAATGCTGCTGTATGTTTCTTTCAGAATAAAACTTTGTTCCTGGTGATCAGTCTGAGTGGGTCTGGTGTGAGTTAACACACACACTGATACACAACGCAGAGCACACAGAGGAGCCTCAGGCCTAGTTTCCCAAAACCTGTGTAAAGTGCTGCAAGGCAGAATTCTCATATCTTGAACACCCTCATGCTGGGCCTGTAGGCAGGAGGGGTTACACTTATAAAGTCTAAACCTTTGTGCGTGTGCGTGCATGCATGTGCCCATGGTACACGCATGCATTTGTACAGAGGGTACTAGCTTGTCTGTCTTCCAAAGACAGTGATTTGCACAGGGAGGCTCCGCAGTATGCTATGCATCATTTATTTTTATTGCTTTAATTTTTGGAACATGTAGGCTGCTTCCATTTGCTGGATCTAGTCACATAAGAGCATATCTTTAAACCTTTTGATTAATAGCCTGTAATAGAGGCAAGGAGTCGTATAAAAGCGAGATGGAGCGATGTCAGCTGTGTGGGCTCTGCTCTAACATCAATGTGCTGCAATTTGCTTTTTTAACTACTAATAACGTTTAATTTGTAGAGTGTCATCCCAGAAGACCTCCAGGAGCCATAACCAAAACAGACTAAAAATAAGGCTTACCATAAATGCCTGAAAATAACCAATATCCTATTTCCTCTGAATAAATAAAATAGGACCTTTGCTATATCGTTGAATGGTTTCAGTTTTCTATCACCACTCTACATGTGTAAAGATTAGGAGCAGCTAAAGGAAATAAGCTTAAGATATGTCAACTGGTGGAGTACTAATGGTGTTTCTCAAAGGTTATGTATACACTGCTGAATTAGTCCGGACTAAACAAGTCCCATGGCCACACTAGGCTTCGCCTAGGCAGAACTAAGCAATTTCTTAGTTTGGACTAGCCAAAGCTTAGTCTGGACTAGTAAAACCCCTTGCTTGGTCTGGACTAGCTGGCTTAGTTTGAACTTTAGTTCAAACTAAGCACATGCAAGACACAAAATAATGGCTAGTTCAAACTTAAAATGTTTGATCTAAGCCATTATTTCAAACTAGCCACATGTTCTAGCTGGAACTAAAAAGCCACGATTAGTCTGAACTAGCCCAAGGCTAGTTTGGACTAACCTCTGACTTTTTAGTTCAGACTATCAAGTCTGAACTGAAAAAGTAGATGTAGACCTTGTCAAACATTCCTATTTATGAGAAGGCAGAGGAAGAGTCATCTCAGCCATAAAGGTTTGCCATGTGTTTCTGTGAACATTAAGAACTCAATCCTGCACAGCACATGCTGGGCCCAACGTCACTGGGAGTCTTTAATTAATACACCAAGAGTGAAATCCTAGTCCCACTGCAACTGGCAAAACTCCCATTGACTTCAGGAGAGCCAGGATATCACCTTGAGGCCAGCAGAATTGTTGAACACAACCACCATCCTTGACTCCCAAAGTAACCCTTCTGAAGCATGCACTGGTGTCATGTGAAATCTTTCATGAAAAGGAGGGGACTCTTCACAGAGATTATCGTGCACATTCCTATGTACCTTGTAACAGTGCAGTTCTGCTTGGTACAAATTAAAATGTGAGGCTTCATACTGATTGTCTCAATATCTCCAAGTCACATTTGTTTAGTTTACAATTTAAAAAAAAGATTTTCTAACTTGCAACTCTTGTGTATGTCTCCTCTAGCTTTTCTCCTCAGCTAAGGACTAGATTGGAACCCTTACTCACCTGAGTAGACACATTAACTTCAATGGGACTACTCAGATAGGAACCTCTTCCTCTTGTAAGTGGCTCAACAATCTGGGTCTCTACTGAGTACAGCCTAAAAAAACCTTGCCTCAATAATCAATGTGTCTCATTTTGGCATGTTTTTTTTTTATGGTAGACCCTACATAGATAGTACAGAAAACTAAAAATACAACTGCATGGAAGCATCTTAATAATGATTAATTGATACATTAAATGCTTAACTTATATCTACTTCATAGTTCTCATAGAAGGATGTGGCTTTGAATTACATTTGTCACTTCTTTGCCACCTGCTGGCAGTGGGCAACTTGCTAAAAATAGAAAAAATATTGTTTTTTGTGATACTGGCAGTAGATGGGCCCAACATTTCCTTTCTTTTTGTAGTTCTTGTGTAGTCATTACAAAAAAACCCAGACTTAATAGTTTAATTGACAGCATATATTCTTTTTCCTGTTGAATTTTCATTCCACCGAATATACTTTGGGAGCAAGTAATACAATGTGTGTTACAATCAAAGCTGTGTTACAGAGTACAGTTACATAACTCATGCTATACAGTTCAGTTTCTTATATTTCACCTGTCATAACTGTATCTAGTACTAAAATTTGGGAGCTGATGCCAATTTTTTTTGTTACACATCCCAACATGACAATTTGTCACTGAAGTTCAGTATTTCCTCATGAAGGGAGACTCCCATAATACCTGTACAACAGTGCCCAAGTCTTTCTGATAACTGGGATTAGTCTAAATTGGTTCAGTGCTGTTTTTGGTGTTGTATACATTTTGTGCATCATTTGCTAGTACAGTTGGAATATACCTTGCCTTTATAGGAAGCTTTCTAGACCAAGCCCCTACCCCAAATTATGAAGGCACTAGAATGTTTCTAGGACGAGGCCTCAATAATTTTTCAGTATGGGTGAAACAACATATTTTTTCCATAGCCTTGTTCTCTGAAAAAGTTGAACTGTTTTGACTGAAATTTTCCAAAACAGGTTCAATCTGACCAGACACTTGGGCTTAGAAAATTTCAGTGCAGTTTTTCTGCTAGACCTACCAAGAATAACAATTCCAGATTCTTCTGTTCACGTTGTGAATTCATCCACTGCTGCAGTCCTGGCTTATGCTAGAAGGGAAAACTCCATCTTGCATCTCACACCTATGCCATTAGCAACATATTGAGAAGAACACAAGCAATGCACATGTACCATGTGTACTTTTAATCTATGGAAAAAGGTTAGAGCCTAAGAACTCACTATGGCATATGGAGGGATAAAGTTAAAAGACCAGTGTCCAGACTGGTGTCATACACTAACTAGAGCAGGAATTTGATACCACAATTAGTTCTTTATGTGTGTGTGAGAAAGAGCTATAGCCATACATACTTCTATTGGCATAAGCAACATATGTAATAGAAAGTGGTGAAATGTTTGGAGATTTACTTTTGTCAAGATCCCAAAATTCTGGATGCTTATTTGAACCTCCTGCTTGCTATCTGGAAGTCCTGGGGTCTGAAAAATTGGTTTTGAAATTTCTCAGGGGCATATACTTTTAATGACATCTATAGTGCTTCTTGCTCTGTCAGGCTGAAAACATGGAATCATAGAAATGTAGGGCTGGAATGATCTCAAAGGCTATGTCTACACTGCCAAATTAGTCCAGACTAAGCAAGCTTAGTCCAGACTCATTTAGCTCTTGGCTACACTAGGCAAAGCTTAGTCCAAACTAATAAGTACCAGGCGTTAGTTCAAACTTGCTGCCTTAGGCAAGACCAGAAATAATGGTTAGTTTGAACTTTAAAAGTTTGAACTAAGCCATTAGTTCAAACTAGCTGTGCATTTTAGTTCAAACTAAAACTTTATTTCAAACTAGAACACTTGGCTAGTTCAAACTAAAAAGTTGTGGTCATTTCGACTTAACAAGTCTGAACTAAAATGTCAGATGTAGACATAGCCAAAAAGTCAAGTCTAGTGTACTATACTGTGCTAGGACCAACTAGACCGTCTCTAACAGGTATGTGTCCAAACTATAAAACCACCAGTAAATGGCAATTCCATGTAATTACTTTTATATATAGGAAATAGGAAATATTTTCTAATACCTAACATGAAATTTCCCTTGCTATAGATTAAAACCATCACTCCTTGTGCTACTTTCTGTAGACAGAGAAAACAATTGATCATTGTCCTCTTTATAACAGTTCCCAGTATGTTTGAATACTTTTATCAGGTCCCCCCTTAGTCTTCTTTTCTCAAAATTAAACATGCCCAGTTTTCTTTAACCTTTCCTCATAGGTCATAGTTTTCTAAACCTTTCATCATTTTTGTTGCCCTCCTCTAGACTGTCTCCAGTTTGTCCACAGTTTTCCTGAAGTGTGGCACCTAGACTTGGACATGGTACTCCAGGTTAGACCATAGCAGTGCCAAGTGGAGAAGGATAATTACTTCCTCTCTAAAGGACATAGGACACTTCTGTTAATACATCTGAGAATAATGTTAGCCTTTTTCACAGCTGCATCATGTTGTTGACTCATATTTAATTTGTGATCTACTCTATCGTTCAGATCCTTTTCAACAGTACTAGTGTCTAGCCAGTTATTTGCCATTTTCATTGAATCAGAGAATGGGAAGGCTATGACTACATTAGAAAGCTTAGTGCGGACTTGCTTAGGCCAAACTAAGCAGTTCCAGGTTAGTTTGAACTAACCCAAAGTTAGTTTGAAGTAACCACAGCATTTAGTTCGAGGTAGACATATTTTTTAGTTCAACCTAACTTTTTAGTTCAAACTTATTTAGTTCGAACTAGCACAGCCACATCATGCTAGTTCAAACTAAAGTTCAAACTAAGCTCGAACTGAGCGCTTAGTTCAAACTTACTGTTCGAATGAACTAGTTCAAACTAAGCTTTGCTTAGTTTGAATTAAAATATTTTTTTAGTTTGAACTAGGCAAAGCCTCATACAGACAGGGACCAAATAAGTCTAGATTAAGCCTTCTTAATCCAGATGAATTTTCTTGTGTAGACATAGCTGAAGAGACCTTGAGAGGTCTTCTAGTCCAGTTCCCCTGTATTCAAGGCAGAACTAAGTATTATTTATGCGGTCCTTGAGAGGTATTTGTCTAACCTGCTCTTAAAAAGCTTTAGTGATGGAAATTCTGAAACCTCCCTAGACAACTTATTCCAGTGCTTAACCACTCTGACAGTTAGGAAATTCTTCCTAATGTCCAACCTAAACAATCCTTATGGGAATTTAAACCCATTTCCTCTTGTACTATCCGAAGAGGTTAAAGAGAACAATTTTTCCTCTCTCCTCCTTATAACAACTTTTTGTCTTTAAAAAGTGTTATCATGTCTTCTCTTCTCCACACTAAATAAATCTAGTTTTTTCAATATTCTCTTATAAATCATGTTTTCTAGACCTTTAATCATTTTTATTGCTCTTCTCTGGGTTTTCTCCAGTTTGCCCACGTCTTTGCTGAAGTATGGTGCTCAGAACTTGTCACAATACTCAATGTGAGGCCTAATCAGAGCCGAGTAGGGAACGAAGCATTACTACTTGTGTCTGCTAATTCATTTTGCAGGTGTGCATTTGATTTTTCCTTTGAGCTTGTATTTACTGAATTTCAATTTGATGAATTCAGACTAATACTCCAATTTGTCAAAGTTGTTTTGGATTTTAATCCTCTCTTGCAAAATGCTGGCAGCTTCTCCCTGTTTGGTGTCGTCTTAAGCATACTCTCCACTCCATTATCCAAGTCATTACTGAAAATAGAAGATATCTGACACTTCTCCATCCAAGTCAGCCCAAACACTGCAAAGGCACGCAAAAAAGAAATATATTTAGAGAACAAGAGTTAGCCAAGTTCTTTAAATTTCAAAAATGGATCTGGTCTGATGCAGTTTGAGTTTAGTGTGACATTCTTATTTCATTCAAAATGATTCATCCATCTCTAATTGTCTAAATACATGGTGACTTGACTCCCAAGAATAGTTTGACTATTGGCTGTGTCTGAGTATGGTACTCATTACTGGTAGTGTGCTAACAATTCCAATGCACGATCATTTGTCTCATGGGGTACCAGGTTTTCTCTTTCAGCTAGAATAAAAAAGATTGTCCCTTCAGAATATGAAAGGCTTTTGCTGGTTTTGTGGAGGGGGAGTGAACACAATCTGCAATGTTTGTTAACAGACTCTGCTCCTAACATGTTGTATAAACAGCTTCAGTGATAGGAGGATATTCTCCAAAGAGAGCTCTTACAGTGTGAAATTTCTGAATAAATAATGAAACTTGATAGAGTGTTTGAGTGGCAGGCAGTGCTCCTTGGGCCACCAGGAAACATATTTCATTCTCATTTTCATCCCATTTTGATTTTATATATACCAGGGGGCTATATTAGGTAGCATCTCCACAATGTCCATTGTGGGTTCAGTGTGTGGTTGGCTTTATGAACTCATTCAATTCAAAGAGGCAAATCTGAGATTGTTGCTAATGATTTGCAGCAGGTTGGTGAATGTAAATGATTCATGCAGAGTGGTACTTGTCCCAACTAGATAAAACAGAGAGAATGAAATGTACACAGCTTCAAAGATGCTGCTCAGCTCGGCTGACAGCTCCGCATGTCAATCAATGTAACTGGCAATTTTAAATATACATTACAGGTACTTTGCTCTTGTCTGCCCAAGGACATAGTACCATCTTCAGTATCGGTGGCAGACGGAAGAGACAGGGCCCTCGAAGACAGGAATAATAAGTTAGCTAGTGCAGCTTCACTACCTAGTTAAATAAGTGAAGACTTGCTAATGAGGTACATATAGGCCTGTGGAGATTCTTGTCTGGGAACAGAAATTCCAAAAGAAATGCTAGGTATGGGCTGCAGGGAAATGTGAAATTCATTCTGCCATATACAGTAAATCGATCATTCACTTTTGAAACCAATCAGAGGATTAAAAGAAAATTCTTACACAAAGGAACAGTACCTCATTTCACTACATATTTTATTGGATCAGGTGTTTTGGGGGCTATTTTGGGGGTTTCATTTCTTTCCTGTGCCCCAACCACAGTCTCATAGAAACAGAACAGTCATTTGCTGTGCAACAACTGTTTCCATCAAGTCAGGATATCCTCAGTCTCTCACATAAGCCCCTGTTTTGTTTGCCCATAAACAATTCCCTTTCTTTAAAACAGGCACTCAGCATTTTGGCCAAAAGCCTGGAAGGCTTGACAAGTACCTCTCAGAACTGTACGCTTCACATAAAGTTAACAGGAGAAGAATTGTCCCTCTCCATTAGTAGCAATACATCAAGTAGCATTATTTCAGGGAAAAACCTAACCCTACTCCTTAGATCGTGGGACAGGGTCTGGAACAGGATTGTATCCCAGACACCACTGCATCAGATCAAATTGGCTTGCTAATGAAAAGAGTTCTAACTGGCCCAATCTTTTCTTACTTCAAAACTCTGCCAGTATACTCCCCTAAAGAGTATATTGGCATGAAGGCCATAAAGATTCTCTTTGCTGGCTGCATCCTGGTCATTCACCATGGTTTACAGATGGTCTGTGACTAATGAACCAGGAGGGAATATTGCTAATGTGCCAGAGGCAGAAGTCTTGGACCAAATCTGATGAGATGCAGAATTTTTGCAGGCATATTTCGAAGTGAAACTGCAGGTGTTTGCATTGGTAAACATCTCTTAGTGTGTGGAGATCAGGAGTCTGTGCTGATATTGTTAGATTTGTGAGTGGTCTTTTGTACCTTTTGATAATGAGGTATTGGTGGCATATCTATTGTTATGGGTGATTCAGAGGTGGGGGAAATCAGACACTTAGGTAGAAGAGAAGTTTGGTTTTCTGTGGGAATTTTAATTGTATTATGGAATATATGCCTGAGATACAGAGAAGCTTGGATCAGTGACTTTTTCAGATTCTTTGTATAAATCTAAATAAATATAATTTAATCAGTTTTATGGTAGATTCAAATTTGGAACTGTTCCCTATTGAGCTAATACTAATAGTACTAAGCAGCTTTTAGTTTGGAAACTGAAAGAGAGGAATCATTACACTTAGAGGTTTTAAAGGTTTGGACAAGCTGTTTTAGGGTGAAGAAGAGCTGATAAATGTACATGAAACAACTGATTATATGAATTTATTAATATAGAATTTTAAGATATTAATTTTGATTTGCTTCTTTCTAAGTCCTTGTCCTTTCCTTGTCCACAGAATCAAACAGTTGTAATTTGCTGTTAAAAGTTCTTTCAGTGTTGGTGTTTAAGCACGGAAGGTTTTCTCTGGACTCCCTAAAAACAATTTTTCTTTTGCAGTGGTTTTACTGGGGAAAACATCATTCCCCAAGTAGACTTTAAGAATCGGTAATGATTTATTCACCAGGAACCAGTAGTTCATAATATACCGAATACATTTTCACAGTCATTCATTTCGATAAGTTATGCAATGAGGCATATGATTAAAACTGATATTCTGGAGTGTTAGGCTACATTTTCGAATACATTTAAATAAAGAATACTGAATTACAGGTGATCGTTTACAACATTAAAATATCTTCTGTTCAGTTAACTAACATAATTTGGAAAATATGTATTTACATAGTACAGAGGTTTCTTATGTGGATTTCTTGGGATTATAAAAGATTCACTTTAGTTTTAGAGGCTGGCCAGACAGAAAAATTTGTTGCCTTTTCACGGTGAAGAATAGCAGAGGGAGTGTAATTAGCACTTGTGTTCTCATGAGAGAGGCATAATGCTTTAAGATTCCCAGAATACAGCATTTGTCTCATAGTGTGCTGTTTAACTTATGAAGTCTTATATTAAGTCTTTCATAACCCAGTTTTATTGATAGTCATTTCATTGCTTTGTAGTCTGAAAGTGCCAAAGATTACCTATTAGTAGAATCCAAAGTATAGTAATTTAACTGATCACTCAGCTAGGTGAGGTATATTTATTCTAGGAGTAGCATTCCTGTGAGCACTCCACTCTAGATATTGGGCATCCTGACATCGTCCATCAGAGATTTTTGCCACCAGTGCTCATCTAGGTTGTGGACGTCCTTTTTATGTCCTAAACATTAAGATTTCAACTAGATTTGATTTGGAAATTTGTTCATTTCAGCTCTAAAATGTTAATTTTTAAATGCATTTCAATTTAAAACTGTTGGATTTTTCATTTTGTGGAAAATTTCAAAATCTTGACATTTCATTACATTTTAGAACAAAAATATTTTGTCCTTTTAAAATCTCCCACATAACTAATATTACATTTTTTACCCAAAGCTCTCAAAAATCCTGTAAACTAATCAAGCTGCTTCCTTTGTAAACTGGCTGGAAATGTAGAAAGAGACAGATGATTGCTGTGGTTTTTCTTTTTAAGTAACTAAGATGCATCCAGGAGTCAGAGAAGTACATAGGTAGACTTGTCCATGAAGAAATATAACCAATTGTTTATGTTCATGGTAGCATGGGATCTTGTCCCACGAAAGCTCATGCAAAAAATAAATCTGTTAGTCTTAAAGTGCCACACAACTCCTTGTTGTTTTTTTACTGGACTAGACTAGCACGGCTATCCCTTTTGAAATTGACAGCATTTTTTATAACTGCATCTCAACCATAACCCCTAATTTCATAAATTTTCCTTTCTGATTTGATTTTTCTTCTGCAAATATTCTGCATCTTTTCTTTTCCAGCTTTATTCTATTAATTTCCCAAAGATCAGCATTTTTGTGGCAACACTATGGTTTGCTTTTGTTTTGTCATGCTTCAACAGTTTCATCATGTTTTTCTGTGTTTCACTGAGTACAGGCTACTGCAGTGGAGTTTTTTGAGAAGTATGGGGAGTTCCTCTTTCATTAGTTCCAATTCTCTTATGAGAAGAACCATGTCTTTTAGCTGCTTTTATATATAGCATTCACTGAAGCTCCTGCAGCATTCTCAAATTTACCCAAGTGACCTTTTTTCCAGTTCCCATTTGCAGTGCCAGAACTAGGTATTTTGGCGCCTGGGGCAAGCAGCATGAAATGCACTTTCAAATCAAGCGGTGAAACAGAGCCATTCGACTGAAATCACCCTCTGAAATACGGCACTTGGGACAATGCCCCAGTCACCCCACCGTAGTCACAGCCCTGCCCATTTGCTATGTCAAATACCAGCTTCATCTGTTCTGCTAAGTTCAAAAGGGGGAGCCATGTTAGTCTAGTTCAGCAAAATAAACAAGGAGTCCTGCAGAAGTTTCAAAGACTAACAAATTTATTTATCTCCTGAGCTTTTGTGCAAGAAAATCCCACTTCATCAGATACTTTGAAGAACATGTATCTGTTTTGCTGTAATCAATGCATGTTCTTTTTACTATTTTAGTTTGTTCCAACTCTGTTATCCAGCTTCGTAATCTCCATCAATTTCTGCACTCATGCCCTAAAACCTTCATCACAACTGCTTCTATTTGATTTGCAATATTTTTCTAGGATGATTTTCTTGCTAATTATTTTTCACACATCTTCACCTCTTGTAAATGCATCTTACTCAAGTTTGCCAGTTTTTACTTCTCAGTTGTCTGATTTCTCTTCTACTTTGCTGGAGGCTTGCACTGCTCTGCCGACTGCAGCTTGGCTTGCTGTTTGAGATAGCTGTTTCTGTCATCTTCTGCTGGTGGAATTAACTGATAGTCCGATGTAGTTGACTCCTGGTACAGGTCTCTCTATCGACTCCTACTCTGCCAACGTGCATCCTATGTCCATTGTGGGCTCCATGGATGTGAACTACTCCAGCCTGGCCAAAATTAGTTTTTTCAGACTCTCTGCTATTCAGCATATGCATATTTTTTACTTTAGCTATCATAGAAGATAAAGAAGAAAAGACTGATGATGTTATCCACACCATGTCCAGTGTATCAGTGACTTACAGCATCCAAAGGTGTAGTTGTGTTAGTCTATTTCAGCAAACCAAATAAGGAGTCCTGTGGCACTTCTAAAGATTAACAAGTTTATTAAAGCATAAACTTTCATAAGTTTCAATCCACTTCATCAGAGGCATGAAATGAAAACTGCAGTATGCTAGGTATACAGATGCATGAAGGATGAGTTAACAAACTAACAGCTGTTATTCATTTCACCTTCTTCCCTAAGAATGGAAAATCCAGTTTATTATTGTGCATGGGAAGGAAACTTCTATAACAAAACTGTGATCTTTTACCTGAAAAAATACAGCAATATTTGGCAGGCAGTACAGATTAATGTCAGGCGCATTCATCATCCTAGTGCTTTGAGTTGGCTTTTCTCTCTAAAATGTCTGTCACCCAATTAATATTTTATAAGCCAAATGCTGCCCTCTGTTACATCCTTGCAATCCCTCTGAAAGTAAAGTAATTGCCAAAATGTAACTGAGGGTAGAATCTGGCCCTATGCTTTATAGGCAGTCTCAAATTCATTAGCTTTGGGCATGGCTGGATTATCACAGGGGCTAAAGGGCCTGAAGCCCTGGGCTCCAGCTGAAAGGGGGGCCCTGAGCTCCAGTCCCTAAGATCAGGGCCATTCCAAGGGGGTTGCAGGCTGCCCCCCATGCTGGGTGGGAGTGTGACAGGCTGACCCAGAGACTGGCCCAGCACTCCCACTCCTCCCCCTGAGCAGGAGGCAGAGCAGGCCAGTCTGGGGGCAGGGCTCTGCTCTCCCCACCTGCCTCTGGTCCATCCCTCCCAGCCCCTAGGGTGGAACAGCTGGCCCAGAAGAGGGGCGAGAGAGGAAAGCCTGGCCTCTGGGCTGGCCCGCTACACCCCTACTCCAGCTCTTCCTCCCTGGGGGTGAGGTGGCTGGCACAGAGCAGAGGCCAGGCTCTGTGCTCCCACACCCCCACCTTCCCTGCTGCCTTTGGGGGTGGGCGAGAGACAGTGCGGCCGCGGGAGGGGCAATGGTGCGGGCCCTAAACTGCCCTGCTCATGGCAGGACAGCACGGGGCCCACAGAACTATGGGACTAGGGGCGATTGCCCCTCTAAACCTCCCACGGATGGCGCTGTTTAAGACCCCTTGTAATAATCCACCTCTCTGCCCCATTCAGTGCTGGCAGGGCTTGGAGAGTGCTCCTGCCTTGCTGGCACTGTGGGAGGTACAGCCCTGGAGCCAGAGGCCCAAGTCTGCTCTCCATCCCCTCGCCAGATCTGGTGGTCCCCCTCCAGGGGAGGGGCAGGCCAGTGCCTGTTTGTTCTGCCCAGGGATGGTGCTGGGTGGTATGTGGCACATCCACGCCTGTGCTCTACTGCAGCCTTCCAGGGCCCATGGTCCTGGGAGCCGCACCAGGGCTATGTTGTGCACCAGCTATCCCCCCCAGGTGCAGACTGGTTGGAGCAGTGTTGGGTCAGGAGCACTCTTTGGCCCCGGGTTCCCTTGTAGTGAACAGGTCTCCATTGCTGAGGGCAGGGCCCTGCACTAGAGGCAGGTGGTATGGATCTGCATTTGGGAAAAGCTCAGGACCCCCAGGCTGATTAATTCGGCCCTGACTTTGGGCAACATATTACAAGTAAGAAAGAGAAGGATAAAGGGTTTCTTCACAGTTGTAGTCTGAAAACATAGGTGAATAAATTCCCATGGCCAAACTCTGCTCCAGTATTAAAATGTGGAATTCGTCCTTCATGGACTTGCAGGATTGACCTTCTGATGTTCCAAAGATTAGAGTACTGAGTAGTGTGGGCACCCCAACCTAAGCTATATTTTCTGTCCACCCAGCTATGTTGTCCTCATTTTAAACGAATGTAACTTCATTCACCTTAATGCTGATGTGCAGAAAGAATAGCAAATATGGCAGGCAACCAGCTTGAATTAACAAAAAAGTCTTCAGTGAGCTTAAGCACAAAAAGGAAGTTTACAAGAAGTGGAAGCTTGTAGAGATGAACAGGGAGAAGTGTAAAAATGCTTTGAGCATGCAGGAGTGAAATCAGGAGTGCATAACAAGTGCAGCCAAAAAAGGACATGAAGGGTAACATGAAGGGTTTCTACAGGTATGTTAGCAACAAGAAGAAGGTCAGGGAAAGTGTGAGCCTCTTTCAGAATGAGGAGGCAACCTAGTGACAGAAGATATAGAAAAAGCTGCAAGTTCTCAATGTTTCTTTCGCCTCTGTCTTCACAGACATCAATTCCCAGACCATTGCATTGGGCAGCAAAGAATGGGCAGGATGTGAGCAGCCCTCAGTGCTGAAAAAACAGGTTCAGAACTATTTAGAAAGCCTGGGCATGCACAAGTCCATGGGGCTGGATGCATCTGAGGATACTGAGGGAGCTGCCGATGTGATTGCAGAGCAATTGGCCACTATCTCTGAAAACACACGATGATTGGGCGAGGTCCTGGATGACTTAAAAAAGACAAATATAGTACCCATTTTCAATAAAAGGGAAAAGGAGGAAGTGGAATTACAGATTGGTCAGCCTCACCTTAGTCCACAGAAAAATCATGGTGCAGGTATTCAAGGAATCCATTTTCAGTCAGTTAGAAGACAGGAAGTTGATTAGAAACAGTCAGCCTGGACTCACCAAAGGCAAGTCATGCCTAACCAACTTGATGGTCTTCCATGATGAGATAGTGGCTCTGTGGATGTGGGGAAAGTAGTGGCCATGATATACTTTGACTTTAGCAAAGATTTTCATATGGTCTCCCACAATATTCTTATCAGCTATTTAAAGAAGTATGAGTTGGATGAATAGATTATACAATGGATAGAAAGCGGGCTAGATAATCAGGCTCAATGGGTAGTGATCAATGGCTTGATGTCTAGTTGGCAGCTGGTAAAAAGCAGAGTGCCCCAGGGGTTGGTACTGGCGCCAGTCTGTTTAGCATCTTCATTAATGAGCTAGAGGATGGGGTGGATTGTACCTTAACCAAGTTTGCAGATGACAGTAAGCTGGGGAGAGTGGTAGATATGCTGCAGGGCTAGGAGAGGATACTGAGTGACCTAGACAAATTTGAGGATTGGGCCAAAGGTATTTCTGATGAGATTCAACAAGGCCAACTGCAGAATCTTACACTCAGGATGGAAAAATCCCATGCACTGCTACAGTCTGGGAACCAACTAGCTAGAGAGAAGGTCTACAGAAAAGGACTTGGTGGTTACAGTGTGCAAGAAGCTGGATATGAATCAACACTGCACCCTTATTTGCAAAGAAAGCTAATGGCATATTGGGTTGCTTTAGTAGGAGTATTGCCAGCAGATTAAGAAAAGTGATTATTCCCTTCTATTTGGCACTGGTGAGGCTTCATTTGAGGAACTGTGCTCAGTTTTGGGTCCCCACCACAGAAGAGATGTGGAAAAATTGGGAAGAGTCCAGTGGAGGGCAACAAAAATTATTTGGGGTGGAATGTGAGACTTACAAGGAGAGTCTGAGAGAAGAGGCTTGTGTGAAATAGAGGAATGAAGCAAGATTTCGTAATAGCCTTTAACAACCTGAAGGAGGATTCCAGAGAGAATGGAACTAGGCTGTTCTCGGTGGTAGTACAGAGCAAAACTAGAAGCAATGGTCTTAAGTTGCAGTGGTGGAGGGCTACATTGTATATTAGGGGAAACAAATTCATAAAGGGAATGGCGAAGCACTGGTATGGTTTACCTAGGGAGATCTTGGAATTTCCATCCATAGAGGTTTTTAAGGTGTGGCTTGTCAAAGCCGTGGCCGAGATGGTTTAGTTGGGATGGGTGCAGCTTTGAACATGGGGTGTAAATAGATGACCTCCTGAGGTCCCTCTTAACCCTAATCTTCTGTGAATGTATGGTTTTTGGGTCTGCATGGTTGTAACTACACATAAAATATGATCCAGAGATATATTGTTGTACAGCTTTGGAGGCAGAGACAAAGTTGAACCAATACCCCACGGAAGAACTGTCCTAAACTTTGGGAAATCTCAAGTTCATATCTGCATCTTGTGGTTTGCACCACTCTCCTACTTAAAATGACAGCATTGTTAGCTGCAATCTGTCCTCATTTATATCCTATGACTGCAAGCAAAATATGTTAGGATATGGGAAGGATCCCAGCCTTCCCACTAATCCATCCTACAGTGCTGTTAATGAATCAGAGTAGCAGCTCAAGAAAATATGGTATCATGTGACTGGGCGACAGCGGACTGCTAATTGGCACTTGACATGCTGTCAATTCCAGGATTTACCCCAACTGGGTTCTGCTGATGCAGGCTCAGACCTTCTCCAGAGACAACCTGAACTGGTCACACTTTTTAGAACCAAACTCCTTCTGACACTAAAAGAGGATAAGAGAAAAGTGTTTTATATATAGCAGTGGTTATACAGAGGTTGGAAGCATTTTATACTGTGAGGAGAACACAAGCCTACATCAGTTTCTGCCAAGAAGAAAATGCAAGTTAGTGGGAGTTAAGGGCTCTTCTTGTAAGCACTGTGCCAAACCTTGTGGAATCAGGTCTAATGTCTTTCTTACCGGAAATCTGATTTATTTCTTTGGGGGATGAATCTTGGATTGGTGTCAGAAGGGTAGTTGTGTTAGTCCAGTCCAACAAAACCAAAACAAAGAAGCAGTTCCATGGCACTTTTAGGCTATGTCTTCACCTAAAATCGTAGTTCAGACTTGGTTAGTCCAAACTAAGTAGTTCAAAAGTTAGTTTGAACTAAGCACGTTTTTTTAGTTCAAACTAACGTTTTAGTTCAAACTAAAAAAGCGTGGCTAGTTCGAACTAAAAGTTAGTTTGAACTAAAAACCCATGTTTACTTCAAACTAACTGCTAGTTTGAACTATTTAGTCTCCATTGGGCTAGTTTGAACTAAAAATGCAAATTAGTTCGAACTAAGCAGTTAGTTCGGACTAACCAGCTGAACTAACTAGTTTGAACTAAGCTTTGCTAAGTTCGAACAAAAAAATTTTTAGTTCAAACTGGGCAAAGTCTAGTGTAGACAGGGTTCAAATTAGTTTAGGCCAAACTAATTTGCTAGTGTAGACATAGCCTTAAAGACTAACAAGCAGAATCTTTCATGGGTGTAATCCCCTTTCATCAGATGCATGAAAGGGAAAATGTGACATGTTAGCTGCAAATATATGCATATGGAGAAGGATGGGTCACAAGGTAAATTCAGACACCTAGGGACAGACTGCTAGCCTATCTCTGCAAAGCAAACAAGCTTTGTTTCGATTCAAACAGTGTGTAAGAGGGACAATCAGATCTGTAATGAGAGCTGAGATGGGTGATAGAGAGAAAAATCACCTTTTGTAATGACTCAGCCATTAAAGAGTTCTATTCAAACCCAGACTGAAGGTATCTTGTTTGTATATGAATTCCAATTCTGCAGTTTAACAGTCTAATTTATTATTTAAGTATTTTTCCCCTGAAGTACTGTAAATAGCATGTTTTTTATAGACTATCCAGGTAGATTGTAATGTTTCCCTATTGGTTTTTGAATGTTGCCATTCTTGATGTCTGATTTGTGTCCATTTATTTTTTAATGCAGAGACAGTACAGTTTAGCCAACATATATAGCAGAGGGGCATTGTTGGCACATGATGGCATGTATCTCCTTGGTAGATGAGCAAGTGAATGACCCCTTGATAGAGTGGATGATTTGGTTAGGTCCTATGAGGGTGTCATTTGAGTAGACGTGGACAGAATTGGCAACTGAATACATACCTGGTTTAGCATTCCTATTGTTAAGAGTGACATAGGTCAGGCTGAAAGTAAGATGAAGGAATACAGAAATTCTCTATTAATTCTTCTATACTATAGGAAAAATGTATTGACTGGGGAATGGAAAGCAGGAGATCTATGAATAAAGTGGGGAGGGGAAAGGAATAAAGGAATCTGAAAATGACTGGTAGCTAATGACAGAATCTTTAAGTAACTTTTACCCTCAAAAAATTAGCATTGTTCTTTTCTCCAGTACCAAGTGAGTATTATCAAATGGCAAACTATTTAAAACAAGGTTTCTCTTTTACACATGCTGCATTTAGAACAGAGGTAAAACAAAATGACGTCCAAATAGGTGTCTTAGAAGCATGAGGTGCCCTCTCGCAACTGCCAGTTAGGGCTAGTCAGAAATTTTTAGTTAACTCATATTTCATTGGAAAATTGTTTTTGTGTTTAGTTGTTTTATGTTTTGTTTTGATTCTCCATAACAAATATTTTCCAGGAGAGCATCTGAGTTTCTCTAAAATTCTGATTTTCCATCAGAAAACCAAACTAAAAATTTTTGCAGAAAGATATTGTTTTGTTTTTTTAAAAATACCGTAAATTCTCCTTCGAGCGCTGCTCACATCATTCAGTTATGGGTGTCTACATGCCGCAGTGCACGGTAGCTCGGAAAGTCTTCAGTCTTAGCCTGTCAGGTCAGGACATGCAGCCAAAGCCCTCTCTATGTCAGGACCGTGGCTATATAGGTTACCATGACCCTGACCCTCCCAGTTCCTTTTTTCGCCCTCAGGGACAGTTTCAGATCAGCCAAGAAACTTGTGTAAGCAAGTGCCTGTCTTCTGCCATGAAATTCAAGATGCCTGGTTTCAAGCCGTGCCTAGGATGCTGCAAAGCTTTCCCACTCGACGATCCACACAATAAACGTCTCGCATGCCTTGATAAGTCCCATCTCGCCAAGAGCTGCTCCCTCTGCCAGTCCTTCAAAAGTAGGACTCGCAAGGACAGAGAGCTGTGCCTCCGATCCCTTGCTGGGAGCAGCGCGCAAGCCTCTGATGATGCCCAAGCCCTGAGTGCTCCACCGGCTCACCCATCGGCCTGGGCGCTGAAACCCCAGGACCGAGCTCTGGTGTCGAGCCTAAAGTCTCAGTCAATGCCCCCGTCGGTACCATCGGGGTGCCAAACACTGCGGTCGCCGGATCGACCTGGAGCTGAACCCAAGGCGATACCGCTAGCGGCACCACCAATGCCGCAGGCTTCCACGACAGTGCAGACGCATTCTCTGATCCGCATACCAGCACCGTGGAAGAAAACCGGCTTGACGCCAACCATGGCACCAGAAGCCCAGTTGGCGCAGGGAGTGGCTCTGCCCACTGACCCAGTACCACCTAGCCTGTCACCGGCACCACAATCCAGTACTGGAGACTGCTCTCCCAACCCGGTGTCGTCTAGCCCCTGGCCTCCTCCCCACGTTCCTCCTGGGACGTGTTGGTCCCGTGCTCCCAAGCCTCGGGGACCCTTCCCATGGATCAGCGGCAACTTTGCCTCCAGCCTCAGTATGCTCTTCTCCTCTCAAGATGGTAATAAGGATAGGAGAATATTTAGGGAAAACGGCGCTGTAAGTGCTCTCCCTCGCCTGTGCCTCAATGCAAGAACAGACCCTTGGGCCCACCTGAACCAATGGGGCCCTCCCTTTCAGGTAGTGCACTGCAGCCTAGCCGAGGCCACTCCCCTCCACGCCACCTGGAGGCCAGAGTATCTTTTAACGACTGGTCACACGACTGGCTGGACATGACCACCAATGATATTTCAGCCTCATGGCACCGCTCCATCTGGTCCCCCTCACAGACCATGGATTTGGACTTCTCAGACGATGAACCTGATCCCAACTCCACGTCGGACTAGATCGCAGGCCCGTTCTTCCTCTTCACCCAATTAATACACCTTTGAGAGACCGACTGACTATAACGAGAACTCTCATGCCAACCAGGAGTTGCTACATTGCATGGCAGCAAACCTGAACCTGGAGCTCGGGGTCGTCCAAGAGGAGGCGAACCCCCTCTTCAACATCAGCTGGAGGGCTCCACCTGCTAAGGTGTCTATACCGCTCCATGAAGGGGTATACAGCATCGTCAAGACCCGCTGGCAAACCCTGTCCTTGATCCCGCCGGTATCCAGTGTCGCGGACTGTAAGTACCACATTCCTCAGGATGAATTCTCTTTTCTGTTCCAGCACCCCACTGCAGGGTCGCTGATCATCTATGCCATCAACCAGAAAGTAAGGCAAGGTCAACCAGGAAGAATAAGAAGGCGAGGAAACTCGACCTGCTTGGCAGGAAGATTTACTCCACAGCAGCCCTTCAGCTGTGGATAGCAAACCACTTGGCCCTTATGACAAGGTATATCTTTAACCTCTGGAACGCCATGCAAGGCTTCTGTGCCATTATCCTGAAGGATCATCTTAGAGACTTCGACACGATGCTCGAAGAAGGGGAAATGGCATCCAGAGACGCTCTGATGGCCATCTGGGATGCTGTGGACACAGCTACCCATATGATGGCATTGGCTGTAGTGATGCATCATTCGGCCTGGCTGTAGGGCTCAGGCCTATGGCCACAGCTGCAGCTCACTATTCGGTATCTCCCATTCAAAGGCCCTGACCTTTTTGCCGAGTCCACAGATGCAAAGCTCCATAGCATGAAAGATTCGAGGGCCACGCTCCGGTTGCTGGGAATTTACACCCCACAACCTAACAGATACTCTCTAAAACACAGGGGCGTCGCTGGGGTGGGGAGGGACCCAGGGCACGGGCATGGGCCCCGCCCCCAGAGGGCAGGCCACGCCCCCACCCAGAAGGCCACGTCCCCTGGCCCGGGATACGGCCAGGGGGAAGCCACGCTGCCGCCAGCAGCTAGGCCGCGGTGCGGCGTGGCATGGCACAGACTGGCCTGGCCCGGCCCGAAGCAGCCGCTGGAGGCTGGGCCCACGGCCACAGCCCTGGATCCCTGGCTGGGGATGGGGCCGCTGTGGATAGCCGGCCGGGCCCTGGATCCCCGGCTAGGGACAGGGCTGCTGCGGCTGCGGGTGGCCAGCCGGGCCCTGGATCCCTGGCCTGGTCGCCAGTGGCCGCGGCAACCCCGTCCCCGGCCAGGGATCCAGGACCCGGCCGGCTGCCCGCAGCTGCAGCAGCCTGGTCCCCCGCTGGGGATCCGGGACCTGGCTGCCGGCAGCCGCAGCAGCCCCATGCCCGGCTGGGGATCCAGGGCCTGGCTGTGGCCACGGGCCCGGCCTCCAGTGGCCGCTTCTGGCTGGGCCAGGCTATGCCGCGCCACAGCCTAGCTGCTGGCAGCGGCGCAGCCACCCCCTGGCCCTATCCATGGCCAGGGAGCGGGGCCTGCCAGGCAGCCAGCTAGGCCCCGGATCCCTGGCCAGAGACGCGGCTGCCGTGGCTGTGGACCACCAGGGATCGGGCCCCAGATCCCCGGCCTGATTGGGCCGGAGATCCGGGGCACCAACGTTGAGACCCGGGGCATGTGCCCTGGGGTGCCCAACGCTAGCGATGCCACTGCTAAAACCCCATCAACTTCTCCAGCAACAACTTCAGCAGTTACAACAACAGATCCAACTGCAGAGTACATTCTTGAGGTCCCTCCCCTTTTCCCAATGCCACCTTGAGGACATGGAAAAGGACAAGGTCCATTCGGGAAAGAGTGAGAAGTCCCACATTCCCCAAGCAAGTAGGCGTGGGCAGGCCTCCAAATGCTCGTTGGGGAAGAAACAGCATTTTTGACAGTTACCATACGGCCAGCGAACCCACAAATCGACCGGTCCCCAACCGCTTACACCACTTCACACACCACTGGCCCAATATCCCATCCGACCAGTGGGTCCTTGAGACGGTCGCAGAGGGGTATCATATTCAGTTTCTTTCAATTCCTCGGGACAGAAAACCGCCCCATTGTTCATCCCTTGGAAACCAGGAACTGTCCTATCTTCTCGAGATCAAATGCCAGAAACTCCTCTCCCTCAGAGCCATAGAAAGGTCCCCAAGTGGGAGTGGAGAAAAGGGTTTTACTCCCGATACTTCCTGGTCCCAAAATCCAGTGGGGACCTTCAACCCATTCTAGATCTCAGAACCTTAAACAAACACATCAGAAGAATAAAGTTCTGCATGGTTTCCATATCACAAATCCTTCCATCTCGGTCTCCCAGGGATTGGTTCGCAGCCCTCGATCTGAAAGACACTTACTTTCACATAGCCATAAGGCCCCGCCACAGGCGGTTCCTCAGGTTCATGGTGGCAAACGGCCACTTTCAGTTCACCTCTCTCTCTTTTGGGCTCTCCCTGGCCCGCAGGGTGTTCACGAAGTACATGGCACCCATTGCGTCATACTTGCACAGATGGGGCATAAGAATTTATCCCTATCTAGACGACTGGTTAATAGTCGGGGAATCAAGCTCCCAAGTAGAATTCCACTTCAAAGCAGTAGTGAGGCTCTGCGACTATCTGGGCCTCCATATAAACCAAGAGGAGTCAAAGCTCTGCCCATCCCAAAACACAGAGTTCATACGGGCGCGTCTAGATGCCCACAAGGGGTTAGCATTCTTACCCTGCTCCAGATTTCGATCCATTTGTACCATCATTATGGAGCTGCAGACATCCCCCGTGACCATGGCTCGACAGTGCCTGCAGCTCCTTGGTCACATGGCAGCCTCCACCTCAGTGATCCAGAAGGCACGCCTGAGGATGAGGCCTTTCCAAATCTGGCTTTCCATGGTGTTCCACATATTGAGGGACTCCCTGCACAAGGTACTGTCTGTCCCCCAGGATACTCTGGGGACAATTGAGGTTTGTAGGAATCCCTACTTCGCCATGGGGGGCATTCCCTTCAAAGACCTCAGGCCTTCAGTGACCTTAATATTGGATGCCTTGAACACAGGGTGGGGGGCCCACATCTTTGGGAGACTCTCCACTCAGGGGCTCTGGTCCCACACCGGTGCCCTCTCCATATAAATGTGAAGGAAGTAAGGGCCATCAGGCTAGCCTGCTTAACCTTTCTAGACAAGATATGGGGCAGGTCAGTCCAGATCGTCGTGGACAATACCACAGCCGTGTTCTATACAAATCGGCAAGTGGGGGTCCGTTCTATGCCACTTTGCGAGGAGGCGTGCAAACTGGGAATTGGCCATACGACACAACTTCATCCCAGTGGCCTCCCACCTACCCAGGGTGGACAATGGGCTGGCAGACTCTCTAAGCAGAAAACCGCTAGCGAACCACAAGTGGTCCCTTCACAACAAGGTATTCTCCCTTCTGGTAGACAAATGGGGTCTCCCCCAGACAGTGGCGCCTTTTGGGGTAGGCAAAGCAGGCAGCCGCCTAGGGCCCCAAGGAATAAGGGGCCCCCTCCCCAATTTGGTGGACAGAAATGAAAATACAGAAAAATATAAAAATTGTTCCCATCTAGCAGAGCTAGTAGGGCTGGAAGCCTAAGCACTTTTCACTCTTGGCTCATCAAGGCAAGCTATCATTTTAGGATCTGTGCTTCGTCTGAACTGCAGATTTCACCATTATCTGCCCATCACCTTCACAGTGACATACTAAAAAAGCAGGAGCAAGCAATAGATAGCACAAAAGCAGGAACTTTTCCAGTGGCCTCAGTTTTTAATTCCTCAGTGTGGCCATTTATTCTGCCATTTTTTAATTTAGTGAAATATTGCCTTTTGCCTTTTCCTTTGACTTTGTAATGATCTTGAGGGTTCATTAAAGGCCATACTACTGAATGAGTAACGAATAGAACTTTAATCATAGAGGCAGGTATCCAGGCATGTACCTGGGAGCAGCCATGTTAGATCTTCTCTGGGGCATGTCTCCCAATTTACACAACACTGACCCATGCTAGGGAGTATCTCTAAATTCACAACTTTCTACAAGCATATCACTACAGACTTTGTGACAATTTTTACTTTGGCTTTGGTTAGCTCATGTTACCAGGTGGGTCCATATAGGCTGCTACATATAAATATGGTGCTGCCCTTAGGCAGTAACTACAGCTGTGTGTGATATCTGTGCTGTATGTCTTTCTTTTGGTAAGTTATTTTTTAGCTTCTTCTGCACTTACTATTTATCATTTCTGAGGGCGCCAGAGTCTTATAAACGAGTACTTCAGAGAATTTCATCGAACTTTGGTGTTTTTCATTTATAGTTACACACTAGAAACCTTCTTTTTATTTATTTTAATTTATTATACTTATTTGTATTAAATGACTAGTTCACATAAACCTAAGCCTGTATGAAAAATTTGTAAGATCTGACTGTCAAAATTTTAAATGTGGTATTTGTTATTTTTGAGTCATCAGTAATGTTACCACTCTTTATTTATTAATTAATGTTCATACTTTTAAAAAAAATTTTAAATGTTCATTTTAACTTTGTAGTTTAGCATTAGCTCATTTATGTTAAGTGAAAGATGATCAATTTACAAGCATCGTGATGGGAAGATCTTTAAAAATATCATACCCAAGAATAATTTATGTGGTCCAAAGGGATAGTCATGTTAGTTGAGTTCAGCAAAACAAACAGAGAGTTCATGGGGATGGTGTGGGGTGGTTAGGGCTACAGGGGAGACTGGGGCCAGGGGAGGGTAGCAATGGGGGCTGATAGTGGGCCTTTTAGGGGGCCCCACAATGGACCTTCGCCTAGGGCCCCCAATTGCGTAAGGCTGCGTCTGCCCCCAGATACACTTGGTTGCAACATGACAGAATTGCAAGTGCTCCCAGTTCTGCTCCCTCAGGGGCCAGGAGGAGGAGTCCCTCACAGATGCCTTCCTCATCAACTGGTTGGGGCCCCTGATGTACGCCTTCCCGCTGGTTCCCCTCATACAGAGGGCTCTCCTGAAAATCAAGAGAGACGGAGCGAACATAATACTAATAGCTCCAGACTGGCCCAGACAGCACTGGTTCCTACTCCTGCAGGACATGTCCATAGAGATCTCACTCTGCCTCACACCATGGGTGGACCTCCTGACGCAGGATTTGGGGCACCTTTGGCACCCAGACCCAGGCCACCTACACCTAATGGCCTGGATGCTCTCTGGCTCAGTGAGAAGGAGAGGCTTTGCTCAGACAGGGTTAAGAAGGTCCTGGTTGGTAGCAGAAGACCATCCACCAGATCCACGTAGACAGTCAAATGGAAGCAGTTCTCCATTTGGGCCCAGGACAAGGGTGTAGGCCCTATTTCAGCCCTGATTCACCTGATCCTCGAGTATCTGCTAGACCTAAGGGAAGGAAGCCTTTCTCCTTCCTCATTGAGAGTCCATTTAGCGGCAATCTCTGCTCTCCATGAGAGTATAGATGGGCAATCAGTTTTCTCCCATCCCACCTTCATCAGATTCCTAAAAGGGGTCGAGAGACTTTTTCCCCAACCTCGTAAGCCCACCCCACCTTGGGAACTTGGATATCATCCTCCAGGCAATGACAGAGCCGCCCTACGAACCCTTCAACTCAGCCACCCTCCTGGTCTTGTCCTGGAAAGTGGCCTTCTTAGTACCAATCAGCTCTGCTAGAAGGGTTTTGGAGTTGAAAGCCCTCTCCTCAGAACCCCATTACACAAGGTTCTACCCAGATAAAGTGGTTTTGTGTCACCACCCATCCTTCCTCCCAAAGGTGGCCACCCTTTTCCACCTTAACCAAGAAATTTGCTTGCCAGTTTTTTACCCAGATCACCAGATTACGCAGACACTGGACGTGAGGAGAGTGCTCCTAACTTACATCGAGCGCACCCAGCCATTTCTCAAGACCCCCCAACTGTTTGTGGCAGTTGCCGAATGTAAGAGAGGTTTACCAGTATCCTCTCAGTGTATATCTAAATGAATTGTGAACTGTATCAAAGACTGCTACAGAAGGTTGAAAATGCCCCTTCCTGGAACTGTTAGAGCCCACTCTACCAGGGTCCAAGCATCCTCTATGGCCTTCCTTGCCAAGGTCCCGATCCAAGAGATCTGCAGGGCCGCTACATTGTCGTCGATTCATACCTTCACAATGCACTACACCATCGCCCAGCAGGTGAGAGATGATGCCGCTTTGGGCAGAGCTGTACTTAGCGTGGGTAGACTGTAACTTCAACCACCGTCCACAGGTACAGCTAGCAGTCACCTGTAACTGAATGATGTGAGCAGCGCTCAAAGCAGAACGGTGGGTTACTTACTAGTAACCGTCCTCCTTCAAGATGGGCTGCTCACATACATTCAGGCCCCTCCCACCATCCCTGCTAGTTGGAGTTGGCGAAGGTATATGGGACTGGGAGGTTCAGGGTCACGGTCACCTATATAGCCGTGATCGCGGCGTAGAGGTAGCACTGGCCGCGTGCCCTGACCTGACAGGCTAAGGCTGAAGACTTTCTGAGCTACCATGCGCTGCGGCACGTAGACACCTGTAACTGAATGTATGTGAGCAGCCCATCTCGAAGAAGGACGGTTACTGGTAAGTAACCCACCATTTTCTGCTTAAAAATAAACCCATTTTCCAACCAGTTCAGCTCATCTCCTTCGAAGCAGCTCACAACACTGCTCTGAGCTAATTGTCCAGGTAAAAAGTTCAAGGTAAATTCTTATTTACTTGAAACTTGTTTACTTTAGTCCATAGGAGGCAGGGCTGGATTAACTGGCCCAGGAGCCTTAGGCTGCACCCCCACCATAGGTCCCTGTCCTGCCTGGGCCCCCCCAGCACTGGTCCCCCTGCCTGGCTGCCCCCACTGCACAAGCCAGCCCCTGTTGCCCCCCGACCCCCATTGCTGGGAGAGGCGCTTGGGCCAAGGGGTGCTTCTATCTAGGCCCCATTCTGATCAGTCTGTGTGGAGGAAGGTTGGAGGGGGCAGCTAGCCCACAGCGTGGGGACCTCTGATGCAGTCCCCCGGGAACATGGATCCTGGAAGGCCATGCTGGAGCAGTAGCGGCCTCATTGTGAGCCAGCCAGCCCAGGGGCCAAGGTGGAGCGTGGAGCCTGGCCTCTGGCTCTAGAGCCCTGCCCCCACCCCAGTGCTGAGCCAGGCAGGTGCCAGATTATTGAGGATTTAGGGGCTGGAGCCCAGGGGGGCAAGGCCTGGGGCCTAAGCCCCTAAAGCCCCTCTGATAATCCAGCCCTTATAGGAGCACTTACTATGTTGTTAAATTTGGATTGGATATGAATGGGTGCAACTCCATGGAATTTTTATGAAATTTCAACACCTCAAATGATCTGAACGTCACTGGTAAACCTCACCATAGGCTATGAAAAAGGGTGAAGTATATATTTTAAAAAATGAGAAAAAGGAAGGCACCCCCGAAATGGTGAACACACTTTTTTAAAACTAAACAATTTTTTCAAAATGAAATTTCATTTTGTACTTCTTTGTTGGAAAAGAAAGTGAAAATTTTTGAATGAAATCAAACCTTTTTGTTTTCTTTATAGTTTTTTTTTTTTTGTGGGGAATAAAATGTCAATAATTTGATAACCTCTAGATATAACCAAGACTGGCCAAAAAATCAGGTAGTGCAAAAACTGTGTACCTGTTTTTGTTATACAGTTGTTATCTTGAAATATTTGCATTATGTTTTATAAAATAGTTTCATTTTTAAAAATCAATACTTTGTTGTACTGTCTGAAGTGGCAACAACAACACTGGAAACAACAACATTGTGTTACTACAGTAGAATTAAAAAGTGAAAATGACCCAAAATAGAGATATAAACTAACTAGTTTTACCACTGAGTGTGGTGCCTGAAGTTAATTTAACAATGAACTATATTTGTAAAAGGTATTTTGTTTTAATAATCACAATTATTGAAGTAATATAACTAACAAGCAGCTTTTTATTGTTAACTTTTTATCTTGATTCTGTTCCTCTAAGAGTTCCTAGTCTATTTACTTGTTCTGTTTGGCTTCTGATACACTGTAGATGTGCAAAAATTTCAGCCTCCTGTAACTCAGTACAGTAGCACAACCTGCACATTGCATCTCTATGGAAATGTAACACATGTATGAGAGAGCATGGAGTATGGATAAGGGGAATAAGCAAACATGTAATGGCATGGAAATGTGGTCATAAAAATTAGCTCTCTCTTTTTTACAGAATAGCTTGATTGTGTGAACAGCAGAGGCAATAAATATCCATCATTTTTTGGTGTGATGTTAACCGGGGTCATTTTGTTGTTTTCCAGATTTACAATGAAATGGAAGAACTCTTCTGTTTGGCACAAGTGCTCCTATTTTTTCATTCCTCTCCCCACCCCCGCCACATTATGTTTTATAAGCGAAGAAAATACACTTTGCATACAGTTCCCCCAATGGTGATTTATAGAATGGATTTTATATCGTTACTGGCTCAGACATTCCTTGTTTTGCCTAGATAAGCTGTAGTGATATTCAGCATAAGACATGTTCCTAGATTCATATACAGAAAATAATAAAACCTGGAGAAGATTACTTGGGAAACCCACTCTTTAATAGGCCAAGCATTTATGTTATTCCTTATGTCTTAACTACTCTGTCCTTGAATACCTACAGTGAAATCCCTTTTCATGTCAGTCACCTCCTTCAGGTATCTGTTCCACTGCACAGATTGCAAAGAACTTTGACTGCAAACAACTTTTTCCCACTGTCTATCCTATTTTTCTGATCTTAGCTTTTGTGAACAAGACTTTCTTACTCGACCATTTTCTTCTGATGGAGATTTAGCACAGATGCAGATGCAGCTTTTCAGTGTTTCACTTGCAGAGATACCATTAAATAAAATAAATGCTTGTCAGTGAGAAAGGATAGAAGCAGCACCATTTAATGCATGTTACAGGTAGTTGTACCTAATAATAGAAGTTCCAAAGGGGTAGCTGTGTTAGTCTAATTCAGCAAAACAAGCAAGGTGTCCTGTAGCACTAAAGACTAACAAATTGATTTATTGCATAAATTTGTTAGTCTTTATGTGCCATAGAACTCCCTGCTTGTTTTAATAATAGAAGTATCTCCAAGTAAGCCATTGGGTCTCAAACTTGGGGTCACAACCCCTCAGGAAGTCATGATATGGTTATACAGTGATAATTAGCTATGAGCTCCAACTTTGGCTGGGCATAGGGCTGTGAGCTCAGAGCACTACCACCCAGTGAGCCTGGAGCGTGGCTAGGCATGGAACTGTGAGAATCCCTGTTGCCTTCCCGTGGAAGAACATGGTCGGGGAGTGGTGATACACAGGTACTGCTCAGCCCTGCCCAGTGCTCCTCTGCTGTGAGGAAGGGGGCGTGAAGAGCAATGCCAGGGCTCGCTGCATTCAGGTTACTTTCCCCACTTGAGCTCTGCTGTGAGGCGAGCATCAGGAGTTGCTGCTCTCTGCCCCCACCCCACTTACACAGCCCATATGTGGAAAGTCACCTGGATGCAAGGAGCCCTGCCATTACTTCTCACTGTCTCCACTACAGTCCACTATGGAGCATCATTTGACAGGGGGCTTTGCTCTGTCAGTTTCCAGGTGGGTGCAGAAGGGGGCATGCAGGGGTTAAGGGCATTGAGGGAGAGTGCAGGGGTTAGGGAACATGGCGGGGTGAATGGGATGCATACGAGGTGAAGAGGGTCACACTCAGAGGTTTGCTGTTTGAAAAGGATCACCAATACAGAAAGTTTGAGAACCACTGAAGTAAGCTTTCACATAATGTACAACGTTTAGGCACAGATCTTTTAATACTACCTTCCTGTGAGAAATGTTCCATGGCAGCTTGCTTCCACTCAACACATCTATTGTTGTCTCTATTACTTCACTGAAAAAATACTGACAACTGCAATGTGGAGATTTCACAAATTGTTGTCAGTGCCAGCTCTTCTTTAGAATATTCTCCACAGGGAAGTAAAATGACCAGATAACAACTGTGAAAAATTGGGATGGAGCTGGGGGTAAATAGGCCCCTATATAAGGCCTATACGGGGAAGTGATGGAAACCCCATCACTGAAGACATTTAAAACTAGACTGGACAAATCTCTGGAATGTATATTGTCGTGAGTAATCCAGCATTAATAGGGAGTTGAACTAAGTAACATAGCAGGGTCCTTTCCAATTCTTGATTTAGACAATTTTAGAGCAGTTAGCTATATTTTTCACATTAATTACTCTCCTAATTGTATTGTATGCTTCGTATCTGGTCTTTGCCATATATTTGGACCTGCGCGTGTAGAGAGGTCTGAGAGAAATGTAACATTTTTTTTTTAAAATCATTTTTGTGGAAGTTTCTTATGCTTATTAAAAGTTTTCTGCTCCGATAGTATCCTCTTTGCAGGCATCATTGCAACCTGTAAGCTAATCTGTATGTGCCTGAATTAATAGAAGGATATGCATCAATATTTTCTTTTTTCAAAGAGGTTACACTTTACAGTAAACAATCAGTTCTCATATATGAAATGTGAGTACTGTACACTTACACTTACCACACTCCCACTTTGTTGTTTGTTTAAGGTGGAAACAGGAGATCGCTGGCATACTAATGTCTCCTGTTTCTGTTAGCAAGGAGAAAATAGTATAGTACTGTATTTCAAGGTTCATAGCCAAGTAAAATGAATGTATCAGATTTGAAATCTTATACTGTAATAAATTCTACTTCACACTGAATAGTCTATGCTGCAACTACATTACTTTTAGGAGTTGGTCAAGTATGTTTAAATATGGATTTATTTATTGGCAGATTTTACATTTTCTCTTGCACACCCTTACCATGGATGCTTTTTATGACTGAAAGAGCAATATCTATCAATTCACAACATACCAAAGATTAGATCTCTGTCAGGCTGCAATAATAAAACATTGAAACAATAGAAAACTCAAAGTTCAGCTGGATGTGGAAATAATTCTTATATGGCAGATTTCAAAACAGTGTTGTAAAGATGTCAGAAATGACTTCCTTGTAGAATTCTTTTGTAGGTATTCTGAGGACAAATCTCCTCCTCTAGACAATCCTTCTGCCTTTATCACATTCCAGCTATGGAAGATCCTCATGCCAGTTCAAACTGACAATTATTTCTTGGGGGGAGTGAGAATAAAAGATTTGTTTGTGCCTTCACTTAGGAAGTGCCAAGGTGGTATAAACTCTTCATCAATCTCTTTAGTCTGTCTGGTTTCTGTTACATTCATAAGGAAAATAATAGGGGGGATGAAGAGTACTGGTGGGTCCCAAACAAAAAGTCTGATGCAGGTGCAGGTTTGATCAAAGTTTAGAGCTTCTCTCTTTCTGAAATGAAGGGGTATAAATACCCTATCATTTGAGAAAGTTCACATACAAGTTTGGATTTCAAACACCTTTGTTCAGGAGTTTTGGAATCCAGAAATGTAGGTTGGTGTATCATACAGAAAATTTCCAAAGGGATAGCCGTGTTAGTCTAGTCCAGCAAAAAAACAAGGAGTCGTGTGGCACTTTAAGACTAACAGATTTATTTTTCGCATGAGCTTTCGTGGGAGAAAATCCCACTTCCTCAGATGCTTTGAAGATGGGTGAACTTACAGAATGGAATGAAAATAAATGCAAGCAGGTGTAAAACATAGGATCAGGTCATACAGTAACAGCAAATCAGAGCAGCTGTTAGGTTCAAACCATGGGAAGCCTGAAGTCAAATTACCTTTTGTAATGGGAAAAGAACCCATAGTCTCGATTAAGTCCTGCTTTCACAGAATTTAGCTTGCATATTAATTTGAGTTCAGCTGTTCCTCTTGGAAGTCTTGATGTTCCAGCCACATCTCTGACGACAGTCGTTAACAAATCATTCATCGAGTGATTAGAAAGATGGAAGTGCTCAGCAACTGGTTTCTTTGTTCTGCGATTTCTGATATCAGCTCTGTGTTCATTCATCCTTTTATGCAGCGATCGTCCTGTTTGTCCAATTTATAAGGTGTTGGGGCATTTCTTGCACATGATGGCATAGACCACATTAGTAGATGAGCAGGTAAATGAGCCTTTGATGGAGCAGCAGACTTGATTAGGACCTATGATGATATCTGTTGTGCAGATATGTGGGCAGACTTGGCAGCGTGGTTTGTTGCAGGCGTGTGTGCCTGCTTCAGTGCTTCTGTAGTTAGATCTGTAGTTGCTGGTGAGTATCTGTTTAAGATTTGGTGGTTGTCTGTAAGCAAGGAGAGGTCTGTCTCCCAAGGCTTGAGAGAGAGAGAGGAAACATCTTTTACAATAGGCTGTAGGTCCTTAATGATCTGTTGCAGACGTCTGACTTGGGGATTGTATGTGGTGTCTAGTGGTATTCTGTTGCTTTCTTTCTTGGGCCTCTCCTGTAATAGATGACTTTGGGGAACCCGTCTAGCTCTGTCAATTTGTATTCTTACTTCCCCAGGTGGGTACTGTAGTTTCAAGAATGCTTGATAGAGATCCTCAAGATGTCTGTCCCTGTCTGAGGGGTCAGAGCAGAGGCGGTTATGTAGACAATGGATCATGTGGTGTGTTTAGAATGGAAGCTTGAAGGATGTAGGTAATTATACCAATCAGTAGGTTTTCGGTACAGGGTGCTGGTGATGTGTCTATCCCTGATTTGTACTGTAGTGTCAAGAAAGTGGATCTCCTGTGTGGAGTGTTCCAGGCTCAGTTTGATGGTGGAGTGGAAATTATTGAAATCTCTGTGAAAATCTTCAAGAGCATCCCTGCCATGTGTCCAGATGATGAAGATGTCATCAATGTAGTGTAGGTAAAGAAGAGGTGTTTTGGGATGAGACTTTAGGAAACGTTCCAAGTCGCCCATAAAGATGCTGGCATGTTGTGGGGCCATGTGGGTGCCCATAGCAGTGCCACTGATTTGGAGCTATAAATAATCTTCAAATCTGAAGTGGTTGTGGGTGAGCACAAAGTCACAAAGTTCAGTCACAAGCTGTGCTGTGTCATCATCTGGGATGGTTCTTCTAGTAGCTTGTAATCCATCCTTGTGTGGGATGTTGGTGTAAAGAGCTTCTACATCCATAGTGGCCAGAATGGTGTTTTCAGGAAGTTCTCCAATGGACTGTATTTTCCTCAGGAAGTCCGTGGTGTCTTGAAGATAGCTAGGGATGTTGATAACATAGGGTCTGAGGATGGAGTCCACATAGCCAGATAGGCTGGCAGTAAGAGTGCCAATGCCTGAGATGATGGGGCGTCCAGGGTTTCCTTTTTTATGGAATTTAGGTAGTAGATAGAACAACCCTGGCCGCGGTTCTGGTGGTGTTTCAGTCTCTATACGTTCCTGTGCTGTTTTAGGGAGTTTCTTGAGTAGGCGTTGTAATTCCTTTTGGTATTCCTCAGTGGGGTCAGAGAAAAGTGGTCTGTACAATGTTGTGTTGGAGAGTTGTTTATAAGCCTCCCAGTCACAATCCAATTTGTTCATGATGACAGCTGCACCTACAGCCTATTCTAAAAGATGATCCCTCTCTCTCAAGCCTTGGGAGACAGACCTCTCCTTGCTTACAGACAACCACCAAATCTTAAACAGATACTCATCAGCAACTACAGATCTAACTACAGAAGCACTGAAGCAGGCACACACCCCTGCAACAAACCACACTGCCAAGTCTGCCCACATATCTGCACAACAGATATCATCATAGGTCCTAATCAAGCCTGCTACTCCATCAAAGGCTCATTTACCTGCTCATCTACTAATGTGGTCTATGCCATCATGTGCAAGAAATGCCCCAACACCTTATAAATTGGACAAACAGGACGATCGCTGCATAAAAGGATGAATGAACACAGAGCTGATATCAGAAATCGCAGAACAAAGAAACCAGTTGCTGAGCACTTCCATCTTTCTAATCACTCGATGAATGATTTGTTAACGACTGTCGTCAGAGATGTGGCTGGAACATCAAGACTTCCAAGAGGAACAGCTGAACTCAAATTAATATGCAAGCTAAATTCTGTGAAAGCAGGACTTAATCGAGACTATGGGTTCTTTTCCCATTACAAAAGGTAATTTGACTTCAGGCTTCCCATGGTTTGAACCTAACAGCTGCTCTGATTTGCTGTTACTGTATGACCTGATCCTATGTTTTACACCTGCTTGCATTTATTTTCATTCCATTCTGTAAGTTCACCCATCTTCAAAGCATCTGAGGAAGTGGGATTTTCTCCCACGAAAGCTCATGCGAAAAATAAATCTGTTACTCTTAAAGTGCAACATGACTTCTTGTTTTTTTCATACAGAAAAGAAGTCTGAATCCAGATTCAATGTTCTGACTTGGGGTGATTAGCTTCAGCACTAAACATAAAAGATCAGTAGTGGCTGCAGCCACAAATTAGAACATAGCTGAAAAAATGCTGAGCCCTTAATAATCTTCTAAAATGATCCTGGGACTCCAAATAGCCCAGGAAATGAATCCAGGATTCCCTTAAAATGTCTGCTGTTCAGGAAGTGTGTGGTGGGAGAATTTGGATTCCCTGCCATAGAGAACTCCCTGTTTGAATAGTCCAAGGGATGCCAAAAGCATCCAGTGAATGTCAAAGGCTTGTAGGAGTTTGGAGAGTATGACATTCCAGTGTGCAACATAGAGCAGTGATCTGTATCACCATCTATCCTTGCAACCTAGGTGCCTCACAGTGCTTTATAGCTGCCGCTAACAATCTCAGCTCCTCACAAAGAGCATGCAGATCAGCTGTAAATACCCACAGCTCTGGTTCAGCAGCTCTGGCCCCAGAAGTCTATCAGCAAACACTAGCTACATTCTGGCTTCCAGCAGCCTTATTCCATATTACTACTGGACCCCAGCACACTCCCAGTTCTGGATTTCTCCCCCCACCCCCTCCCTACAAAACATATGTTCTGCACTGTTGAGCCTTCCCACTAAAGGGATCAACGTTCAATAGTCTTCTACCTTAAATGAAGTTATTCAAACAATTCACAATACTGGATTAGTTGTAATAAAAGTACAAGTTTGTTTAACTATAAAATGAGATTTTATGTGAATACAAGTAATGAACCATTAAAGTTAAAATGGTTACAAGAAAATAAAGTAAAGTGCTTTCTAAACTTCACCTTGAACCAAGTCTAATTTACCACATGTTCCCAGTAACATTGCTGACCAAACTCTGAGGTCAGGATCTATTCCCAACAGTTATTTTCATTTTAGGTGCAGGGAGAGAGATGGATAGGGAGAGATACCTTGGTATGTTTTGCCCTCCACATTTATAGTCCAGTCCCCTTTTGAGATTCATATTCCTGAAGATTACTCCTCAAAGCAAGTTTATTCAAATGGTAGAGAATGTAACATGGTATGCTAGAGTAAAAGAAGTTTGATTCTGTTTCTTCTCAACCCTGTTTGCTGAAATGCATTTTTCTTGTCTCTTGTCTTCTCCCCTTTCTGTCTGAGGCCCTTATTTACAAATTATATGTAAACTGAGGTAAACACGGGCAATGTGTTTGAACATGTGTCAACAATATTATTCAGGGGCAATGCATCCCTTTACGCATACTGTTGCTCCACACATTTCACCATGTTACTGACAAGAGATTTATTAGTTTTCAAATATTATTTCACAAGGTATATGTTATACCAATACAATACAATAGTATATATGGTGTGCATTAGATCACAGAAAGCAATCAAAAGACAACTCAGTGGTACAGAAGATCTAGTGATTCCTTTCATTTCATCCCACTTCATGTATATTTTCTTTCTGGTTGGTGCAAAATGCTGTGCAATTCCTCTGTGCAGTATTATTCTGGTCTTTAGTAAATGGGATCCATTGCTTCTGGTTAATTATATGATACATTGCACTTTTATGTACAATATCATTCATCTAAGGATCTCAGTGTTTCCATATAGTTCATTAATTAATTCTTGTGAGGAAGAGAAGTGGTTATCCCCATTTTATAACTGGGTAATGTCAGGCATGAAAAAGTGAAGTGACTTGCCCACCGTCACAAAGTCAGTGCAGAGCCAACAGTAAGACCCCACAGGATTCCCTCCCTCAGAATTACATATAGCAGCGCCTTAACTTTGTATGGTTAGTGTCCTGTAACTGTGGCCTTAGCACAATTTGGATTTGTGTTGTGCTTGCCTTTCTGAATAAAGCAATGATGTGTATCTCTGTTGTGGTATTTTTCTTGCTTACTGAGCTCTGCATCCTATAGATAATAGATCTTTTTTTAAAAAAAATTCTTAGAAGAACATTAAAAGTACAAAGTCAATAGTTTAAAAAATTAGGAAATACCAGCATTGGATTGCCTGTGAAACATTAATCTGCCCCTAGTGCCTATGTACATTTTTTAAAAAGCCAACTGATAAACCAGAAAACATCACGTGGAATATATTGACGCCTACCATAAAATCTTCAGATTCAAAGGCCAGATGCCTTCCCCTTAATCTTATAGGGTTGCTGGTAGCAGCAGTATGCTGTTATCCTTTATGTGGACCAGCCAATGGCATATTTTGGAAGTGGGTGTCATAGCTATTTGCTGACAACAGAAGAATGGTAAGATGTGGGGATTCTTTAGTCTGTTCTGGGTTTTGGAAGAGGTTGTTCTTTAGTGATTAGAGACCTGCCTGTCCCCATCTTACTCTGCTCCTGTTGTCCTTATCCTGCACATCCTAAGGCTACATCTATACTCCACACTACTTTTGCTTTGGGGGCGGTGGTGGTGGTATGTGTGAGAAGCAAGCTGCAGGGTTTGGGAGGGAAGATGCAGCAAGAGAAGACTGAACTTTTTCTGCATCCCCCTGTCAAGCCTTTCACTATCAATGAGGCAGCTTGACACTAAATGTCTGGAAAATATCAGTATAGACAGGAAAGCATGGCTTGGGCAGGTAGAGAATGATGTAGGATTTGCATTTGGATACATATCCTTGCCCTTCAGAGGTATCTGGGCTCTAGTTGCTCAATCCATTGAAATGTTTCCTTCTGGCAAAAAAAGGCTTCTAGTTGAAGGGAGCAGCTGGAGTCATTTACTCTTATGACAGGAGACCAGGTCATAGGCATCTGAGTGCCTACTTCACATGCTGCCTAAGAATATTGCAGTGTAAATATAAGTTAAGTCTGTGCTGTCTTTCCCCACCTTCCTCTGCCCTCACCTCTCCTTTGCCATTCTGCATGAGAGCAAATCAGACTACCACTTTCTCTGTGAAATACACTCACATCTACTTATGTTGTTAGCAGACAAGAGATTAGAAGACTACCATATGCTTTAGGCTGTTGAGGTTCCTTTGGGGCAACCAGCTTCTTATTTAATGAATAGATTAGTCTTAGATTCCAAGGCCAAGAGACCATTCTGATCATCTCCTGTATAACACAGGTCATGGAACTTTCCCAAAATAATTCCTAGAGCAAATCTTTTAGAAAATAACCAATCTTGATTTTAAAATTGCCTGATTTGGAAAATCCAGTTGTTCCAATGATTAATCACCCTAACGATTAAAAATGTGTACCTTATTTAGAATATAAGAACAGACATAGTAATCAGACCAGTGATCCATCTAGCCCAATTTCCTGCTTTCTGACAGTGACCAGTATCAGGTGCTTCAGAGAGAAAGAACAGAACAGGTAATGATCAAGTGATCCACCCCACCACCCATTCCCAGTTTCTAGAAAACAGCAATCCCTGCCCATCCTGGCTAACAGCCATTGATGGACATATTGTCCGTGAACTTATCTGGTTCTTTTTTGAACCCTCGTATAGTCTTGGCTTCACAAAATCCTCTGGTAAGGCATTCTGAAGGTTGACTGCACTGTGTAAAGAAATATTTCCTTTTGTTCATTTTAAATCTGCTGCCTATTAATTTCATTTGATGACCCCTCATTCTTGTGTTACAAGAAGGAGTAAGTAACACTTACTTATTTATTTTCTACACACCTGTCATGATTTTATAGCCCTCTATCATATCCCTGCTTTAGTCATCTCTTTTCCAAGATGAAAAATCCCAGTTTTATTAATCCTTCCTCTTATGGAAGCTTTTCCATGCTGCCAATAATTTTTGTTGTCCTTTTCTGTACTTTTTCCAATTCTGGTGTATCTTTTTTTGAGATGGGTAGATCAGATCTGTATACAGTATTCCAGGTGTGGGTGCAAAATGGACTTATAAAGCGGCAATATGATATTTTCTCTTATTCTGTATCCCTTTCCTAATGATTTCTGACATTGTCATGTTTTTGACTGTTGCTGCATATTGAGTGGGCGTGTTCAGAAAACCATCCACAATGACCCCAAGATCTCTTTCTTGAATAGCAACAGCTAATTTAGACTACATCATTTTATATGTATAGTTGGGATTATGTTTCCCAATGTGCATTACTTTGAATTTATCAACATTAGATTTCATCTGCGATTTTCTTGCCCAGTTACTAAGTTTTGGGAGGGCCTGTTGTAACTCTTTGCAATCTGCTTTGGACTTAAACTATCTTGAGTAGTTTTGCATCATCTCTAAATGTTGCCACATCACTGTTTCCCCACTTTTCCAGATCATTTATGAACATGTTGAACAGTACTGGTCCCTGTACAGTCCCCATGGGGCACCACTGTGTACCTCTTTCCATTCTAACAATGGAATGTGTGAGTATGTCTAGTTACAACTTCCTGCCCTTGGATTATGTTATACCTTTACCTGCTAGATTGAAGAGCCCATTATTTGTCCCTAAGTAAGTACATATTCCTTCTTATTCCTTTGTCAATCTAAATAGATAGACTTAAGGAGTTTGATCACTATAAGGCATATTTTGTAGTCCTTTAAAAAAACACTCACCTGTTCAAGAGTGCATCATGTCCTTGAAATGAGTGTCCCTCTCCTTGTTTCCTCTTAAGTAAACCAGCCGCAACAGCTTGAAATCATCCCAGAAAGCCGCAGCAAGTGTCTGAAGGGATGATGTTGCTGTGGGATTTCTGTTGAACTTCATGTTCTGATAAACAATGCTGTGGTAACTTGCACCACAAGACAGAAGTTTTCGAAAAGCAAACATTATTATAAGTGGCCAGTGTGACTACTTTGTATTTTATTAAGCACTATTGTAAGAGGGGCTGAGTGGATCACAGGAAGAGCATGGGAGTGGTAGGGGAATCATATAGAAAAGCTCAGAGGAATTGTCTTAAATAAATTGACTTCAGAACAGGAAGCAGTGGCTCTAGCTACATCTTGCGTCTCATCAAAAACAGAATAGCCTCCCCCCTTGAGACTCATTTAAAAATAAGTTACTTTCATCTAGCCACTGCTTGTTTATGGCTTCAGTCTCTATCCAAGGCATGAACAAAGCCATGTTCTGGAACACAGGTGGTAAAAGTGGTCTTGTTATATTTTCTATAGATAATAAATCTCTTCAGTTGCTTATAGGGCCTTGCTGTGGTGGTGCCAGGGGGCAAACAGTATGGCAATGAAAATGTTAACTTCAGTTGCTGGGAAAGCAAACTCTCTGTAGTTTGTCCCAACAACATATCTGTATCATTGGTACTGGAGTATATCCAAACACACCAGACAGACATTGTTAGCTGGAAACAAAAGTAGAGTAGCAGAGCTTTATTTTGTGGAGCATCTGTCATGCAAACACCAACCCAGATGTTTTACATGGTTAAATTGCACACTGAGAAATAAATAACAACAAAAGGAAAGAGAAACTAAGAGGCATACAAAATGGAATGTTTTTAACTGAGATTTGGAGAGATGAGAAGTTGATGAAGCAGAAGTTCCAGTGGAAGACAGAGTGGTGCAGTAATAATATTGGAAGGAACTGTCACGTATCTTTGTTTACTACCGCTCTTTAATTGGTACAGTCAGAACTCCTGAACTTTGTCGTAGACTCAAAACAGAGAGGAAGAATGGCCCAAGGAATACAGCCTGGAACTGGGGAATTCTGGATTTGATTCCCTGCGCTTTCACAAGCTTGTTGTGTTTCCTTGGGCAAGTCTCTCTGTGTCTCAGTTCCCAACCCAATGAATGCGGATAATAATACTTACCTACCTCACAGCAGTTCTAAGAGGATAAATACCTATATATTTTTTAAAAGTGTGAGGTGCTCAGATACACAGTGATGGGGGCTGTTGATGTACCTTATCTATGAGATTACTAGCAGACACACTCCTTTAGATCAAGTGGAGAGACTTTAGCTTTCAGATCAGGAAGATTGGAATTCTATTCCACTGTTACCATGAAGTGCCATATTCCTGTTGCAAGTAACAAAATGGCAGCTGTGAAGTCTTAGGTATCTATTTGCTGCAAAGGACTTTGCAGAAATTGAAGATTCATTGCTGAATGTCTGTATGTCATAGTGTAGGAAAATGCATGTGAAAATGCATTGGCAATAACATTTTATTGAAGAAAATATCACAGATCCTTACAGCATCTTTTCTCAAAACAACAGAAATAGACTTGAGTAACATGGTAATCTAACTCTCAAATAAGTACATAAAAGTTTGCCAGTGATTACCATTGTTGTCAGGTTTTTTGTTTTTGTCTTTGTTACAAGTATGCTCCTGCAGAGATTCTGCAGCTTATAGTATCTGTATGTACATGAGTAGCAAAAGCATAATCATAAATGATTAAAAAGAGTTTGTGTTTGCAAGGGAGGGGGTGCCTTTAAATACCAGTGACCAGCATCTACCTCTCCTGATACTACTATCAGTCTGCCACCTGAATCACATGAAGCATTTCCCACAAATGGTTCAGCATCAGAGCTTCTAACAGGCTGTCATTATGCACATATTATTGGTGAGCGATGGTAACTCCAGAAACATTTCAGTGTAGCTGGTTAAAGGCATAGTGAGAAGATACAGACAACATTATTCCCCAAGTTTTGAAGGTCTAAGCCAGGGGTGGCCAAACTTGTGGAACTCAAGAGCCACACAAGTTGATTATTAAGCCTTCAAGAGCCACACTGAGGCATATAGCCATATACTTTTACCTACTAAACTGATTTGCTGATGTTCTTCCCAAGCCACACTTTTTCATTCAAGAGCCACATGCAAGCCACAGTTTGGCCACATCTGGTCTAAGCACTACTATTGTTACTTAACTGATAAAGAAAAGACCTAAGACTAAATACTTCAATGGGCACTAAGAATGGTAAGCACTCCATAGGAGCTGCAGGATCTGACATTTGGATAAGAAAAATTCAGCTCAAATTAGGCAGTGAGCAGCCAACCCAAATCCCTTTGTGTGTGCTCTAAAATATTTTTTTAAATGTAAACATTAAAAATAACTATTTTTCCTCCAAAATGCCATATATTTTACATGCCCTGGATTTATATTGCAAGGCTTTTTGCTTTACTGGCATTTGTTTCTTTCCGTATCACCTGGGAATGGTGGAAACAAATGTTTTGATTTCTTTCTGGAACATGTCTTTTTAAATAGCTACTCCTTTTAAAGATCTTTTTTGTTTTGTTTTGTTTTGTTTTGTTTTTGTTTTTTTCAAATCACTTCCTTTTGCCAATGAAAAGATTTGGGTCAGTTCAGGGCCAAAGTTTACAGTCCAAACCCTGGTGGGTTTAATAAGTGGACAGAATTTTGCATGAAAAGAGGGCTATTTACTATTACTCATAGGTATCATCAGGACAGGTAACAGCATGCAATAAAGGCTTGGCAAGTGTTATGGTCTGAGAACTCTAAAGAGGCCATCCAAGCCAAAAACACCCTCCATCTCCAATCAGTTAGTAAAAATAAAATACTTGACATGACTTGGATCAAGTAAAGTAAGGTATGTTTATTTTTGACCTTCTGTGGCATGCATAAGAATCCATTAGGATGTGAATTACTAAGCAGCCAGTTTTTCATGGGAACACTAGTTTCCATTTCCCCATTTGAACCTTTGCGGAATGTATAATTATTACAGGAAAATATTACTAAACATTTCAATATGCTAGAAAGCAAGTTGATTCTTTTTTCAGATAGATATCCGCATTGATGTGCAGTGAACAATTACATTAGTTGAGACCAAGAATTTAAAAATGGGTGCCTCACAATGGTCTAAGAAGTCTGTAATTAGGCACCTAAATGTCCTGATTTTGAACATATTACTGAATATTCAGCAGCTCTGGTTAAGTACGTGTTGGTGTTAATTACAAACACAACTATCAGCATTTGTCCATATAGAATCAGTTTGGGGTGGAAGGCATGAAGGGTATTAACCCGCTGTCTACATATCCAGACATCTTACTCTTCAGCATGTATCTCTATTTCCCGATACATTTACATTTTTAATGTTGATATTGGAGCTGGTTGAAAACTTTCCAACAGAAAGTTTTTCAATTGAAAAATACTATTATATCTAAATCAAAACTTTCTGTGGGAATGTGTCCATTTTGACAATTTTTTTGTGTTGGAAAAACAAATCAAAATGAAGCATTTCAGTAAGGTCAAAACATTCCATTCAGAATGGATTTTTTTCTGCTCATTTTGAAACTGTTTTGGTTCAAAGTTTATTTTACGTAACCTTTATGAATTCATAATCAAAAGAAAACATTTGGACTGTGCATAACTCTGTATTATTCATTTTGAAGTTTAGGAAATTACAACCCAAAAAACTTCATTAGCTTAGAAGTAAGGAACATGATATACAGTAGTAATAAATTGTGCCCAGGTTTGATAGGACTGTATAACATACCATTAACAATGACTAAAAAGCAAGGAAATAAACAGTTAATTCCTTCAACACCTCACTTATCTGCCACATACCAGTTCCTCTTTTCAGTGTTAACTACCTTCTTTCCACCATCTCACATGGCTCTACCTTTGTTATGAAAAACCAATAAATGGGCACCCTTGAATTCTGACCATAGATAGAACACACAAACATACACTGTTGAAATCTGTGTGTGAAACTCCTGTATAAGAATTATTGCCACATCAACTCTCCTCATTTGCTGTGAGTGTGCATAATGTGAAGTGTACCGTGTGAGAGGCCGTTGTGACATAAGAGGTGACTCTACCAACTGAGTCATCTCTGACATCACAATGGCCTAGGAGTCTTGGCATGGTACAGATACATACCTCATTGTACCTGCATACCTCATTATAATTCATAACGGCAAAATGGCTGAGGATTTAAAAATTGGACATTAACAGCCAGCAAAACCCAGGGATGGTTCACTCTGGTGACACAGCTGCCCCTTTGGAACTTGTTAAAATTGTAAAGCTCTCTGCTATGCTTTCAGCTGTTTCCAGTATTTCATGCTGACTCTTCAGACAATTGTATGTGGCACTCACTCAGGAAAGAAACCATGAAAATCTGAAAGTTTATGTGAACGATACAAACTACGAAGGAAAAGTTTTAGCTGACTGTAGAACTTTTGCAAAAAACATTGTAATTAAAGAGCTATTAATTGATTAAAATAAATATTTCATAAAGTCCCTTTTGATTTTCTCCCATCATTTTTGATAGGTTACAGCTAGTTTAGAATAATTAACAAAGATTCACTTTACTTTTTCTAAACATTGCAGAAAAATACATCGTACCACCACTAGTTGCACTGCAACCCAATCTATCACTTATACATACAATATGGGATTACATACAGAGCTACATACTGACTAATTTATGAATGCCACACCGATCTTATATTATCAAATCCCATTAATTCTATAACTAGTAAACATGCTCGTTGTTCAAGGGTCCCTGAGGGGTATTCAAAAAAAAAAAACAGTGGGGTATGGACAATGGAACAGAGGTAAACAGAAAAATGGGAACTGAAAGGGAAATGTACACGGGGTGCTGAATAACTTAACTGCTTATTTTCTTGTTTTATAGAGTTTGCATTGGAGGCTATGCAGTCTAAGAGCTTAATTTTAAGTTAACTAAATTTTATACACATATACAGAGGCTGTGTCTATGCCAAAAAATCAAGTCAAATTCACGCCTGGTGCAACTCTGTTGATTACAGAATACACACAGGATGTATCGGGACTCTTTTTCTTTCAGTGTTTCTATAATCTTCAGTTGGAGCCATATTAAACTCTACATCTTTCTCATCTGCAGCACTGGACAATGCAGGGCGGTTTCCCCATTGGCCCATAATATATCATGCAGTATAATTTTACACTTAGTTCCTTCTCAGAACTTGGCTGTAGTAAACTACTTCTTTCTGACCTACCAACTCAAACCACTTCAGGGTGCTTGGGACTATGCCAATGAACATGGTAAAAAGACTTCAAACAATAGCTTTCAGCCACCTCCTAGAGAGTTGCCTTGCTATGCTTACTGGTTTCAGAGCATATAAATCCTCTTTTATTAGCATGTGTAACAAGAAATTACACAGGCAAGCAGCGTGACTTGAGTATTAATGAGTGTATGTTTTTCCTCCCTTTCTGGACCATATGTATTTAAATTGGCTTTGGTCCTATGCCCTGTTTCTAGAGCAGTAAAGAATGTGCAGCCCCCTATCTGCCAGAGCTTTCAACCTCCCAGTAAGCTCACTGATTCAGAGGTTGGGACAAATATGTATGCTAAGGAGGGATATGCGGAGACTAACTATATGGCTGCTATAAAGTCAGGAGCCAAGGAAGGACAAGTGAGCTTTCTGCATTCCTTCTCTCAAGCCACTTTCCTGCCTCTTGCACATAGACTGTGTGGGGAGAGAGGCTGAGATGGAGTTGTATACTGGTAGATACTTTTAAATTAGTTTTTTAAAGGGACAGTAAGGTTACTGAGGAGGTAGTCCTTCTTGCTTCCCACCCCCACTAGTCCCTTGGGAGGAATATATTTATTGCCTATGATTCCTCTCTTTAGCCTCTCTCAGGACTGTCAGACACATGTGGTCAGAGGTGTTAATGTTCTTTTAAAACTTTATATAGCTGTCTATCACAGTAAACATGGCTTCATGTACTATTCAACTGTTACCCTTCATTTTGATACTAAAGGTGCCTGGCTTTTACACCAGGGTGTGGTAAAATGAATACTTGCACATCTATATGTAAACATCATTCTAATGGTTACCGGGAGAGACTGTTATAGTTAAAGTTTAAACCATTTCCCATTACAAACACTGTTTTCACCACAGTTAGTCTTTTCCCAAAGGTGAAAACTCAATCCCCTGTTTTTGATTGTAGATGTACTATCCCTATACCATGCCATATATGCAGTAGGAAACAACATTAGCTTGTAAGTAATGCTCATAAAACAGATGGGGTAAGTGCACTTTAAGTAGTTCTGGATGCAGTGTGTATTCAAAAGATAGCTATTTAAATTCATTGTGACTATCTAGTCAACTGAGCAAATTTAAACATCTAGAAACACTTAACTCCACCTGCTAAGTCTCAGCCCAGAGAGAGGCCACAAAAAGAGTCAACACAGATGGCAACTCTGTCCATTTTGTTTCCACCTCAACCTTTGTAAGGCCTTAATATTTTGCATTTGCTACATACCATCTTACAAGCAATGTTAGGATGGACCTCACAACACTCTATCAAGGTAAATAAATAATCACTACTCCGATTTTACAAATGGGGAAACAAATGGGGAGGCTCAGAGATGCTGTTAGTTGACATGCTAAGCTCACACAAAGTCAGTTTCAGATTTGAGATTAAAACTTAGATGTCCTGATTGTGAAACAAGCTCTGGACTTTACGCCTGTGTGTATGTGCATATGTGTCTTCATTCATATCTATGATTTAAAGTCTTTAAAGCATATTGGGATCTTTTGGGGTGAGTTGCAGCATAGACATATATGCTAAAGTGGTAGCCCATGCTAGCTTGGAAGAAGGTCAAAGTAACAAGAGGATGCCATTTTAGATTTGGTGCTGGTGATTAAGAGAAAACAGAAAGCTTACAAGGAATGGAAGATGGGAGGGATCAGCAAAGAAAGCTACCTCTTGGAGGTCAGAACATGTAAGGATAAGTAAGAAATGCCAAAAGCCAAGCAGAACTGGACCTTGAAAAGGGAATTAAAACCAACAATAAAAGCTTACATAGCCATATAAATAGGAAGAAAAAAGTTAGAAGTAGGACCACTAAGCACTGATGATGGGGTAGAGGTTAAGGAGAATCTAATCGTAGTCCAATATCTAAACAAATACTTTGCCTCTGGTTTTAATGAAGTTCATGAAGATCTTAGGGATAGTGGCAAGTTGCCTTGTGGAGGTAAAAATTACCACATACAATCCTGATCTTCTTAATGGAACTAAATTGGGGGTGGGGGACAATCTCAGTCCAAGATATTAAAGGAACAGGTACATGAAACTGTAAAGCCATTAGCAAGGATTTTTAATGAATCCGTGAACTGAGGGATTGAACTGTGTGATTGGAGAATCGCTAGCATAGTTCCTATTTTTAAGAAAAGGAGAAAAGTGATACAGGTAATTACAGACCTGTTTGTTTGACTTCAGTAGTGTGCAGGGTCTTGGATAACATTTTGAAAGAGAAAGCAGTTAAGGACATAGTGGTGAATGGGAATTGGGACAAAATACAACATGATTTCACAAAAGGTAGACTATGGCAGATCAAGCTGATCTGCTTCTTTGAAAAGACAACAGATTTCGTAGACAAAGGGAATGCAGTAAATCTGATTTACCTAGATTTCAGTAAGATATTTAATTTGGTTCAACGTGGGTAATTATTTGTTAAATTGGAAAAGATGGGGATTAATATGAAAACTGAAGGTGGATAAGAAACTGGTTAAAGTGAAGACTACAATGGAAGGTGAAACTGTCAGTCTGGAGGGAGGCTACCAGAGGAGTTCTTCAGGAATTGGTCTTGGGACCAATCTTATTTCACCTTTTAATTACTGACCTTGGCACAAAAAGTTGAAGTGTTCTAATAAAGTTTGCGAATGACACAAAGTTAGAAGTTATTGCTAATACACAGAAGGACGAGGATAAGAAGATCTGGATGACCTTGTAAACTGGAAGAATAGAAGCAGAGCCGTAACTAAAGAATCCAGCATCCCTTACAATAGCCAGCGCCTGGAGTGATCAGCGGGGAATGCGCCCTTTAATGGAGTGACTCAATGAAGCCACTCAGGTGTGCCTGGAGCAAAGCACTGCTCACCCTGTTGTAGTTACGGCTCAGAATAGAAATAAGATGAAATATAACAGTACAACCTGCAAGGTCATGCATTTAGGGACTAATAAGAAAAATTTTGCCATAAACTGGTGATGCATCAGTTGGAAGTGACAGGAGGAAAGGGACCTTGGCATATTGGTTGATCTTAGGATGACTATGAGCCTCTAATGTGATATGGCTGTGAAAAAAAGGTAATGACCTTGGATGCATCAGGCAAGTGTGGCGAGGTGAGGCCTCAGGCTCCCCTCTAGGTCCTGTGCTTTCTATCATGCGGTGAGATTTGGCTGACCCTTCTCAATTTTTCCTTCCCCCTGGTAGTCAGGGGTTGGCTGATGGAAGGGAGTCAGGGGGCCTGGTCCCACCCTTTACCCTGGGCCCCAACCCAGGGACATTATTAAGTAGCAGTCTCCACACTTAGTCCAGGAGGGCTGCTATCTTCCCTGGATCGCCACTCGGTGGCCCCACTGCTCCTGGTCTGCCTTCAGACCCTGGGAAGTCCCCCAGTCTCTAGTTCTAAAGCCTCAGTCTTCAGGCTCTGGGAAGTTCCACAGTCTCCCTCAATTAAATATAGTCCACACTCTGGCTGCAGTCCTAGTGGCCTTGCTTCTAGGGTTTTCTCTCCCAAATTCCCCACTGTACCTCTTGGTGTTGTGGCAAAACTCCAAACAAACTGTCAGTGGCCTCTCAGCAGCTCTACTCCTCTCTAGCCTCCTTTCAGCTGCCCCACCCTGCCTGAGAACAAGGCTTTAAGTAGCAGGCCTGTTGATTGGGACATCTGGGACAAATTATTCTCAAATATTCCAGGCTAACTTAACCCAGGGAACAAAGCTGTATTAAGCCTGGGGCTAATGTATACTCCCTCCACCACCCTCCTATACCCATGCAACCTGACCCTGTCACACAAGGTATGTCCAGTAGAGATAGGGAGGTGTTAATGCTGTTGTACAAGGCACTGGTGAGACCTCATTTCGAATACAGTATCCTGTTCTGGTGTAAGGAGGAGTAATTCAAACTGGAAGAGTTGGAGAGAAGGGCTGCTAGAGTGATAATAAAAATCATAGAATCATAGAATCATAGGGTTGGAAGGGACCTCATAGGTCATCTAGTCCAACCCCCTGCCAGAGGCAGGACCACTCCTACTAAACCATCCCAGTCATGGTTTTGTCCAGCCGGGCCTTAAACACCTCCAAAGATGGAGATTTCACCACCTCCCTCGGCAGCTCATTCCAAGGCTTCACCACTCTCCTAGTAAAAAAGTTTTTTCTAATATCCAGCCTCGACCTCCCTAACCACAACTTGAGACCATTGCTCCTCATTCTGTCCTCTGTTATTACCGAGAACAGTCGAGCTCCATCTCCCTTAGAGCATCCCTTCAAGTAGTTGAAGGTTGCTACCAAATCCCCCCTCAATCTTCTCTTCTGCAGACTAAATAAGCCTAATGCTTTCAGTCTTTGCTCATAGGGCTTGTGCTCCAGCCCTTTAATCATTTTGGTTGCCCTCCACTGAACTCGCTCTAGCATGTCCCTGTCCTTTTTGTAGTGGGGAGCCCAAAACTGAACACAGTATTCTAGATGTGGCTTCACCAGTGCAGAATAGAGGGGAATGATCACATCCCTTGATCTGCTGGTAATACTTCTTTTGATGCAGCCCAGTATGCCATTGGCCTTTTTGGCAGCAAGAGCACACTGCTGACTCATATCCAGCTTCCCATCCACCATGACCCCCAGGTCCTTTTCTACACTGCTGCTACTTAGCTGAATGTTTCCCAGCCTGTAGCGGTGCATGGGGTTTTTCTGTCCAACGTGCAGGATTTTACACTTGTCCTTATTGAACCTCATAAGATTTCTATTGGCCCACTTTCCAATTTATCTAGCTCTCCCTGAATCCTGTCCTTGCCCTCCAACGTGTCTACTGTTCCCCCCAGTTTGGTGTTATCCGCAAATTTACTGAGAGTGCAGTCTATTCCACCATCCAGACCATTGATGAAAATGTTGAACAGAACCGGCCCCAGAACCGACCCCTGGGGCATACCACTTGTGGCTGGCTGCCAGCTAGATATGGAACCATTGATTCCTACATGCTGAAACCGTTGATCTAGCCAGTTTTCTATCCACCTTATAGACCGCCTATCCAACCCATACTTCCTTAATTTGCCAATGAGAATGCTGTGGGAAACTGTATCAAAAGCCTTGCTAAAATCAAGGCATATCACATCAACGGTTCTTCCTGCATCCAGAAAACCAGTCATCTGATCATAGAAGGAAATGAGATTGGTCAGGCATGATTTACTCTTGGTAAATCCATGCTGACTGTTCCTGATCACCTTATTTTCCTCTAAGTGTTTTAGGATGGCTTCTTTGAGAATCTGCTCCATAATTTTTCCAGGGATTGAGGTGAGGCTTACTGGTCTGTAATTCCCTGGATCCTCCTTTTTCCCTTTCTTGAAAATAGGCAATATATTTGCTTTTTTCCAATCCTCTTGCACCTCCCCCATTCTCCATGAGTTTTGAAAGATAATGGCCAGCGGTGCTGCTATCTCATCGGCCAATTCCCTTAGCACTCTTGGATGCAGTTCGTCCGGCCCCATGGACTTGTGCATATCCAGCTTCTTTAAGCAGTCCCTAACCTGACCTTCCGTCACCAAGGGCCTCTCTTCTTCTCTCCAATCTGCCATACCCATGGTAGTGGGCTGGGAGCTGACCCTACTTGTGAAAACTGAAGCAAAAAAAGCATTGAGCACTTCAGCCTTTCCCTCATCCTCCGTCACGAGGATGACTGCCCCATTCAGCAAGGGACCTACACCATCCATGATCCTCTTCTTGTTATTAACATACTTGTAGAAACCCTTCTTGTTATCCTTTACATCCCTCGCTAGCCGCAACTACATTTGTCCTTTGGTCTTTCTGATTTTATCCCTGCAGTCCCTAGCAATATCTTTATATGCCTCCTTGGTCATCTGACCAAGCTTCCACTTCCTATAAGCTTCCTTTTTATGTTTAAGCTCAGAGCAGAATTCTCTGCTAAGCCATTCTGGCTGCCTCACATGTTTGTTCTTTCTCCTAATAGGAATGGCAACTTCCTGTGCCCTTAGCAGGGTTTCTTTAAAATATAACCAACTCTCTTGGACTCCTTTCCCCTTCAGATTAGCTTCCCAAGGGATGACCTGACTTCCAAGACTATTATTTGGCCTATAACCCTCCCAATTGATAGGGTAGGACAGGGTCCTTCTATAAATTTGGAAACCCAAGAAGTAGTGAACAATGTACTCCTCATGGTCTTGAGGAGGTGGTGTAGGCCAGCCGGGGAACAGATTGTCAAGGAAACGTTTCAGTGGGGAGACCTGGAAGACTGGTGGATCTGGTGTACAGGTAGGCATTGTGATACATGACTTTATCAAATGAGAATAACACAACCCAGTTGTTTTGGCATTGGTTCAGGAAGCAGCATGGCTGAAACCAGAAATTTTGGCACTGGGGCTAGCAGTCCAAAATGCACCTACCCCTGACCCAGGGTCCAATCTGGCCCAAGCTACCACAGGAAGGCAGCAGGGAGCCTAATCAGTCCCCTGCTCCTGCCCATCAGTTCCCTGAGGGAGCCAAAATAGAAAACTTGTCTTATGAGAGGAGACACAAGGAGCTTGGCTTGTTTAGCCTCACCAAAAAAAGGTGAGAGGCAGGAGCATCGCTGCCCTGGGGAAGGACCCAGGGCACTGGCCCAGGCCCCGCCCCCTGACCACAGGCCCAGCCCCCGGCCAGGGACAGGGCAGGGAGCAGCAGCTGCGGCCGTGGGGCCACTCATCCTAGGAAGGGGCCGGAAGTGGCCACTGCCACCACAGGTGGCCCAGCCCTGGATCTCTGGCCAGATGTGGCCGGAGACTGCAAGAGGAAGGGGCCCCGCCAAGACCTGGGGCACTGGCACCGGGATTCAGGGCACAGGCCCTGTGTGCCAGGCACCAGCAACGCCCCTGGTGAGAGGACACGATTGCTCTCTATAATACATGAAATGGATATATGCTGAGAAAGGGGAGGAATTACTTAAATTCAGTTCCAATATGGACAGAAGAACTAATGGATATAAATTGACTATCATGAAGTTCAGATTTGAAATTAGATGAAGGTTTCTAACCATCAGAGGAGTGAAGTTCTGAAACAGTCTTCTGAAACAGGGGCATAGTGGGGACAAAAACCCTAGATGGCATCAAGAACGAGATTGTTAAATTTATGGAGGAGATAATATGATGGGGCAGCCTAATTTGTCAATTAACTGATCTTTCACTATTTGCGGTAAATATGCCCAATAGTCTGTTGTGGGATGTTAGACGGAGTGGTTTCTGAGTTACTACAGAGAATTCTTTCCAGGTATCTAGCTGGTGAGTCTTGCCCACATGTCCTGTATTAAGGTGATTGCGATATTTGGGGTTGGGATGGGATTTTCCCTCAGAGCAGATTAGCAGAGAGAGTTTTTGCCTTCTTTGCAGCATTGGGCACAGATCACTAGCTGATGGATTCTTTGTTTGATTCTTTGTACCTTGAAGTCTTTAAACCATGATTTGAGAACTTGAGCTCACCCAGAGGTTAGGGGTCTATTACAGAAGTGGTTGCTGAGGTTCCATGGCCTGTTCTGTGCAGGGGGTCAGACTAGATTATCATATTGATCCCTTCTGATCTTAAAGTTTATGAATTGAGTATGCTAGAAATACAGCCCATTGGTATGGAATGATCAGTGTGTCAAATTTCTGTCTTGTTTCACTGACTATTTCTTTTCTGTTTGAGAGGGAAGTTTTTTGTTGTGTTTTATGGAATAAGAGTTTTTCAGTTAGTTTGCAAATGTTTCACTGCTCTGGCTGAAAAAGGTCACCAGTATTCTTTGTTTATTTTCTCTGTAGGGGGTGAGGTAGGACAGTTAGCTTAGTTTTGCTGAGTGACAGTTTTTTGTTCTTTTGTGAGTTTCTTTGAAAGTCAGGTCCTGAACATGTCAAACTTGAGACACAGATTGATACGGTTGGAGACAATTGTTTGACAACAGTCCAAATATGGATTCAAGCAGTCTTGGCCATACACCCTGGAAACTATAATGCTGTGCCTGGTCCTGCCATGGATGGTTGAGAACTTCTTAATAATTAATCTTCATTATGAAAGGAGCCTTGAGTTTCCTCTGTGTTTAGTGTCTTTGGCACAAATTGCTGCCTGTCTTGGATTCCAAATGACATGCAGCATGTTATCCAGGCTTTCTCTTGTAAGGGTTTTTTCTAAAGTAGTCTTTGCACATCACTGTCTTCCCTTCTAAATATACTGGCATTACTCTTTATACAATTAGTAATATATGGTTATATAATATTCTATTGGTTAGTTTCTGAACATTTGCAGAGAATGTCAACTAAACAAGCTTGTGATATTTTGTCTTGTATGTTTGTGCTCAGGAAAAATTTTTAAAAATACTTTTATATGTTTTTTCCACTATTGTTTAAAACCAACAAAAAGTATAAAAATGATGAAGCTTCTGCTTCTAAATATCAAAAGTCAGAAAATTCTCCATCCTTTACTTCCCATTGTGATTATAGTCAGTTACTGTTTTCAAATTCCCTACGCTAACTGTGTATATTGTTTGAAGGATCAGAAGAATAATATCAATTCTGGATTTGTTTGGTGGCAGTCTGCCCCTTAACATTTGTCACAGTCCTATGGCAGTGGCATCAGTGGGGTTGCAAAGACAGCACAGTATTAAACAAATCTTGTAACACTGATTTGGACTGTCCAGAATCCATTATTTCAACTGGAAAATAAATACTTTGTAATCTGATCCAAGGTTTCCTGACTCCCTGATGCTCTGTAGGCAAGTCAGACAGTTTAGGCCTGAGGAAAGACTTTGGCTTCAAAAGGATCTCTTTCTTGGGAAGTAGTCCACAAAGTGAAACTGTCGGAAAGTCACTAGCTCATAACAACATGCAAGCTAGCACATGACATATCTGCAGGTTCGAAAGAAATGAATGAATGGTGAATGTTTACATGCAGGAGTTGGACATGAAGGAACTCTGTGGTGGGTGAAGACCACCTTGAGTCCCTACCAGACCACAATTTGAGTTGCTTACAGAGTTCTTCATCTCATTCTGACAAGCAAGGAATTCTCTAAACAACCCAAATGAAGAAAGACTCCTTTCTTCCTCCAGAAAAGAAGAAAAGGACAAAAATAATCAGTCCCTTAGATAGTTTTGTGGTCACCTCTTTGGGGTTTCAGCTTATCTGCAGACTCTGGTGTCCTTGATCAAGATTAAGGTCTGCCTCCTGCCCCTCCTTCTGGTAACTGTCAATTTATATCTGGTCTATACCATCTCAGAGGAGGTAGTTCCTTCAACAGTCTTCTTTGTTGATCTATCTCTATGGCCAGTTGTCTCCTCAAGTACAGCAGTCTTCCTCCAGTCATCACCAGTTCTCATGGCAGGGTTTCCCTTTTTAAGATTCCTCCCTCCCAGCAGAGCAAGCCTTAGAGGTTTGTCTAGGTAGGGCTGGCTGAGCCCCTGAAAGCTCATGTGCCTCCTCTCTAGTAGAATGTGGATGTGCCCCATCACTAGCTAGTAGCAGATAGTGTGGCAACCTTTACTAAATTACTTCATTGCAGACATTTCAAGAGCCAACCAAATCCAAATGCATGAATGCATGTGTTATTGTGGAGGAGGTTGTAATGGCAGGTTAAAGACTTATAATGTTAATGAATGGAGACCTGTGTTTTAACTACATGTGGCAGAAACTATATGAAATCTTATTTTCACCTGTTTTTCCATGTAGTGAATTAATACTGCTGTCGATATTTCCTAATGTACTAAAAAAAAAAAAGGAGAACCTTCATAGGTTGTGAAATACCACATAATACACTAAAGAACACATTATTAACTCAAACCAAAATCTTGTTATCCTTTCACTGGATTACATTACATCCAGAGGAGAAGAATAATCTTATATAGAAGGGGTTTTTTTTGTTTTTTTGGGGTGGTGGTGGTTTAAAGGAGGTTTTTGGGTTTGGTTTTTTTTTTTGGCCATTGGTTTTAAATATAGAGTCCATTTAAAAGAAAAATTCTCACTCTAAAGTTAACTTAAAGATCAGGAAATACATTTATATGCCTAATTTTAGCAGGAGTTTTCAAAAAGAATTTTCATATCTACCTTCTTTGATATTGCGTGTAGTTATCATTAGCTTAAAATCAGACTTATGGCAATATTAGAAGAATAGGCCATAGGCCATGTACTGTGGAAAGATGGATACAGGGACACCCTCTAATTCATATACATATAATGCATACATGAAGGCATCTTTGGGCCTTACGATAGGTTTTTCAACAGTGCCTACGTGCCTGAGGCACACAAGTGTTTCAATAGGACTAGTGCTCCTCAAGCACTTAAGTCCTTTTGAAAATACTATCTTTATTATGATCTAAAAGGGTAGCCATATTAGTATAGTTCAGGTAAAAACAAACAAGGAATTCTGTGGCACTTAAAGACTAACGAATTTATTTATTGCATGAGCTTTTGTGAGAGAAAATCCCACTTTGTCAGATGCTTTCAAGATGAGGGAAGTTACAGAACTGGGGGGGGGAGATAAATGCTGGGGAATGTAAGTCATGGGAACAAGTCACACTGTAACAGCAAATCAAAATAGTTTGAATCTTAACTGTTTTGATTTGCTGTTACAGTGTGACCTGTTGCCATGACTTACACTCCCCTGCATTTATTTCCCCCCATTCTGTAACTTCCTTCATCTTGAAAGTGTCTGACAACGTGGGAGTTTCTCCCACGAAAGCTCATGCAGTAAATAAATTTGTTAGTCTTTAAGTGCCACAGAACACCTTGTTTGTTTTTCATCTTTATTACAATTGCTAGTTAAACATAGTGTGTGACCTCTTCAAAAAATGTCACCTATTCAGAGTTTGTCCTTCTTCCCTGGATTTTGTGTAGTTTAGATTATAAACTCCTGTGAGCAGAGAACCATATTGCCCTCAATGGACTTGATCCTGTGAGGTATTAGCAATCCTCTAGTCTCATTATCTTTAATGGTAACTAAGGGTGTTCAGCAGCTTTCAGAATGTGTGTCTATGTTTGCTCAGCAAGGAGCTCATTGTGAGTATCTGAGTAAATAAATAAGTCATGCTATTATTATGGTATAGTAGATTGTGTATAGGACTGGAAATTCTGTGGCTCAGTTGTGTGACCTTCTGCAGACTCATGTAAACTTGTTGGGCCTCCATTTTCCTTCTTGTAAAATGCTTAAAAATAATTCTTTTCCTATCTCTTAGAGCTTTGTTGGATGTTTGTAAAAGTCTTCAAGATATATATTATATACATCAAAAGGTGCTAACAGTATATTATTATTATGAAAACTCTCAGTCTGCTCAACAATGCAAGTTGATAGATGAGTCTCCTCGTAGCATTGTTTTTACTAGCTGCCATTTTACAACATTAAAGTTCTGCTGTAGGCACCTCCATCATTGAATTAGCATAGTAATACATATCTTAACATATGAGTGATATCACAGCATGAAAGATAAAAATGTGCTGAATGTAGAGCTGGGCTTGAGCCACAAAAGCTTAGATCCAGATCCAACTTACAACACTATTTATACAACAGGTTCTGGTTCAAAAATTCTCTCCAGTTGGAGCTAAATTCATTTTCTTTGAAAAATGTGGTTGCACAGAATAAAATTTTCAGATAGATTATGAATTAGCAACATCTAACAGAATGAATCAACCCCTTCTGGACTTTATATAATTAAATCTACTCTTCCCATTCTGTAAAGCACAACTCATTTGATATTGGATTTTGGTCATTTGCACATCATTTAAGTTTTAGCTGAAAACTATTTTAGTAGATTGGTAGGGAAGTTGTTTGGGCAACGCTTTAAATTATCATTGTAAAGCTCTTAATTGTACATTGTCAACACATCTCCAAAAATACAGAAATATGGGACAGTATCACCTGACTCATGTATCTTAAGGCATGGGATGGAAAACCAACAGCTTCTAAAGTGGAGTTCATTTATGAAAAAAGCCTTTGCAAAATGTGTAGTGTGTCTGCCATTATTTAATGAATGGATTAAAAGAGAACTTCTGCTGTAGCTGCTTTCAGTTCCTGACATGGAAGTTACAAGTGCTTCTTTTCTTCTCTCCTAGACAATGCAATACAAGTGATTTATATCCTATCACGTTAGATTCCCATCCCCCCCCCCATCCTTTTTCTGGAGAAGCGCCCAATTGGGGTTTTGACAGAATTTTTGGTCTTTTAAACAGATGAGTGATCTTACTAAGTCCATCAAAACCGTTTACTTTTTGAGTTCAAAGACTTACCATGTGCTGATATTAATTTATAGCATTACAGATTACAAGAAGATGCACTTTGTACCTTTCCGGGTGGTCTGAAAGCCCTAAGAATTAGGTCATAGTGAAAGTAGAAACATGGTTTTTTCCCTCCATTATAGAAATGTAGTGTCCTTAAAAGGGCCATGCTGATATAATGCATTATGGGAAGCAGTAGTACGAATTTCCACATGCTACCCTGCCAGTATGCCTTAACCTGTTCTGGATGGATGGCCCGTTCCTAGAGACGAGAGAACAGATGGTTTCTTTCTTCAATCCTATTAAGCTTGCTAACAAGGTTGACAATTAGTTCCAACTGTAATGATGGTTTTTGTGTGGTGCAAATGTTTTCATTGGATTGAGACCACCAACCTCAGTTTTACAAATGCTAATAATTGTTAATCACTACCACCCTAGGCAAGATTCAAACCACTGTTTAAGAGGTGACATGTCCCACAGTTTCCCTGTTACTCTCCTAAGCTGTATAATTGTCCCACTCCAAGCATTATTCAAAGCTGTGTTGCTTCCCTCTGCTTTAGCTTCTGTGTTGCAGTAACATGTGAGTGGTCACATTCGAAATGCCAAATTTCCATTAGAGTGTCAGTATTCTGTAGACAAAAATTACATTCTACTGAATTTGGGCTACCCCTGGAATGTGGGTTGGTCCTATGAACTATTAAAATTTATCTATACAGAGACAGAGGTTTTTCAGGGGCAGGTCCAAGACTGTGGAATGAGCTCCCACAGGAACTAAGGACCATCAGAAACTCACCAGCTTCCACTCCAAATGCAAGATGCACTTCTTCAATCTTATTTTCGCCAATATAAATATGTAACAGAATGTACATTTGACCAAACAAACAAACTAACAAACCCCAAAATAAAACTCAACCAAACAAATGTGATATTGAGCACACAATGCTTCCCTTGGGATAGGATAAGAGAGAGAATGAATCATACATGACAGTTGTTAGCCATGTTATTCAATGCTCTACTGGAAGGCATTCAGAAGCTACGCTGATGAGGGCAGTATAAGAACCTGGATAGAGCAGAATAGAATACTGAGGATATTAGGAAGTATAAAACTCGTTAATATTAAAAATCTAAGACATTGTCTGTTTTTGTACAGGCTGGTATGGGGGAGTATTAAAGAAATTGCACCATAAAAATGTTCAACATGTTGACTTTGGCAATTAACAATGAAAGGTATGAACAGCAAAGGGCCAAAAGGCAATTTCAGATTATTCCCATGACAACAACTGTTTAACATTTTTATTTTCTATAAATGAGGTACAGCTCTCATATTTGTTTCTTAGAATGACAACAATAAGTTGAACAGGGAGAAGTAGGGATTGTTGCCTCTTCTGCAAAATCCTTATTCTGTGTTTACAATGCTGTACATGAGACTTGTCTCTTCATAATGATTTGTCCGGGAGACAAGAGAAGGAACTATAACTGTTTTAATCTTTTGGTGACTTCCACTTTCACCTTTGTGAATATAACATGTGTTGTTTCTACCTGGCAATGCTGAAAGCACAGTTTGTATCTGCTTCCTTTTTCTTTATATTTAACATCTACCATTGCAAGGGACCACAGTTCGGTGGAGAAAGACTCTCCGAAATGAACATATTTACTGCTTGTCATGAAAATTGACCTTTCTGGAATGCTGCAAAAGAATGTATCTAAGCAGCTATTAAGAGTATGAATTATGTAATTCTCTTGTATTCTGTTGCAAGAAATACAAGTTTTGCTATTCAGATCTAAAATGCTTAGCTGCTGCTTTGTGGTGAGGGTGTATGTTGGCTTGGAGTGGAGTGCACTAGTTTATACAGTTGCCTTTATCTCTTGACAGATTCAAACTCTTACTAGGGTTTCAAGGAGCAGTGAGTGTTCTGATTTCCTTATACACCTATATGCATCTCTGTCCACCTCACAACACTGAGAGTTGTGGATAGCTATGAAACCTGCAGTGGTCAATTAAATTTCCCAGACTCTTCCTGTGTGCAGCTCCAGGAACCATTTTGTTTCCCTTGAGTCTTTGCTTTTGTTCATTTCTTGATGCTTGCCATAATCTAAAATAAACCACAAGGTGACATGCTTGTTCATTGTGTATAGAATCACAGCAGTCATCACTCAGGAAGACCACATGCCAGTAAGAGAACAAGAACAGAAATCTGTTTTAAAAGAACTCACACCCTGTGTCAACTGCTAGAAATAAATTTCACCCAGTATGCTTCATCACAGAAAGGAGAACCATTTTCACCATTTTTGTTCTGCCATTCTCATATTACAATGTTCACCACACTACTGGGCACAATTTATCTAAACTAGACTCCAGAATAGCAGAGAGGTAATGTTAGATCAGTATTGAGAGAAGCTAGCAAGAGTTTTGTACAGTGTTTGCCAATGATATGCCTGTTTCAAACCAGCATTTTCACACAAGCAAAAATATTGCTAGAAGAAAAAGAAAACAAAGACTCCAGAAGAGACTTTATACTCTGGAAATTAATTTCTATGCAAAAAAAATGCACATTTTTAGCACTGCATCAAGCAATAACCTTGAAAACTACAACTAGCAACAACATGAACTTCTGTTTTAAATATTTATAGTGCCAAGCACTATGGCATCTGTGGACATCCTTGTGATAAATAACAAAAGATTAGTCCTGTTTCAAAGGGGGTTTTTAAGTATTGAGAAAGTTTTAGAGGTGCCCTGCACAACTTTACCTTTCCAGGCACAAAAGAAGTTCTTTTCAAAGGACCCTACTGTACTCACAATCTACGTATAAAGCTGATGTCAGTAGGAATCGTACTGGCTTGGGGTAGGAAGTAACTGTAATAACTTTTGGCTTGTTGGAATACACTCAACTGTTTGACATCACATCTGGTGAAAGAAAAGCTTTTTTTCCTGTAAAGCAATGCTTGCTGTTTTGTAGTTCCAGCTGCTTTGCTTGTAGGAACTGGATACGTGCATGTTACACTTGAAGTTCTGGAAGTCATTTTCACTTGCACTGAGGTTACTTAGTCTGAACTTGAGTTACATTAAAAAAACAAAATAGAAGTATAAATTGACATTTACTGGATAGTTTTGTATACAGGAGCATCTCTGTGTCAAGATACTGGAAATCCATTATAAATCCTCCTGTGTACTGTGTAAATATCTGTTTGATCACTTGCTAGATAGGTGCCCACACAAAACTTTAAATCATGATACTTGTACAGAAGATTAGTAGATACTGTGGACACTTTCATATACAGTATGTTGAGCTTTTGCTGGTTATGGGTGCTAGCAAAGTAGTTTTAAAGTTAGACCACAAAGCAAATAATCCAAAGATATCTGAGCAGTGCAAGCAGAATTACATCTAATGCAAGGAAAATACAAGAATTGGGAGGTGGTCTCATGAAGCATGGACTAAAGTGAGAGATCACATTACTGAGGCACTTAGCTAGGGGTATTCTTTTAGTCCTTTTCTGCTACTAGGTAGGAGTTGCTTGATTGCCATGCATCAGTCCTTCCATTAATGTTAGATCAGATTTTCCTGCAGTCTGTCTTCTGCTCTTATTTGTAAAAGTGTGCTTCTGTACTCCACACTCCATGCCTGTGCTGTTCAACAGGCACAATAGAGCAAAACCTCTGTTGTTGGCAAATTCAAGGAACAGATACTCAAGGAATCCATTTTGAGGCACTTAGAAGAGAGGAAGATGATGAGGAACAGTCAGCATGGATTCACCAAGGGCAAGTCATGTCTGACTCACCTGATTGCCTTCTATGATGAGATGACTCACTCTGTGGATATGGGGAAAGTTGTGGGCATGGTGAACCTTGACTTTAGCAAAGCTTTTTATATGGTATTCTTCTGGTATTGGTATTCTTATCAGCAAGTTTAAAAAGCATGGGTTGGATGCATGGACTACAAGATGGATAGAAAACTGGCTAGACCCATTGTATGCAGGCAGTGAACACCAAAATAGCAATCGGATACTCAGAGAGAACATATAATTGAAATATTAAAGGCTGCTCCCACATGCCTCCAAATATGTATCTGACATTAAAGATTTATTATAACAAACTCAGACATGATAGTTCTGAAAAGGTAGTTGAGAGCAGATGTATCAGTCATAGAAAGATTAAAGCTTATTTTTCTATGGACTAAAAAGATATTCCCTGAAATTAATTGTGGATGCCTGAGTTGAATTAAGGACAGCTGGTGACTTTTGAAAATGTCAGGTGGGAGAGGAGGGATGAGAAGCAGACTGCAGAAGGACTGTATGCCATAAGGGGAAAAGGCCTCTCTCTAACATAAGGAGTTATTCCCCCTAAGAGGGAAATCTTGTGTTTACTTCAGTATGGGGTAGGGTACTATGTTTCCCAGTATAGCTGTATACAGAGTAGATTAGAAAGGATGGCTGGTCACTGGTAGCCAATACAAGAAGAGGAAGTACTCACTGGGAGTTTGAAAATGTATTTTTTTCTTTCATGAGTTGATCGTAGGGCCTAGCCTGTAAATATTGTTAAGTAAATACATGTAAGAAGGAAAAAATAAATTTGTTAGTCTTTAAAAGTGCTGCAGGACTGCTTGTTTGATTTTCAGAATTGGAGTTATTTATTCCAGGCCCCCCTAACTCTACAGGAAGAAAAGTTGAGCCTTGACATGAAAAGAGGTGTGTTGTTATACAATATTTGACTAAATCACACAGACCACTATAAAAGTTTGCTAATTTTAATGGACACTAATCTGATCAAGCTGCACAGAAGATCCATTTTTCACTAAGTATTTCTATGTATTTTTTCTGGTACTCAGTTTTTCTCAGAAGAAAATGAATTGTCATTAGCCAGTTACCACAGAATACACCTAAAAGGGAAAGATATATCTACAGGACTTAGAATGAGGGAAGGCAATCCTGTGATACACAAAGTTAGTGTTTAAATCCAAACAGCCTTTCAAAAGCCTTATATAATAGAGAAAAGGTGTTTGCGGTTTTTCCCTATTGTTTTCTATTTTCCTTCTAGTGGAAGCTTTTATTTATGAATGGCTACAGTACATAAAACATACAGAAATTTTACCTTTTTCAAAAAGAAAATTAGAAGTGGCATATTTTGATACCAGTGCACCACTGTTGGGAAGCATTCTCTTGTATAAAGACATGATGTTGCAGAAATTTGTATCTCGAGGGCTGCTACCCAGTCACCTGTCCCTGTACGCAGCTGAGCCTTCCTCCTAATAGCCATCTAACCCAGTGGTTCTCAGCCACTGTGGTGGGACACATTACTGTGTTGCCATACAGTGGTAAGTGTGTCATGGAGAGTCAGGGCAGTGGCTGGATTTGGTGGGGAGTGGGGGGGTGGTCTGGGTGTGTCCTGTAGAGTCACAATAGGCTGCCAAGAGTGTTGCAACTTGCAAAATGTTGAGAATTTCCAAAGGGATAGCCATGTTAGTCTAGTCCAGCAAAAAAAAAAACAACATGGGGAACCACTGAAAGCACCCCCCTTTCAGGGGAACAAAAGCTCAAACTACTGATCAGACCCTGTCAACAAATCTACTCTCTCTAGTCTCCATTTTCAGTCTCTTCCTTTGGTTACTCCAGTCTTCTACCCCAGATCTAGTACAGGGCCCCCCAAAATGAGTCTCTCTGGGCTCAAGCTCCTTCACAGAAGTCCTTGTAACTCCCTTTGTTTATGGAGCTCAGGTATCCACCAAATTATCACTTGACACCTCAGTCTCACCCCTCTGCTTGAAAAGCAACTAATTAAGTACATCTATTGCATTGGTACCATAATTGACTATAATCCCTTTCCAGCATGTGATGGGGTTTCACGCCAGCACACTAGACTACTGGTGTGCATTTTGGATGACTGCGGGCAATCACAACGTACCTAAAAGGTGTTCCTTAATAGCCTGCTAATGCACACCCTACTGTGACTGATTGCTTTATTAGAAATAAAAATGGTTGAGACTTTTGTAGTCCATGTTTCACCTGATGGTGCCTGAGCTATAAACACCTAAAAATAAGGGTTTTATACTGAAATGCTGACAGATCCTCAGTGATGTCAGTCCTGCTGGAGCCTGTATAATAAAGTCACACACGGTTAAGCTAACATTTTTTTTCCTTGACTGAAGAAAAAAACAAAGCTGTTAAGCTGCTCTGTCCATTTTCCAACAACATCAATCCATTTCAAACCACTCCTAACCATAGTAAATCACAGGTTTGTGAGGGAATGAACTGCCTTAAGGTTCACCTCAGGATATTTAGCCCACAGACTAGTTGCTGACTTCTAGCTACAATGGTTTTCTTGGGAATTTTTGGTCAATTTAGTGTAATTGCTGATTTGGTCGCGTCTCCTACTTTGACTGGCTGAGGGTACATGCTAGAACCAACTCATTGCCAGGTTTTTGCTGGAGATTGATATTGACAGAATGCTGAAATGTAGTTAAACCAATCCATTTAACTGCCTGGATCAGAGTGAAATCTGACTTTTCACAAGGAAAGCTTGGAAAAGGAAACATAACATCAGAAAAAATTTGACCAGGCACAGCCCTGCTGCTCCATACAAATGAGCTCCAGAAGAAGCTATGGCATTAAAGAATTAGATGTGAGTGTGCCATCTGCTCAATTGATTGAATAACTATCCATCATGATGATGGAAAATAGAATTGCCAAATACTAAAATTTGGTATAATTTTAATTTGCCTGATTCTGCAATATTGACTTTAGCAATAGCAAATAATATGCTTGAGGGCTTTGCTGAGTAGGGATGGTTTGCTGAACCTGGCCCTCAGTTTCCAGTAATGCCTAAGACAGGGGCAGGCAACCCCTGTCACATGTGCCAACAGTAGCCCTCAAGCCCATTCTGAGTGGCACACAGCACCTTCTGTGGCACCGCAGAAAGTGCCACTCCTGCCATCAAAAGCCACCCCATGCAGCTTCTTTCAGTGGCAGCTGAGGCATGGGGGATCCCTGCCATGACCATGCCCCAGACATGTCACGTAAAGAACCTGCCTGTGATGGCTCCTGTCTACAGTGTGCCACCACCAAAAGGAGTCACTCTGGGCAGCTTCTTTCTGTGATGTCCTTGGGGACACACAACCAAGAGAGGCTGCTACGGATAACTTCTCTTCAAGAATGTCTCCTTTCAACAGAATGCCTGGGAAGTATCCCCCTCCATGCGCCCCCAGCTGTGGCTGCCATTGAATTTTTAGATGACCACCATCATCAGCTGAGGATGAGGGATAAGGGGTTGGCCCAATGGTCAGCAAAGGTTGATGACTCCTGGTCTAAGATTAGACCTATGACCTTTGATGAGAGGCATTAATAATTCCCAGGTAGGTAATGTGTAGGGCTGCAGCTTTGTCTTCATGGTGAAAATATCCTAGAGACTATTACTTGTCTGCCTGCGACTTCTGTATGGGAAGGCTTTAGGTGGTTCACCTCACTGGCTTGGTGAGGATGCAAGGCCTGGGAAGGTGTCAAAGGAATGTCTTCTTTACCTTGAGGAACTGGGCCTTCTGTGATCTGTCCATGCCTAGGGTAGCCAACTGAAAATGTCAAGGTCAAGGCAGGTTGTAAATGGAGCCCTAAAAGATGACACTGAAGTCAGATTTCCCAATCAGCCACAAACAGTGCTCCTGATTTTACCACACTGGCCATAAAGAAGCCAAGACAAAATATAAACACCCCCTTTACTATATTTAAATCTCTGGCTTCCAATCAACCACTAGGTCCAGTAAAGAGATAAGTTACTTCAAACACCATATTCTTTACCAAAAAGGTTCTCCTGACCCCAAAGGATCAGCCATATTACGAGATCAATATAAGTTTGGATCTCATCCTAAATACCATGCTGCCAGTCAATCCCTTAGTAACTAAAATTAAAGGGTTATTATAAAAGGAAAGAAACAAACTACAAGAGAAATGTTAAATGATTAATGCAGTCAGGTATATTCAAATGATTTGAAGTCCGTATATATCAGGTTTTCAGCTCATGCAATAAATATATTTGTTAGTCTTTAAGTGCCACAGGACTCCATGTTTGTGTTACTGAACTAGACTAACAATGCTGCCCTTTTGGATCTTCATAATGTTTATATAGATAAGAATAGGACCAATTAAAATAGTCTCTAGGTCCCTCCAAACACAGCAAGCAGAACCTTGTGTTTCAGGCTTTAAACCAGAGGATGCAAGCTCATGGCCTGTGGGCCACATGTGACCCCTAAAGTTATTTCTTGCAGCCCGCAATGACACTATCATTACTGATATTTGCAATATCTTTGTATGAAAATCTTTCAGTGGTGCAGCCCTCTGGGTAGCATTAGTGCTCATGCAGGAGTTTGAGAACCCTGTCTTAAACCAAATCCTTAATTGTTCAGGATTAGAATTAGACTTTAACAAGGGGAAGATTTCCCCATATCTTCAGGGTTTCTTGCACCATTCTTGGAAGCACCTGGCCACTGTCAGAAACAGAATACATAACTAGATGGAGAATAAAGTTGATAACTATGGCAATTCCTATGTTCCTTTGTTTTCTCAGCATCAGTGTTAACTCACATCTTGCTTGCTTTTTAGGTCATCACTTAAACTCAAGAATGTCATGCAACTTTCCTATTTTTAGGCACTTTTAGGAACATAACTGAAGAGAGCCCTTGCCAGAGGATCACAAACTCTGACCCTTACTGTAATTGATGCAACCTTTATTTTCAGATGTTTACTCTCAGAGTCAAAGAACTCTCTCATTTGACTTCTGTGGATGTTTGGTTAGATGCTAATTTTTAAGAACACTACTCAAACAGATTTTAAAAAGAGAGGGAGTTGATCAGAGGAGCATGAATGTTGTTCCTATTCACACCAGCAGCTCTTACCTGCATATCATCAGTTCCAGAGACTAGATCAGTGCTATAATTTTAAATGGTTTCTGTGTTTAAATTTCAAGCCCACCCCAAAAGAAAAAAATCTGATTACGGTGCATAGTATTTCTTTAAATGTAATCCGTTACTTAAAACAATTAAATGCTAATTATAAGTGTTTAAAAGTAGCAAATTATTGTTAACAACCCGCTTCTTATCACAACTCTGACTCAACAGGTAAAAAAAAGTTTACCAGATCTTCATTTGAGAAGGATCTGGCTGTGTGTGTTCTTTTTAATTTTAAATTTGCCCTTGCTTCTTGCCACCTCTAAAGTATTGGTTGAGCCTGTATGAGGAACTTGTATTTTATGAATATTAAAAAAAACCTTTTGCTAGATGCACTTTTGTTAAACTTATCCAAGACCTGATGAAGCAGTGTCTGTGTTTATTGGAATACACAATACTTAGCACTGCATATTTTGAAGATTGTGACATGTAGATTCAAATACAGGAGCTAAATTACTGAGACATGCAATGATTTACCCCACATGCTGGAAGTGTTCTGTAACTGAACACACCATGACCACATCAGAACATAGCACTGACTTCACTTCTTCAAAGCAGTGGCATAAGACACATTGGTAAGGCTAAGCAGAGAAGATTTTCAGCCTGCCTTTCTGCATATCCTTCTGTTATTTATGCTATACCTGCACATGGATGTGATGTCTGTATTTTAACAAGGGGCTCTAGTAATAATGTTCACTGAACTTTAGCCTGTATATTAAACCTGATGTCATGGAGTTCCTGTCGTCACAGAGAGCCGGAGAATCTGCTCATTTTCTTATTTAAGCATAAACAGTTTCTCATAGTAGAAGCATGGAAGGAGACAACGTTATGTGCATGTTTCTTAAAATGGTTTTACTGCACTCTGTTCCTGAAAGATGAATTGACTATGGTGGTAACATAGCCCACAGTTCAATGTGTGTAGTTGGAATAATGGCCGGGTATGGTGTGATGCTAGAAAGCAAAGAAAGAGGAATAAAATGCATCAACATGTCTGCCCTCTGGTGCTGTTTGGATGTACAGTGGAATAGATTGTGATCCATAAGATGAGCTTGTAGGATGACTAATTGGGTGGAGAGAGGTGAAGTTACCTAGAAACAGTACACTTCCCCTACCATACAAATAGAGTGAAGGCTCTTACCACGACTTGCCTACCTCTCCCCATCCTCTCCAGCACACCAGCCAGTGCAGCTGTTTCAATACAGAAAGGGACATAAGATGGGCCAGGAAAAGGTCTGGAGCAACTTTCTTCTCTGTTGTACCAAAGGAGAAATGGGAATTGAATGGTAACTTGCTGGGTGTGTCTACACCACAGTCCTAGAATGTGAACTGCAGCTCTTTAATCTAACTAGCTCAGACACCAGAACAGTGAAAGCTGTGGCAGCATGCAACAATTATCCAGAGTGCCTGGTAAATTCAAATAGCCCGCATCAAAGAGCAAACTGCCACAGGTTTGCTGCTCTGATAGCCAAGATAGCTAGATCAAAGCTAGTTGGGGTATGTCTACATGAGCAGCTACCACACCCTCTCATGGTATTTCATTCTGGAGTGGTAACTAGAGAAAAACAGCATAAGATTAACTGTCTGTTCTAGCATGATTTTCAGCAATTCTGCAGACCCCAGAGGTTTAGGTAGCTTGAATAAACACCTGAACTTTTGAATGATTATCTGAACCTTAACTCCAAACCCTTAAAAATTCATCCATCTTTACTCTGGATCCTGAGGGACTTGAATAGACTGTTAGCTGTTTCCTAATTTCATAATAGTAGGTCTTACAAGGCAATTACTGTTTGTGACATGTTGCCGTTTTGTGCTTATGTCCATATGTATGGAGCACATAGTGGCATGTCTGAGAGGCTGAGGAAAAAGTGATCAAAAATCTTGAAGACAATAAATTTTTCCACTGAGTTTCAGACTGATCTTCAGTTCACATAAATGGATGTAATTCCACTGACTTCCTTGGAACAATACCAGTTTAACCCAGCCAAGGATATTACCCAATACTTTACATATAGCCTCATGAATAGGTAGAGCTCCCATGCTGTTGCCTGACTGAGAAGCTGTCAAAATTTTCTCTTTCCTAAGATTGGTGTATAGTCTTTTTGTGAAATCCTGGCTTTGGTGTAATTAATGGCATTTAAATTGGATCAAGATTTCACTCTTGGTCTCCAGAAATGTAATTTAAATTACAGTGTGTGGAGTCCTGGTCAGGACATTTTGTAATTTTTGTCAAAATTTTTTTTGATGAAAATGTGTCTCCCAAAAATCAAAATTTTCAATTTTGCAGAAACTGTTTCAATTTTCCATCAGGAGAATCAAAATACTTTCTTTCAGGTCAAGTTGATTCAAATCAAAATATTTTGGGTTGTTGAATTGAAACAAAACATTTAATCTTAGGTCAGTTCAACATTAGTCTGTGCCACTGGAGCTGCCATGATGCCTCACGAGAATTGTGGTAGGATGCTCCATACCCTTGGTGCACTCTGAATGAACTGCCATGATGCATCATAAATCACATGACTACAGTGCATCATGAGAGCTGTAGTCTGGCTGGGGAGCTCAACCCATGGATGAAAGTTCCAGTTATTGACCAGCTGTACTTTGAGTTAGATCTGTACTTGCTAACAGTTCAACACAGGCCATTGCAGAGACTTTCCCCCACACTGGCTTACTTCAAGGCTTCTCCTGTAGGACATACTATCTATTCTGTTAGCTCTCTTCTTGAATTAGTTAAAAATAAGACTCACCTAGTCTGTTAGTGAGTCAACAGAATAACTTTACACAGCCATGTAACATCCTGTTGCAGGACACCCTGTAACAATTATACACAATAGTTATCTTTCCCAACTCCACAGCAAACTTGTCTCATTATGATCTTATTTATGTTGGGAAAGTTTTGAGGACAGTCATTTTTACTTACTCCTCTTTCAATATGTTTTTAATTATTGCTTTGTGCTTTTAACCTCAATAATGCACCTAAAAGACCTGATGTACACAGTGGAACAAATCTGAATAAATACATATAGTCTGTTTCATGCATGACACACGAGATGAATTGCAAGTCAACACCAAAGAATGTCAGAGAAAAACTTTCTGATTCTATAGAACATACACCACATACTACATTTCCATGAACAGTAGAAAAAAGGAAGCATATCCTTTACATTAGTCAACACTTTTTGGTAACGCTAAGGCAAAAACAGATGGGAAGAGAATTAATTACTTTTGGCAGTTTTCCCAATGGATATGAAACATATAATACTAATGTCTTTTATTGGTCAGAAAAGAGAGTTTGATTTTTAGTGGTTACTGAGTGATGTGGAGAAGTTCAAATTAAAAGGCTAACCAAGGTAAAATGCTAGTGAATTTAGTGACGTCGCCTCCCCAATTTAAAGCTTTGTAAATAAAGGATTTCATTATTTTTTTTAAATGGCCTTTGGGCTTGTTTATATGGGGAAATTGACCAGAATAACTAATGTGGAATAAACTGTCCACAATAATGTTCCATGTGGACTTTCTCTTTCAAAATAAAAGTTTCTTTATTTGGAAATAACTAGTGCACTTTCAAAGTGAAGTAATTATTCTGGACTATAATCACATTTTTTTCCAGAACAGAGCATTCACAGAGAGGGCTATTGCACAATAAGTTATTCCAATCACTTTCCCCATGTAGATAAACTTAGATCAGCCCTGTTGTTACTCTATTAATTATAATAAAGCTCTACATCAGCTCCACATTACATTGACCTGATAGGTCTTTCTGTGGGTCACAAGTGGAAAATATTCATGAGGTATGGGATAGGGCAGGAGCTTTACATTTTTACATGAAGTGTGTGAATTCCATTTAGCTTTGCTGCACCTTGTTAAACTGCCTGCATGCTAATAAACTCACTGATCTTCTGGGAGAAAAAAGGAAATGGAAAATTTTATAAGACAAGTGGTCATCCCTGAATTCTCTTCCATAAAGAACAGAAAGCAAATTTCTGGGTTTGGTATGGGTGAACTGGTATGAGAGCTTTCCTATAGTTTACTTTGAAATATTGGTGCTCTCTTCTGCAGTCTTCCAAGAGAACAGGTTGGATGTTAGGGAGGGCTAATACAGGACGCCAGACTACTTTTTTGAGATGCAGTGATATATGAATGGTCTGTTTGTCTGTTATGGGGAAGGTGAAGGAGAGTTTGAAAAGGCAGTCTCATGTGTTTAGTTTAATTATGATACTGTTGTTCTACAACATCTTCAGCCTTGTTTACTCTTTATTTGATTTTTTTTTTTAATTTTGAATTCCCAGTATAACTGTCACTGGCCATGAAACTATAAAATATACTTTAAAAGGAAGATACTAATCACTCCATTTTACAAAAGGGAAAATGACACAGGTACTGAAAAACGGTTAAGGAAATTAAACTGGAAAAAAAGCAAAAGAGCAGCTAGTTTAAGAAGCTAGCCCAAACTGCTTAGTAATGTAAGTTTCTACTACACTGTATTTACTCTGTGCTCTGATCCCAGTGCATTGACACTACTGGGCATAAAATATTTAGAATCACAAAACATAATGAGTATGGTTATATTGTACAATCTAGCTTCTATAGTATTTGACACTAGCTTATGGTTTAATTCGTAATTTTGCTACTAGTTAGAGAATTACCACTGACTTGGAGCGAGTGATATTGAATGGGACCTCTATTATTTTTTAGGGCCCAATCCAACCACCATTGAAGTTAACACAAGTCTTTCTATTGGTTTGAAGCAAGCTCATAAGATGCATGAGTCTATTCACAGTACTTTAAACTATTAGCAGTTTAAAGTTAAAATAACATAGTCATCCACTCAAAAGACCAGGGAGTACACTGCAATTGTCTCTGAACAAGACAAGGCCTTCCTGAATTTTGATTCTGATTCTGTTACTGCCTCCTTTTATGACCTTGCGTCAATCATATACATCTTGTGGTTTGGTTTTCTGATCTGAAAAATAGAGGTACTAGTCCTCACGCTCTTTAACAGGGTTGTTTATGAGGATTATTTTTCATAACTCTTCATCAATAACTTTGCAAGGTATATCAGTGATAATATATAACTATTAGGGTAAGGTAGGACATACACATTTTTATGTAAGTGAGAACAGTTTAAGAAAATGTACTTTTCACTATTTGAAAATCTAGAGAGACAAGGTGGGTAAGATATTTGAGTGGCCCAATTTCTGCTGGTGAGTGAGAAAAGCTTGTGAGATAGAGCTCTTCTTCAGGTCTGAGAAAGGTATTTATGACATGTCTATGGATAAAACACTGCTGCTGTACTGCTACAGCAAATCAGTGAAGATCCTTTTACACAGATGAGAGAGCTTCACATGCAGTATTGTTAATCCAGCTCTGGAGAGAAGGTAGTTGTGTTGGTGAGAGAAGTTCTGCCATCAGCATAGCACTGTCTACAGTGGTGGTTAGGTCAGTGTAAGTGCATTGCTTGGGGGTGTGAGTTTTTCACACCTCTGTACAACTGGGGATGCTAACGTATGTTTCTAGTGTAGACCTGACCTCAGGGTGTCACAGCTAAATGCAAGTTCGAACAGATAGTACAGCCTCAGCAGTTAGCACACACTCTAAGAGACCATTCAAAGTATAATGACCTATGACCTGTAATCATAGGACAAAGCTTGTCTTTTTCACCTTAATGGCTGTAAATTATGCTCTCAAGAATAAGAAAACCAATTTCCTCCTAAATGAGATAATTTGTAAAATATAAAAGTATGAACAGAATTCTTCAATACATAAACTATATTACATGAAAAATGTTCCATGAAAACTGTGCATATGTGTATAGATTATCATTAATAATAAAGCCCATAAACATAGTGCTATAATTTAATTGTGCTTTACAAACACACTATGATGTTTGTTTTAGAGACATAAAAGTATCCTTGGTTTCTCAGAATATAAACCAATGTATTGTAACAAAATATTTTGCTCATGCAAAAAATAAATCTGTTAGTCTTAAAGTGCCACACAACTCCTTGTTTTTTTTTTAACAAAATATTAGACATGTTCCTTTATTTGGGGCTTATGTTCAGCACAACAAAGAACTCCTGAATTATTATTTTTTTTCTGGCAAGTGCAGAGCTTTTTGTCTCTTTAGGAACTGTTTCTTCCTCTTGTTTAAAATTATCCATCTGATATTTCAATCCCAATCTATTCTTTTTAAAGAGGGTTTGACAAGGTCTGCCAAATTTTTTTATAGCTAGAGTTCCCTGGCACGTTGACCAATTTTAAGTACACTATATGAGTAGTTTCAAAGGGATGGTCGTGTCAATCTATTTCAGCAAAACAAACAAGGAGTCCTGTGGTGCTTTAAAAGACAGGACTCCTTGTTTGTTTTACATGGATAGTGTACTTAAAACCAGTGCTTCAGAAAAACATTGATATTTGCCCAAGATAGGTGAAGTTTCTTCATCAGACTCATGCCCTCCCATGAAATGATGTACTAAAATAACTTCTCTGTTCTCTCTTTGTGTACAGCAGGCAAACCATTGCTTTTGACACCATTTTTTCAACATCATCCCACAGCATATCCTTCTCACTTTGTGACAGTGTGAGTGGGTGAAGGTGGACATGCAAAGTCCTAAGCATAGAGCATTTTAGGAGGAGATCCCCAGGCATGTCTGACAGTTCACCAAGTCTCCCATCTACATTTCATGCAACCACTTGAAATTAGAACACCTTGAACTAACCAAGTCACAAATTCATTTTCTACCCAATTCCACTCTTGGTCCTCCCTGCAAATATGCAATTAATACTGTGTTCACAGCAAGAGAAATAGATGTGAGGAATTGCCCATCTTTAATACAAACAGATTGTTGCTTTCTTATCCTAGAATTCAGGCTACCAAAAAAGCTTCTAATCGTGCCATCTGCCCTTGAATCACAGATCTCTGTATCTTACCAGTGCTAAGGTGAATAAAGGCAGCAGACAACATAGATACACAAGTTTAAGAAACACTGCCATAGGATTGATCTCACATTAAATATATCCCTTTTTTTCTTTCAGAGGTGTGGAGAAATCTCATTTGATAGTCCTGATCAGAATGCCAAATGTGTTTGCATGCTAGGTAAGAATCCTTCCTCTTTTGCTATGAGTTTTGGTGTATCGAAGTATAAGCTGTTGACTTTTTTGCTTCTTTTCTAAGTTATGCTGAATTTAGCCTATACAGAATAGTTAACTGAGGGAAACCTAGGAAGAATTACAACTGGATGCTCCCAGATACCAAATACATGTGTAAACCACTGATGATAATGGTTCTTTGGTTCTGTTTGTATTATATTGTTGACTGAGTGATTTCTGACAACTGTTTATAATAAGTATTTGTAGATTCGTCCAAACTGCTGTTTTACTTGGGGACGGGGAGAGAATACTTGATAGGTTTGTAACTAAGCAGACCAGATGACTTGCATGAAAAAAGTCACACACTTGGAGCTAAATTGTTCTGTTACATTACTGGAAATCCAGAGTAACTCCTCTGAAGTCAGTGAAATTTTTGTGGGCTTGTGTTTGTTTAACTGAAATCAGAAATTGAATGTTTAGTTTAATTAACTACATATCAAAGAAGAGATCATTAAGATCACCTTAATATTCATTGAAAAGCCCTTTCTGAATAGAAAGCCTTTTTCCTGCAGCAGTTCCATTGACTTACTCTTCATAAGGGTACGAAAATTTGCCTTATAAATATTATGTGTTCATATTCCAAGAATACTTGAAGAGCTTGGGGTGAAGGGGTGGGGGAAATGTTATTTCAAGAGTTTCCCTTAGTTTTTCCTTTACAATTGAAAACAGGTTAATTGATTTTTTTAATCTTACAGAACTTTCACTACTATAGCACCCATTCCAGTATGGCAGCAAATGTTCCACACTATAGACAAAAAGGAATAATTTCCTTCAGCTGTAGCCTGCATAGTCTTAATTGTGAGCTTTTTATTTACTAAAAAAGAGTATAATTCTAGTGGCACCCATCAGTTTAGCTGGAATTATGTCTGTGTAGATTCATGAATTATACGGCTTGAAGGGAAAACTATAATCATCTAGTCTGATCTTCTGCATGACACAGGCCATAGAACTTCCCCAAAATAATGCCTGTTTGAACAAGCGCATAACTACATTTCAGTTATGAACTGTGATATTGATATACACAAGTTCAAACGTTCTCCTGAAAAAATGAAATCTGCTGTCCAAAGTCTGAAACGATGATCAAATTTGTTTTTAACAGCTTTGATTGGAAGTGTGAATTTTAGCCAGCCAGGCACCTGTAGTATAAAGTGGCACTTCTGTGTGTTTTCATTTTTTTCATAAAATGTATTAATGCATTTAAAAGATTATATCGTACATTGACTACAGTACATACATAAGTTACAGAATATGAGGCCAGACCTTCAGCTGACCTCAGTCAGCATAACTTGACCGATTGAAATTATGTTGATTTACATGGGCTGAGGATCTTGTCCATTCTTTGTAAAATCTTGAAATTGCAAAAATTTATATTCTGTGGAAGTAATACATAAATTGACTGCTATATGTCAATTTGTTCTTTATTTGTTTGTTATATTAACTTGGTTGATGTGCCATGCTATTCCTGAAAAAATAAATATTATTATTATTATTACAAAGAAAAACCATAGACTAATATATATTAGGTGCAAAAAGAACTAAAAACAGCCTTTGGCTGGAGAAAATAGGAAATCAATGAGTCATTCTTTGAGTGAGACTGAAGGATTGACCTGTAAGTTCTTGAGACTATCCTCCTGCCAGGGCTAAAGTAAAGTGAGCCCTTACACACCTCTTCTTCTAACACTATGGGGAACAAATGAAGAGCGTGCACACAAAGCAATTCTTAAAGGAAAATTGCAATAAAGCATGAAAACTATTCTGATCACTACATCTAGTTACACATATGAAAGTGTAAATCATGACTGGTTTTTCTTTTAAAGTGCCTTAAATTTTATTTAAAAACAACAAATAACACGCTTCAATTGTTTGCAGTCGGAGAATATAGCTTAGTTCACAAGGAATATAGCTACCGTTTGAATGCATTTAAAAGCAGGAAACCGGCAGAGTTCTGATTGTCTATATATCAAACAAGTGTTTTCATTAACATAGTTCAGATCAGATCAGATCAGATCAGATAGGCTGGAAGGGACCTCATGAGATCATCGAGCCCAACCCCCTGGGAATTGAACCCAGGACCTTCTGCATGTTAAGCAATAGTTGTGATACCTTTTTTAAAAAAGAATGGAAATATTTTGAAAGTCTCTTGCTTTCCCATATGACTGAAGAGCTTCCTTCCTTGTGGCCTAACTGACACCATCAGACTGTGTACTGGTCAAAGTACAGTATTGGTAAAAAAAAAACCATCTCACTCAGTTATTGTATAAAAAGAGGGGGGAAATATGGCATAATTTTTAAAAAATTAGTTCTGAACATATTGCTAAGAACCAGATACAATGAGAGAGAGAGAGAGAGAGAGAGAGAGAGAGAGAGCGAGCATGTATGCACACATAAAAGAGCAAGCAGGTTCACACTACTGCCCTGTTTGTCTGTGTCATAGGCCCTGCATCATTAACAGGGTAGATTTCTGTGCTTTTGGAGTAGATGGATGGAGACCTTAACAGACTATCCAACTCTGTGGGGTCCTGAGAAACCATTTCGTGTGCAGTGGCAACCATGAAATCCTAGGTGGCCATGAAAAGGCTTTTGTTTTGTTTTGTTTGAAAAACACACTAAAGCTGAATCTTGCAAAGACTTATGCACAATGTATATAGTTAGACTGCTCCCAGGACATAAATCAAACATGCGTGTAAGTCTTGCAAGATGAGAGTGTAAATTCATATATATGTTTCACTATTTAAGGCCTTAATCCCACATTCCTTATGCACTCCCATTAAATTCAGTGTGAATTTTGGAAACACAATCAATACAGGATGAAGGCCCTAAGGTTTTAAAGAAAAACACCCATAAGGCCTGCAGGTTGCTCTGCAAGGCTATAAACTTTAACCAGTGAAGTAGTAGTTAATCAGCTCCATCTTTGTACTTTCTCCTCCACTTCAAAAAAAAATGGACATATTTGCTTAGCTATTTATAATGTTCATTTTTCATTTAGAGATGTAAATTCTTTTTTTACTTGGACCTGAAGGAATCAAGGTTCTTAATATTCGGAAGTTCTGAAGGAGAAAAAAATCCTATGTGTGTGAGACTTCCCCTCTATTCTGGTACAAAGGAAGGGAGTGTGTGGCCCTAAAGCAAAAATTTTATGTTTAGTAGTTCACTAGGAAAAGGGTTTCTTCTTTGGGGGCTGCTCTTTTCTTGGATGAATTCTAGCTGGCTATTTGTGAGGAAACTGCTCCTATTACCAGCAAGTATTCCTCATGCTATGTCTGCAAGGACCAAGTCTACAGGAAACAAGGAAAAACTCATTATTCCTGCTTGAACTGACTTTATAACACTGGAAAGAAAGCACATATGGACTTCTCATGAGATATCCATTAGGCTTGGGGTTGACTCTTAACTTTAACTCAGACTGTTTTAGCAAAAGGAATTCACGTTTCTTCTGGAAAAATCTCTAACTGACCTTCCCCAACCTATAAGTGACACTCTAAGCAAGCAGAAATTAGAATTTCCTAATAAAGTCTGCATACTCGTTCAGTAATAGGACATAGTTCCTGGCAGCAGCAACTCTGAACACTAGCAACTTAGGTTAGCAAAGTCTGTCCTCTGTTAGCCCCGCATAATCCCAAAAAAATCAACAGGCTGTAATGGATGCAAGAGGTGGAAGAACAAGTTATGTTGAAAGTCCCTGGATAATTCCTGGATCACAGTACAGGGTGCAAAACCATACACGGGCAAATCCTTCCTAAAGCTGAAGAAATAGTTGATTGTGAAACAACTAGTGTATAAATGAGGATTCACTTTAAAAAAAACTTAAAACAAGCCATAACATGCTGGCATATTATCACCTTTTAGCAAAAATATTAATGTCAGCACTTGAAAAATAGATAATAGACTAGAGTAGAATTTTTATACACTTGAACTTATCCTATAATCCAGAAACCTCTCAGAGCTGCATATCTGCATAGCACAACACAAACCATCAGGCCCAAGAATATTTTTCTTTGAACAGGAAATAAAATTCAGTGCAATTTAAATAGCAAAATATGACAATCAGGAACAATATCTATCTACACTGTGTATAGTGAGACTGCTCACAGGGCAAAAAGTTAAGCATCTGGATAAGCCTTTGCAAGATCAGAGTCTAAATTGACTCTATGTCTAGCATTTTAAGCTCAGTGTCTATCTATATTTGCCTACATAGTATCTCAGTGCTTTACAGTCTTTATTGATGCTTGTTTCCAGAACCTGTGTCTTGTTCCTTGCCTCAATGTGTAGATTAGAGCCATTTAATAGAGAAGGCCCAGTTGAAGACAAAATACAAGAAAGATCTTCAAATAGCAAGTTTTGCTGTTTTATATAGTCCTGTGAACTGTAAGGTAACAAGAAGGAGAACTTTTTTCTGTAGCAACATGACTATGTGCATTGTTCAGTTGATGAGAACCATATCCTGAACCCAACACATATTTATAACTTGCAGTAAGGAAGCACCCTTGGATTATCATTATTTTTCTTACACACATCAAGGAATTTAATATCAAGCATTAAGGCCTGATCCTGCACTTTTGAAGCCATTGTCTACATTTTATTATTGTCTTCAAATGAGGGCAGGATCCAGCCCTTAAACTGCAAGGCTATGTCCACACAAGGCTTTTATTTCGAAACAATGACTGTTGTTTCGAAATAAAAGTTGTCATGTCTGAACGACGTTTCTTTATTTTGAAATGATGGGACCTCGTCGTTCTGAAATAACGTCCATTGTTTTGGAACAATAAAACCTCACCTGAAAGCGAAATAGCTGATGTTTCAAAATGGTTGTTTCAAAACAATGCCGTTCGGATGTGTTATTTCGAAATAATGGTTATTTCAAAATAACACTTTTGCCCTTCTTCTTCCCAGGGTGCCTTTTTTTTTTGTATATATTGGGTGGGGGCATGGCCCAGCGAGGGGGCCATGTTGCCACACCTCCCATGTTGCCCCTTTCCTGAAGCAAAATAGCAAGTCCTGTGTTCAGACATGCTATTTCACTTTGAGGTTTTCTCTTATTTCAATTTAATATTTGCTTATTTTGATTTAAGTTATTTCAAAATAAGGATTTCATTTTGAAATAACTCATTTTGAAATAATTTATTTCAAAATAAGAGTTTACATGTGAACATAGCCCAGAGTCTCACTATTGGTGCTATAAGTACTAATGCATTCCTCGAACTAGTCTCTGTTTTTGAAATTTCAATATCCCCATTCCTCCTATCTATCTCATCAATGTGCTGGAAACCCCCCTTTCTTATGACTATTGACAGAGGAATACCACTACCATACACGCTGTGATACCTCTGAGCGCTTGCCCTTTCTTCACTGATACCAATTAAGTCTTACATTAACCGAAAGACCTGAATACTTGAAACAAAGTCAGGACCAGCAATGTACTCCACTTATAAACCATTTTTCAGACACAAAATAATTGTTGTTTTTCTAAAATATTACCTGATATTATGCCAGTCAATGTGTGAAGAGTTTTGGAGTTAATGAGGATCCCTAAGAATAAATAATTAATGCCCAAAACACTGTTGTTTACTTTCATACTAAATAATTATCCTCTTGACACTGTGGGAAGGTCCCACAAGACTTTTCTGAGCACAGAATCACTGTTACAGTGCATGGTACAGTGAATGTTGAGTAGAGAAGAGGAGGGAAAGTTATTCTAACAAAGAATGTGCAATGATCCCTTTGTTGAAGCAGTGTTGTTGGCCTTAGGGTATACTGAGCTCTGTGCGTGAGTTATACACACCAATTTTATAAAGCTAGCTTAAGGCTGATCCATCAATGCTCCATCCTCTTCTTCCCTTCCTTTCTCTCAGGCTGTGTGTACACTTAGGCAGTTAAATCGATTTAAGTTAAATCAATTTAATAAAATCACTATAAAATCATTAAATCAATTTAAGTTAAATCGATTTAATATGTCTCTACTAGAAACTCAAATCGAACTAGCATGTCCATGGACGGGACTTGCTAGTTTGATTTAGGAGAGGGTCATCATGGGCAGTGTGGCAAGATGACCACTTAGAAAGGCCATGCCCCCATCCAATAAATAGAAAAAGGAGAACACTGTGGGAAGGAGAAGGACAAAAGTGTTAAATTGAAATAACAGTTAAATTGAGATAACACATCCACTCAGCATTATTTTGAAATAACAGTTTCAGTTTAACCGTCATTTTGATATAATTGTAGGCTTTATTATATTGAAATGACTTCCTTTATTGCGAGATAAAAGAGCTCCTTATCTTAATATAAGAAAACGTAGTGTGGACCTGCAATCTTTTAAATCAAAATAATCTGCATTATTTCAATTTAAAGACTGTGTGGATGTACCCTCACAGTTTTCTGTGGGACTGAAGTCCAAATGTAAAGCATCACTCAACAAGAATCGTCTCAAAGTTTTATAGTGAAAATTTGTACTTAGGTGGACTGTACTCTTCCCCACAAAGGTGATGTGAAAGACAAAAGAGAGACACTAGACATTCTCCTTCAGTTCCATGATCCATAAGACTAAAGTTTGGAATGGTGGAGGTTTTTCTCTGCACTCAAGGTACTCAAAGGGTTAGAGGGAGGCTTGAGAGGGAGGGTTTTTAAATGCAAATAGAGGCCTCAGAGTTTTCAGTTCATCTTGTCATTTTGGGTTTGTTTGTTTATTTATTGTGGTGGGGGGTTGGTTGTTTGGTCTTTGTTTTTGTTTTTGGGTTTTTTTTAGTGTTGCCTTTGTCTAGAGCCAATTAAACATATCTTTTTGAAAAAAAACAATTGATATTTATCTTCTAGCTCTAGGTTTAGGCACAAGCCTTGCATTAATAAAGACAAAAGAGGTCCTGTTTTGATTGGCATAAAATGAAAACACCAGGGTTAGCAGCACAGTGATGGAGTGTGTACTCTGTTAAACCCCTTGACAGTGAATGCTCTATTGAGTTCATGTGCCCACCAGTTTGTCACTTTTAGTTTCCATGCCATGCTCAGAACGTAGGCAGCTTGGAATCTCAGGGTTTTCCAGTACAGTGTTGGCCCAGCATGTTGTTATGAAGGGCAAGATTGTCTCCTGCAACAGAGTTCAGTGCAGGATTAAAATGGGAGTGTCAGGGCAGCAGGAACACACATGAAAATGTTGCACTCAAAAGTGATGCATAGATCACAATGGTGATACTTTGCAACTAACTAGAAGGGGAACGTGCTGGTAACACGGTGAATTAAGTCCTTGAACTGTGTGAATCTCCATCACTGTAGTCCTATAAAAGGTGAGGAGAAGGCACTTTTGGTACTCTTCAGTGGCAAACAGTAGCTGCACATTGCCTGAACCTTGTTTCAAGTCTAGGGATTCACATCCCCACCCCAACCCCCACTCCCTCTTAATTGCCATGAGCATTGTCCCTGTTACTGGAGCCTTAGTTTCATAATCAGGACTGAATCCCCTCATAGGTCATGTTTTCTAGAGCTTTAATCATTTTTGCTGCTTTTCTCTGGCCTTTCTCCAATTTGTCCACCTCTTTCCTGAAATGTGGCATGCAGGACATAGTACCCCAACTGAGGCCTCTTAGCACACAGTAGAGTGGAAGAATTATTTCTTGTTCTTGCTTACTACATTCTCACTGATACATCCAAAAATGATAGGGGGGTTTTGCAACATTGTTGTACTATTGACTCATATTTAGCTTGTGATTCACTATGCCCCCAGATCTCTTTCTGCGGTACTCCTTCATAAGTAGTCTTTTCCCATTTTCCATGTGTGTGACTGATTGTTCCTTTCTAACTTAAATAATTTTCATTTGTCCTCACTGAATTTCATCCCACCTCCAACCAATTCTCCAGTTTGTCCGGATCATATTGGATTTTAATCATGTCCTCCAAAGCACTTTCATTTCCTCCTAGCTTGTCTGCAAACTATGCAAGTATACTCCCTATGCTCTTATCTAAATCACTGATGAAGATATTGAACAGACCAGACTCATAGCTGCTCTTCCAACTTGACTGTGAACCACTGATAACTATTCTCTGGGAACGGTTTTCCAACTAGTTATGCACCCACCTTTTAGTAGCTCCATTTAGATTGTTAATGACAAGGTCATGTGAGACAATATTAAAAGTCTTATTAAAGTCAAGATATATTACATGTACCCCTTCTCCTCAGCCAGAAGTCTTGTTACCCCATCAAAGAAAGCTATCAGCTTGCAGATGCCTTTCTAAGAGACATACTTTAGCTTAACTCAAGTTATTGGACTCAATACAAGGGGTAACTGAGGAGAAATTTAATGGCTTGTAATATGTGGAGTAGATGGTCATTTTTGCCTTAAAATCTGTGAATCTATGAAACACTCATAAGATGAGAGCAACAAGTGGGCAGGTGGTGTCTAGTTTTGGGGGAAATTATAATCCAGTAATGAGAGGCAGCATATTCAGAGCTGTGTAAGGAGTCTTTATTGAAACAGAACTGAGAGAGAGGGAACTAGACAGACAGGTTTTTTTAGCACCTAAACAACCCTTCCATTTATCACCGTGACAACCCCAATGACCCCAGGTAGTCCAAAACACCACATATTTAACCTTCCCCTCTAATGAAAAAGCTCCCCTCCGAAAGAATGAAGACCCCTCCTCCTGGAAAGAATAAAGACTAAACTAGGAGATGAGGGTAGACTGCCCCATCTCCGGTGAACCCCTGGGGAATTATTCTGCCCCATGAAGAGGGGGTCACCACTAGCTAAAGATCCAGCCAATTAGGAGGCCTTCTGTCTCAAGGTGGATTATGGCAAACTTCTGGTTTGTGCACACCACAAGGTAGTATTGGTGGTGGTGTGACTATAGGTACTGCAGAAGTAGTTGGAACCAGAGAGGATGTTGTGTCTGGTTGGTCCAGGGAGGCCAAAGGCATTGAAGAGGTGGCTGGAGCAGGAGAGACATGAACAGTTGTTTCATGCTCTGATGTTATATCATCTGTAAGGGCGAAGTCAGGTACGTCTGTTGGAGATGCATCTTTCGGATGAGTATGATGGAGCAGCAACTGATCCAGATGCCATCGCCAAACCAGGCCACCTGCCGTCTGGACAGAGTAGGAAACAGGTCCTGTCTGGGCGATGACTGTTGCTGGAACCCATTTAGCTCCTGAAGTATAGTTTCGAGCGAGAACAGGCTGTGCAATACTGAAGGTGCGGTCCTTTGTTCTCAGTGCATGTCTGCTGACCTGGTCCTGCTTTTGGCATTGAACCACTTGCCGTGTGTCTCATGGTTTCAACAAATCAAAGCAAGAGCGCAACTGCCATCCTATCATAAGAAAAGCTGGATATACCTTAGTCATAGCCTGAGGAGTGTTTCTGTAGGATAACAAGAAGTTGTCCAGATGCTTCTGAAGAAGTGAACGTCCCTTCACAGATTTTTAGAGCTTGCTTCATAGTCTGTACGAACCTTTCAGCAAGTCCATTGGTGGAAGGATGATACGGTGCTGACCTGATGTGATATAGTCCATTGGCCTTCAGAAAAGTTTCAAAATCCTTAGAAAGGAACTGCAGTCCATTGTCACTCACCAGCTGTTCTGGAACACCTTAATGACTAAAAAGCCATGCAGGGTCTGGATAGTGGTTTCCGTAGTAGTGGACTGCATTACAGAGACTTCTGGCCATTTTGAATGGGCGTCAACAGCTATTAAAAACATACATCCTTCAAATGGGCCAGCAAAATCAACATGGTTACGTTGCCATGGCCTTTCGGGCCAATCCCACGAGTGAAGGGGTGCCAACTGAGGTGCGTTCCAGATGCTCTGGCATGAGGTACAAACTCTATTCATCTCTTCGATGACCCTGTCCAAGCTCTGCCACCAGAAATAGCTCCATGCAATGTCTTTCATGCACACTATGCCACGGTGACTTGAATGGAGCTGTTCCAACAAATAAATAAATAAATAATAATTAATAAAGGTGGGATAATGACACGTATACCCCACAACAAACACCCAGACTCGGTTGATAACTCTGTCCTCCTAGACATGTAGGGACCTGAGAGTTAGGTAAGAATGTTCCATACATCACGAAATCCATAACTTGTGAGAGTACTGGGTCAACGCGTGTCACTTTCTTCACTTGAGTAGCCATGATATGTGTGTTTTCCACCTGTTCAAAGTAAAAGATTCCTTCCTGATCCTGATCTTCCCAACATGCCAGTAAGGGTAGCCTTGAAAGACTATTGGTATTGCAAATGCAAAGAGGATTGCCTATACTTGATCTCATCTGCGTATCCAGAAAGTATCAATGCCCATCATTGCATCCAACTAGCAGCCAAAGGTGGGATGCCTGTATGTGGCCCCAAAATTGATGTCAGGGATCAATGGTCAGTGAGAAATGTGAACTTCTTTCCCCACAGGTACTGTGAAATTTTCGAATGCCAAAAATAATGCCCAGTGCTTCTCTTTCAATTTGGGCATAGTTAGTATCTGCCTTGGTCAGGGAGCGTGAAGCAAAAGTGATAGGCCTCTCTTCGCCAGAAGGCATAATATGTGACAATACAGCCCCAACTCCATAAGGGGAGGCATCACAAGCTAACTGTAGGGGCAAAGATGGATCAAAATGTGTCAGAACCTGAGTTTACCAGTGAGCGTTTAGCTTCGCTAAATGCAACATCATGGGCTTCAGTCCAGTTCCAGGCCTTTTTCGGCCCAAGAAGCTCATGGAGGGGCTTCAGGAGTGTCACTAACTGTGGAATAAACTTGCCATAATAGTTCAATAACCGTAAAAAAGAGCGAAGCTGGCTTACATTCTGAGGTATTGGAGCATCAACGATAGCCTTAACCTTGGCTGGAGACTTATGGAGACCATCAGCATCAATTATATGTCCTAAATATTCAACCAAGGGCTGGAAAAATTTATATTTGTCTCTGTGAACACATAGACCATATTCTTCCAGTCTTTGCAGAGTAGCTTCCAAGTTCATAAGGTGTTCCTCCTAATTTTTGCCCGTGACCAGGATGTCATCTAGATAGCACTGTACTCCTGATAAACCACTCAAAATCTGATCCATTGCCCTTTGGAACAAAGCTGGGGCTGAAGTAATGCCAAAAGGTAAATGACAGTATCTGTACAACCCCTTATGTGTTACGATTGTCAACAACTCTTGCAATTCTTCTTCAATGTGCATCTGTAAGTATGCTTGACTCAAATCAGTCTTGCTAGATTTTTGTCCTCCAGCCAAAGCTGCGATGATGTCCTCAATGAGGGGAAGAGGATATTGCTCTGCACATAACACTGGGTTGACAGCGACCTTGAAATCTCCACAAATACGAATGGAGCCGTCCTGCTTCACTATTGGGACAATATTGCCCACTGGCTGTAACTGGCATTAAGACTTCCTCCTTGAATAGCAACTCCAAGTTTTCTTCCACTTTGGGTCTGATGGCAAATGGCACCATTCTGGCCTTCAAACATTTTGGTTGGCAATCAGCCTTTACATTGATTCCCTTCATGCTGCCTAAGTCTTGACCGAAAACAGTAGCGTGTTTCATTAGTACCACTGTTAGACTAATTTCTTCTTGGCTGTGTTCACACACGGATTATTTCGATACAAGCTGTGTCGAAACAAACTCATATCAAAATAATGCCTTATTTCGAAATAACTTAATTCGAATTAACAGTTGTTAATTCGAATTAAGGAAAAATGCGGGAAACGAAACAGAATGTTCAGACTGTGAACATGCTATTTCGTTACCTGCTTCAGGGGGCTGCAGCCCCCTGGGGGTGAGCCACTGCTGCCGCTCACCCTGCCGCCCCAGAACGGGGGCTGCAGCCCCCGGGGGGGGTGAGCTGCTGTGGGGCGCTGGAGCCCTCCGCCCGAGCTGCCTCAAAACCCCGCCACAGGGTTGGGGGCACAGGGCTCAGCCTGCAGTGGCAGGGGCCGGGGTGAGCGCGGCCCCGGGATTCCCCGGCGCAGCCGCTCCTGCTGGGGGCGTGGCCGGGGATACCCTGGGATTCCCTGGCACAGCTGCTCCTGCTGGGGGCGCAGCGGGGATACCCCGGGATTCCCCGGCGCAGCCGCTCCTGCTGGGGGCACAGGTGGGGAATCCCGGGATATCTCCAGCCATGCCCCCAGCAGGAGCGGCTGTGCCGGGGAATCCCGGAGTATCCCTGGCCGCGCCCCCAGCAGGAGCAGCTGCGCCGGGGAATCCGGGGGCCGTGCTCACCCCGGTCCCTGCCGCTGCAGGCAGAGCCCCGTGCCCAGACCCTGTGGCGGGGTTTGGAGACAGCCTGGGCTTTAAGCCAGCAGGGAGCAGAGCTGGGCAGCACTGAACCCCGCCAGTGCCTGCAGCCCGGCTCTGCAGGCACCGGCAGGGACCAGCACTGGGCAGCGCTGAGCCCCGCTGGTGCCTGCAGCGCTGCTCTGCAGGCGCCAGCCAGGGGACACCCCTCAGTACCCTGGCCAGGGTGCTGAGGGTTCCTTGGCCAGGATGCTGAGGGGGCAGCCCGTGAAATGTTGTTTTGGAATGCCTTGTTCTGAAACAACATGTTCACACATATTGTTTCAAAACAAGGGTTTCAAAAAAGGTTGTTTCGCCCCCAAATGGAGTTTAACTTGTTTCGAAACAACTGTGTGTCATGTGAACAGCAGAATTCTTATTTCGAAACAACCTCTGTTGTTTCGAAATAAGAGTGCTGTGTGAACACAGCCCTTTAGTCAATTGATGGACTTCTACCCAATCGAGTTGGATTTTCCTGATCCAAGATCTTCCCATTAGGGCTGGGTAATTCCCCTTCACCACAAACAGTGGTAGCTTTGTGGTCTATCCGTTGAGTTCTACTTTCACATCCATAGTACCCAACAGGGGAACAGTCTCCCCACTATATGTTTTCAAAACAACTACTGTCGGCTTAAGTGGCAGATGTCTAAAGTCCTTTCTCATATACAATGTTAGAGACTAATGAAACAGCTGCACCAGCATCCAATTCCATACATACAGGTTTGCCTTCCAACACAGGTGTCACCCAGAATTTATGTGGGCCAGCTGTTATAGACAAAACATGGAGGGAATTTTCATCTTCCAATTGGGTGTCACTATAATCACCTGTATTCTGCTCTACTGCATGCAGAATTTCCCTCTTGGTCCACAGAATCAATGGTCCATTTTGCTCAGGTCTGCCTCTTCTGTTTGGCTCATCCTCCCTTTGTTTGCAGGCATGTTCATTGTGCCCTCTCTTACCACATTGTCGACACAGTAGATCCTTACACCAGCACTCTGATGCAAGGTGACCCTGCTTCCCACACCGGTAACATTCCTGTTTCCCCAGTGCCCTGTGAGTAGGTTATGGGGATACTTTATGCACACTGGCCCCAATCTGTTGCATGTCTTTGGTGATGCATTACATGGAGACAGCAATCTCAATGGCCTTTTTCAAGATGAGTTCACCTTCGGGCAATAGGTGTTTTCATGTTGATTCACTGTGCAGGCCACACACCAGCCTCTCATGCAGCATTTCCTCTAACATGTTCTTGAAGTCACAGTGTGCCACCAGCTTCCACAGAGCTGCTACATACTACAGCTGATTCACCTTCACCTTGGTTCCTTTGATAGAACCTATATCTCTCTGCAATTACTAGGGGCTTCGGGGAAAAATGTGCTCCCAGAACTTCTACTAGGTCCCCATAAGGTTTCTGCTCTGGCTTCTCTGGATAAAGCAAATCACATAGCAAACTATAAGTCTTAACTCCAATGACTGTTAGAAAAACGGGTACCTTCTTCTCATTAGTTATATCATTTGCTATTACAAAATTTTGAAATCGGGCTTTGTATGTTTCCCATGAATCTGACGAATCGTCAAATGGTTGGAGGGTTGTAGTAAGTAAAGCCATGATGCCCTCTTATTGTTATTGTTTGTTTCTTCACTTGTACTTAACAGCAGGCAGATCAGCTTTCAGAATAGCCAGCTACCCTTAGGCAAACAGATCAGATCAGCTTTCAGAGTTACAATCCAACCCCCATACAAGCAGTAAATAAAAGTTTTGCTTCTTACATTGCATTCTGGTTTTCCATAGTTGCCAGGATTGTTGAGGATAGCCAACTCCATCACATATCCCATCCTCCATCAGCAGATATCTAGTTTTGGGGGAAATTATAATCCAATAATGAGAGGCAGCATATTCAGAGCTGTGTAAGGAGTCTTTATTGAAAGAGAACTGAGAGCGAGGAGCCCAGACAGACAGATTTTCCCAGCACCTAAACAACCCTTCCATTTATCACCATGACAACCCCAATGACCCTAGGTAGTCCAAAACACCACAGGTGGGGTCAACAAAAGCAAGTTGTATGTTATTAGATACATGTTGCTCTTCTGATGGATTGGACAGGATTTGACTTTATTTTGGACCGTTTACTATATGAGGGTGTTGCTCATCTCTACCTTGAAATAACTTCAAAAGTTGTCCACCCCATCAGATAACTCAAACTTTTACTGTCCAGCAGCTCCTCATACCTAACCATAGTTTGACCTCACAATATTTTTCATCTTCTACAATTAGGTATTCGTATGAGATTTTCATCAGCACCATTCCCTGCATAGAAAATTGCTGAGATTAACTGTATATTGTGTCGATATGCTTCCTCATACAAACAGGAAGAGAGAAGGAGAATATTTACTATCTGATCATAAAATCATAGACTCATAGGGTTGGAAGGGACCTCATAGGTCATCTAGTCCAACCCCCTGCCAGAGGAAGGACCACTCCCACTAAACCATCCCAGTCATGGTTTTGTCCAGCCAGGCCTTAAACACCTCCAAAGATGGAAATTTCACCACCTCCCTCGGCAGCTCATTCCAAGGCTTCACCACTCGCCTAGTAAAAAAGTTTTTTCTAATATCCAGCCTCGACCTCCCTAACTGCAACTTGAGACCATTGCTCCTTGTTCTGTCCTCTGTTATTACCAAGAACAGTTGAGCTCCATCTTCCTTAGAGCATCCCTTCAAGTAGTTGAAGGTTGCTATCAAATCCCCCCTCAATCTTCTCTTCTGCAGACTAAATAAGCCTAATGCTTTCAGTCTTTGCTCATAGGGCTTGTGCTCCAGCCCTTTAATCATTTTGGTTGCCCTCCACTGAACTCGCTCTAGCATGTCCCTGTCCTTTTTGTAGTGGGGAGCCCAAAACTGAACACAGTATTCTAGATGTGGCCTCACCAGTGCAGAATAGAGGGGAATGATCACATCCCTTGATCTGCTGGTAATACTTCTTTTGATGCAGCCCAGTATGCCATTGGCCTTTTTGGCCTCAAGAGCACACTGCTGACTCATATCTAGCTTCCCATCCGCCATGACCCCCAGGTCCTTTTCTACACTGCTACTACTTAGCTGAATGTTTCCCAGCCTGTAGCGGTGCATGGGGTTTTTCTGTCCAACGTGCAGGATTTTACACTTGTCCTTATTGAACCTCATAAGATTTCTATTGGCCCACTTTCCAATTTATCTAGGTCTCCCTGAATCCTGTCCTTGCCCTCCAACGTGTCTACTGTTCCCCCCAGCTTGGTGTCATCCGCAAACTTACTGAGAATGCAGTCTATTCCATCATCCAGATCATTGATGAAAATGTTGAACAGAACCGGCCCCAGGATCGACCCCTGGGGCACACCACTCGTGACTGGTTGCCAGGTAGACATGGAACCATTGATTCCTACATGCTGAAACCGTTGATCTAGCCAGTTTTCTATCCACCTTATAGTCCACCTATCCAACCCATACTTCCTTAATTTGCCAATGAGAATGCTGTGGGAAACTGTATCAAAAGCCTTGCTAAAATCAAGGCATATCACATCAACGGTTCTTCCTGCATCCAGAAAACCAGTCATCTGATCATAGAAGGAAATGAGATTGGTCAGGCATGATTTACTCTTGGTAAATCCATGCTGACTGTTCCTGATCACCTTATTTTCCTCTAAGTGTTTTAGGATGGCTTCTTTGAGAATCTGCTCCATAATTTTTCCAGGGATTGAGGTGAGGCTTACTGGTCTGTAATTCCCTGGATCCTCCTTTTTCCCTTTCTTGAAAATAGGCAATATATTTGCTTTTTTCCAATCCTCTTGCACCTCCCCCATTCTCCATGAGTTTTGAAAGATAATGGCCAGCGGTGCTGCTATCTCATCGGCCAATTCCCTTAGCACTCTTGGATGCAGTTCGTCCGGCCCCATGGACTTGTGCATATCCAGCTTCTTTAAGCAGTCCCTAACCTGACCTTCCGTCACCAAGGGCCTCTCTTCTTCTCTCCAATCTGCCATACCCATGGTAGTGGGCTGGGAGCTGACCCTACTTGTGAAAACTGAAGCAAAAAAAGCATTGAGCACTTCAGCCTTTCCCTCATCCTCCGTCACGAGGATGACTGCCCCATTCAGCAAGGGACCTACACCATCCATGATCCTCTTCTTGTTATTAACATACTTGTAGAAACCCTTCTTGTTATCCTTTACATCCCTCGCTAGCCGCAACTACATTTGTCCTTTGGTCTTTCTGATTTTATCCCTGCAGTCCCTAGCAATATCTTTATATGCCTCCTTAGTCATCTGACCAAGCTTCCACTTCCTGTAAGCTTCCTTTTTATGTTTAAGCTCAGAGCAGAGTTCTCTGCTAAGCCATTCTGGCTGCCTCACATGTTTGTTCTTTCTCCTAATAGGAATGGCAACTTCCTGTGCCCTTAGCAGGGTTTCTTTAAAATATAACCAACTCTCTTGGACTCCTTTCCCCTTCAGATTAGCTTCCCAAGGGATGACCTGACTTCCAAGACTATTATTTGGCCTATAACCCTCCCAATTGATAGGGTAGGACAGGGTCCTTCTATAAATTTGGAAACCCAAGAAGTAGTGAACAATGTACTCCTCATGGTCTTGAGGAGGTGGTGTAGGCCAGCCGGGGAACAGATTGTCAAGGAAACTTTTCAGTGGGGAGACCTGGAAGACTGGTGGATCTGGTGTACAGGTAGGCATTGTGATACATGACTTTATCAAATGAGAATAACACAACCCAGTTGTTTTGGCATTGGTTCACGAAGCAGCAGGGCTGAAACCAGAAATTTTGGCACTGGGGCAAGCAGCCCAAAATGCACCCACCCCTGACCCAGGGTCCAGTCTGGCCCCAGCTACCACAGGAAGGCAGCAGGGAGCCTAATCAGTCCCCTGCTGCTGCTGGAAGGCTTCCCAGCCTGGCTTCCCAGTCTGCCAACCCACCGAGTGGCTTCCCAGTCTGCCAGCCCACCAGCTTGCACTGGACAACTCCCCAGCCCACTGGCCAGCCCCAGGCAGCTCCCTAGCCCACCAGGTGGCTGCCCAGCCTGTTGGGCAGCCCCCAGCGGCTCACCAGCCCACCAGGTGGCTCCCCACTGAATCCCTCAGACTGCTGGCTGGCTTCCTCATCCACCAGCTGGCACAGGCAGCTTCCCAACCCCACCAAGTCCCCCAGTTGGCCACCCTGGGTGACTTCCCAGCCAGCCCGGGAGGCTTTCCAGCCCACTGGCTAGCTTCCCCACCTGCCAGCTGGCTGGCTTCCTCACTGAGTCCTGCAACTGGGCAGGCAAGGCGCCTTACCCTTACCTGCTGACTGCAGCTCCCCAGCAGAGCTGCTAACTGTGGTGCGGCCACAGGCTTCCTCCCTGCCCCCTCACTCCCCGAGCATGTGTCTGAGCATGCTCAGGGTCAGGGCAGGAGATTTTCAACTCCCCCAGCCCCAGCCACAGCCCCAGCCCCAGCCTGGCACCCAAAGGAATGTACCTTCGGGGCCAGGTAGGGTTTGCGGCTGCCAAATGTGCTGGCACCCTCTACAGTTTGGTGCCAGGGGCTTTGCCTCACTCACCTCACCCTAGTTACAGCCGTGGGAAGCAGCACAAATTTTGTTCAAGCTCCTGGCTGACCCATTACAGTTGGTCATCCATCTGAGGGTGATGTGCAGTGCAGCATCTCCTTCCAGTATCTGGATGAGAACTGGGACCTATGGTCTGTGGTAAGATGGCTGGGGGTACCATAGAAGTGAAACACTGTAACTAGAAGGTTTTTAGTAGTTTCCACAGTTGGGAGATATGTGCTGGATATAAAATGGGCCCTTTCATTGAGTTGGTCCACAACAGTCAGTATAGTGGTGTGGCCTTTAGATTTAGGTAGTTCCACTGTGTAATCAGGATATATTCATGACCAGGGCTGAGAAGGGATCACAGATACTCTGGGGTGAGGGAGTTTTGTTCAAGCACAGGTGTTGCAGGACTCGACCTAGGTCAAAATGCTGTCCTGCATTTGTGGCCACCAGAACAAGCAAGCAACAGTGCACAGTCTTGGATTGTCCACAATGACCCACATGGTGGGTATCATGATGTATGTGCTGCAGTTCTAGTCTTAGGGATTCATAGGTGGCCACTGATATAAAGTAGGCCATTGACCCAGAGATAGTGGAGCATAGTGGTACTGGGCAGACCCTGCTTGGGTGAGATTATAAATTAAAAAAGATTATTAGGGAGGGCTCCTTGATACATAGTAATGGAGTCTAACGATCAAAACCCACAAGTGAAATGGCCTAAGTTTTAGATGACAGATGGTGTTCCTTTTCATGAGAGGGCATTAGTGGTGCCATTCTTATTACCTGGACACAACATGATTGTGAAATTGAAGTTTGAGAAGAATAGGGCCCAATGCAACTGTTAGTGATACAGCACCTTAGCAAAATGTAGATATTCTAGATTCTTATCAGTTAAAACTAGAATGGAATATTTTGTCCCACCAAGGCAGTGTTGCCAATTCCAAAATACAATCAGCCTGCTATAATGGCAGGGAAATTATTGTGAGATATATGCAGTTTATCCTGCTAATTGACACACACCCATACACTGCAGAGGAAGGAAAAAAATGCCAAGGTCACTGCCAATCTGACCTGGGAAGGAGTTTCTTGTGGCCCACATGTGGCCATCCGGTGAGCAAGAACCAGCCAAGCAAGCACTGGAAAGAATGCCCACTGCCACCGCAGAGCCCAAGCCCACACCTTCCAATATCTTGTCTCTATCTGTGGCCATCCCTGCTGCTTCCCAGGAAGGGAATAAAAAACAAACCATTTACCTGATTGGGGGAGAACTTCCTTCCTGATTGTTTCAGGTGGTCAGCTGAAACATATGAAGCGCACTCTGGGCTGTAGAGCCCTTCCCCTCCCCACAATCACAAACAACCTCCTCATATAATCGCACTCCTAAATTTGTCCAGCTTTCTCTTTAAAATAATTAAGGCAAGGGGGGGAGTCACCCCCACATTCCTTTTGGGACTCTTATTGAGAGTCTGCCATTGAGTGACAACATAGCAAGTGTGAAAATTCAGGACACATTTTTTGGGGTGGGGGGGGTGGGGATATGTGGTTGCCTATATAAAACAAAGGTCTTAATATGAAGATGATCCAGAGAACATTGGGATGTCTGGTCACCCTAGTCTGCCATTATTTTTAGGAACTATTGAAGAGAGCGTTTTTACTGTGTTTTCCTCATCTGCCACTCCCCAGACTGCCCAAATAATAAACGAAAAGAATGCTGAAAAAATCTGGGTGTTGAAATGTCATGTTATATGGTACACAGGCCTCTGAGTTCCTGTTTATACTCTTGATTAAACAATTACTGGTTCCTTATTTTAGGTCCTTCTTCTCTGGAGGTGCTTTAAGGCTATTTTGTTCAAAATCAATAGGACCACAAAATACAACCTACCCATGAAAAACTCAAACTTCTTTCTCTAAGGCTACGTTCACACATGGAGGGTTATTTCGATAAAGTTGTTCCGAAACAACTTGTATCGAAATAATGCCTTATTTCGAAATAACTTATTTTGAATTAGCAAAAAGTTAGTTCGAAATAAGGAAAAAAGTGGGAAACGAAATAGCATGTTCACACTGTGAACATGCTATTTCCTTACCTACTTCAGGGGGCTGCAGCCCCCAGGGGGTGAGCTGTTGCCATGCTCACCCCGGCCCCTGCAGCGGTGGGCTCGAACCCGGCACCCCCAACCCCACGGCAGGGTTTGGGGGCAGCTCCAGCAGCGGGCTCAAGCCCGGTGCCCCCGACCTTGCGGCGGGGTTTGGGGGGCAGCTCCTGCGGCAGGCTCGAGCAGCCCCGCAGCGCCCCACCCCCCCCCCGCCAGGGTCTGCAGCCCCCTTTCTGGGGCTGAGGGACAACCCTTAGCACCCTGGCCCAGGTGCTGATTGTTCCCTGGCCAGGGTGCTGAGGGTCAAATGTTGTTTTGGAGCACTTTGTTCTGAAACAACGTGTTCACACGGGATTGTTTCAAAACAATCCTTCAAAACAACATTGTTGCAACCCCAAATGGGGTTTACGTTGTTTCGCAACAACGCCCTTGTTTTGAAACAACCGAACATGTTGTTTCGAAACAACCGGGCGTCGTGTGAACTGGGCATTTCTTATTTCGAAACAACCTCTGTTGTTTCAAAATAAGACTGCTGTGTGAACACAACCTAGGAAGCTGGCTGAGAAATGTGTTATTTGTATATGAAAAAGTATGATTTTTGGATCCAGATTGTGCATCTGAAGGTAATTCTGAGGAACTGGGTGTTCTGTTGCAGAGCTGAGGAGATTCTTGGGGGGCCAAGGGGGCCTGTTGCAAAATTTGGCTTACCTGTGATTTTTTTTTTCCTGAATTTTTAGTATTTGATTTAACAGAAAATTCAGTTGAGCAGCTTTATGGTTGCATTAGCTAAGTTACTTTTCTATGTAAGGGAATTTCCTATGTTTTTAATAAGTATCTATTAACATGGATGATTAATCATGTTGTGGTCCATTATCCTCCCGATGTCCCCTGCACAGCCTAGTCTACCCTATCCAGCTCACAAAGCCCCAATCTCCACTATGGCCAGCTGACCAGCTTAAATTGTCCATACTTCCAGAATCTACAATTGCAGCACAGTAAGCATCTGTGGAGAGGGGTGAGATGGGTAGAGGGACTATGGGAAAAAGACAGGGGCATTTGGGGGGGGGTGCAGAAGAGTATAATGGACATGCAGAGTTGTGTGTGAAATCTTTACTGTCCTCTAAAGTGTTTAACTATAGAGACTAAATTTATACAAATAAAAGGCTTTTTCATTCTTTTATGTGCAAATCTCATCATAACCTTTACTGTGGAGCTTCTAGTGGGACCTCTATAATCATCTCTCCTGGCAGGATGGGGAAGAGAAAAATTACAAAATGGTGGCCCCATCCTGTGAGGCATTCTACTATCTAGCTGCCTCCACCCTGATCCCACTCAGAACAGTGAGTCAGTGGATTTGGAGTCCTCTCTTAACCAGCAGAAAGTGGATGGATCCTGGCCATCCTCAGTTTGAATCATGCCTTTTGATATATCATCCTCTGCAAGTTATCCAGGTAGTGACCTCAGCTCTGTATTATACCCAGAAATGAAAGCAGATCCAGAAAAAAGATAAATATCATTTAAATGTCAAGGATGAAATCCTTGACCAAATGGTGCTAGTGGGGAAACTCCTATTGACTACAGGGCCAGGATTTTACCCCAAGCACACATTTTCAATATTATAATAAGAAACACAGTTTAGCAGTTAATCCAATGGAACTAATAATGTTCAACAGGTATGTGTAGGGTTAAAAAAAAGTAAGATTGTCCACATTGTATTTTTGCATGTCATACACATAGTTAATCTCATATTGTAGTGTCCTTTGAGTTTAGAATGGAGTGTATTGGTGAAAAGTACTTAGAAATGCTGGCATCAAATTCAGTTCATTAATAGATATTTTTAAAAAAGAGAGCTGAAGGCATGGGCTTGATGTGTTGTTTTGAGAGGGATTTTTGTTTTGTTTCTGTCATCAAAATTGTATATCATTGTAACAAAAAACATATTACTATGGCAACAAAAAGGTAAATTTTAGTTGTAAATAACTTGCAGTGCATATAAATTTTAGCAGAGGATTTAGGTTAAAAAACATATTGTGTGCTGTTAACACTTGTCCTCTATGAAAACCAAACTCAATATTTGACTGCTGTTCTCTATGGTGTATAAAATTCCATAGGAAATTATTACTGATACATTTTAACAAGTAGCATCTAAATCTTCACTCCCCAGATTATATCCCAAGCTTTTGCAAAGGAGGAAAGATGACCTTGTAGTTAAGGCACATGACTGGGGAATTTGCATTCAGTTCTAAGTCATTCTGTAGACCTATGTTATGTTGCTCTCTGGGCTTAATGAATAATTTCAAGGTCCTAGTAAAGAAGTAACAGAAAGCCAAGAGGCAGTGTAGCACACCCAAGAATGTGGTTCTTCATCCTGGGATAATCCCTATATATCCAAGTACACAAGTATTTATATACCTTTTTTTTTATCCTTTGTTCTAAAAGGATTTTCAAAGCAGTTGAGTATCATTATCTTTATATGGTGAGTCATAGTAAATAAAGTGTCCACTCATCCCCTAAATACAGTAACACATGCACGCAAGTGCCATCAATCTGGCATTCAGTGGTGTAGCAATGGGTGTGGTGGGGTTGTAGGGCACCAGGCCCCCAGCAACCAGGGGCTGCAAAATGTGGGGTGGCTTGGGCTCCCAGGGGAGCACAAATGTGGGCTTGGTCCCCCAGGTGGACACTCTCTCTACACCACTGCTGTCATTAATCTAACTTTTGCATTTCCCTCTAAATACATATTTCATTAAAGAAAGGTTTGTCAATGTAATAAAACAAACAAGGAGTTCTGTGTCCTTTTAAAGACTAACAAATTTATTTTTCGCATAAGCTTTCATGGGCAAAGCACCACTTCATCAGATACCAGAGTAAGGTTTCTCTACTCTGACATCTGGTGAAGTGGGACTTCACCCACAAAAGCTCATGTGAAAAATAGATTTGTTAGTCTTTAAAAGTGCCACAGGACTGCTTATTGGTTTTGCTGAACTAGACTAACACAGTTACCCCATTGGAACTTGATGTAATAAAAATCTAAGAGCTGAATAGAAGAAAATGGATGTTCTAAACACAGAAAGAATATTAAAAATAAACTAACACTTCTTTTCTAGATTTAAATACTCATCCTGAATGCCAGTTTCAGGCATAGGTAGCTGGGAAGTGAGAATCTGTGTGTTCTATGACTCACCGGGGAAGTATTAACTTTTGAAGAGTTGGCAAGAATATTGTTGCTTTTGATGTAATTCCTTGTGTAGGCCACACAGCAAACTCCATATTTAAATTCATGTTGAAGGAACTACTTCCAAATGCAAAAACAAAACAAAACCACACATACAAAATACACCACCAATAACAAATCACCCTTTTTATTTTAAACTTTTATTTCCCCCAGTCATTCATGTTTTTTCATAAGTAGCTCCTTTGTAATAGAGAACAAATCAAAGTTCATTGGCATCTAATCAGGTTTTGGAATCTGCTCTGGCTCGTTAATCATCCAAAGAGTCCTGTGGATCAAGAGATAGGTCACTGTGTTTGTAAGCATAGCCTGAAATGTTACCTCCATCTGTGCTGACTCCCCTGCCAAGATTCTCTAGTGAATTCCCCCCATCTGATTTCCAGAACTTGAAGAACAGAGGCTCCAGTCAGTACCTGGCATACAATAAAACCATTATTATGCTGGTATTATTTCATATTGCTTTGGAAAGCTGCAGTGAAATTGCCAGATCTTAACACTTCCAGCCATTCCGGTCTTACAGTTAAAAAGACCACATGGCTGTTCCAGAGGAAAAGGAAAAAAGTAAAAGGAGGTGTGCAGTCTTGGAGAGAACCTGAAATAGGGAAATAATTAGTCCAGTGTTCACTTAGCACATGCTATGTATCAATGGCAGGCACTGTCGGACCTCTGCTGGAGCGACATAGAAAAAATGATGAGAGATGCTCAGCTGTCAGAGCTTTGCCACTCTCATGGAGTGGGCATGGGTCCATAGGTTTAATTGGGGCAATAAAGAAAAACACGTATGACCACAGTCAGATGCAGCACCCTAACTGTCATGTCAGATTTCCCCCAGAAGTTTTTTTTAGAGGAGCACACTAGTCATCCATCTTATTATGTTCAGAGCCAGAAGAATCCAAGCTCATGTGATTTTAATTGTTAACATATTTCATCTTCTCAAAAAAAAAGGAATTGCAGCAGCATAAATCAGCACATGCCTAATCTCATTTAATGTTGATTATATGAAAACAAACTCCGAGGCCTTTGAAGTCTGTGTATTGTTTATTAGGTGGTGGAAAATCATATTATAATAATTCTCAGAACAGTTTGGAGAGAAAATGTTGTTGTTGGAAATTTCTATTTTAATTCAATCCAATTTCTCTGTGCCATAAAGGAATCTGTTTGGTCTAAGAGCCATCCTAGCTACCACAGTTGCTTCAAATTGTGCAGCTCATTGAAACAAAACAAGAGGTCTCCTGATAACTGGTGACGGAATAAACAGAGAGGAAACCAAAGGCAGATGTGAGTTAGAAAGGTTCTTGGCACACTGCAGAAGGATGGGAAAGGGTGGGGGGTGATGTTTTTGAAATGGAAACACCACAAATCATTTTTCCCCTCGTTACTATTCCACTTGTGTTTTTTTTTTTAATTTTTGTTTGTTTGTTTGTTTGTTTGTTTGAATTTAAGTGGATTTCTAATAGTATATTTAGAAAGGTGTTGGACTGAAAGCTCTGGAGACGCAAGTCCCCTTCAGCCATTGAAGAGTCACAGCATAAGCAGTAGCGACATAAACATCTCTTGTGTTGTGCAGCCATTGTGCTTCTTCCCAGACATAAAGAGATCCCCTCTAGGAATAATTAAGCAGGTCAGGCTCTGCACCCATCTGCTTTTTGGTCTTCTTTCTGAAGCTGTCTGCGGGAGTGACAAGTTGTGACGAAGTCTATGTGGTGTGGCTGCTTAACTGCTCCAGTAGGAAAACCACTTTAATTAGACTTATCACATGTAGGCTTTTTAATTATCATGACTTCCATTCATTACCATCCCAGGCCAGATATGAACTGCAGCAGATCTCTCTGGGAGAAAGGCTCTGTGTCCCATTGAGACATCCAACCCTCTCATAAAACTCTGTGGCATGGAAAGGAACTGAAGGATGTTTCTTCTGCACACACATAACCCATACTATTGTTATGGAATAATAGATAGGAACATGGAGTGTGCACTCACTCTGTGGGGAAGGGATCTTCAGTAGGTCATTTTAAAAGGACTCAGCTGGACAAAAAAGTCATCAAGAGATTATAAGAATTCTTATGGCAGGGGTTCTCAAACTGTGTGTCAAGACCCCCGTGGGGGATCACAAGCGACTTAGAGTGGGGGGTTTGAACAAATTCATTTATCATTTTAGGGGGTTGTGGTATCACAAAGTTTGAGAACCCTTGTCTTAAGGCATTCATATTGCAGGTGTAGAAAACAATAAAGGATTTAAGTAGAGCTTTTAGGTGTCAGTGGGGCTATTTAGTATAAATAAGAGAAGTTGGATTGTCAGTGGCCAAAAATAATAATTTGGATGAAGATTCCAGGGCAATAGTTCTTTGTTTTGAGTGATCGTTGTGTACAGTGTGATGTCAGTTACTTCCAGACCCAACCCAGGGAGAGAGTGCAGAGCTGTGCAGCTTCAGCAGAAGGCACAATGCCTCTAAGGCTGCTGGGAAGCACATCTGCAAGCCCCCCTTTTCCCAACAAACTGCTTTGGGGGGAGTGGGGGCTACACTCTAGCCCTCTCCCCCTCCAAATGGGGCCTGACATTCTAAGTTTTGCAGAGCTGAAGCAGAGCTTTGTGTAAATTCAAAAGCTTGTTTCACTCACCCACAAATGTTGGACTAGTAAAAAAATTCCCTCACCCACCTCGTCTCTCTAACCCATGGGACTTACATGGATATAATAACAATGCAATGTAACAAATAATATTTTTATTTTTATTTTTATTTTGTTTTTTTATAAATTTTATAATTATTTTAATTCTTTTTAAAGGGGCACTCTTGGGATAAACCCTGATTCAGATAATATTAATCCTTCCCTGTGCCTTTTATGATTCTTTATATTTACTGCCAAAATTAATTTTGAAAACTGGATTTTACTTAATATTCTTTTCCCATTTCTCCCTGCATTTCTCTCAATATCAGCAATGCAAATTTCATGACAGTTAGTTTCTGTTCAGTTTTACCTTTTGGGTCTTGTGCATTAACAAAATACTGCAGTGTTAGGAGTCTGGGTTTAGAACACTGTAGGGGAAGAATGTGTTTGTTAAAATAATATGGATTTATTGAATTTTTTAAAATAGAAACATTTCTACTGATTTTGGGTTTTGCCGAAGTTTGCTTTTACGAAGCTAACTTGTGTTAAATTTGATCTGAGTGTTCCTTTTAACCCCTTACGCTGCAATTGTCTACGCTATAAGACACAAGTGCGTGTTTGTAACAATATGAATATTTCTGTTTCTACCACCCAGATGGCTAAAATGAACAGGACCAATTATGATTCATTTCGAGAAAAGCTTTAATATACATCTGTCTGTTTTTTGTAACTGGTGAATGTTACAGCTTGATTGGAGGGGGTAAAATTTCCTTCAGAAGTTTTTAAACCAAAAAGAAATGTGTTTTCATCAAATTTTTGTATTGGGGGGGGAGGGACAAAAAATAAAATCTTTTAGATGAAACCCAGAAATTTCTGCCTAAACTATTTTGACTACAAACTGGAAGTTTCTGTCTAGAAATGCTGCTGTCATGTCCCATGACTGTTGCAGTTCAGCACTGCCTGTTGCCATTCTGTTCTATGTGCTGGACTCCCTGTCTGGACAATTATCTCCCACGATATACAATAATCTATCTCCCTGCTTGCTGAAACACTATGAGGCATTGTGGGAGTTCCTGGTCAAGGTGATCCTGGGAAATGTGAGTCAGCTAGTGACTTGGCCTAAAGAATGGGATACTAAGGTACTAATGTAACCAAACTAAAACTCCCAGGAGGCTGCTCCTCAGCAGCTTTAGGGACATTGTACCTCCTGCAGATGTTGCACAGCTTTGCAATCTCTCCCTGAGCTGGGTCCAGGTTTAAAATAACTGACACTAAGACATCACATAGTACACATAACCAAATTTTTGAGTTTTCAGATGTTTTTCTTAATTTTTAAGTTTTGGGGGTCTTCAGCAAATCAAAAATTTCTGCAGAAAGCAGTTTTTTCCCCCTTTCCCCCCCTTCCTTTTTACCTAAAAAGATGGTTTAGTGGCTTAGTTGATAACTCAGTTTCTGATTTTAGATGGAAAATACTTTACTAGGCCACATTCCTTCTAATTCCTGCATTTCCATCAGTTCACAGACAGTTGAGCAACTGAAAGAAAAAGGCAAAAAAGCCAATTATATCATAGTGTGTTACCCAAAGCCCATTTAAAAGTGAAAATAGCTGGCTTTGAAGAGAGTTTGTTTTAAAAAAACCCTGTAAATTAAACAAAAAAAATTACAGCATCATGTATCTTCACTTGAAATTCCATATTACTCAAGGAGCATTGCTATGCTGCATTTCTTGCTGCCTCTGACAGAACTGGGGAAGGGGGAATTTGGACTAAGGTGGAGGCATCTGTCATTTCTCAGCTTCTGTAATAATTCCTGAGTAGGAGTAACCGTGAGTCTGGAGTGGAGCTCCAACCAGCTATTTTGAATGAAGGGTTGTGGTGGCGAGATGAGGCCCAATAAAAGGTGAGGAAGGATTAAGAAGGATGCAGAAACACTGAACTTCATGGACATGCTAGTTCAATTTGGGTTTCTAGGGGGCCATGTTAGTTCAAATTAATTTACTTTGAATTAACCATTGTTAGTTTGAATTAATTAACACAGAGTAAGTTAATTTGAACTAACTTTGTACATACAGACATAGCCAGCATGTACAACCCAGGATCCATTTCCATGTGCCAGGTTTTTATCTTGTTACCTTGTAATTATTGGTCTGAATAGCAGCCTGGAAAAAAATCAGCAACTGGCAGTGTAAAGAAGTTGTTCTTTGAGCTTCTGCTTCCAATACTCAGCACTGAAAATTTCCTCTGTCTATATTTGCTGCTTTAGTTAATGACTTCTTGCAGCAGAAACTCCCTCCCCACCATCCTGCCATGTTATCAGACATTCTAAACTCAGAAGGAAATGAAATGAATGGAGTTCCCCCTCCCAAGAGTTCCCTCATGCAGTATATTGGAATAGTCCTCACAGCCTATCTATCAGGCCTGCTTTTGGTGTTTTGGAAGACAGGGTGCTCTGAATGTGAATGTAACAATAGCAGGCTGATTTTCAACAGCTAGCACTGATAACTCTGATAAACGGTCTTCTTGAGGTAAGAAGTGACGCATATCAGAGGTTCCTGCCTTGGACACCAAGGCTGTTCAGCACGCAACTGTCTGTTGTTGGAGAATACCATAATTAGGCCAGATTTTAAAGGCATAATGTCATCTAGTTCATTGCATGTTGTCAGTGATAAGCATTTTCTGCTGAATGTGGCTTAACTTTTTCCTACCACACATTCTATTAATCACTTGAGATGGCCCGTTAATTTTTTTTTTAAGACACAAAGCCTACTTACATTTAGTTTTGCAAATCTGTAACCACTTAATAGCTTTGCTGCAGTTCTTGGTTGCTTGGAACTTCACAGCTCAGGACTCTTCAATGTGAGCACAAGGGGGTAAGCGCAGACCAGTCTAGATCCCATGGCATAGAGTTACGCAATTCTAACGCTAACCAGTAGAGGGGAGAGGTAGCCAGTGCCACCCTTTACATTATTTATAGTTTACTTCAGTATACTTCTAATATTCATTCATTGGTAATTCTTATAATTTGGGGGCAGGAGCGTACCACTGAATTATGTCAAATCTTTGCCTGAACAAACTAATCTGTGGCCTGTATTTCAGCAGAAGAGTAAGCAAGGAGATGGGAATAATCCATATATGATATTGGACTCTGTCAGTGACTCGGATTTGGGTGGCTGTGCCCAGTGGTCAGGGTTGGAGTCAGTAGATAGGAGGTGACATCACTCGTTGAATGCTGTCTTGATAGGCATTGCTCCTTGTCCCACACTTTTTTTCTACCGGGGTTATTTCTGAGTATAGAAGGCACACGAATTGAGGCGGATATATAGCCGTCCCCGTGTTGAGAAAATAGTATACCTGTGGCAAAATTTGAGGTGTCAGCCTCAATCATAAATGGTTTAGTGGGCGCTGGGTGAATCAGAATGTGTGGTGAAGTGAACACCCTCTTCAGTCAATCAAAGGCTAAGTGAGCCTTCACGGTGCAGAGGAGCTGGGCCCCCTTTTGCAGGAATACCATTATGGGTGTAACCAGGATAGAGAATTAGTTGTCTGTAGAAATTAGCATTACCCAGGAATCAGTGCACTCCATGTGTGTCTTTGAGTCAGAGGTGTTGATTGCGCTGGGCACCCGGGGCACATGCCCCAAACACCAGCGCCAGTACCCCGGATCTCCGGCCCAATCGGATCTTCGGCTGTTTCTGGCCCCATCCCCGGCCAGGGATCTGAGGCCTGGCCGTGGGCGGCGGCGGGCAATCCGGTGTGCGGCCGCGCTTGCCGGCATCAGCCCCATCCCCAGCCAGGGATACAGAACCCCACCACCCGCGGCAGCGCCTGGCCCTGTCTCTGGCCGGGGGTGGGGCCTGCAGGCTGGAGGCAGGGCCTGAGCCCATGCCCCGGGTCCCTCCCCCAGCCAGTGACACCTCTGCTTTGAGTGCAGTTAAGTTGGATGTTGCCACCATCTTATGTGGGACTCTGATGGGGCTATTGGGAGAGATGACATATTCCAAGATTTCCACTGTGTCCATGTCAAACTCACATTTCTGAAACTTCAGGTAGAGATGGTTTTAGAATCACAGAATCATAGAATCATAGGGTTGGAAGGGACCTCATGAAGTCACCTAATTCAATCCCCTGCTACAAGCAGGAGCACTCTCATTAAATCATCTCAGCCAGAGTGTTGTCTAACAGGACCTTAAATATCTCCAAAGACGGAAATTCCACAACCTTCCTAGGCAACACATTCCAATGCTTCACCACTTTCCTAGTGAGAGCATCTTTCATCATATCCAACCTCGATCTCCTCAGCTGCAACTTGAAACCATTGGTCCTTGTTCTATTACTACTGAGAACAGCCTAGCTCCCTCCTAGCTTGGTGAAGTCTCTCCAAGTCTGCACGTGTGATTGTGCAGTGCCTGACTTTTGGAGAAAATGAGGATGCTGTCTGAGTAAATGACTACAAAGTGATCCAGCATGTCTCTAAAGACATCTTTTATTTGCTGGAAGGTTGCTGGAGTTTCACAGTCCACATGGTATGGAGCCAAAATACTCAAAGCGGCCACACCAGGTACAGAAAGTGATCTTCCATTCTTCTTCTTCCTGGATCCTCATTAGCTTATAAGCTCTGTGAAGACCCAACTTAGCAAAAATCTTGCCAGAGCAGTCTTTCAGATAGCTTAAAAATAAGTGATAAGGGGTACTGGTTTCAGACTGCAATCTTGTTCAGAGCTAATGGTCCACAGAAGGCCAGAGGGAGAAGTCTTTCTTTGTTACAAATATCAGGGTCCTTGGTGGGAATATCAAGGGGGTTAATAAACTGCAAGAGTGCCTGTAGTTTGGGTTTGGAGAGGGAGTAACTGTGCCCTTAAGGGAACCACTGCTCCCAGCTGGAGGTCAAGGGCACAGCTATGATGGGGCATGTTGGCTTTCTTTTTGTCAAACCCATCCACATAGTGCGGATATTTAACAGGAATCCCTGAAGACATTGGGGAGGCTGTGGGGTTGCTGGGATCACCTGTGGATTCTTTATTCATGTCTCTGAATTCCTTGGAGGCCAGGAATGCCACAAAGGATTGTTGGGCCTGAGTCAGCTCTTGGGAAATGGGCAAGATGGTGAGTAAAAACACAATATTTGGCCATCAGCAGGTATGTGGGGTGAAGGTAACAAATCAGGGGATGCCAAGGCAACTGATGAATGTGGTGCACAAATTAGCTGAAACTGGAAGATTTCCTGATGGTCTTCAATGGCTAGTTACTTGTAAGGGAGCCATCTAACGGGAGATCAGCTCCAATGAAAGAAATAATCCATTTATGGACTCCAATAACTCAGGAGAATCCTTGTGCTAGATGGGAATGTTGTGTGCTCTAGAGAACTCCAGATCCATGAAAATGCCTTTGGCACCCAAGTCCACCAGCATTTCTAGGGTGGTGTCAGGCATTGCTTGGTTCCAGAGCTGAAGAAGGCAATTGTGGATATGTTGGATGCTGATTGTCCATCACCACTGTACTGGTGAACAAGGGGCAGTAGAAGAGAAAGGGTTCCAACCAGCCCAGATCTCTCTGTTGGAGCTGGGATTTGTGTTTCCCAAACTGGACACAGCTCAGATCTTGGCAGGGAAGCTTGATGCAGAGTGCCTGGTTCTACAGTTTATAGGCCCAATGCCCATCATTGATTCTTCTCCACATTGGCCATACAGTTTCCACAGGCTGGACTGATGGAAAAGGGACTGGTGATAAGGGAGCTGAAACCAGCAGGGCTGGTGGATATGGGAAGACCATCTTTTTTCTTGATGGCTTTCAGCCAGGTGGTCACTGACCTTAAAGCATAATTGACTGATGCATCAAGGCTGAATAAGGATTCCCCCAGGCCAGTTCATCTTTAACATCATCATTTAGGCCAAGCCAGAAATGACAACATTAGGCTTCCTTATTCCACCTGCTGCCCACTATCAAGTGTCGGAATGCCACTTCATATTTAGCAATTGTCCCAGTGTCCCTGCTGCAAAACCTGAAGTGTGTCTTGAGCTGTATGCTCACTACATGGATCTTTGAAGGTTATCTCTATCACTCATACAAAGTCCTTCGATTGTCCCAGAAGTGGGCTTGCTGTTTCTAGGAGCAAAGATACCCAAGCCCAGGTCCTGCCTGGTAAATAGCTGATAATCAGTCCCATTCAGACTTAGTCAGTGAGATATGATTGCAATTGTAGCGGAAACTGGAGTCAATCCTGATTTAGGAATGCACAAAATGTGTCATAAACTTCTGCAAATGGCGTAGTGGCAAGTTTCTCTGCTTTATGTGCAGAAAGTCCTGGGTTCACACCCTAGGTGGTTGGGCTAGATGATCTCATGAGGTCCTGTCCAGCCATATGATTCTATTCTATTCCTTGTCAAGAAGAGGGAGACTGGACTTGCAAGGGTAGGGGATGAGCTGAAGGCTGCACAATGTGAGTATATGGGACTGCATTTTGTAACAGCTGGGTGATAAGCTGGTCTTGCAAGCTCTGTAGGGCTCCCACTCACTCTGTCACAGAGATATTGGCCTTTGTGGGATCCCTATAGCAGCTCTGTATTTCTGATTGCTTATGTTTGGGGCTGCTCAGACTATCAGTGGTTGGAAGTGGGCAGTTGGGCCTAGTAGTTAGAGCAGGAGTCAGCTGCCAAGAATCAGAGCTGAAGGTTAGAAGCAGGTTTCCTGGCCTGAGGCAAGACAGGAGAAGGCCTGGGTCGAGATGGGAGCAAGGCTAGGAACAGGCAGTGAAAGGAGCTATTGCAGCCTTGGGTGAATGCTTTGAGTAGTCAATAAACTGCTGCTAATGCTGAGCTTAAGAGTGGTTTGCTGATTTTCCATGTGCTCAGACAGCATGACAACTCAGGCAGCTGGCTACAGACCACCTATACTCATTAGCTGGCCTCAAAACTGAATCTGCTGCAGCCCTCATTCCTGACAGGCTCATCACCCTACCCAATACACTGTCATTCACAATGCTTAGTTTAGAGCATTAGTGAGTCAGCAGCTGGTGATGTCAGATTAGGATAGAAGGTAGGAGTTTCAAAGATTCAAGGGTATTTCAGGCCTGTGTGAAAGATCACAAGCAGACATTTCCAAGGCTCCATTCACCTGTAACAAGCAGGGGTGAGGAGAAGGAAAACTGCCTATGGAAAACTCACAGGAGTCCATCATGGGAAGTGGAGATTCATGAAACAATGTCAGATGTGGGATTAAGGAGGAAGAGTCTGTGATTGGGGAGGGGGGAAAAAGGTTATTTGAACACCTCTGAAATTTTGGTGGAGCTGGGCCCCATTTAGTCTTAATCTGTCCCTGCTAATTGGACTGAAAACAAGTTTTTCCTCATGCACATTAGCTGAGCATTGAACAAATATGAGTGTAATGGAGTCTTTGTGAAGACTCCATCCTCTGACGAAACAGGCATTAGCTTCTGTCAGTTAGGTTATGTCTACACTGGAGGGGTCTGTGAAGTCAAACTTAGAGAGTCCACACTGAAAACTGCTACTGATTCCTTGCATCAACACTGGCAGGTGCTAGGTCAACGGAGGAGTGATGCATTGTGGGTAGCTGTCCCTGGTGGCCCAGAACTCTGGGAGGGGGCCTAGAGACCAATTAGGTCAACTTAACAAAAGCCCAGTGTGGCTGCAGGTGTCTATAGGTCAATGTAACCTTCCTTAAATCGACCAGTGGCTCCAGCGTAGACATACCCTTACAAACTTCACAAAGTGGATGACTTGTCTGTTCTTCTATGGCTATGCAAAGAAGGAAGGAAAGAAAGATGGATGGATGGATGGATGCCTGTCTATTCCGCTCAGGAAAGAACCAGTGCCATGCCCAAATCTATTTCAAGCCCAGGCCTCAGGGCACAATTTATTATTCAAACAAAAAACTCTTAAAGTAACCAAAACAAAGGGATTCTCCTAGTTAAAACAGGCTGCACTGCCCAGAAGCCTTTCCTCTGGTCTCTCTCTCTCTCTCTCTGCCCCAGAAAAATGATACTTGACTTCCGTTCTTTCTAGCTGTTGCAGAGTCATGTGACAGACAGGCAGCCCTTAAGTTTTTTCCTGTATATTTTACCCTGTCATAGGTATAAAAATAATATCTCGAAAAGGCCCCTTTGAGTTTGGTCAACCTCTTACCAGTATCTGTGAACTTATTTTATTCAAATTCCAAAAATGGTAAACCATTAATTATAAAGTCTGCTTCCTCCTGAAGGCATACAGAAATAGTTGAGGCTTTGGCCTTCCTCCAGAGACTCTCCCATTGTTCCAAAATGATAGCTCTTTTGAGACCCTTTTCCCATTTTTCCTAAAAGCAGTCTTATCTCCTAGCTCCATCAAAATAATTTGTTATACTATGTAGAGATCTGGCTCTTTTGGGTGACCTTTCATGTATTTTGTGTTTCTTTTTATGTTAATGGCCTCCTGAAACTTGGGCTTTGTACTGAGATTTGATGTAATATATTATTACTTTCATGTAAACCAAAACTGGTACATTAGTATACCCCATAAGTTCCTTGGTGATATTAATTTCCATAGTGTTATCTGTTAGAGAATAGTTAGATGATGGTTACATATCCTGTTCCCTTTCATACAACATATTAGTTAGACAATCCTGGTTGAAATTCTGCATTATTTCTGACAGTGCAAGGAGGGAGGGGAAGGGGTTGCCTCTTATCCATATCAAATTCCCAATCTGAGGTGTCATTTTGACACTTGAATGTTTCCCTTTTGTTTTGGCCTAAAGTGTTAAGTTTAAAAAAGATCAATGCATGAAATATATCTTTAAAAGCCTGTTGTTTTGTTTTCCACTCGGTGTTTACTTTTTTATTAATAGCCCAGTGCTTAGGAGTTAAGAAATGGGTTCAAGTCCCTGCCCTGCCACAGATTTCCTATATGAACTTGGATGAGTTTCTTAGCTTTGTCCTAGCTCACTTCAGTTTACCATCTGTAAAATGTGAATAATAATTCTTCATGACCTCAGTGGGTGTTGTTCAGAGAACTACATTTAAAGTCTGTCTGAAGTGCTTTGAGATTTATTGATGAAAAGTGCCATGTAAGAGCTAGATGATCACTGTATTTGTAAAACCTAGGACTTTTGGTCATGGATCAGGACCCTGTTGTGCTAGGCACTGTACAAGCACATACCAGTGGTTCCATAAAGACAGCAAACAACAAGGGGCATAGAGGGCAACATCATCTGTTCCTCTTTGTATTTGAATTTTTTTGGGAATTAAATACACTGACTTTTATCTGAGTGGAAGGAGTCCTATAATATATTTATCCAACTCTTTATATTGCCTCCAAAACCCATCTCCAAAAGCAGTGCTTTAAGAAGGGCCACCATAATGTATCAAAGCCCTTCTTGATGCTAAGGATAACAGTAGACCTTGATATATTTTTATGCATATTTTGAATTATTTTATGTTCATATAATATAATCAGTTTTACATTTTATATATGAAACTTGATTGATCTAGCTGTATTAACTGAAGATGAACTGCTTCTATGCTTCTGTCTATATTAAGTGTAACCCTTTCCCTTTTCTCCCTGGATTACTTGGGAGCAAGCAACACTCACATGTGCACAGGCACCTAAGTTTGATGACAAAGAGATCCTGAGTTTTGCAGTGGTGTTGTTGGGATTGTGGAAATCCTCTATCCACTCTTCTGCTGAAGTCCCTTTGCTTTACAGGAAATTAAACTTGGCAGCACCTCCACCTGGCTGGGTCTAGTATATGCTCAGTGGCATGCCTTGGGAGCCTCCAGGACTAAATCCATGTGGCTAAGAATAACCTGTGGGATAGGTCTAATCCAAATTTCCTAATTGTCTATATAATACATTCATGGTGCTAAATTGCATGTAAAAACCTTTTTTTAACAAAGAAACTTATCATAACAGGATGGAATTGAACATTACTACTAATTTAAATACACGGAGGCAAGTAAGTAAATCAGTGAGCAGACACAGAATACAGTTTAAAGGAAGCTTGTCTAACTAGCATGTTCACAGCCCTTTTTCCCACTCAGAGGGCATACTTCCCAGAGTTCAGAACCCCAACCCCTTGCTTGCGTGGGTACGCTTGGCGGGTCAATGAAGGAGGCAAGGCAGCTCCCTGCTGGTCCTGTGTATGCGCTCAGAACGACGCTGAAGATCCGGAATGAGCCCAACCAATGGTCTGTAGTCCTGGCCCTGGTTCCAAGAGACTGCCATGCTGCCTCCCCTCAGGCCCAGTCAGTCTCTCAGCAGACTCCATTGCTTTACAAGCCCTGCTCCACATTGGAGGAGGGAGACAGACACTCACACACTCACTGCTGATCCAGCTCAGTCAGCTCTAGGCTCAGACCCTGCTTTGGGCTGAGTAACGTCACCAACCTCTGAAGCTCCCTGCTTGAGTGAGCCTCCAGCAGTCTCAGGAACCCCAGGAGCACTCACAGCAGCTTCCAGATTCAGACATGTCTCTGTCCCTCTGTGTAGAGACCCCTTTTGTCCCCCTCTGCTGCCTGGAGGGGCAGGCAGGGTCCCTCTCTTTTTCCCAGGGGATCATGGGAGTTGTAGTCCCCCTTTGGAAAACTTACAGCACACAGGAACTGCTTAAATGTTAACCTCCTACTTGATTTCAGAGGCCCCTAAAGTGCAGGGTGCCTACATAAGGAATAAGATTGACCTACACGTGCCATAACCCAGCTTGTATGTTGGTGACTTTGCTCTTACTACTATATCACCTGTTTCATTGTATTGGAAACCTCGCTACTCTCAACAAATAATTTAAGAGAGTAGTTAGTTTACCTGCAGTGATATCAGCCGTCATCATCTATTCTATACCGAGAACCCATTTGCTTCTGGGGCTTTTTGTGTTGGCATTGATTTAGTCATGCCTCTGAACTCTCCTTCTTTTGTTGATCTTTCTAAATCAATCAAGTCATCCTGTGTTAACCTGGACATGTTAATCTCATTAATAGAATTCATCATTTTTTCCATAAGTTTGTTATAGTTGGAGGGGTAAAACAAAGTCTCTGAAATTCTTCAACAATCTCTCTTAGCTTAAATTTTAGGAGAGCTTTCCCCCTCCGTATTTAATGCCTGTATTTAACACCTTTCTTTCTTTTTACAGAATTCATTGGTGAGGAGTTTATTAACCTTAATCTCCTCCTCCACAATAACATCTAAAACTACTTTTGACCTTTTATGCAGACTAAAGACACTGGATTTTGTTACTAGTTTTTCAGAGCTGTCTCTGCTGATGGCTACTAATACATAGCGCTTTAGTTCTATGAATTAGAGATGGTTTGGTCCTCTTTATCTTTTTACATCTTCTTTATTTGTCCTTCTATCCACTTTTGTGGAAAGCCAGATTAAGTCACTATCTTGTTTGTTTCTTAGCCATGCCTGTATTTTAAAGAACTGGCCCTGGAATAGGAGCTACTGTGGTTGAAAAATCCTGCATGTTCCTATTGTAGTTATTGTGGTAAATTCTAGGTAATTCTGTGGAGTTCTGGGAAGTTTAGGACCCCCACAGTCTTGCAAAGGGAACCTAAGGAAGAAGTGACCTTCTGCATTTATAAAGATCAAGCAGACTGCAGCTCTTAGCAAAGCTTTCTGACAGGAGAAGGTAGGAGGCTGAAAGAATAAATTGACACAAGGTGCTTATAAAAGAATGTGAAAGAGAGGGTTTGCTTTACTGGATCAAATCATTGGTTCACCAAATCTAGCACCCTGCCTTTGTCAGTAGCCTATACAAAATGTTTCTGATGAAGAGAACTTCTCCTCCAACCTAACCCCACAATACACACTGTCAGTTTAAGAAATCCTCAAGAGACGAGGAAAAAAATCTCCATAATCTTTACAGGAGACCAGTTTAAACCCTACAGAACAGGGTTTGTTTACTTTTCTTTAAGCATGAGTAACGCCAAATGCCATTTGCGGCCATAAAACTACCCATCCATGCTATTAAATAAATAAATAAATCAATAAATGTTCCTTCAAATTTAATGCTGGCTTGACAGCTCTGGAAAGTGATGTTTTCTGTCCACTGTAAAGGCAAATCTGAGACAGGAGTAGTGATATGGTCCAGCTTTCCTCATACTGCCTCAGCAGCATGTAGAAAAGGGAATGCCAGGAAGGGTCATTCTGTGATGTGATCGCCTGATCAACAAGAATGGAACTGAAGCCTCCCATTCACTTTAACCAAGTATCCATCCCTCTAAGAAAAAGATTAAAAAGCACAACACAACTGCATTGCATCATTGGAAGTTGAGTAGATAGATGCTGTGGAGCCTAATCAATAAGGAGCTGGCAGAACAGTCATTGTTCACTTTGGATAAAATATGCACGCCATCATCTTTTTCAACTTTTTGCTTAGCAACTTGAAACAGGATGCGTCCTCTCACAGGGCTCAGATCTACAGGTGCACCAGCCTGTGGGGTTGAGCTTTGTAGCATCAGTGTACAAGAACAATGAAGGACAAAAATTATGTAACATTCAGCTACTATCAGCCAAGCAAAAATCTCTTCTTTTCCTGCCCTCTGTTACACAGGTTACTAGGATAATTTTTTTGATGAGCCTCAGTCACAAAATGGATTTTGGGAAAAGAAAATAAAGATAGGTGAAAGATGGATTTTTTTAGGGTGTAGCAGAAAAGTTAGCTGTGGGAATCCTTTCTCCCCCGCCCCCACTGGGCTATGTATGGGGGGTGCCCTGGCTCCGTGAGCCCTGCCAGGGAACAACATCCCCTTCCAGGCTCCTGTCTTCTGAGCTGCAGCTGGGGGAAAGTGTCCCTTTCAGCTCTGGCCACAGGTCACCTACAGCTGGGCAGTGGATGCTTTTCCCTGTGCTGGGCTGAAGGGGCTGGAGCCTGGCAGGGGATTGGGTGACAACATGGCCCTGCCAGGGGGCCATGTTGCCACACCTCCCATGATGCCCCTCTTCCAATTCGAACTAGCAAGTCCTGTCTATGGACATGCTAGTTCAAATTGGTTTTCCTGCTCTGGACATGTTAGTTCAAATTGACTCAATTCGAACTAATCATAATTAGTTTGACTTGATTAGTTCGAACTGAGTCGATTCGAACTAACAGTCTAAGTGTAGACATACCCTAGGGCTAGCTCTGCGAATGGGCCAGAGTAACAGTGATGGAAGCAGCAGCTAAGGGAACCCTAGGACTGTCTAATTATCATTCTGAATTCATAATTTCCACATTATAGCTACTCCTTCCCAACATCAAAGTTAAAGAAACAAAAGAGATTCAGTTTTGGGAGGAAGGAAGGTTTATCCAGATCATTGCCCCACAGTTTCTGCCTGCCTTGTGTGAGAGAAAAAGAGTATTAAATACACTTAGATGGGGGGGGTCCTGAGTTCTTTTAAAGATAATGTAATGCATATTAAGCCACAATGAGTGGGTGGAACTTGACTGTATTATATAACAGGAGTTACACACAGTACAGCAGAGGCAAAGAACAAAACTTATATAAATCTTGCTAAAATGGATGTGCTCAACAAATGTGGGGAAAAAAAAAACAACAATCCCTGACGTGGTGTGAATGATCCCAGCTAAGAAACATGACTCTTCTACATAGCTCTTAAATCTTTTCCAGCAAAGTTAAAACCTCACTCTATGATTTTGGGTGACCAGCATGAGACATCCTAAGAGGAACATCCTTCATTATTAACTGTTCATCGCATCCTGAAAATCAGACACCACCCCCCTAAAGTGTCTCAAGTTGGGCTCCCAAAATCTGAGGTAGCCAAAATTAGCAGTCATTTTTGAAAATTTAGGCCTGATTCACAGAAGTAAAAGGACTTATTAATATGCATATTTTGAGAATGGCATATTTGGAGTTTCTTCTTATGTAAACACTTAGCCAATTTTTTTAAAAAATGGAAATATCTGCTTCAGAGTGGAAAAAGATACATTGGAAAGTACTCTGTGGGAAATGCATGTAGACTTTATAGTTACAGGCTGAGGACAACTGTGTGTGACTTTATTAGCTGCAACTGTTGAAGCAAGCCAGCTACTCTTGCTCTGAAATGTGAAAAGCCTTCTCTTTTGTCCTTTCCTCACCCTGCACTGAACACGCACATATCTGGAATGAATAAATAAATAAAATGACTGTATTTGTGTCCTATTGCTTTTTAGTTTCTCAGCTCATGTGAAAAATGTTTTAGTTGTCATTGCTCCCAGGAGCACTATGCATCTTATCACACAGAAAATCCCATAAACTGGGCCACTTCAGTGTGAACAGCACCTGTTCTGTAGCCATCAGGATAAACAATGATTTGCTTCCAGATCAGTTGATGCTATAGTACCTGTTGCAAATAACGAGAGGAAGGATAACACAGTTTCTGGTGTAGTGTATCCATTTCTTTCCTTGGACTCTGGAAGGCAGATACCAAGCTGCTAAGAAATGCTCTACTTTTGTCTTCTGCAATAGCAGATCTACCACTAACAGCATAGTGAACGTTAAAGATGAAGACACCATTCCCTGTGTTCAGCTAAGAAACTGATTTCTTAAATGAAATAGGAAAAACTGAGGTTTGTGTCTGAGGCTGGAACTTGACTGTTTGTGATCATTAAAGAACCCACAACACCTTTGTTAAGAATTGAGTTCTTCACTCCAGTATACTGGCCACATTTTAGTGTGGGGCACAACTTTGTGTACTGCAAATCTTCCCTCAGTATTTAATTGTGTATGCTGCTACTATATACACATCCTGCTCAAACCATAGTGTAGTCATGCTGCAAGCTTTTAAGTGGTTATGTTTCATCTTAGTGCTGGTCACTTTTCAGTAGTGGATGATGGGTGTGGTTCCTGTATACCAGATGTAAAAATCTGTGAACGATTTTGACATAATAAAAAGAACTACATATGCACATGTAAGATGTTATTTATTGTTACTGTTGTTAAATAAAAGAAGCAAAATCCAGGGGTATGCTTAGTGACTGTTGAAAACTTTCAACTCCCATTGACTTCCAAGGCATTTACAGGGACTTAGCACCTGTCTGGAATTGGCTCAAAAAAGAGGACTATCTGAGTCTGCCAACTGGTTTTTACAAGCTCTGTGGTAGCCTGAGGTTACAGAACCTTTCACAGAGGTAATGCGGGTTGCCGGTGAGAATTAACTTGTCTTGTAATCAGTGAAAAATGTGACTAATGAATATATTTTCCATCTCACCCCCTGAACAACTTTATAAATTTTGAACATTTGTCTTTCATTTGTATTGTCCTGCCAATGAGAACCAAATCACTTGAGGCAGGAGAGTAATTTAAAATCATAATAGCCAGAGATAATTACTGAGTCCATCCCTTTGAAAACACAAAATAAATCATCCATCTACGAACATTGGTTGGCCTACATTACCACAGTATGTGAACAACAAACAATCTTGAGAGCATTTATTGTCCTAATGCCCTTGTGAGATAGGGAAATGCTTAGTAAATTGCCTAATGGCACACACAAAGGGCAAGATGGAGCAGGGAACTGCACCCTGGTCTCTTGAGTACTAGGCTAATGTCAGAACTATTATATCATTCTTCCTCTCAGTGGGTATGTCTACACTGGAGGCTTAAGTCGCCTTAACCAGGCTTAAGTTGACCTAAGCAACTCCAGGGCCACATTTGGAGTTCAGTAAGTCATCTTAAGCACTTGCTTAAATCAGCTTCATAACTCTCACCCTTAAAGTCAACTTTAAGGGTCAAGTCAACTTTATTAAGTCAGCTTAACAAAATGTGGCCATTAAAGTTGACTTAACAGTAATTTGACTTAAAGCAGGAGAGCCATTTAAGTCAACTTTATAAAGTTGACTTAAACCAGAGGACCCATTTAAAGTTGACTTTATTAAGTCAATCTTATTAAGTTGACTTACCTGAGGCCTCTAGTTTAGACATAGCCAGTGGCAGCTATCAATATTGATCAACTTCATTCCTATTTGGTTATTGGTCTCCCTGCTTAGTCTGCCAGCAAGCACACTACTTGTTATGATGGTGTTTATCTTCTGGAACAGTTCAGGTGAAACAGGACTGAGATCACCAGTTCTATTCACATAAGCCACCACATAACCACTATATGTATGATTCTTACCTCTGGTAACTAGCGATGTGGCTTGGATTAATTTCCTACTAATAATACATAATAGTGACTTGTATTATAATAACTTTGCTTTCATCAAACTTAATAGGCTTTTCCAAATCAAACAAATCAAGTTCTGTGAGCCTCAACATGACATTAAAAAAAAAAAAAAGGAATTACAAGTAAAAACATAGCACTACTTTTCAGTACATTCTGGGTCATCCTGTGCTAAAGACTCCACAGAAGTAAAAATTTAATTTAATGCATAGTTCACTGCCCTTTGTACTATCTCTATGAGGCTCATAAAGGAGAGGAGAGGGAAATGAAAACAATGAATAAAGTGAACACCCATCCTGGAAAGCATGGATATTATGAAAGGTGGTAAAACGCATGCAGCTTTGAAATTGTCTATGTTATATGCCTTAGAACAGCTACAACAATAGATTATTTTGCAGAGGTTTCATGCCTGTCTTTTTTTTTTTATCACACATGCTTTTTAGTATTGTTGATGCATTGACTTTGATGTAGAGAAAACTTCAAAAGCTTTAGTGATTCAGTCTCACTCACGTGAGCATCCAGAATTGTGAATGCTTATTTCAATTTATCCCAGCACCTTTGGCTTGGATGTCAGACTGGAAATCTCAGACCAGAATCTTTCTCATGAGATTTCCTGGTTTCTCTGCTTAACTGGAAATAACACAAGGCAGCTTTTTCCTCAGTATTTTAGTCCTTCCACTTCTAGTCCCAATAGGAACTAAGGAGCACAGCAGACTACAGTTTATTTATTATAAAAAGTAGTGGAACATTTTTGAACATCCGTATAAATAAATTAATTGGTTACATTTGAATTTTGGCTAACAGAATGATCAGTTCCTCCTAGAGTGAATAGATTACTGCTCCTTAGAGCAGTTTGTCTGTGCAAAACATACTTGGGTTGTTACCACCTAGTTTTCCCTCCTGTGCCTCCCTTTTTGCTTTATACCCACGTAATGAATCTTATATTTAAGAAGGAAAACTCTTTGCTGCAGGGATCATCTGTACAATAGCGAGTACAATTGGGGTCCAATCTTGGTAAGATCTTTAGGCACTACATTAACACAAATAATAATTTTATCCAAAATGATTTGTTCCTTCCTGGTTGAAATACATTGGCATTTGTTAGATAATTATTTTTTTAAATAGGTAAGTAGGAAAATTGCATTTTGTTTTGCAATGCATAAAAAAGGGTAACCTTAATGTGATGTACATGCTGAACAAAATGTTTCAGTCTTCAAAAATGGCAAGTACAAAAGTAGTCCCACCTTTTCATCTTATACAGAAGCAACATATATGTTTGATAGAATCTTCTCTGGACCATGTCAAATTGCAGTTTTTGTTAGCCACCAGTGCTATGTTGTGCTGTGTTACTGTTAATTATGTATGTGGCATAAATAAACACAGGTCCTCACTTTCTATTAATACCCGGCTGGTAAATGTCTCACACTTTCATTATCTCTTTCGTTTAAAAAAAAAAAAAAAAAAAAACCCTAGTAACTGTGGTAAATGCTAGAGATCACTGACTGTATTCAGTGCTCTTTCACTTTTCATTCCCCGTCTTTAGTCTCTCTATAATTTCTTATTGGCTGAAGAAGGAACTCCCTGTCTGTTTTTCTTACCACAGTCCGTCATTCCATTGGTCTTCTGCCTCAGTAAAGGGGAATGAACTGCAGAGCTACTAAAACTGTCTTTCGCTAGAGCTGGTGGAAAGTAATTTGAGATGGTTATGGGGATTGCAGTAGTGCTCACTGGTCTATGCCATGTATAATACATGTGCAAGCACACAAACTTACAGTCCAGGCAGGCAAATATATAAACACATGTACACACCCAGATTCTCCAGGGTGGTTTCAGCTGCTTCATATCAAAAGCAAAATGTTTGAAAAAATGTTAATGTTAGAGTTGATTAAAAAAATATTTAGGTGATACAGTTTTCCATCAGAGAAGGCAGTTTTGTCAAAAATAAAACATTTCATACAAATTTGTCAATTTTGATGATGTTTTTGATGGGGAAAAATTCTGGATCATTTTAACTTTTTCATTTTGTTTCACATTTCGATGTGGTAAAAAATTTCATTTTGACTTTACCATTTCAATTTGTTTCAACTTTTATATTATGATATTAATCAGTATTTGTGAATTATATTTCATGCTATGCAAACTATATTTAATATTATACATGATATTACATATTAAAATGTTTTGCTACATAACACATTTACCTTAGCCAAACAAAACATTATGAGACTATCAAAATAAAATAAGTCAACACTATCAAGACAAAACGACTCAACAATTCTGAATATTAAATGTTCAGAATTTTTCATTCCATGGAAATTTTGACTTTTTGTTCCAGTTCTGAACACAAACAAATTTTAATTATTGGCATTTCCTATGGAACAGAAATTCTGTTTTTTGACCTGTTCTCGTTAATGTTTTTCTTATGTCAGCAACTGAATTTAGGAATGATGATGATTAAAAGAGAATAGTCAGTTCACAATAGAGAAGTGGAACTAGCAGGCAGTCATAGATTGGCATGCATTAGTGTTTAAGCTGTAACTAGAAAAGGGAAATGTATATTCTTGCCAAAATGACGCTAACCAGTAAGTGCACGCCCAGAGTCACATTTTGCCCTCAGAGACATCCATGCAGCTCCCACCGGAGTTACCCATACACAGCTGCAGGTACAGTTAGAAACTGAGATGTAGTTTTCTAAAAAATCTGTTGACATAAATGGCAAGTGTCAGCAAATAAGATGCAATTAATATTTTCCAATTCCTTGGCATAAGAAGTTGGTAGCTTACTGAGGTGAAGCCCTTCTAGTATTTGATGTTTTCTAACTAGTCACACAATCTGGTAAAAGTTATATCACTCCTTCCTTGCTAACCCTGCTAAATTGTTTCCTGTGCCAATGTTCCAATTGAATTTGGCAATATTTGGAAGATTTCTTTCTCATCCTGAAAAAACAAAGTAACTGTGGTTGAAACCAGCCTCATCTGGTATTACTTGAAAATTGATATTGTGCTTTTTTTAAATGACCAAAAAAAACCCCTATGTTAAAATAACATCATGGCAATGGGTTTAACTGAAGTCTGTATAGGGCAATCTATTAGAGTGCAAAATCAACTCCCAACATAAGCTGTGGAAACTCCATTACTTGATTTGCGTGACAGAATATACTTAAGAATATTCTGTAAAAAAATTAACTAGTATTGGCAAGTGGAAGGGATAGAGGACCTTCTTCTGTGTCTGCTTTCTATGATTCCAGCAAACAATAACATGCACTTCTGTAGCAACTTCCCTCAGCAGATCTCAAAGCACTATACAAATATTACTGATTTAGACTTTACCAAAAAAGTGTCATGTATTGCTATGAATACTAAAGTTTAATGAACTTTTGGCCCCAGCAGTTCCATCCTTTGAGCACTGAAGTTTCCTTGCTTTGGCCCATGGTGAACAAAAATCATTTCCATTGCCTTGAGCATGATCAGCGCTTTCTAAGCATCAATAGTGACAATAATCTTGTCCAGTCCCTATCTCAATAGAGGTAACACACTGAGCTATCATGCTGAGAATCTAAATTGGGTTCGTGAACTGAGTCCTGCACCAGTTAGCCATGCCTGGCAGAGGCTAGGCTTGATCTGCTTATGGCCACTTAAACTTCAGGAGGGAGTGCCTCTTACTACTCTCAAGCAACCTCCTCTAGCTGATCATCTGCCTAAAAACGATGAATAGGAGAAGCATTGCTTCAGACTTGACTGAAATGGCATGCTGAATTTTAATAAACACAGTAATATGAGAATCCTAATGGACAAATCCCCAAAAGGTTTTTTCAGCCTCGGGTGAATCCACATGAGAAAAAGGTATGTCTATACTGAAAAGTTTTTTTGAAATAAGGAGGTTTATTTTCAAAAAGCTTTTTACTTTTCCATGCAGGCATTTTGTTATTTTGAAATAAGCACTTCGTTATTTTTTTTTAAAGTGCTATTTTGAAATAACTAAACCTGCTTTTATTTAGAAAGAGCAATTCTTTTGAAATAGGTTTTTTTTTTTTTCTGAAAAAAACCCATTTCAAGCTGTGGATTTGGCTTTTTTTCAAAATAATGGCCCCGTACTTTTCCCTGCCTTCCAGTGAAGACTCTTTATGTTGAAATAATAGTTCCTATCTTACTTTGAAATAGTCTTCACTAGACTTCTATTTTGAAATAATAAATTTGAAATAATGCTATTCCAAAATAATTATTTCAAAATAAATTTGAAATAGTTATTTCAAAATAACTATTTCAAAATATGTTTGGCAGTGTAGACATAGCCACTGTGTTTTGACACCAGTCACATTTCCATGGTATTATGTGAAGTTCATATCTATACCTCTAATGACAAATGACAATGTGTAATTGGTGGGTATTAAGACTTTTCCAGTCCTAAAGAATCATAGAATCCTAGGGTTGGAAGGGACCTCATAGGTCATCTAGTCCAACCCCCTGCCAGAGGAAGGACACTCCCACTTAAACCATCCCAGTCAGGGTTTTGTCCAGCCGGGCCTTAAACACCTCTAAAGATGGAGACTCCACCACGTCCCTCGGCAGCTCATTCCAAAACTTCACCACTCTCCTGGTAAAAAAGATTTTCCTAATATCCAGCCTTGACCTCCCTAACCGCAACTTGAGACCATTGCTCCTCGTTCTGTCCTCCGTTACTACCGAGAACAGTCGAGCTCCATCTTCCTTAGAGCATCCCTTCAAGTAGTTGAAGGTTGCTATCAAATCCCCCCTCAATCTTCTCTTCTGCAGACTAAATAAGCCTAATGCTTCCAGTCTTTCCTCATAGGGCTTGTGCTCTAACCCTTTAATCATTTTGGTTGCCCTCCTCTGAACTCTCTCTAGCATGTCCCTGTCCTTTTTGTAGTGGGGAGCCCAAAACTGAACACAGTATTCTAGATGTGGCCTCACCAGTGCAGAATAGAGGAGAAGGATCACATCCCTTGATCTGCTGGTAATACTTCTTTTGATGCAGCCCAGTGTACCATTGGCCTTTTTGGCAGCAAGAGCACACTGCTGACTCATATCCAGCTTCCCATCCACCATGACGCCCAGGTCCTTTTCTACACTGCTGCTACTTAGCTGAATGTTTCCCAGCCTGTAGCAGTGCATAGGGTTTTTTGGTCCCAAATGCAGGATTTTACACTTATCCTTATTGAATCTCATAAGGTTTCTATTGGCCCACTGTTCCAATTTATCTAGGTCTCCCTGAATCCTGTCCTTGCCCTCCAACGTGTCTACTGGTCCTCCCAGCTTGGTGTCATCCGCAAACTTACTGAGAATGCAGTCTATTCCATCATCCAGATCATTGATGAAAATGTTGAACAGAACCGGCCCCAGGACCGACCCCTGGGGCACACCACTCGTGACTGGTTGCCAGCTAGACATGGAACCATTGATTCCTACACGCTGAAACCGTTGATCTAGCCAGTTCTCTATCCACCTTATAGTCCACCTATCCAACCCATACTTCCTTAATTTGCCAATGAGAATGCTGTGGGAAACTGTATCAAAAGCCTTGCTAAAATCAAGGTATATCACATCAACGGTGCTTCCCACATCCAGAAAACCAGTCATCTGCTCATAGAAGGAAATGAGATTGGTCAGGCATGATTTACCCTTGGTAAATCCATGCTGACTGTTCCTGATCACTTTATTTTCCTCTAAGTGTTTGAGGATGGATTCTTTGAGAATCTGCTCCATAATTTTTCCAGGGATTGAGGTGAGGCTGACTGGTCTGTAATTCCCTGGATCCTCCTTTTTCCCTTTCTTGAAAGAAGAGGAAGCCTGAAGCCTGTATTTTAAAATCATTCTCACGTATAAGATCATTCATCCTATTCTCACCAAGTAAGATCAAATAATTGTGAGGCAGAAGAATTTATTTATGAAGATACTAGAGGAAAGGCAGATTGGAGGAGTTACCCCCGAAGTCTTAAAACAGGGGAATGAGATGGAAGGTGATGTGTTGTAATCAGTCTAGTAAATTATAGTGCAAGACACAGAAAAATATATAGAGGAGAGAATATATTCCCTGGGGCTATGGAGTTATTGAATAGATCATTTAAGAGGTCAGAGAAATTTTCCTGGATTTTCCTTTTAAAAACTTCTACAGCTTGGATACTGATACAGGGAGGCACCTTTTGGAGGTCTTTGGATGTGTGTAGGATTGGGAGGTTTAGATTTTCATTGATAAACGTTGGTAAACATCAGTTTCATGGAACACACATCAATTTATAAAACATATTTCCATTGATGACAATCAACATTTACAGCTAGGCAAAGTAAGCAAAATGCTGTGTTGGGAATTCGGTAGAGTTTGATATACGTTATATATTTTGGCATGTGAAGTTGACAATTTGTCATTTTAATCATTATAAATGTTGAGTATTTTGACTTTTAACATCTGCTCTTATTGAATAATTTCTGATTCCCTCATAATATTCTGGAAGTATAAAAGTTTGAAGTGCTTTTAAAAATGCTCAGAACCCATATTTTTACATAAGTCTGAAAATAAAAATAGAAAAAAATACTTTAAAATAATCAATACTATCTAGCAAAATTGTAAAAAATATAATAATTGAATTCTGTGAAGCCTACCAATGGCTATGTCCACACTGCAAGCCAGTTTTCAAAACAAGTTTTCTGAAAAACTTATTCTGAAAAAAAATTGAAGTAAGTATTTCAAAATAAACTTATTTCAGAAAATGCTATTTCAAGAGAGGAGTCCTCCTGGATTCTCTGTCTCAAAATAAAGCAGCAGTTTCTTTTCTTTCGAAAAAGAGAGTCCATATTGGACTCTCTTTTTCAAAAAAAAAAAAAAAAAAAAGAAAGCCAAGTTAAAAGATAAGCTGGCTTTTTCAAAAAAAGCCCTTTTTCCAGAAGGTGACCAGGTTTGCCCTGGCTGGGGCGCTTTTTATTTTGAACAGGCTTTTTTGAAAAAAGCCAGCTTTCGCTTTTTTGAAAAAGCGCTCCGGTGTTTCAAGATACCAGAATGCTTTTTTTGTTTTTTTGTTTTTTTGAAAAAAAGCAAAAATGGCTCCCTGGACACAGAACAGGTTTTTCAGGATAAGGCTCCTTATCCCAAAAAACCTTTGCAGTGTAGGTGTGCCCAGTGTGTAAACAACATGCATATTTGGCCTTGTGGATATAATGAAAGAAATATAGTACAGTGTTTGCAAATCCCTATAACAAAAGCAATTAAAGCTATGGCTACTCTGTAACATAGGGGTACAATTCCCAACTCGCAAAGACATACTTCTGGCAGCTGTCATCTAAGCTAGCATGCTAAAAATACTATTACAGCCGCAGTAACCTGGACGGGGCAGAGGCAGCGTATGCTAGCTTGCAGCCCCAAGTCCACACCTAGAAGCATGTTTGTACTCAAGGTAGCAATCCCTGTGCCACTTCTTTCTGTGCTAATACAATTACATGACCATTTTTAGCATGCTAAACTCATATGAGAGCTAGCACAAGTGTGTCTACACAAACTGGGAAGCACACCCCTAACTCGCAGCGTAGACGTAGCCTTCATGATGCTTCTTTTAGTGCAAAGCATTTGATGTTATTTGTTCAGTCTGAGATGGGGAAGATTTTAAATTATGCTCTCTATTTTATACTATAAATATATGTTTCTGTCATACCCTGTGCAGTGTTCTGAGCAATAATTTCCAGAGGGGTAGCCGTGTTAGTCTGTGTACAACAAAAACAATGAGAGTCCTGCAGCACCTTATAGACTAACACAGTTCTTTGGGCATAAGCTTTTGTGGGCTCCAACCATGCATCTGATGAATTTGTTAGTGTATAAGGTGCCAAAGGACTCTTGTTGTTTTTGCTGAGCAATAATGTGTAATTGTGTGGAGTGAACCATTGAGAATCAAGAATTTGGAAAACATTTATTGTTTTCGTTTTACGTATTGTCAAGGTATCTTGGACAGCACACTGCAGCTGGAACTGTGTTTAGAGCAGTCTGTCAAATAACTCAGAGAAATATTTTTCCAGAAGCCTCCTTTCCATCTCCAAATGCAGGGGATGCCATTAGCCAGTTGTAGATCAGTGTTCTTCAAGGACCTTTCTACACTATCACTGTAGTTTTTCCTCTCTCTCCCTCTCTCTCTCTCTCTCTCAATCAGGACTACTACCTCCACCCATGGTAGCAATGGTGGGAGCTCTACTATAGACAGACAACAGCATCTGCTTGTATTCTTATCATCACATTGTTCACAGTTGTTTTCCAAGGGTCAGATGGCATGGTAGTAAAAACACCAGAATGTTCCTACACTAATGTCGCTGTTGTTGGTAACACCAGAAGAACTGTGCCAGAATTAAACCAATGGTGAAAAACATTAAGAAAAGACTCATTGTAGACAGCCCAGTTCTTCAATCCTGAGAATCTTCTAGGTCAGGAGGAGTTTAGCTAAACCACAAGTATGTTTGTGCTTCATTGTTAGAATTTTCCCACGGTTTCCTAGATGAAGGTCTGGACCATCCCAGCAGCAAATTACGCACATTACTGTCATTCAGGAAGGAAATTGGGGTATGCAGCCATATGTGCCTTTGGTGAGACAGCAAACAACTGCTGTTATGGGACCTCCCATTGAAATGATGACATTGCATCATCAGCAAGCATGTGTGCTGATAGAATGGAGAGACACCAAGTGTGGTTAGAGCCTGACAATGACAAAATGTGGTACTGTGGAATATCACAGATAGTTTCTCTGAACTATTGTTCACCTTCACTGTGTTTGATGTACAAGTCTGCCTGCCAACCCTGGAAACTTGAGCTGGGATCTGAAAGTCAAGCTGGATTCTCCCTGCTTTTTATTTCAACACCAATAACAAAAATTCAGAGATCAAAATTTGTCTGACAGTTTTGCTAATGATGTAAGAAGTAGAATGGAATCCAGTTCAGTCTACTGTAGCTCTATCGGCTACTGCATTGCAAAAGAGAATACCATTTTCTTTTTGGGAGAAAACTGTCTTTGTGCAGAGGGCCAGCATGAGGCCCATCTGTCACTAAATATGCATCTAAGTTCTCAAATTTCCATTAATGGACTCCATATGGGGGTGAATTTCACTCTGAATTGGTAAAGTCATCAAATATAAATTCAGGACAGTGAGCAGGAATTTTGCAGATTTAGTAGGTGCAGAATTCTAAACATTAAAAAGTAGGAAAAATGTACTGACATGTCAAATTAAATGTTTTAGTTTCAAACTGTTCTTCTGTGCAAGGGACAGGATTATTTTGTCTTGTTTTCAAAGGTGAAAAAAAAGATTAAGTAATCAGCTCTTTGTAACATCTGATGCTATCTCATTTCCAAGCAGATGAGCTTTCCTACATTTATTAAAGTATTCACGCCCCATTTACTCTTGCTGTTCTGTGCTTTCTAGGAAAGAATGTTAATCCAAAAATCACCTAATTTGCCAACATTCTGAAGGCACAATATTTATCATTCTGAAGGAAACAAGTAAAAGATCTTTCTGAGTTTACAGTTAGTCTCCATACTGTCTGCTTCAAAAGACATGTAATCTAAAAGGCATCTTCAGACAGTTTTTTGTCAATGGCCTTACTCAGATTTACAACTGCAGATGGCAGGAGCAACACCAAATATGTTCTGGTTACCCCAAAACTAGAAGATGATATAAACAATTTTAAACTCTTCCCATTATTTTCCTAGATTCAAAAATGTGGAAAAGACAACAACATTTGCAGACTCCTTTCTATGTGACATGAGTGCCAGGGATGGATCTGGCTGCTGACACTTGCTCTAGGCCAGTGGTTGCCAATTTCTGGTCCAGGGACACCTGTGGCATCTGCGGAGTTATTGCAAGGGGTCTGCAAATTTATCTGGCCCCAGCCACTGTTGACCAGCGACCCATGTTGGAGAGGGCTCTAAATCAGGGGTGTCAAACTTACGGCCCACGGTGGGGGGAGGAGGGGAAGATAGATCTGGCCTGCCAAGAGAGCTAATCTGGCCTGCAGAGCAGCTGCCGGGGTTGCACCTGGAAGCTGTCCACAGCAGCAAACTCCTAGATGTGCTTCTGACTCACTCATGTGATCCAAGTCACAGCACAGAGGAACAAAGGAAGCACTCCAGCTCAGCTCTGCTGTGCCCTGCCAAAGAGAGGTTAAAGTATAATTTGGCAGGCCCTGGAACCCTCCTAAATGTCTGGGCCCCCTTCACACACATCTGGGTCCCCTTCACATATGTCCAGGCCCCCTTCATGCACCCCAGCTACTGCCTCCCCAGTGTCTCCCCCCATCCCAGCTACTACCCCCAAAACACTTACCCCCATCAGACCACTCTTTCCCCATGTCTTCCTCAACCCCAGTCCCCATTCCCTAAGCTCCCTGCCCCCATGTCCCCCTCCAGCCCTCCTAAACCCCCACCCCCCAGCTCTCCCATCTTCACTTCAACCCCTTCAGCCCCACAGTCCCCTCCCCACCTCCCCACTCCACCTCCCCAAGTTCTTCTAACCCCTTCCCTAACTTCCCACCCTGCTGCTGGCTCCTCCTGCTCCCCCAAGACACCCCAACCCCCACTGGCTTCTCCTTCTCCCACAGATACCCCAAGCTCCCCCACGAGCTTCTCCTGCTCCCCCAGACACCCCAAGCCCCTCTGCTGGCCTCTGCTCCTCTGAGATACCCCAAGCCCCTCCCTAACCCCCCAATCCCACCACTGGCTTCCATGGTCCCCCAAGCCTGACCCTACCCCCCCGCCACCAGCTTCCCCTTCCTCCATGCCCTTTTCCCAAGTGGCTGGGTCACCTGTCCCCGAACCCGCCCCATCCCTGGGGCCCCCTTACATAGCCACCATGTAGAGTGACCCTGACACAGCCTGAGGCTCAGGGTGGGAGTTTTAAAAACTCCCAGGCCCAGCCTGGGGCAGCTGCCTCTTTCTTCTGGCCATGGCTGCCAACTGTGCATGGACCATTGAGCCACCCCTGGGGGAAGACACTGGATCACTGCACTCCAGCATGTTCCTCTAGTTTTAGGGGGCCCCAGAATACAAAGTTCTGGTGCATTCCTCTATTTTAGGGGGTCCAGAATGCTGCCTCCCTAAAAATAGGGGGCCCCAGAATGCCATTCCAGAGTGCTCCAGATTCCTTTAACCCCTGCTGTCAGCCAATCAGAGTCTCAGTCATAGGAGGCTAGGCCAGCTCCATAGAGCCACTGCACTGCTCCTCATCTCAAATGTTCACTGTCAGTCAGTCAGCATGCTAATTTGATTGACAGCACATTGCATGAATCACAAATAAAAAAGTGAAAAGTGTCTGGGGCCAATGTGGGGACAAGCCAATCAAAGGCCTGCCAGGACTGGGCCTACCAAAGGTCAGCATTCTGAATGACCGAAAGTGAGTGTGCTGGGAGGGGGAGAGGCAGGAGCCCAGCCTGAGCTGCCTGTGACTGAGACTGATTTTTTGTCTGCCACCAAGAAGTAGGGGAAGTAGAAAGGGTAGGGGAGGTGATCTTCCATGGGAGCCAGCATGGGGAAAGAGGATCCACAGAGCAGGGGAAAGGGAAGGTGTGGGCAAGAATGCAGGGTTGGGGAGGGGGAAGGGGAGCCCATGACACTCTGAACATGGAGGGGGAAGGGTTGGCAAGCCCGTGCAGACACATGGCCTGTGACAGGAGTCCTGCCTGCCAGTTGGCCCCCCACATTGAATGAGTTTGACATCTCTGCTCTAAATGAATTCTATTTGCCTGCTGTGAGCAGCCACACCCTGGATATGTCCCCACCCCTCAGGAGCAGGCAGGGGCTGGGTCCTCTAATGTCCTTCTCCAGCACCGCTGTCTGCAGTCAGTCCCTGAAAACAACTATTATCATATGGGGGTCTGTGAAATTTTTTACTTTAAAAAGGGGGTCCTTCTGCTCTGACAGCTTGGGAACCACTGATCTAGGCAAATCAGCAATTGCCACCTACTGATCAGGGTAAGAAGCAGCTGAAACAGGAAGCATGTCTGGGGTGCAACAGATCATATGTCTTTCAAATTCTTCTCCGTAACTGCTAGATATTTAGGCACTCATTCACTGAGGTATTTAACCACATGCATATTTTAAGTTCATTAGTGATCATATGGACATCAATGAGATTATTCATGTGCTTTTGTAGTGGGGATGCTAAGGTGATAAACTCAATAACTATACACTACCCTTCTTCCTGCACCTCATCTTAACTGTTCATGATAGTCAGGCCAGGGTCTGTCTTTTCAGGACTTTTCAGAAAGCATTACATAGCTTTAAACCTCAGGGTTATTGTACATAGAATCCTAAAAAATGGATATTAATAATTCCCAGACCATTTCAGAGAGAGATCACCCTTAACTTTCTGAGTAAAACAAGCCTTTAATTGATACAAAACGTTGTGAAGATAGTGTGGTTGGTATTTGGAATACTCTGTGTAACTTTTAAACAAACACCATTAGACGGTAGAACTACTGGTGTGCCTTATAGACACATTCCCCCATCTGTTTCTATTGCCAACATTCAAATTTAAGGTTTCAACATAACATTTCCTGTAGTTTTGCATACATCAGAACATATTTCCTTTGATCTTTTCTCAGAGATGATTTCTCAGTCTTTGCGGTGTGGCCATAGTATGTGCCAGCTGAACTCCTCAGCACTTGAGAAGAATGGCAGTATCATCTCTGTTCTTTCCTAAATGCTTCAGAACCTTCTCAGCAAATAAACCACCTGGGGATTTCCCTAGCACCATTCCAGCCTTTGAATTTATAGCTGGCAAGTCCTCTCAGTTGCTGGTGAAAAAGAAATCCAAACTGGTACAGTGATTGGGATCTGCAAATACAATATAAGCTTCCTGAGTCTTTTGGGGCATGGCTATAATGCAATAAAATTCCTGTAGCACAGAATGAAAACTTCCTATACAGCCTCAGAGCTGCTAATAAACAGGTCTGGTAACTCCTACTCTACTCTGGAATTTCCAGAGGGTAAAATTTTTTATTTTTTTGGAGCTGGACATAAAAACACCAATATTGGGTCAGACCAATGATCCACCTAGCCCTACATTCTGTCTTCTGACAGTGACCAGTGCCAGGTGCTTCAAAAGGAATGAACAGAACAGGTAATCATCTGGCTGGCTAGGCAGGTGTCCCCTTCCTCCCTCACCGCTCCATGTGCGTCCTTCCCGAAGCTGCATGCACGGTCGAAGAGGATGACCTGCCCAGATAGAGGAGTACTGATCTTTGGTCAAGGGTATACGATAGCTGCGCTCTCCTGCTAGAACCTCCAAACAAGCTCAAGTGATCCATCGCATTGACCATCCTAGCTGCTGGCAAACAAAGGTTAGGAACACTTCAGAACATGGCTTTGCATCTCTGCCCATTCTGACTAGTAACCATTGATGGACCCTTTCACCCATGAACTTATTTAGCTCCTTTTCAAACCTTGTTATAGTTTTGCCTTGCCCTGCCCTCTGCATGTGTGCAAAGACACACAGAATCCAACCCAGGACGTACCCAGAATACAATCAAGACTAGTGAGTGGCTGTGTCAACCTCACCCTCTAACCTGAGATACCCTTTATTGTGTTTTGCTCTTATTGTCTCTATTCCTAGACCACTCACAATTAGCCTCTATTACAGGGGTTGGCAACCTTTGCCGGCCCGCATGCCAGCCCTGCCCACCACACCTTCAGCAGCTGCTGGGGCAAGGCCAAAAGGAGGTGGGGCCAGGCCTCCAGTGCCTGGCCAGGGCCGGCACCTTGCCCTGCTGGCAGTGGCAGGTGGCCTCCAGTGGTCAGGGTTGGGACCAACTCCTGCCAGCAGCAGCAGCTCTGGACTGGCCAACATGCCCCATTCCCCTCTAGCCCTGCCCAGCAAGGGCCAAGGCCAGCAGGAGCCAGGAGCCACGTTCCACAGCTTCTTTGTCCCTCCTGGCCACACTCTCCAGCAGGCAAGTGCGGCCAGCAGGAACCTGAAACTGCAGCATGGGGTTCTTGCCACCTGGCCATGCAGTGCTGAGGGAGCAAGGCCAGCAGGGAGGCCTGAGCAGCACCATATATTGCTCAGGCTCGACCCCGTGCCATTTTTGGCACATGTGCCGAGGGTTGCCAACCCCTGCCCTATTATGTAAGTCATTCCAAGCTATGCTTGGATGCACTTGCAACCTGACAGTCCTACTGAAGCTTTAACCAGCATTAATTATACCAAAGAGTGACCTCAACACATTGTAAGTCCCAGATTTTCATCACAAATATATGTCTCCTACTACCCGGCCTTCTCCTGGACTAGGCAGACTCAATGAAGTTCATCATTTTACTAATAGAAATTCTATGAACAAATCCTAATATTCCAAATGGAGTTTCCCATACACTTAAATTCAAACATACCAGTTGAGATAAAATAATAAAGCAAGATTATTAACTGAAGAAGATTTTTAAGTAAATTCAAGTAATGAGGGGAAAAAATTCAGAAGTGAGAACAAGAAATATCAAGATAAGATGCAACTACTGCCTAACTTAACAACTTAAAAGAGAAGCTTTTCTCACTACATGTTCTCAGTAGTTTTACTGGCCAACTTCTTAGACCAACTCCTTTTCTCCTGTGTAATGACTGCTACCTTCATTCCTTCAGGTGCCGCGAATAGGTGGACAAAGCAAAAGCAAGGAGGAAGGGTCCTTTGGGTGTCTCCCTTTCCTTTTTATAGTCCTTGCTCCCTTTGCAGAGGCATTTCCAGCTGATTTGAGTCAAAAAGTCTGTGCAGCCAGGAACTCCATGCTGTTCCTTTGCTCAAATTTAGGGTTTTTTCATTCCTGCATACCCTTTTCTGTCAAACAATGGCCATTTAGCATATAATGACCATTGCCCTTGTTTTCACCTGACAGAGGTGTCAGCTTGCCCTTTGGCTCTGAGGAACTGGTTTGGCCACTCCCAGACTTGGAATGTGTTTTAGTTGCGCCATATGATAGACTCTCAAAATTTCAAATACAATGTTGCTGTACATATTTTCCCAGGAAAACAATGACTAGCAAATGGAGTTTTCAAATGATGCCTCGCAATGTATACTATATAAAAGATCATTAATAGTGAGCAAGGGATGAAGAATGCAGGCGTGCATTCTGGTATATCAATTAAGTTCTAAATCTCATCTCCATTGCTTCTCTTCTCCATGGGAGAAATAAGTCAAATGCTTCAGTGTCAAGCTTCTGGTTTACATGTAACAGTAAGTGTGTGTTTATGTGCCTTGATCAACTGTGGGTTGAGAGAACTCTGTTTTCAACTATTTTATCTTTTTTTCCCTGTCTCTCTCATTCACCATTTTTTTACACATGCACTAAAAGGAAATACATTCTGTAATATGTTTCAGATAAAGGGGTACTTCTTTCTACTATTCTAATTTCACTTTAGTATAGGGGTCATATTCTGCCCACCTAAATTCTTCCTTCCTTTTTAATTGGATACAGTGTATTTCACTTCTTACCCAAAACCACATTGATTATTAAGCATTTTCTGCAAATCTGCTCCAGCAATTACTGTGAGTGCAGCATTTCATTGAGATGAAGCACTTCCCTGGAATCTTTCAAGATAAATGACATTAGTAAATTTCTCAAATTATTTTTACTTTATACTGTGTTCACAATCTTTAGAATTAAATATAGGAAATAAAGGACTCCAAGGAAGTAAGGGTATAATTGAGTGGAATCCCTATGGGGTAATGAATATACACTGTGTGATTAAGTTAAATAAACTGAAGGCAGTTCTCTTCTCATCTCTTCAGCAAAAATTAGCATATGTGAAGGTGTGTAGTAACAGATTGCTTTTGCATGCACCTTTAAAAAAAACAAAACAAACAAACAAACAAACAAACAAAAAAAAAAACAAGACTCTTTCTTCCCTGTTGTCCCTACCTTTTCCTTTCTATGTACAGATAGTTTCACCACCTGCTGTAGGAGATTCTAAACCAAAGACATCATACTGAACTTTATTAAATTTTCCAAAACAGGCAGTGGAAAAATTACACAACCTCACTGTTTCTAATTTGTTCTGAACTTCTGTTTATTCTTTTACCACAAGCATTTTTGTTTTGTTAGTAGTACAAATTGTTAATCATAAAAATGTGCAATCTCCATGAGTACTAAAGCAAGAGTCTCAGCTCCTCACCCTCTTGAACTCAAATAATCCTCTCTCGTTCCCTTCAAAAACTCTTTCCAGAACAGCCTAATCCAATGCCCACTGAAGTAAATGGAAGGCTCCCATTCATATGGAGTTGCAGCTTGGACCCATAGAACAATACCATCTGTCATCTCTTGCTTTATTTTGAATATACCCATTATAGTGCTCACCTTCAGTGAGTCCCGCTATCAAGTGGTGCTGTACCCAGGAAAGCATAACAATGGACAGTGGATCCAATTATTCTTAGTAAAGGTTCATGTCAATAGTCTTGACTGTGATAATTACAAAATGTTCCACCAGGTGGATGTACATTCAAAGACTGATTAAACATAACCATTTGCACCAAATATGGATATTTGGTTGTTTCTTGGAGATTCTCCATCCAAGTACTGACCAAGCCAAACTCCATTTAGATTGGAGTTTAAACTCCATTTAAATCTGGCTTCGTTGAACTTCAGGGTGGTGGCTGAATTGCGTATATGCATAATGCAGCTTGAGGGGAAAATGTATTTAAAAATGGGTTTGTTTTGCCTCTATTCTCCCCCCTCCCCCCCATGTAAAGTTAAATCTTTCTGAATTAAGTTTAAGTATCTTAGGAATTCATAGATATAGACACAATAATATATATATTATTTTCTCTGTCTAATTTTACTCTCATTTATATTTATGATTAGGAAGGGGGTACTTCTTTGTATGACTGAAGCCAAGGTTTCATTTTAATATCTGAGATTTTCTTTCCTATTACTTCCTCTGGAGCTTCCAAGTTAGCCTGGTAAAGAGACAAGGTGGGTGAGGTAATAATGTTTATTGGACCAACTTCTACTGGAGGAAAAGTCAAGTTTTCACATTTACACAGAGCTCTTCTTCAGATCTAGTTGGGTATAAGCATGAAACCTTCTCTTTTGCACCAACAAGCTGGTCCAAGAAAAGATACCTTCTCACCCACCTTGTCTTTCTGATAGTCTGGGATGAGCACAGCTACAGAACAATGCAAACAGTGATTTAATTTCCATTGGTGGCATGTAGCTCAAAAAATAATAACTGTTCAGAGTGGGAGCAACTTCTGGATTCCAGCTGGGCCTTGCTTGAAAAACTGAGACGAGTTCTGAGCCCTTAGTAACAGGTATTGGAACTACCTGCAATATTGTGGTAAAACGTCACTGAATTAAGTTAAATCTTACTGAATTAAGTTTAAGCATCTTAGGAGTTCATTGTATTAAAAATTAAAATATTTTAGTGTCATTGTGTGATTATATGTAACTTGCTTAGCAGATCTGACCTAAAGTAAACCTAGAAAAATACTATGATTTTCAAAGGGCTCTTTTAACAGTGGGCTAAGAGCAGAAATTTCAGTTAGTTGAGCAAGATTTTCTAGGAAATATTTGGGGAGAGGAGAATGCAAATGTCAATCTCCACACCTGCTCTTTTGAAGCTCTGCCCTGAAGAGGGGACTTTTGTCCATGAATGACCTTTTCCCAGGATCAAAAGGACCAAAAGATATAAAAGACTAGCTCAGAGATCCATGGCTGTTCTTGTTCTGAGCCAACTGAGTTATAAACTTGGACTCATAGGGGTCTGTGAGATATGAAAGACAGTTCACCTGCCAGAGCCCTTGCTGAAGTCAGCTTGATATTTGGTAAGCTTATTAGTATGTGTGTAGGTTCTTTTACTGTTCTCAGTCAGTTTTCTTTGTGATACTTTTACTTTAAGAAAGGGCTGTGCGGTAACTTAACTATGAAGATTTCACTATTTACAGGCTTTGAGGAAGGAAGGGAAAACATGCCTCCTGAAGCAGTTTGAATTGTTGGGGAATTCACAGTGTAGTCAAGGAATTGAAAAATACCCCAGGTCAAGAGGGAAAGAGATGTGGGTCTCTGCCCAAGAGAGATAAGAATGCAGGAGCCAGGAGCCTAGAATGGGTGCCCTTGCTGGACCATGAGGGGGGAAATACAAGTGCAATTACCCTGAATGATCACGCCCCACATCTGGGGGGAGGAGGGGGGGAGACAGACAGATTGGAGGGGAAAAGCAATAAATATGACAGAGGTGTTGGAAACATGGGATTCTATGAAGTAAAGTTGACAAGGATGAGCATGTTCAGTCTCGAACAAACCAATAGTAGCTGTCCACAAAGAAGTGGCACTTTGGTCCTGCTTATGGCACACAATAGTTTACTTTCTTGAGGAATGAAATGCTTTAGTCTAACTCAAATCATTGAGCTTACTATGGAAATCTGGATGAAATACAATGGCCTGTGATCAGTCTAACATTTCCTACTGGATTTAAACTCTATGAACCTATAAGGAAAGTGGAATTCATAAATAATAAAGAAAGAACAATACTGAGGATTGGGAGTAATTATTCTTATTAGTCGGGAAGGACATGTAAGAAATAATGTGCTTAAACAGTGGCAGGAAAAAATATGAGTTAAATACTAGGAAAAGCTTCAGAAAATTTTAAGTCAATGGAACAAATTGTCCAGGATGTTTGGGAAACATCACCTTCAAAGCTAGGTGCAAGTCTGTCTGCTTACTTGTTGTCTTTCATCTTCCTCAGATCATCTATATCTCACTCTTCTCTCCTACGTGCACCCTTTATTCCCTCACATTCTTGGTTTCTTGACTTTATTTTCAAGCTACACTTGGAACGCTTTCATTTCTTATGTGCCAAGTGCCTTCCTCCACCTGAAAACCCCTCCTCTTTCTTTAATGCCCAATTCTATACAGCTTTCTAAAGTCAATGCCACACAGATAGTGTTTTCACTCACTTCAGACCTTGAATGATGCTCCCATTTATTGTATCTGCATAAATCAAGGAGCTTTAAGGCAGGGACAAGGGCAAGATTTTCAAAAGTTACTAGTGATTTGGGGTGATACTATTTTGGGAGCCAACTCAAAATACTTTAAAGGGGCCTGATTTTCAGATGACAGGCATGTAGCACTTTCTGAAAACCAGGCTCCTTTTAGGGGCTCAAGTGGACCTCCAAAAATTGAGGCACCTGAAATCACCAGTCACTTATGAAAATCTTCGCAGTTTTTTTAACATGTTTAAAATATCATATACTATTTAAATAGATAATTCAAATCATTAGCTTTTTCAGAACATCTCTTTGCAAATGTTTAAGGAAAAATTAAATCTGCCACAGTATAGGGAGCAGAATGACATGACCCACTGGAGTTCATTTCCAATCCTACTCAGTCTGTTTTATTTTGGTTTACACATACACATTAAGGAAGGAATCCCCCCTCCAAGCAGCAGCTGCTGGAATGAAAGAAGGGTACTGGACTTCTTGTGCTCTACTGTTGCAAATAGCCAAAGAGAATTGAGCTGTCAGGAAGCTTCAGCAAATCTGCAGATTGGAGGTTCACCTACCACTTAACAGGACTGGCAAGCAGATGGAGGTCATTTCTGGGGTCAGAGGCTTAGGGAAAGGAATAAAAAGTAATGGGGTATGGGGAGGAGGAAGGGAATCTCAAGGATCTTTCTTCACCATTATTTTGCAGCTTTTGTGTGCTTAGACTGATTTGTTGTGGGAGAGCTACTGGTGACAGTAGATTTGGCATGGGCCATGGCAGCTAAGAGAGCCAAGAGAACAGTTCTATGCCAGTTTAATCCCTGGCTTCATTCTTTCTTTCCCCCCTACCAAATTCCCCCTACTCCCACTTTGAAGGATGGAAGAAGGAGAAGGAAACTTGCAATGAAAATCAGAGCACTGGGTTAATGAAGGCCAGGCAGGCTTCAGTAAACTGGAACGATACACGAGGCATTTTCTCTACCAGCTGGCACGCAGCTCTGCTGTCACCCTTACTACACAGCTTAAAAAGAATAAGCAAACAAAACGTTTTAAGAGATACCAATTGTGAAACACAACCTATGAATCTGTCAGCTTATTCCTTCCCTTTCCTCCCATTCCCCTCTTCTTTTCCTCAAGCCTTTTTAGCTTTTTTTCAATTCTCATGCCTACCTGTGAAAATACACACCACCTTGTCAGGTCCTAGGAAACTTCACCTCTTTGCTGGCATTGCTGCTCAAGAGGAGTTAGGGCCAAAGCTATTATATTTATATTTAAGTTGTAATTGCTTAACCTTCTTTTACTCAGAGCCATATAGCAGTACATTCAGTAGCAATAGCAGATGACCCATCTCTGTTTAGAAGTTTGTTTAGAAACTGGCCTGCAGTGAAATAGATGAAGGGAAGCTTTAGGTGAACTGAGCTTGTTCATTGATTTTTTAAAAAATTCAAAAACAAATGATTGAGCATGTTTCTCTGTGTGTTTGGCATTTGGTGTGCATTTATGATTCTAATTTTTCCTTAGTGGGGTAAAAAATGCTGTCTTGTGGCCAGCTCCCTAACTTGTGTAAGTCATCCTATCTCAGTTGAAATCAATGGGCCTATGACAGTTTACACCAGTTACAGCTATAATCCCTGGTGAAAAGCATCTGAAGCTAGTGATGGAGATTTGATGGTTCATGGGTTTCATGACTCATGGGAAGAACATTATCTCATTATAAACATTCTTCTTCAACAGCTCTCAAAAAGTGGCTCTTCTCCTATGATGAAGAAGCCAAAAGAAAGGTCCACTAACCTCTACCAAAATTATTTTTCAAGTAGAATGAAAAAAACTGTGAATTCTAGTTAGCTTTGAGGCATCTGTTCAGTGAAAACCTACACTATAATTCTCTATAATGTGTATTCTCAAAACACTGTTGGCAAACAAAATACAGTAAGGTTCCCATCAAACACACCTGTGTTTCAGCACTGTGTCCCTGCTACTGCTTTTTAGGTTAAAATCCTTATGTGACACTGCAAGAACAAAAGCTGACTGAATGTATATTTTGGTCCACTGGCAATTCTGAAAACAAACCAAAAAAATTGTTTTGGGTCAAACAAAACAGGAAATGTTTTGTTTCAGTTTGGGGCATTCGTTCACATTTTAAATAACATTAAAGAAATTTCAAAATGAAGTCTTTTCAAATAGAAAAAATTTCTTTCAAAACTTATGAAATGAAACTTTTTTTCATTTTTAATGTTTTTGATTGAAAAAAATCAGCAGAATTCACACATTTCAGCATCACCAGATTTGCATTTTTGACAAAGGGTATGTCCACATGTAGGTTTTAAATCAAAATAACACTGGTTATTTCGATTTAAAAAACATTTGATCCACATGACATTTTCTTGAATTGAAATGACCATTGAAACAAAACGGTCATTTCAAAACAACGTTGGTCCAACACGTTGTTTCAAAACAACATTGTTTCAATTCAGAGGGTTGACCTTCCTCCCAGGCTGCATGGCTTCCTAGAAGGAAGACCCCTCCCCTGAGCACCCTGGCCAGGGAGGGGATCAGGACCCTGGCCAGGGAAGGGGAAAGCGGGGGGGGGGGATTGGAGCCCCAGGGGCCTGGGATCACCCACTGCTTACAGGGCAGCGGGGGCAGGGATCACAGGGTGCCCAGCATCCCCCGCCACTTGCAGGGTGGTGGGGGCAGGGGTCCCCTTGCTCCCAGTATCCCCCGCCACCCAGCCAGCGGCACGGGTTGGCGGGTGCAGGGGGATCCCTGCCCCTGCCACCCTGGAAGCAGTGGGGGATGCGGGCACTTAGCACTCCCTGCCCCCACCTCCCTGCAACTGGCAGTGGATGCTGGGCGCCCCATGATCCCTGCCCCTGCCGCCCAGCCAGCAGCAGGGGATGCCAGGTGCAGGGGGATCGCTGCCCTGGGGGCTTTTTTTCCCCTGCCACTGGCTGTCTTAGGGAGAGCCAGGTAGGGGATTGGGTGGCAACATGGCCCTGCCAGGAGGCCATGCTGTTACACCTCCCATGATGCCCCTCTCCTAAATTGAACTAGCAAGTCCTGCGTATGGACGTGCTAGTTCAATTTGGGGTTTTTTTGGTCTGGACCAGTTAAATCAATGTAGCTTGAATTGATATAATGACAATGTGTGTATGGACATAGCCAAAGAGTCTTGGTCAGGGGTGCCCAAAGTGTTCATACATGAAACTGCAGAGCCTGATTGGTGTGGGCCCGTGGGCTGCAAAATTCCAAAACTGGTTCTTCTTGCAGTATACATGATATACAGTTATATATTTTCCATACATTATTACAACAAAAAAGCCATTTGCAGGGTGCATGGGACCTATGGGCCATACTTTGGGGCCCCCCGGGTCTTGGAAAAAAAATATTTTGTCAGCTCTAATCAAAACAGCCAGAGGGTTGCAGCTTGACCAGTAGCTATGTCAAAGGTAGTTACAGAACCACTGATTTTGGCATTTTGTGCCAGTATTAATTTCCAGTTACCTTCATTCATACAAAGTAAAGACCTTCAAAAAGTGTACTCTTTTTGTGAGTCAAAATGGTGACCCTCAACTTGACCAGGGGCACGTAGAAAGTACTATATTGTGCCTCTAGTTTCCCTACAGCAATATGTCTTGGGCTGTTATGTATACTTTTAAATAAAGTAGCTGTCATGACACCAGATCAGATTTTTCAATGTGTTCTTCAATAGGCCACCTCTTTACCCTTTCTTCCCCTGCCTGAAAAATTGCAGATACAATTTTCACTAGTTATGAATTAATTACTACAAGAGAAGTGAAGATCATTTGGATTCTATCTGTTTGATTCCTTTCACGTTAGGTACCCAGCTGCCCAAATGACCTTGCCTGTAGACGCATAATTGCACCCCTAAGTTTCAGGACGCAGCAAGCAAAATGAACTTTTCAAAAATTAGAAGGCATTAGTAATAAAGAACTGAAAGAAAGAAGCGGTAGGGCAACCTCACAAAGCCTGGTATGTGTGTGGTTTGGTGAAGCACCTAAATGTTCAGTTGCTTATCTAAAGCTATCCAGACTCTTAGGTCTCTAAATATTGGCATGGACATCCGGGAACAAGCTTTCTTGGGAGATTTCTGGTACTTTTTGTTTCCCGCCAAGCTGGAAAAGCCACAGGGACAGACTTTCTTTCATAGCATTTTGGCACTTTGCTTCTTGTCCCAGCTGGGACGAGGAAGTGCAGAGGTGAACAAAAATGAAAAATAATAACTGGGGAGGGGGAGTTAGCATGTGTGTGTGTGTATGTGCATGTGTCTGTGTTAGAAGAATCAGCTTTGGTTTAATCTGCACATTAAGCAAGGGTCTGTGTCATTACTTAATGTAATCAAACCAGTTCATTCCCCCTTAATAGAAGCTTCGTTCCTTTAAGAAGCTTCAATTGCATGACTTGCTCCAATAACAGAAAAACAACAACATGAAACAATCAAAATAAAGCTATTGAAATTTTACCAACTTGGGATAAAACAATAACACTCATCCTAGTTATGGAAGTGCAGCCATGTGTTGTATGAATGTGTCAGTGCTTGTGGTGTATTACTTTATATCATCTATTTGTTTTCTTTGTTCTTAACTCCTTTGTTCCAAGGGTCAGGATATCCTGATGCTAAGCGCTCCTGCAAAATAACATTACAACAACAATGGCAGAACACTTAGGGAGCACTTCACTTTTTTCAAACCAGGGCCACCTGAAAGCAGTGAATAGTTAGATCATGTTCAACAAATATGCTAAGAATACAGCACTAGGGCCTCCATTAAAAATAACCATATTTTTGAAGGACATTGCAGCCTCTAATCTGAGGTGGGAACAGTAAGATAAACATGGCAAAGGATCCTAAAACAGTGGAAATATCATGCTGCTCCTGCTGATTGGCATAACAAGGAAAAAGTGCATTCTGATTTTTTTTTGTATGTAAAGATGTTAATTTCAGTCCCTTCATTTGGATTTTCTTACCTGATCAAAAAAAATCCTGTTTGTTTGCCAGTTTATTTTTCCACCTGTAAAAGAAACAAGACACGGATGTTAACCTGGAAAAAATAATGTTAAAATTATTTAATTATGTAACATTAATTATTTAATATTAAATATTTGATTATTTGATTATTGTAATTTTAAATGCTTACTGCCTGGAAAAATAATATGGATACTAGGAAAAATTAAAATGCATGTTGAAGTTCCTGTTAAGTTAAATTATTTAATTTTGTTCAGAACAAAAAAAGTAAATGGTACATTAAGCTGTCCCCTAAACAAACACCAAGACTGAAGAAACGAGAAGTCTGGTGGCACTTTTAAAGACTAACAAATGTATTTATCACATGAGCTTTCATGGGAGAGAATCCCACTTTGTCAGATGCTTGATGATAGGGAACTTACAGAATGGGAACCAGACTAATACGGCTACCCCTTTGGAATGAAGACTGAAGAATAACTCAGCACTAAAAAGACTATATAGATTAAGAGTGAAGATTGTATGAGAAGAAATGAAAAAGTCATACAAAATAGAAGGTCCTGCTACTTGGGGATGTGTAGCAAAAAAGAGAAGAAGGGATTCTTGTAACATCTGTCTAACAAACAGTGATCATACATGTTCAAAAATGTCCCAGCAACCGCATTTGCTAGTGACAGCACTACAGATGCAGTACTCCACCTCATTTCTGTGTGTGACAGAGCTGTTCAGAGCAGACACGAGGGATCTTTTCTCTTATATTTAAAAGTTGGTGATAATTGTCTTCCATATACAATCTGTGAGTGATCACTAGCCACTAGTTAATGTCCTCACGTGAGTTTACTTCTTCACTCAGGTGAAGCCTTGCACCTAGCAGCCAAAATAATAAATCCACAGGGAGATTTTCCTCCCATGGAAGAGTGGAATTTCAACAGCTTAGTTTTCCTTGCTAGTCAATAAGTCCAGAGGATTTTTTTCCTCTTTCTTATTGTTTGTATGATTATTTTCCTTCAAAAATGGAATTTAAAACCAGAGCTGTTTGTTAAGATTACACAACAGCACCAGACTTGTGAATGCAGCTCCTACTGCTTTCCCGATTCACTTCTTTCACGGTTAACTTTGGAATGTGAAAAGTGCTATTTCCCTTGCAGCTGAAGGGCAGCTAAGGTTACAAAGGGATTTGACTAATAGGCCAAAACCCCCTTTGGGTTTGCTGAGAACCAAATGACACAGAAGAGGAAGAAGACAGAGGTGGGTGGGCAGGAAGCCTATTTAATTGCATTACTGTGTAGATAAATTCAAACATTCTTCTTAATATCTTCATCATAATGCGGTCATTAGTGGAAGGGAAGGATGGCCTTCTGCCAGTCTAGCCAGCGAGAGGCAGCTGTGAACTGGTTCTGCTAAGCTGCTGCTGAAACTTCTCTGTTTACTAAGGGTTGCTTCAGACTGCAGGGCATGATTCAATGAAGCTCTTTTCCTTAATAAACCAGCAGCTGTTTACCTGATAGCACTTGACAACAAACCTGTAGAGGAAAATGTTCCTTTGCTGCAACTTCCAGCACCTTGCAATAAAGTGACAATGCCTACAAACAAGCCAACCAAAAAGTAAGAAGAGAATGAGAGAGGAAAAGAAAAATACCTCACTGGCTCCTCTCCCCCACACCATATTTTTTTGCTGATGTTCCAGCTGTAGCCTGGGATTAATTAAGTGTTGTAACTTGGAGCCTGAGACAGAGGGAGAGTGGAAAAAAAAAAGTGTCTATCTCTGAGGAGGAAGAAGTACAGTAACTCCCTTCAGCTCACTTGCCAGTGGGAAACCTTGGAAAGCACATCTCTTCACGGTGTTTGTCAAGAGGCAGTAGGGGCAGCGAAGCTGTAGTAAGAGACTTTTCCTTAATTGTGGGGGCCTATTTTTATTGTTTTCATTTGTCTCTGGCTGTGAAGTGTGTCCCTAGTCGAATAGCAGGAGCAGCCCTTTTTGGAGAGCACAGGACAGGATGCCCATGCTAGATAGGTTTTTTAATTCAACAGAGCTGGGCAGGCAGTGGAGGACAGGGGAAGAGCTTATGCCCTTTTCCATGGGCAACCTGCCCAGCTATCAGACGGGGACCTTAGCCTGCGAGTTGCCTGAAATGATCAAGATGGTAAAGCTCATTTGGAAATCCAAAAGTGAACTGCGAGGGACAAAGCAAAGAGCAATTTTGGATAATGAAGATGCTGTGGGCAGTTTATCAGGTATATTTAATATCTTCTGTAAAAGATGTAATCTCATCTAAGCTTGCCGAGTGTGTGTGTGTGTGTGTGTGTGTTAACATACACAAGGGAAAGCACTGGCTGAGGAGAGAAATGTGGAGCTCTGAGACTTAAGGGTTGTGACTGACAAACTAAAGTACTGAAATCTTTTACAGCAGTTTGGCCAAACTCTGCCTGCCCACTCACTTGGGGGAGTACCTTGTTTTATGACAGGCAAGTGAAATAACAGGGTTATTTTCACCATCAACCTTGATGGTAAACAGCAGGCGAGTAGGTTTTGTGCCTGGCTGATCAATCTGCCTGACAGCTTTGCAAGGCTGCTCTAAAAATATATGTTTAACACAGTTTTTGAGCACAGCAGCCTTATTGAAAAATGTAATGCTGCCAGCAGTAATCCTAAAACACAGTTTATGATTGTATTTGTAGAGGGACCAGAAGCCGGAGCCATCCTTTGAGAATACTGCAATTTTTTTTGGTGTGATCACAAAAATTAAAATTAAAAACTAGAAAGGAAGGATGTGGTTGTAGCTTTGTCCTATGCCTCTGGAGAGTTGGCCAGCTCTGCCACAGACTGCCTGGATGATCTTGGGCATGTCAATTTGGGCCTGGTTTTTAAAGGTATTTAGCCACAACATTCAAGTAGGCACCTAATGGAACTGTCAAAAGCACCTCAGTGCTTAACTCCCTTTGAAGTCAGTTCAGCAAACTTCTTAAGCAGATGCACAATATTAAGCACACGAATATCCTCACTTACTTCAAAGTCAAGGGAACGACACCCATCTGCTTCTGTAGACTTCAGATGAGGCCCTCTGTCCCTTGGTCTCTCATCTGTAAAATAGTATAAATAAATGTACTAGTCTTTAAAAGTGCCACAAGACTCCGTTTTTATTTTGCTGAACAAGACTAATACAGCTACCCCTTTGGAACTGAACTTCTTTTGTTACAATCTGTTCTATTTAAATTATAAACTGTTAAGGGCAGGGACATGTAAGCACATTGTTTAGCAGAATAATGGCTACCATAATGCAAATAATATTCATAAATATTAGCACTTCATGAGAAATCAGCTGTATACAAAGTAACCTGTGAATATGCTGGAGTTCATTGTAGAGAGCTCATCCTACCATAAGGATTACTTGAGTAATAATGGGGCAGGAGGGTAGCAGTGTGTGTGTGTGTGTGTGTGTGTCTCCCTTTTGACAGGACTAAGACCTGGGCTGCTTGACATGCTAATGAGCTTAGGAATGACTGGGAAAGGCAGATGTAGTCAATTTCCAAAGGGATAGCCGTGTTTGTCTAATCCAGCAATAAAACGAGTCGTGTGGCACTTTAAGACTAACAGATTTATTTTTCGCATGAGCTTTCATGGGAGAAAATCCCACTTTGTCAGATGCTTCAAAGATGGGTGAACTTTCATCCTTAAATATTCCTGTTAAAAAACATATAATGATAAAAGGTGCTTAGCTCATTTTTATTTAAGAGTGAGAAGGAGACAAAGTCTAACAAGATCCAGAGAAAATGTATAACTTTCCACCTCAGCTGACTGTGTACCATTTTTTTTCTGAATTTACCAGTCACTTTAATGTAATTTTTCCTACAGAGTTTGTCCTGGGTAAATGAAGGGGTGATTGTATTAAGTGTGTCACAAATGAGATGTGGTGCAAATTGATGGGATTGTGAGGTTTGTGTGAAAAGTGGGAACTAAATGCTCAGAGGGATAGATTTTGGTCAAAGAGAAATGAATTGGTGATTCATCCACCACATTGTTCATGCAAGTAGTGCTCAAAATATTCAAAAAAGCCACCTAGGCAGAAAGTACAACCATGTCACATTCAGAGCACTGTTTACTTGCTGAAGAATGTTCCATTTAAGTCTTTTGAAAGCACCTGTGGGTGTGTGTTTAAGAGAACAGGGAGTGGACAGGAGAGTGGAAAGTAGTGGGTTGTATGTGGGGAACAGGGACAGTAAGAGAAATATAACAGTATTTTTAAAAATATAAAGAATAAATAATTATCTTCATGGACCCTGATTCTTCCAGCAACAGGATGTGAGTAAGTCACGTTAACTCAAATGGATATTACTAATATCCTGTTAAGGGCTAATCTGTCCTTATAATGCCAAATCTTCTATTACACCAATGTAAATCCAGACTAACTCATGTCCTCAGGTAATTTACACCACTGAGGGAAAAACATGACTTTGTAACTTTCAGCAGTTAATAAATCAATCCAGCATGTGATGAAGGCAACTTGGGTGGTTGGTTCTTTATTTTTACACACTTCCATAATAATTTTCATGGTGGTACCCCTCTTTTTTTGTGGGTTATTTTCATCATCATTTTGTTCAGCAGGAGGTTAACACTGCTGAATAAAATTAACTGTATATGGGGAACCCAGTAAAAGTCTGTCCACCAGAGAGGAGCTAAACACTAACTCAGAAGACATCTGCCTCTTCTCTTCTTTTGCCAAGTCTACACTGACGATGGCAAATTTGCAGCCATCAATTTGATCTTTCTGGTTCAATTGAGTGGTCAGTGAAGATGCACTCAGTTGATCCAGAAATCAACACAGTAAGTCCACCCCCTCAAGAAGAGTAGTGCTGAATTTATGGGATGGCATTTCCTTTCAATTCAACGCAATGTAGACACTGCAGTAAGTAGCAGTTACAAAGTTGAAGGGAGATATGCAAGTTATTTTACATAGCTTGCATATCTCCCTTTGACTATCACTGAATTCCACAGCCATTGTAGACCTGGTTTCTGCTTGCCCCAGTCATCTGGACTCATGAGTGGTATGAAGCACATGCAAACTTAGTTGTGAAAAAGTTACCACTGCCAGAATGACTGGTGAGGCACCATAGTGCAAACATTGTTTGCTTTTTGTTCCTCAGCTGTTGGAGACTCGCATTCACAGCACTTGCCAAATCAAGGGTGTTTTCATTTACATTTCAACATGTCTCATGACAACTTATCCTATATTATATCACATTACCTGAGCATGTATTTTCCTTAACATAATTTCTGAGGTGAAGTAAGAGAGACTAAATAAATAAGAGACAATATTGGGATGTTTTGGAAGGAAAGGGAAGTTATCAGGATTTCTGCTCTGATTTAAAGACCATATTGTTGAGGTTCCTCACTTCATGTGGGCTGAACTCAACTTCTAACATCAAGCCAGGGTGATCAGACTGAATTCTTAGGCTATGTCTACACTGGCAAGTTAGTTCATATTAAGTCTGCTTAATATGAACTAATTTATTACCTGTCTATACTAGGCTTTCATTAGTTTGAACTAAGGAATTCTTTAGTTTGAACTAATGAACACTTACTTCGAACTTGTAAAACCTGCTGGTTAGTTTGAACTAAGTCCTTAGTTCGATTGTTAGTTTCAACTAAGGATAATGTAGACCAGAACTAACCCTTACTTTGAACTTAATAAGTTTGAACGAAGAGCAGTTAGTTCAAATTAACAAAATGGACTAGTTTGAATTGTTAGTTCAAACTAGCCCACATTGTTAATTTGAACTAATAAGTTCAAGGTTAGTTCAAATTAACGAATTCAAACTAACTTTTCCTAATGTTGACACAGCCTTAGAATTTAAATCTTGGCCCCTTTTTCCCTCAGCAAGAGACCTTCATATGAATCTTATAGATCTTGGGGCCCTCCACAGCAATCCAGAAATACGAAGGATCTGGATCCCCACTCCCACATTACAGTCTTTGCTACATGTTACATAATTGTATGAGATTACTTTGCAAAATCTCTGATAATTGTGATGAGATATTTTCCTTAAAAAAATTTTAAAATCAGATCATGTTAGCATGCTCTTGCCAGTTTTAAGAGGTATTGCAATGATATCTGCTGTGTCTGGAGACCTTGCTTGTCTTCCCTGTTGCCTGTTGTTGCTTGGTAATTTTTTTCATTTAAATCCATATCTGTGCTAACATAAACCAAATTCCTCTGTGAATTTTGGAGAAGAGAGTGTCTCATTAACTGTGGCAAAAGAAAGTAGCACATATACGTTACCTCTCTCTCTCAATACACTAAACAGAGTTAAGAACTAGAGAAGGTAGCATAATGGAATATAATTAATTTGATGATGGAGGAGGGGGATGGTAGAATTAATCATTATTCAAAATGTTTGCAGCTGATTGAATAATAACTTTTATTCACAAATAATTTATTGGAAAAGAAATTCTAGAATATACTGGATTTAGTATTTTGACTGAACAAATCAGCCAGCAGTAACTAGCACCATGACTAAGACAGACCCTTCCCTATCTAGCAGTGTTTGAATACAGTTTAAAATGTTTGGTTTGTAAAAGGAGGCTGCATTACCTAATTTTGAACTGTGCTTGTTTTCTGCCACCCTTGCTTAATGTTCTATGTAATTATCCTTTCTTCTCTTGGATCTTGTGCTCTGGGCTTGTCAACATGGTTGAGTAATGTGCACCTAGAGAGTGTGATTTCTAAAGGACGCTAATGTGGTGCACGTTGATTGGTCTGTGTATACCCTGTATGTGCACTAAATGTCCCTTAGTGAGCTTTCACATTGTTTCAGACAGCACTATGTTAAAGCGTATTAAACTCTACTGGTGCACACAATGTTTCCTGTACAGACCATGTTAACATGCTTCACTTTAATTGATTTCTAAAGTGCACCCCATTAAGTGCATTATCCCAACATGTAGACAAACCTTTTCACTCACACTGACAGTTTCACACACATCACATCTCCCAAGAGAAAACTGTGCCGATACTTAACTTCTTCAGGGCCTGTTAGATGCAAGTTTGCATGTTTCTGAAATGATTTGAGAAAGCTTTCCCTCCTTCTTTCCTATTTCTTCTGCTCACTGTAACTGCCCTTTCAGATACATAGGCCCTGAGTCACACATGCATCCTAAGCAGAGGAGTCTGTCTCCTTTAGAAAGAGAGAAAAATAACTAGAGACCCCTGCATGACCTCTTCCAGTCCATGATGAATCTTGCAGTTGTGGTAATTTCTTCTGCTCGTTGTTTTGTCCATGACTCCCCATTCTTTGAATCCACTGTCTCCCCCTTCTCCAAGGAATCACTTTTAAATTTCATGTCATTGCCTTTAGGACCCGAAATAATTCTTCCTGTGCTTATCCAACCTTGTCTGTTACCACATTCCCCCAACTGTTTCTGCTCTGACCCAGCCTCACCAAACCACTTGTCCACTTTTCTGACAAATGTCTCAGCAAGTCCTTCCACAATGCCCTCTCTCCATGAAGTCTCCTTCCTGAGCTACTTCACAAAGCCACTAGCCCCTCTTCTTTTAAATCTCTCCTGATAACTCCTTTTTTTTTCTTGATGCTGAGGAAACATGTTGACTAGCATTCTCTTTTTTATTTTTGCCATTTATTTTCATCAGAATCAAACATTTTTGTCCCACTATGCTGGGCAATATTATTAAGATTGCCCTGTCCATTCTTCCAGCCTCACCATCTTGTTACTTCCTTGTTGAATGATGTCCAAAATGAGTTTGTAATCTCACCAGTCAAGGCTCTTGACATACTTTTTTGAGTGCAATTAAAATCTTTAATCATTGAGGGAATGCGGTGGACCTAATTTATTTAGATTTCAGCAAGGCATTTGATACAGTTCCACACAGAGAATTATTAGTTAAATTGGGGGAGATGGAGATTAATATGAAAATAGAAAGATGGATAAAGAACTGGTTACAGAGGAGACTACAGAGGGTCATAGTGAAAGGTGAATTGTCTAGCTGGAAGGAGGTTACTAGTGGAGTTCCCCAAGGATCGGTCCTGGGACCCATCTTATTCAACCTTTTCATTACTGACCTTGGCACAAAAAGTGGGAATGTGCTAATTAATTTTGTAGATGACACCAAGCTGGGAGGTATTGTCAATAGAGAGGAGGATCGGGATAGCATACAGAATGATTTGGATGACCTTGTAAAGTGGAGCATTAAAAATAGGATGAAATTCAACAATGGGAAGTGCAAGGTCATGCACTTAGGGACAAATAACAGGAATTTTTCTTATAAGTTGGGAATGCATCAGCTGGAAGTGATGGCGGAGGAGAAGGACCTGGCCATACTGGTTGATCACAGAATGACAAAGAGTAGCCAATCCAATGTAGTAGTGAAAAAAGCTAATGCGGTCCTAGGGTGCATCAGAGGGGGTATTTCCAGTAGAGATAGGGAGGTGTTAGCACCGTTATACAAGGCACTGGTGCGACCTCACTTGGAGTATTGTGTACAGTTCTGGTCACCCATGTTTAAGAAAGATGAAGTCAAACTGGAACAGGTGCAAAGAAGGGCTACAAGGATGATTCGTGGAATGGAAAATCTTCCCTATGAGAGACGACTTAAAGAGCTTGGTTTGTTTAGTCTTCTCAAAAGAAGGCTGAGAGGAGATATGATTGCTCTTTATAAATATATTAGAGGGATAAATACAAGGGAGGGAGAGGAATTATTTGGATACAGCGCCAATGTGGACACAAGAACAAATGGATACAAACTGTCCTTCTGAAAATTTAGGCTTGAAATTAGACACAGATTCCTAACCATCAGAGGAGTAAAGTTCTGGAATAGTCTACCAAGGGAAGTGGTGGGGGCAAAAACCTTAGGTGCCTTCAAAACCGAGCTTGATAAATTTATGGAGGGAATGATATGATGGACAGTGTAGCTTGGCCATTGTCTGTCTTTTACTACTGGTGATGGGTATGATAGGGACGTGGGAAGGGGCATTTGATCGAGTGGGTTCTGGGTTATTACAGAGAAGTTCTTCTTGATTGGCTGTTGTGGACTTGCCCTCATGCTCAGGGTTTAACTGATCACCATATTTGGGGTTGGGATTTTTCCCCAGGGCAGATTGGCTTGGGCACTGGGGGTTTTTTGCCTTCCTCTGTATGGGCATGGCTCACTTGCTGGTTGATTCTCTGTATTAAAGTCTTTAAATCATGATTTGAGGACTTCAATAGCTCAGTTATGGGTTTGAGGTTCATTGTAGGAGTGGGTCGGTCAGGTTTTGTGGCCTGCGCTGTGCAGGAGGTGAGACTAGATGATCATATTGGTCCCTTCTGACCTATGAGTCTATGAAGATGGACCCTACGCATTGAGAGCCTGACTATGCTAATTTGCTATTTGAACTAGTTAGATTTTGATGAAGTCAACACAAATTGACTGTGCTTAGCATCTTATTAGATCAGATCCTTTAAATGGCCCTTCCAAGTACCTAAGCCACAGTTGATAGTTCCAATGTGTTGTTTCAGCATTTGTCTAGTTCCTTTTGCTTTTCCTTGAACTGAAAACAACTTCATTTGTGAACTACTGAGATGGGCATCACAGGCAAGAAGGCTACTTACTGCCATCTATTTCTGCACAAAATAGGGAACATTGGAACATGCCAAATGTGTTTTATTTATTGGGGACAAAGTAAACGAATTTGCCTGAATCAAGGTTAGCTGTGGGCAACTTTTAACTCATGTTCTGGTCATGAAAGTGCATTCAGTTAATATGATCATTTACTGTGGGAGAACTGTAAACTCTTTGGAGGTATGCACTATGTGTTTCTATACACTTGTAAAGTAACAATTTATTAAAAACAATGAGGGATGTAGTATTTGAATGCAGTATGATTTTTTTACAGTATATAGGTGATTTAAAGGAAGAGGCCAAATCCACTGTTTGGAGCCACTATCCACTCTATTGACTTTTTACTCAGGCCTCAGTCTTTAGTCAGGCAAAACTTCCATTGATTTTGAAGAGAGATTAGGAGTAAGAATTAGAACTGAGCAAATAGTGGGGGGGAAATATATGCAAATATTTTCACAAATTCTGAATGGCTTTTCAGTTTAGTCATGCTGGCACCCAGTTTTTGTTTGCTTTCCCATGAACATTTGTGCAAACTGAATTTTGTTTGCAGGAATGTTTGGAGCAGCTCTTTGGGCAGGTGGTTAGCAGTGCACACATACAATAGAAGGGAGGAAGTGAGAAAGAATATTAGTATACAGCTGAAATGCCAGGATGTATTTAGATTGACAGAATGTAATTATCCAATGTGGATTTTGGCCAAGACCTGGGAGTTAATGCCCCTGGTGTATCACCCCCCTTCCCTCAAAAAAGCGACAGCAAATTTAATGATATGTCAAATCAGGGCACTTATTTAAAGAATGATCAAAACATTAATAGGTCAGTTCCTTATATGATGTAACTTTCTGGAGCTCCATTGTCCACCATTGTGGAGGACGGACAGGAGACACTAGATGTAACCACATTAGATTAGACCACAACCTTATTCTTAAATGAATAACCTGCTGATAAAAATGTACAATGCAGGTAATTCCATAATTATTTCAATATATACATGGAGGTTTCTGACAACCCTCGCCCTCCCCCTTATTTCTCTTTATCTCCAGTCAGCCCTCAGTTAGGACCTCAGTATAAGGGGAGCTATAGGGGGGTGAGGTATTGGCTCCCTGCCATACCAGTCATAGAAGCCCTTGAAACCCCTTGTTTCCAGAGTATCTGCACTGGACATCCACTCCACATTTATATTAATGAGCTGCAATACCATAGCCTAATTCCCATTTCGTTTTACCTCAAGCAAACCCCCTTTCTCCCAGACCTTCTGTGAGAGAGGTGGGATGAGCCTACTTCTTTTTTGCCAGTCTGGCAGTGAGGGAAAAATTCTCTCCCAGTTCCCTGAGGAAGGAGTGGCTAGTGCAGGACCTGCAGTGGATCCTGACCAAACCAGATATTTCACCTCTTCCATTAGTGGGTGCTGCTCTACTGGTTCAGTTAAAAGAAGGTTTTTCTGCACTAGGATGAACCTGTATAGGTCCTCCCTCTTTTCTGGTCACCTGGAGAAAAATGTCAGTGAACAGGCCTGCAGCTGCAACAAAAAGTTACTCATTGACTTTCTAGCCTTTAAAGGGACACATACATTTTTCAGCAAGGTGGACAGCAGTCCCCACACCTTAATATGTAGTGAGGATCTGAGCCACTGTTTCTTGTTCTTTTTAAAGGGTAAAAACTGCTTTGTTTCGTAATAAACCAGCTGTTCTTAGTTTTGATTCAAAACTGCTGACAAAGTTGAGTTGTTTATATCCAAAACTTACTTTTTTCTCCCTTCACCTTTTCTTAAAATTTTAATATATTTACCAATATAAACAGGTTACCTGTAGAATGAGTGATTGCTGTGGTATAGGTGAGCCTGGCTGGATTTGTCCATTCTCTTTGAGCCATCATTTATTTGGCAGAAGAGCTACAAAAGTTATTGCTTGGGATAGACTTACTTATCCTCCATTTAACTCCTTCGTTACTTCTCTTTGTAAGTGAGGTAGACAGACTGCATTGCAATGTGCTTAAAAAGCTGTGAGGCAAAATTATGTAACATAAGTTCCTGACTAAAGAACTGGCAAAGAATGCTTTGTAAGCTTCTTGGATCAGGGGCTATAACCTGCAAAATCTTCTGTTGCTGCCATTTTGCAAAGTGTTCCTTACTTTCCAGATGTCACAAGGAAATTATATCCCTGAGTATTAACCTTTCCCCTCCATTGTAGTCTATTTCCTTCACTTCTGACATGTCCTAAAGTCATTCAAACTGTCACCCATGATAACCTCATCATCATGCATAAAATATTGACTTTGCACAAGATGATGCAACGGTTCAGGGAATTTAAGGAAGAATTTTAATGTATGGATAAGATGACTCAGATAAGAACCTCCTGAACTTTCCATCCTTAATTTAACTCTGGGATATTTGAAAAACTGAAGTTGACTTCAAGTTCATTTTCCTTCATTATTTACCATGTCTGTGCATCTAGGCACTTCACACTGTGGGCTGGAACCAGAAATCAAAGCATCATAAAATCATAGAAACTGAAAGGGACCATGAATGAGAGGTCATCCAATCCCCTACACTCATGGCAGGACCAAGTACCATCTTGAACCATCCCTGACATCATACTATAGGAGAAACACTATCCCCACAACCTAGTCAGAAAGCCACAAATCTCTCAAAACCCAACAAGAAAATGTCTTGTGAGATTTCCAGCCTAAGGCTCCAATTCAGCAAAGCATTTATGCATGTGTGTAACTTTAAGAATGTGACTAATCCCATCCCCATTCAGCAAAGAATTAAAACCCGCTTAGGTTAAATTAAGGTTAAGCACATGTTTAAATACTTTGCTGAATCCAGGCCTACGTTTTCAGACACAAGATGTTTGGATAACGCATCTCAGCTTTTAAGATATCTTCATCACTGTCCCCATCACATTCCAGCTTGCAAAGCACATTTCCATCTGTCTCTGCTATTGTTACAAGTAATCCCGCAGATTACTGTATTTGAAAGAGAACAGGGTATGTGGAGGGGAGGAGGTATTTCTCTGTTTTTAGTTTAAGTTTCTGGTTGTGACAATACCTTGTGTTGAGACACTTCCACTGTTTTTTAGATGGCCAGTAGCACTTTCTGTCTTATGCTTTTACAAGACGATGTAAATCCCCTGGCCCCACCCTGTCCTCGGCAGAAGTGTGTACCCTTCTAGAGGATGTTTGCCAGTAACAGCAACAACAAAATGTGTGTGAAGAGAGGAAGGCGAGGGAGGACAAGGACAACATGTGGCGTTACTGAGAAGCTGGCCAGAAGATTCTTCTAGGCATCAGCAAAGCAACAGAAAAAAAAAACCTCTTAGCAATTTCTAAAGATTATTTTAGTATAATTTCAGGCTATGCTATTCGACAAGTGTTTCTGTGAGAAAATGGAATTTTGGAAATTAGTTACTAGGAGTTGCCAGGATTACTTTAAGCTCTGTTGTACAGAAACCATTCACAAACCTGGATATTCTCAGCCTGATCCAAATCCCCCTGAAGTCAGTGATAGTCTTAACATTAGCTTCAGCAGGCTTTGGATTGGGCCCAAAGTGGCCATATTTTTTCTTAGACACAGCGCTGCATAGTGGGTGGTATGAAGCAATTCATCCTGTCTGGGGAGCTTTTAAAGAAGTTGGCATGATCCCTCCCAGAACCCTCAGGTATGCAGAGCGTGTGCCCTTTTCATTTTCCCTTAGAGGGTACAGAATGTTTCCGTCTCTTCCTGGCCAGCTCTGACTGATGTGGAGAGAGAGAGAGAGAGAGAGAGATGCTAGGAAGCCTGGTACTTCTCTCTGCTCCTAAGGGTGAGGGAACAGTGTCTGAGTCTCTGCTCTCCAGCTGTGCCTGGCCTTCGCCAGGGGGGTGCATGTTGGGTGGAGAGAAGGCTTCTATCCCCAGCTGCCCTTTGCTCACATCTGTGTGAGAGCTGGGAACAAACAGGTACAGTGTAAAATAGAGAGATGTGTCTTGGAGATCTTTCAGAAGACTGTGCCAGTACCCTGCGAACATGGAATGTATACCTTCATTCTGAGCTGATTAAGTGTTCTGTGGAGATTTTGGATGCTTTTGTAAGTCTGGCTTGCACAGCCAGCTGAGAAACAGAATATTCCAAATAACTCAGGTTGAGAAGATACTTCACAGTATTGTTTGAACCTTACTCTTGAGTGAACCTGTGTGATACATCATCACTTTCTAAACCTGCAGAAACTTCCTATATGTGACTCAAAAAGGCTCAACAGTGTTTGTTGCTCAAGAAGGCAAATGTTACAGACATATACTAGATAAGAAGTGTTCTGTAGTATCTAGGATAAATGCCTGAAAACTTCAGGTAGAGGGCCCTGCCTGGAGTCCTTTGAATTTTTCATGGGGGAAAAAAGACCTAAAGTGCCAAGTCAGCTAATCCAGCTGTAATATCTGTGAACTAAATTCAGCAGGCTTTAAACAAAGCAAATGCCTACTGACTTCAATGGTGAGTTTGCTCAGTTAAGGACTGCAGCATATAACCCTTTGCGGATTGTTTGTGCCTTCATATTTTGGAGATTTAGTTCAGAGAAGCACCCAGGTACTTATCCAAACTGCTTGTGTGTTCACAACTTTGCTTATGCAAACCTTTCCCAAATACTCCGTGTGTTCAAAACTTAAGCTGGAAAGCTCATAATTATAGGTTTTCATGCAAGATTTCTTGTATTTCTTGCTTCCAGGCAGGCTGGAAATACTGCAGGAACAGCTGCTTTCACGGTGTTTTAGTAATTCCATTTCTAGTCCCATCTGGGCCTGAGAAATGCAAAGGGAATAACAGAATTAAGAGAACATTTATTAACTGCAGAAAAGGCTCAGATCTGATCCAGTTGGCATCTTGAATGAAGGTTTGGGTCAGGGGGGTTCCCCACAAACTGCTTCACTCAGCTTTCCTTACCGACTTGTTCAGGGTGAAATTAAAGATCATTGAGAGGGGCTCAAATTTATTGAACAAGGGAATGAGGGAATTGTGTGAGAGAGTCCTGTGTTTTATATTCTGTACTGCTTGAATATTTTGCTCCACTCTCTCTCTTCTTCTTAAAGGCAATGGAAAACATAAGTCACCTACAACTGTTCTCACTATGGAACTAAAGCTGCCGTTTAATAAAGCAGCTAGGATGGTCAGATGAAATACTGTCAATAGCCAGAGAGTCTTTCAGAAGTGCCAGTTCCATGTCCCATGGGGGAGGGACTCCACATTTGTAATTAATATGCTGCTGAATGATGGAAAAAGGTACTATAGGGGAAGAAGAAAGTGAGTGGGAGGATTATCACGAAGTTTGTCTCAGGCCCAATATTACTAAAGGTCCTGAGCAAGCTGTTGAGACAGTGTCAAGCCCTAACTCCTGCTTTAGGGGCTCCGAAAAGAAAATGTGGCACAGAAACTCACGGTTTCTGAGAGTGCAGGCCAGCAGCAGAAGCTAGGTCACTTAGCCACTGGAACACAGGGCAGCAACAGAGAGAACTGTGTTCAGTCTAAAAGAAACCCAACTATGCTGAGAAACAGCAAGCCAGCTCCAAACTAGACCCAAACTCCCCTGAGTGCAGGACAATGAAGTGATAAGAAGATCCTTCTTGGAGAGTGGAAGAGAAGGATGGGGAGACTTGGAATGGAAAATAGGTGAAAATTGTATAATAAATTTGATGTATTGCTGTTTAAAATGGGAATGTGTCAAAGCACCACCATCAGGGAAAAGAAGGTTCAGGAGGTAGAAAAATGGGAAATAGGATGGTTCAGGAGTCGAGGGAAGAGACTGAGTGACTCAAAACAGGGAAAGAGAAATACAGGACTTGAGAGATGCTGTGAGAGAGGGAGGGGTAGCAAGAGAGAGTATAACTCAGGAAGAAAAGGAAGAAAATGAATTTGTAGCAGATGAAAGGAGAGAGAGAGATGGGGAAGTCAGGGAGAGGAAGGGAAGAAATAGAGTAGAAGAACCTGGGATGGAAAGACTGGGGAACTTGAAAGAATTAGAAGGTATGTAGAGGTGAAAAAGTGTATGTGGCATTCACAGGGAAAATGATTGGGAAATCTGGGTGGATGAGACACCAAGGAAGAGGAGAACAAATCATAGACAGAATGCTGGGGGATGCAGAAGAAAGCTGTTGCTTTGGGGAAGGAAACCAATGATCTGGAAAGCTGGAATATCTGTTTTTAAGTAAGGTCAGAATCAGGAGCTGTCAGCACCCGTAACTGTGTTGGAGGCAGGGGAATAAAATGTGCTTGGACTAAAATGTGCGTGTTTGGTCTTTGCTGTTTTTTGCCATGTTTGAAACAATGAAGAGAAAATGGTCTCTTATCCACCATACTTTTGGTTTGTGATGAAGGAGGATTGTTGTGCTAGTCAAAATTTGTGAGCCCTCTCTCGCTTTCCTTGAAGCCTACCTGCATGGAGTAGGAAAATTTGCTTCTGTGTGTTGTCCCAGGACCCGTAAATCAAAGCTGAAGCCCTGAAGAGGAGGTGAGGGAGGGAAAAGAAACAGAAAGCAGAGTAGCAAGGATGAGATGGAAGTAGCAGGAAACTACTCTCTTCCTCCTTGTTCTCTTTGCTGGTTTCTTTGGCATTGTGCATTTGCTTACATGCCACATTGTACAGTTTCTTATATTGCTTTCATTCCTCTTTGCTTGCCAAGGTCACAATGAGGCAGCAGTAACTATGTTTGTACATTAATATTATTGCAACCTTTCCCACTCCACTCATGTCTAATAAAGTTGGTCATTTATTGGGAACCGAAATTACAGCCTTGACTGAAGGGCATGGTGACAAAGCCAAGCAGAGTACAATGCAATTGTCAATTGACTGGCCATCACTCTTAAAAACCAAAGATTCCCTCCAAAGGGTTTCACCTGATCACTTTTCTTTCCAGTTTTGTGCCTCACTACTAAGTGGGGAGGAAAGGGAAGTACTTTATTTTGAATGTCTGTATGTGGGATCACCGTGAGGATGTGTTTTCAATAAAATTGAAACTATCATGGAAAATCATGGTGTGGTAATTGTGTGTACTATAGTAGCACCTAAAGGTCCCAACCAAGATCAGGTCCTGTTTTCAAATGCAAAACTGGAGATAGTTTCTGCCTTGAAGAGTTTGACAAACTAATTTAAGACAAGATACAAGCAATGGGATTAAAATTAATGGGGGGATTGAAAATGGCAGGGGGAGGGGATCAGTGACAGAAGCACATGGTCACATAGCCGGGTATGTTACAGTTAGTAGGCTGCAAGTAAATATTGTTTTAAAAATTGAATAGGGCAGGCATCCTTCTGACAGAGGATGAGGAAAAAGCTGAAGTGCTCAATGCATTTTTTGCTTCAGTTTTCACAGGCAGGGTCAGCTCCCAGCCCACTACCATGGGTATGGCAGATGGGAGAGAAGAAGAGAGGCCCTTGGTGACGGAAGGTCAGGTTAGGGACTGCTTAAAGAAGCTGGATGTGCACAAGTCCATGGGGCCGGATGAACTGCGTCCAAGAGTGCTAAGGGAATTGGCCGACGAGATAGCAGCATCGCTGGCCGTTATCTTTCAAAACTCATGGAGAATGGGGGAGGTGCAAGAGGATTGGAAAAAAGCAAATGTTTTGCCTATTTTCAAGAAAGGGAAAAAGGAGGATCCGGGGAATTACAGACCAGTCAGCCTCACCTCAATCCCTTGAAAAATTATGGAGCAGATTCACAAAGAATCCATCCTCAAACACTTAGAGGAAAATAAAGTGATCAGGAACAGTCAGCATGGATTTACCAAGGGTAAATCATGCCTGACCAATCTCATCTCCTTCTATGATCAGATGACTGGTTTTCTGGATGCAGGAAGAACCGTTGATGTGATATACCTTGATTTTAGCAAGGCTTTTGATACAGTTTCCCACAGCATTCTCACTGGCAAATTAAGGAAGTATGGGTTGGATAGGTGGACTATAAGGTGGATAGAAAACTGGCTAGATCAACAGTTTCAGTGTGTAGGAATCAATGGTTCCATGTCTAGCTGGCAACCAGTCACGAGTGGTGTGCCCCAGGGATCGGTCCTGGGGCTGGTTCTGTTCAACATTTTCATCAATGATCTGGATGATGGAATAGACTGCATTCTCAGTAAGTTTGCGGATGACACCAAGCTGGGAGGACCAGTAGACACGTTGGAGGGCAAAGACAGGATTCAGGGAGACCTAGATAAATTGGAACAGTGGGCCAATAGAAATCTTATGAGCTTCAATAAGGACAAGTGTAAAATCCCGCATGTGAGACGAAAAAACCCCATGCACCGCTACAGCCTGGGAAACATTCAGCTAAGTAGCAGCAGTGTAGAAAAGGACCTGGGCGTCATGGTGGATGGGAAGCTAGATATGAGTCAGCAGTGTGCTCTTGCGGCCAAAAAGGCCAATGGCATACTGGGCTGCATCAAAAGAAGTATTACCAGCAAATCAAGGGATGTGATCATTCCCCTCTATTCTGCACTGGTGAGGCCACATCTAGGATACTGTGTTCAGTTTTGGGCTCCCCACTACAAAAAGGACAGGGACATGCTAGAGAGAGTTCAGAGGAGGGCAACCAAAATGATTAAGGGGCTAGAGCACAAGCCCTATGAGGAAAGACTGAAAGCATTAGGCTTATTTAGTCTGCAGAAGAGAAGATTGAGGGGGGATTTGATAGCAACCTTCAACTACTTGAAGGGATGCTCTAAGGAAGATGGAGCTCAACTGTTCTCGGTAATAACAGAGGACAGAACGAGGAGCAATGGTCTCAAGTTGCGGTTAGGGAGGTCGAGGCTGGCTATTAGAAAACAACTTTTTTACTAGGAGAGTGGTGAAGCCTTGGAATGAGCTGCCGAGGGAGGTGGTGAAATCTCCATCTTTGGAGGTGTTTAAGGCCCGGCTGGACAAAACCATGACTGGGATGGTTTAGTGGGAGTGGTCCTGCCTCTGGCAGGGGGTTGGACTAGATGACCTATGGGGTCCCTTCCAACCCTATGATTCTATGATTCTATGAAAAATAGACAAACAGGAATATCACTTCTACCAGTAAGCACCGTTGGCTGCTAGCCCATCCATTGCCAGTTGGGAGTTCCTCTAGGTTCATGGTAGATGCAAGTCTTGAGAAGGGATTTGAAAGACAGACTTTACAAAGTAGTTCAGAGAGGGCATAAGGGATGGTACAGAAGAAAGTCTGAAGTTGCTTGTGGAATATTTTTAGATTTTAGATTTTTCTTAAACACTGCCTCTGCTGGTGATATTATCCTTTTCCTCTTAGTCCTTATTTGTAATAAGGACAGTTCTCTGGTTAAAGTGCGACGTTAGGAAGTTTAAGATCAAAGTTCTCTATCAAACTGTTTCATAAAAAAGTGTCCTAGCTTCAGGCAAGCCACTTAGACCATGATTTAGCAAGGTCCATGTTTAACTTTAATCAGATGAGTGTATAATTGATTTCATCTGGCTACTCATATGCATGTGCTTAAACATCATTGGGTGAGTTATGCACTTTGTATCAATTTTTTATCATAACATAAGAATTAAAATACTTATCCATCTTTGTGAATTGCTTTGAGATCTTCTGATGAAACATGCATAGTTATGAAGCATTATTTTTTTAAATGTTTGAAATAATGAACTGAATGGAAATCAAAATTATAACTAGTAACTGGAAAGACTTTGTATGTGCACCTCTCAGAGTAGAAGCAGAATGAAAGTTTCATGTTACTTAACATGCTTAATGGTGGGAAAAGCAGCAAGTTGAAAGCTAAATAGATTTTGCTAATTATGTATGGCAATTTTGATAACAAAAATACAAAATTTTAATTTCCAACTTCAATTTTCATGCTCCTTGACTGTGATTGTAACACAGCCCCCATGAGACTGTTACTAACATTTCTAATGAACTCTGTAGCCAAAAACATGCAGATATCTAGCTTTGCTCAGGGCTGGGAGAACATGTTCATCAAGTAAGGCCTAAATAGTGAAAAATTTAAAACCAAAATAAAATAAAGCATTCTTTACTTAGTTATCCTACCATACACAGATTAAAACTGTTTGCATAAGAGTTCATTAACAGCACAAGTTAAGAATAGCATTGCAAACAGAGCTGACCCTGAACTCCCCAAGTTTGGATCTGAGTCTAAATCCAAACTTTCTGTAACTAAAGATTCTGCTGATCCAATGACCTCTCTCTTCTGTTCCTTTCCTCTTCAGCTTCCATGCTGATGATCCCTGTGGCCACTCTACTTTTATGTTTCCTCACCATCAACTCTTCACTTAATTCACAGTCCTGAGTCAACTCCCCCATTCTTTGATAGGACTGTCCTCTTAATGTGGTCTTTGCCATGCACATGCCATCTATGTTTCACTGTTCTCTGCCCTTGACTCTTTTATCCCTGTCTCTCACTGCAAGGTCTGCCCTGCCAGTGCCCCAACCCCAACTCACCCCCAACTTTCACTTCCTCTGCTTCTGCTCTCACACTGTGGAGCATCTCTGATGAAAATCCAATGACTTTCTCCACTACAAGTTCAGTCTGTTCTTTTTCAGTTCTGCCATCTTCTAAGCAAAACAGCTCTCACCTCCTTCAACACTCTCCTTCTTCTTTCTGGTCACAGACATAGAAGTTTTATATCTGCTGTCCTCTTCTCCCTCTCTGCTTGTGCTAGTGACCCCATTCCACCCCATCACCTGATCTCCCTCATGTTCACTCTTATTTCCCCCCTTTCTCTTCTTCTAAGCCTCTGACTTTCTATTGGCTCTTCCCCTAGCAAAGAAAGCATTTGTTAGTCTCTCCCCCTTGACCTCACATGCCCTCCAACTACTGCCATATCTCCCTTCAACCTTTAATTTGTAAACTCATTGATCATGCTGTCTGCATTTACTGTTTGGAGTTCTTCTTCTCCAACTACATCCTAGATCCCCTCCAATCCATTTCTGTCCCTTGCCCTCCACTTTAAACCCTTCTTGCCAAAGTCTCTAATGACCTCTTCCAAGCCAAAGCTCAGAACCAGTTCTCCATCCTTACCCTCCTTGACCTTTCAGACATCTTTGACATCACTGATTGTACTTTTCTTCTTGAAATCCTCTTGGTCCCTTGGCTTCTGGAACTCTGGCCTCTCCTAGTTTTTCTCCTAACTCTTTCATCCTTCCTTCAGTATGTATTTTGAAGAATTCTCCTCATCTGCCCTCCAACTTTCTGTGGAGATTCCACAGGGGTCTCTGCTAGGTCCTCTTCCTTCTATAATTTATCTCTGGGTATCTTATCTATGAATACAAATTCAGCCTTTTCCATGCTGAGAATTCACAGATCTACATCTCTGCTCCAGACGTGTCTGCTTCTTTCAAACTAAAACATTAGTTGATGTCTTCGACATCTCCTCACCAATGTCCAGCTGTCAACACAAGCTCAAAGTGGCTAAAAAAAGAGTTCCTAGTCTTCCACCTAAAAAAGCCTTCCCATTATCTCCTTTCTTGATCACTGTGGAAACTACCAACATTCTGCCTGTCACTCAGTCTACAACCTGGGTGCCATCTTTGACTCAGACCTCTCTTTATGTCCTCACATCCAGATTATGTCTAAGTCTCACAAATATTTTTCTAAAGAACATTTTTAAGATATGGCCTTTTCTGGCCAGCCACATAGCTAACGTGCTCATCCAGGCTTTCTTGATCTCAATTACTGCAATATTGTTCTCTTTGGTTTTGAAACATCCAACCTTGCTCCACTCAGAATTCTCCTACAAAGATCATTTTCCTAGCCTGGTATTTGACCACATCACTCTTCTCTTGTTATTCCACCACAGGATCCCTCTTCTCTTTTGCATTAAACACATAAGCTACTTGTCTTCATTGTCAAGGCCCTTCACAGCCTATATACAATTTGTCTATCATCTCTTCTTCATTATCTGATGTTTACTCAGGCCTCCAAGCAGCCCATGATGCCAGCCTCCAACACCCGCTTGTTACATTTTCAAACAAGCACCTTTGTGCTTTTTTCCCTGTGCTGGCCCTCATGCTTGGGAGGAGTTCCTTATAAACATCTGCCAACCTACTCCATTGTCCTCCATAAAACTCTCCTTTCCCATAATACAAAATGTTTGGCAATGGCTAGGTTGATTATGTGCTGAGACCACTGCCTGTCAAGCTGACCAGTATTATTTCATTGTACTCCTCCATCTCCTTCTGTCTGTATTCATATGTTGACTCTTGTCTTAGACTTCGATTATGCACTCCTTGGTCCAAGGACTGCCTTTTCATTCAGTGCCTAGCACAAGGCAGTTCTTGTCCATGATTAAGGCTTCTAGGAGCAACCGTAGTACAAATAATTAATAACTGTGATAGTAGTAACTATCTGTATCAATGGTAAGTGGTAGTCTGTTGATAGGTAAGTCTTGCAATCAACCTTTAAACAGACTATGATCAGTGCTGATAAATAGGCTAATTAATCTAACAAGAAAATAAACAGCAGCTTTATGTTTTGGAACATAAAACACACCCTTCATGATACTCTTGTTTGCCCAATAGGATCAGTATCCAATTTCACTGCCTGAGAGAATTCACAGGAAAGATTATGGAAAAGAAACTAAATTCCTTGGCTTTCCTGGCAGCTCTACTATCAACCCTGTTGGAACTGCCAAGTGATGCTGTGACACTAAAGTGGATTTAACTAGCTGGACACAATGAGTGTGCATCTTGCACATTATTGGGGCCAACACTTAAACCATCATCCTTATGACCTATAGCAACAGCTCCTCCAGATGACTCAAAAGGGAGCCTCCCACTTGCAAAGCTATAGGAAACAGTTTGTCAGCTCTTTGTATGTGTTACAGCCTCCTCGACGTTCAATACAATCATGGACAAGCAGTGGCAAACATCCTATGGAACCAGTTTTTTTGGAACAAGGCCCTCAGCCTCTTGCAAGTAAGAAGACAGGGGGAATCCCAAGTTGTTCTATTTAGTATGGGTCCAATAAGGCTGAAAAACAGAGTAGGAGTTTTTGAACCACACACAAAGGCAGAAGTGGAAGGAACAGAGATCAAATAATAGGAAGCAGTATGAAAGTAAAAAGACAGAAGTACTAGAAAATATGAATGCTAGACAGATGGGTTTGCAACAACAACAACAACAACAAAAAAACGCAAACCTGCATTGAGGAGAAAGCTAAATCAATCCATGAGAAATTATAGCAGCAATGGAAAGACAACTTCAGAATTAATTAAGATGGCTAACAGCAAGTTACCCAAACAAAGGAGAAGAGGAGCCAGGGGAAATAAACAGGACTAAAACAAGAAAGGAAAAGTTTCTTAAGCATTACTATTTATGTAGTGCCATAGGTGCATACAGGACTTTGCTGGCAAATTTCATTAATACATTGGGCTTGAAGCCAGTAAAATCAGGAGGAATGCTGCTGAAGTCAGTCAAATTACACCATAGATTCTCAACCTCATAGTTGCAGTGACCTTCTTTGCTGCATGCATAGATGGAAGAGAGGCTCTCTCGCTCTCTCTCTCTCTGTCTCCCCCTTTTCCCTTCCTATACTTGGGTCACATTATGGAAAAGAATGCTAACCACTGAATTAAACTAATGTAAAACTAATGAGTGAGGAGAATCAGGGTCAAGGTCCCTGCCATGAGGAATCTAAAATAAAAGTTAGACCAAAAATTGAGAGAGACTGCAGGATGATGGGTATGCTGAAGACATCTATATACAAAAGAAGGGAGTTTCTGGCCTTTAGGGAGCAGCTTTTTACTAAGATTGGGAGGTAAATTCTGATGCAGAATTCATGTTTGATAATAATGAAGGGTGGGAAGCAGCAAAGGCAGAAGTTACACTGGAATCAGGTGGGAGATACCACTTTCTTTTGTTACATAAGTTAGTATAAACTGAGAAGTTAGTAGAGAAAATATGAACAAAGGTTCCCACTAGGTTCCATTTAGAAATCAGACCATTGATCAGATTCCTATCCTCATGGTGGTCATTTCAGTCCAGAGTGCCACAGCTGGAAGCTAGCTGAGAAAGACAGAAAGTCATGCTGGCTGCTACTTTGTAGTGACTGAAAAGTAGATGGTGATTATCCTAAATCTTCAATGGCAGATTCTAAAAGTGTAACCTCCTAGTGCTTGCCAAAAGACCTTACTTTCAATGAGCAGCCTCTGTTGCTAGAAACAGATTCAGGAAAGACAAGGGGCGAAGAGGAAAATGGTGCAGTAAGTCGCCTTTGCTGGTTTGTTAAAGAAAACGGGAAACTATCCCTTTTGATGCAATTTAGTGATTGACACAGAGAAGTAGTCTGCTGGGGTTTAAAGCTGTTAGATACTGATGTGCAGCAGATCAGAAATGAATCTGGAGAGTCAGCCATCGGCATATAATAAACCACTTTAAGGAATCATGAATTATGCATTAGCCACTCTTTGAAGATGTTTGGAGCTCACAGTGTTGACGTGTCACAGGTGATCTGTGCATTGGATCAGCGGTGGTCTGTTGCTGCCTTCTCTCTGTGTGGTACAGTGTTTGGTTTCCTGGGGTGGGGGGGAAGGAGACGCATAGATTGAAAGCAGACCTATGCTCCTGGCTCAAACTCCTAAACAGACCTATAATATAATTATACAGAATTAGTCAGATCCGAACAGGGGATCAAAAGGCACATTCTTCCTTTCTGTGCAGATGTAGACCTTCTCTCTGTGCAGCAGGGCTCAGCCAACTTAGGCAGCAGAGATTTGTGATGCAGTGGCACCTTTCCAAAAGCTAACAGGAATTTGAAATTGAGCCCATGCCTAAAAATGCTTTATTTAGGTCCAGAGCTTCTCTCTGTGCATTATAATTCAATAAGGGAGAGGGTAAAAATTTTATCTGCAAATCTCCCATTTTAAACTGTGTGGATTTGGAGAGTATTCTGATTGGTTGGAGTATAATCTGAAGGCATACAGCCAGATTCTGTTGTCAGTTACAATAGTGTAAATCCTGAATCAGTGTACTCAGTGAAGAGACTCCCAATGTATGCTGGTGTCACTGAGAGCAGATTTGGCCTCACAGTTTCTTATGACCTGTCCCATTCAGCTGATATAAGTAATACTGAAGCATGCCAGCCTTTTCTTCTGGGAGCAGAAATGTGCATCTTTCCTCAGCTGCTAAAAAAGCTGTTTTATAATGGAAGTTAGGTGGCAACTTGAAAAGATCTATAAAATATTGAAAATGAGTTAGAAACACTAGTCTATACTACAGCCAACACAGGACACTGTGTGGGGCCCCATAGTCTTTTACTGTGTCAGCAACCCACAGACCTGCCCAATCTCCCACTTTGCTAATTGCACCAGAAGGGAAAAAACTCACCATCTGACCCCAATTTGGCAGCATGAGGCCCTACAAATCATAAAGCCAACCTTGTGGTTCAGAGGCTCTCAGCTGTAGCAATGACTTCTCCTCCAGAATGTCTACATTACTGTTTTATAGCATTGAAACAAAGAGGGGGTTTTATTTTCAGTGTTGTTTTTACTTCTCTTCTGCAAATATTACAGCAAAGCCAGGAGTGAAATGTTAAATCCAGAAAATGTTAAGATCAGTTACCTAACACACACACGCACGCATATCCCCCTCATCCTGTTGCTTAAGAAACAAAACTTATTAAGGAGGGTTGCTCCCTGTTTTGAGGTAGTTTCAATATTCCTGGTCTACATAGGCTCTGAAGCTAACATGTTTATATGGCCTCAGAGATTCTTGGCCTTGACAAAGATTATTTCTAAATTAGAAAAGAACACTGTCAAGTGATTATTTTTATAGGGAAGAAACATCCTGACTCCTAAACTCATCTTGGTTAGCATAAATCTGATTGGCTCCTGCCTTCAAAACTCCCATCCATATGCCCACAAACATGGGGATTCAACTAATCAGATACTAATTAAGAACAAGTCTAAAATACTGATCCACAGTTCAGCACTACACTTAAGAGATTGAAACTATGCTAAATCTGGGGCACCGGGATCAGAAAAAATAAGCAGCTCAGTGGTCACTGGTCCTTTCATCCTTGCTTTGACAAAAATCAGAGCTTCACAAATCCAGGTTAGATAAAGTCATCTCCCACCCTTTTGTGACTCTAATCAGATGCCAACAACATGGTTGGTGTCTTCTCCCCCTATGAACCTTGAAATCAGGGAGTCGAGCAGACTTGGTTTTACTGAGAAGAGGAAAGAAGTGGATCAGATAGATGAAAAGAGCCAGCCAAGGCTTACTGGAGTTTCACAGGGAACTAAGGGACTAATAGAGATTTTTGGGAAAAGGAAGAGAGATCTGAGAAACTAAAAAATGTGTTAGAGAGAGAATTGGACCCACAGAAAGCTCAAAGCGTCTGGTCCAGGTTGGATAAAACTGCTATACTTGAAGCCACAGAGGACCCCTGGTAAGTGGCTTTGCAGAGATATCCATATTTGCTTCAGTCAACCCTGCCAAGCCCTTTGAGAGTCACCTATTTTTACTGGAAACAGGAGTGACCTAGTAGGGATGGGGTTTGCACTCTGAAAGACCAGCAAGCATTTTTCTGGCACACTTGTTGGAGTTAAGAGCTTATTCTGCAGTGAAATAATTTTTTTAAAATACTGGCTGGAGACACTAGAATTTATTACAACATCATTAGCAATAAAATTAGAATAATTGATGGGCTTTTCCCCCTTTGGAGGGAGGATCCTTTTTTTTTTTATTTAGGCATATGAAATATAGGTCATTACACATCCAAAAATAAATATATGTACTACTGCTGCTGCCATGTCATAATAAAACATCATGTAACAGTTATATATTATATTTTGCTTCATATCTCCTTTTTTAGATTAAAGTGTGCCCTATCCATATTGTAGAAAAAACAGTTTGGCTGTATTACTACTGACATATTATGACAGTATATAAAAATAATAAAATATGACAAAAATTTAAAAGACATCTAATGAAATAAATTCAAACAAAATTTCAGAATTTCTCCAAAACTAAGATTTTTCATATTGAAATATTCTGCCACCCACAGGAATGTGTGTTAAAATCAACATGTTTTGTTGAATATTTAAATTTAGACAATAACTGCATTTTTTGGTTGAAAAAGCAAATGTTTTGACAAAAAGTTTCCAATTCGCTCTACCAGTAACCTCACCATTGTCATTTGTGTACATAAACATTGTTATTTCAAATGTTTTCAGACTTTCAGAAACCATTTTTCCCCTTTTGGTGAACTGTCCTAAGAGAGGAGAGTTGGCTGTGGAATATATAAAATAGTAAGGCTGAATTGTAGGATGTCTTTTAAAAATTATAATTTATTTGTATTGTAGTAGTAGCTAGAAAACCCAGTTATGGACCAGGATCATGACTGTTTCAAGTGCTATACAAACAGAACAAAAAGATGGCCCCTGTCCCACAGAGCTTTCTATATAAATCCTAATGAATAAATAAACGTAGTCAATGAAATATTTTGAAATGGGGTTCTAGTCCACTGATTCTCAACCTTTTGTGGGTTGTGACACACTTGGCAGCGTACTGCAACTCTACAGGACACACCAGCCCACCCTCCCTAGGCCAAATCCAGCCATCTCCACAGCTCTCTGCAACACACCTACAGCTGTGTGGCGACACAGTAATGTGTCCCATCTAGTCACTGAGACTTTTTCAGCACTTTACTCACTGGTAAGTATCTATAAGACCTGGTCTTAAGAAAAGACTAAAGGAAATAAAGACCTACTCAGCTGCTGTATGTATTTGTAAGAGAATGTAACTCAACTTCTAATAAAATTAAAAAGCTTTATTAACTGTTGGAGAATTTTTTTTTTTCTATCAGCATTTCCCACTCCCACTAAAACTGAAGTGACTTAATTCCCAAACTTGCTTTCTCGACTGGCATTTTTCAGGCTGCTGGAAATCAGCCACCAACCGTCTGTAACACATTAGGCTCTGTTTTTCAAAACACCTTGTGGATCACTAATTGGGGTTTGCATAATACCACAAAATTGCAAGCATTCCTTTGAAATAAGCAGGAATGCAAACTGCCCTTCAGGAGTAAACGAAAAGGGAAGATCAAGAAAGAAAGAAAGATCTGTTAACAATCATCTTTTAATTAAACAAGTAAAAATTATTCCTTCCCCTCCTCCCCACCCATCAAGGAAATAGGAATCTCTTAGGGGAAACCACCTAAGAACTTTGAGAACAACAACAGTTTTAGTGGATCTTGAACATACTATACAAAGTGTTCACTCCAAGAGGTGAACAGTTATGAAATGCCTTCAAAGTGCGGACTTTGTGAGGCTCTCAAGGTTATATGTTTTGTCACTGCACACAAAAACAAATTGTGTGTGGGATCCAAGAAGTATCTATTCTCATGCAAGTGTGCAGTCAGAGAATCAGTGCTGGAAAAGTTATGAAATGGGAAGGATGAGGACCAAATTCTTCTGCCCTGGTGTGAATCTGAGCTACCTTATGGTCTGTGGAATTAGGTCAACTTTTACATGAGTGTAATGGAGAACAGGAATTGGTCCTGAATGACTGGTGGGAGGGCAAGAGAGCAAAGAACGTGACTGGTGAAAATGCAGCCTCAGCAGCTAGATACAAATAGCCACTTTTGTTGACTGGCAACAGACTGTTGGGGCTTTTATGGGTTTGCAAGGAAAAGAGGTTGAACAACACTGTCCCACTCCCAATCCTGTTTCCTTCTACCTCAGACAGCCACAACCCTAGTACAATGTGCAATGATGGCACTCATCTAGGATTTCTGTGGATACCTGCCATGCTGCACACCAGGTGAGAGAGCTAAACTGGTATGGTGTGAAAAGGCAGGAGGGAGGAAGTAGATGCTGTACCCTAATGTGTACTGCCCCTCAGAATGCTTGGGGGAATTCTTTTGGCAGGTATTCCTGCTTTGCTCCTTTTGTGCCATTTCTCCCCTACACCTCTCCTTCTATCCAAACATGAACCGGGACTCTGAGTTATTTTTTTATATGGTTTTGAAGGTCTGAGTCTCCTCCTCAGTGGACATTTGTCAATTGTTTCAAAAACACCACAGGAGTCAAGTCAGTATGATTTGGCACAGATGACAATTTCCAGCTGAGGATGAACCTAAGAGCCCAGCACTAAAATAGCAATGGTGCTGCAGACTAGGATGGAGCTAAACTTGAACTAAGCCTGCCATTCCATTGCTCAGAAAAGCCACCTGCTCTCTCTGTGGGAGCTCTGATTTAGGCCACTGCCAAACAAGTCAGGTGCCTAAAATGTTTAAAACAAAACATTTTCAGCTATTTATTCATTGCTATTTTTCACCTGCCTCTCTTCAACTTGGAAGTACCTACAGTCCCCCACACCTCTATTCTACTTCATTTTTGCACAGAATGGTTATTCAAAGCCCAAATCAACAGCGGCTCTTGTTGATTGTATGGGATTCAATTTACTTTAAATTTCAGAAAGGAAGTAAAGAGTGCAAATTGTAAAGTCTCATCATACCCTATGAAATGTATGAAGCCTGAAAGTGAACAGATTTTGGAGAGACAAACTGCTTGACTTCATACATGATTTTATTCAGTGAAATACTTCAAACAAAAAGCACTTTCAAGTCCAGGTATCAGGGGCAAATTAATGCACAGGCCAACTGGGCCAGAGCCGAGGGCCCCACCACAATGTGGAAATCCTTCCACCCTGCTGGCACTGGGTGGGGGAGTGAGAGGGGCAGCCCAAGGACTGGACTCCACAATCCTGCCCTACCTCTGGGCTGGCCAGTCTGCCCCTAGGGGCACAGCAGGCTGGCCACGGCCTGGCCAGTCAGCCCTCAGCATGATGGGGCTGACTGCTGTGTGCAGTATGGCCTCCAGTGCTGCCTGAAGGTGCACTGCATGCAATAGTTGGCCCCATCACCCTGAGGCCAACCAGCCAGGCCGTGGCTGGCCTTTGGGCCCAGCCACAGCCCCTCCCTCCGCCCTCGTGCTGGCCTGCCTGCATGAGGCCCCAGGCTGGCAGGGGAAGCAGAGCCGGGGGGGCGGCTTGCAGCCCCTAGTCTGCCACTTCCAGGTACACTGGGTATTTAGAAATTTGAAATGCATCCACTATCAAGAGTGGCCTCTCACACAAGCAGAAGCTCAGAGTGCTGAATGTTGTTTTGGTTTGGCAAATCAGTCTGTTTATGCATGTGTGCACTATGGTTTGCAGTGTTTTTGTTATACCTAATACCTGGCTACTCTGAACACTAATAAGGAATCCTATTTGTGAAAAGTTCACATCAGTCACACGAACTATTTGTACAGAAATGGGGAAAGAAAATTGTCTTTTGCTTCTTATCTGACACACAGAAGAGGGTGGCAGGGGCAGATTAGCAAAGTTATGTTCAGCAATGCGTGTATCTGAAATAAACAACTTATGACAAGAAGATTATAAAAAATGAAGTCTTCAAGAAAACGAAAAAATCTGATTCTATTTGTGATCACAAATGGGAGGTATTTATCCAGCATTTCCCTTCAGCTTCAATAGAGGCACAGTGTTGGCTCTAAGAGCTTTTAATCATTCATGAATTGTTCTTTTGAAGAATTTCGCCATCCTTAAAACAAACCTGCATTTGATCTGGCCCAAAAGGCAGAGGAAGGAGAACCATGATGATGAATAGTTTAATTAAGATTCTAAGCTATTAGCTGGAACCAGTCCTGATTGGTTTCTTCTCACAGCATACCACAATTTCTATTGCAGTTGTAACACTATAACTTACAATTTGTACACCAGAAAGTAAGGCATTCTTAAATACACAATACTAAATAGGACCAAGGTGTTCAGCGCACCTTGTTTGCAATACTGTATGCATGGACACCCTAGGCAGATGATGAACAGAAGAGAGACTGGAAGTTGTGATGGTTGTGGGTCAGAACCTTGAGTCACTTTGTTAACCTCCACTTCCAGCATGAGGGAGTCTTATTTGTGCTTACCTTGACACTACCAGCCTTCTAGCCACTCAGACACCGTCCTCTAAGGCAGTGGTTCTCAAACTTTTGCAAGTCACGACACACTTGGTGGCATGTCATGACCCTACAGGACACCCCAGCTCCCACAGCCAAATCAAACCATCTCCCTGGCTCTCCGCAACACACTCACTGCTGTGTGGCAACACCGTAATGTGTCCCAGCACAGTGGTTGAGAACCACTACTCTAAGGTATACATGTCCTTACTTTGGATTGCAGGCTTGTAGTAGGTGCACCCCAGTCCTCACTTTATTTGAAATATTTCCTTGTGATAGCCAGGCCCTTCCACTGGCTACTCACAGAATTATCAAGTTTGCTATTCCTGGGGAAACAATATACAGCAGCTTGCAAGGTTCAGTTCAGGACCACTTTGCTTAATATCATAGCACTGAGATTTACCTGCAGGGAAAAGAAGAACAAGTTTGTTAAAGATTCAGGAGTCAAGTGATAGCATTAAGGGTGTTGGAAACAAATGGTTATTTATAAAACAAAATTGTAACAAGCTTTTCTAGAGACCAAACTAATGGGCTAACTTCCTGTTTAAAAACTTTTGTCACCCAACATTTTCAACCAAGGGTTGTGATCATGTTTGCACAAATGCAAATATGTTGTCCATTTACTTCCTAGGGGCAGGAGGAAAGGTGTTTTCTTTGCCTTGTGGATATACACCCTAAGTTCACATTCCTTGCTGACAGTCAGGATAATCACCCATGACTTGTTTTTCCTGTATGGTGCTTCCCTGTAGACTTCAAATCTTTTTATTATGATTTGACATTGTATATAAACGGCTATCCATTCTGTTGGCTTACAACGCTTAATTTACATCCTGCCACAGAAAGAGATGAATAAACATTTCTTCTCTGATAGAAAACAGTTTTTTAAACCTCTGCTGATGACATATATCTTGATACAGACTCTTAGAACATATTTTCAATGTATATACATAACTCCTTCCATAGTATCTATATTTATCTCATAAAGTTATGAATAACCAACATGAACAGCTTTCATTTGAGATGCCACATGACATTCTTTGGTGAACAGGAATGTGCATAGCAAGACCAGACTATACCTGTATCTCCTTGTTGGGTGGCTTTAGAAAGTTCTCAGGCCACAAAGGCAAGTGCTTAAAGAACTTCCATTTGGCAAAGATGAAGAACTTTCCTTTCAATTACACATTAGGACACATCCACAGCTAGAGCATTTTACTTTCCACTCTAACTGTTGAAAGAATTATTCCTGTTTAGCCTTAAAGATTTAGAAGAATGTCATAGAAGATACATAATAATTTCCAGCACAGATATCGTTCCACTCACAAGGAGCAAATGACATACTTTAGATTAAGGTAAAAAACAAGAATGAACAAAAATAAAGTCTGAGTGGGGAAGAACACAACATATATACCAGGACAGATAAGGCAGGGACTGACAAGGCTGCAGCCCCTGGCCCCGGCCTAAAGGTGGCCTCCCAAAAATCCAGCTGTGACTGGAGTGGCTGGCTGCTGCTGGTCAATTTCAGCAGCCTGCTTGCCCAGCCCCTGGGCTGGCTGATCTGCTCCAGACCAGCCAGCCTCGGGGCAGGAGTGCAGCAGCCCCCAGCCTCTCAGCCCTCCCCACCCCCTGCAAGCAGTGGCAGCCTGTGGAGCCAATTCATAGGTGAGCAGCCCTGCCCTGTGCCCTCCCCCTCAGTAGCACTGGCCTGCAGCGCCCTGTGCTGCCCCCCCAGCCTCCTGAAGGCCCACGCATGGCTACTCACCACTGTCCCCCCTGCAGCAGCACCAGCTGCAGCCCTTCCCAAACCCCTAGCAGGGCCATGGCTCTCCATAGTCTCACTGCAGCACCAGTCGAAGTCCCGGCATCCCTGACCCCATCCCCCAGCATGGGGGGGGGGGGTGAGCAGGTGCCCCCAGGCAGGGTGCCATGGCAGTGGGGAGCCTGATAAGGGTGGGCAGCCCTAGGTGCCCTCAGTCTTGATCAGGGTCTGCATATACATCTCTACAGGCTGCAGCAGTCCTGAGAATAAAATGGCTGCTGTCTCCACAGAGAGGCAAAAGTTTTAGCAAAATAAAGATGCAATTCACACACAAGAAAACAAAGGCCTAACAATTTCAAGCTGTCTTCATCACAACTGCTACTGCTCAGCCTTTGAAATAAATTTTGCCTCATTCTTTAATCAATAGTTCTAATCTGTGATTCTGGGTGAGAAGGGAGGAGTCACATTATAAACATATCCGTGGGTTGAAAAACTGTCGTACATTCACTTCGGTACATTTCAAGGAATGTTTTTTGCAGAAAAAAATCATCATCAATGAAGGCACAATATGATGCAAAATAAGAGATGTTCACGATAACAGGTGGTAAGACCAGCACAATGGCGGTGTTTTAGAACCGTGCTAGTTTGGCAACTGGGTGTCAAACATTCTGTTCAGATCCAGCAATTTAATTCAGCCCATTTGAATGATGTGGGTCATTTGCAAAATTGAGATACAAACGCAGGTTTGGATTTCAAGTACTCCCATGGTCCAGAAGTGTACAGCAATCCATTGTTTTAGGTCAGACCCACCTCTAGAAAAATCATAAAACTATTTTAAAAATCATATATATATGTAATGAGAATAGCATGCTTTTTAATGACCGGTGGTTGGAGATTCCAAAGAAAACTGCTTAATGGGACTAGGCTTCATAAAGGAAAATCTGAGCTTTAGATGTAAAGAACGAAGATTACAAATAGCTGAACTGGTTTAAATGAAATTAATAACAAACCCAAACTTTGGACCAATGTATCATATATACCTGACTGAATTTAAGATTATTTGTTGTTTTGTTTTTGTTTTGTTATGTTTTTTGAGGTTTCAAAAAAGTTAACTCTTTTTAATTTCCCTGCAACTCCTGGGTTTGGCCTAGTCAGCTGTACATTTGTTGGGGTGAAATTTGACCCCCCCCATGCAGAATGCCTCCATAAAGACTGGTGCATGAGACCTAATTCAGTGCTATCTTGAGGTCTCACATAGGCTTAAATAGTACATAGCCTGCCCTCTCAACAAGAGTGAATAGTCCCCTTAGCTCTGCCCTAAATGTTATAGAATGACAGCAGCCATCCTAACTCTGTGAACTCTGTTGAGAAGTGTCCTAATAAAAGTAATTTTGTTACTGAATGTTGGATAGGGCATTAATTTTATGTGAGAATCTGTTTAAATTCCATACTTTACAGCCAGAAGCAAAACTAAAATGCCAAAAGACTTGCCATTCTTACAGGAGATCTTAAGATATATATGAAAATGCAATGAAGGGTAGGTGAGCACAGATCTCTCCAGTTAGCCATACAAAACAAATCAACTCAGATCAAAACAAAAATGAAAAAGCATCTGAAATATTGGTCATAGTCTTTTTTCTCTCTGGCTTACTGCTGATGATTGCCCCTTGTTTACAGTTGCAATGAGCCTTGGCTGTGACTGAGCTTCCCAGAAGCTGGGAAGTAATTTCACAGATGACTGATTTCGTATCACTATAGTTTAGCTGAGTTTGGAGAAGTATGTAAACCTTTTGAAACTCACCCATCAGCCTGTTAGATATCACTTCATAGGTTTTAAGGCTACTGGGGATCATAATGATCATATAGTCTGATCTCCTGTATAATATAGACCATAAAATTTTAACAAAGTGAAATTCCTTTTCACTTTTTGATTGCACATAACTGTGATAGTCTGGCATTTTGTCATCTCTTATAACTCACACTGAAAATGGTTACTGATTTACAGTAAAACTGCAGATTAGTAAATATGCAGAGACTGGCATCAGGCACTGTAGCTCAATGAATTAAACCACAGTACAATTCCTGTGGTTACAACTAATTTCCTAGTTTTGACTTCACAAAGTGTAATTGTGTGGTGTTAATATTTATTTGGTTGCTATGGTTTTAGTTTAATTACTAAAGTTTATACATAGTTTTGCAATGACATACACTTTTATAATATTATGGTTTTCCTGAGTTAAGAATGGAAGAGTTTGGATATACGCATTGTGGTGGCATGGAACAAGCAGTCAGAGAACTCTGACACTTGGGCACCATGTAGAAAATCAATTCCTCTTAAAAACCCATGGAAAAGGATCTAGCTATCATTTTCCTATGTACTATTTCAACAAGAGAGGCAGTTTCATGTCCAATAACCTTATAAAACATTTAACCCAATCTTCAGTCCCCACAGAAGCAAGAGCAGGACCTTAAGCTGTATCTACATTGAAAAGTTGTTATAGAATTGAACAGGATTAATTCAACACAATTCTATTGAAATTATGCTAAACAATTTTCAGAGTTGACAGAGCATTTATATGTTTCCTATAGAATTTGTAAATCATTCTGAAAAATTTAACAAAGAATTCTATTCCTGCTTTAGAATTTTATAAATTGATTTAAAAATTCTGTAGAAAGGAGGTCATTTTCAATAATTTTATTGGGTACCTTTTTCCCATAAGGCTATGGCAATCTTGGATGTTATTCAATAGGTTAAATTTGTGCCCTCCTTGTTATACTTAGAAAATGAAAACACTGGTAGGATCTTATTCAGGGGAACAAGGCAATATGCAACATTTATTATGAAAAAACCCACAATTATGTTAATAGCTAATATCTAGTACCTACACACACACATATACACTAGATGTTCTGCTGTTGATCATGTATAGTTATCAGTCCTGCTTGTTGCTTATGATTGTAGCTTGAGTTTGTGGCTGATATTCTCAGCTCATGGAGGCTACCTGACCAGGGAAGCATGAAGAAGAGAAGGGTATCTGTTGAGCACACAGCTGTGCACCAACACTCTTGGATGATGGGCCGAACATTACCCAAAGCTGTGCAGTCTCACCTTTCTTTTATGTCTCTTAGCCCATGGATCTTGCTGTGTCACACTGCCTTAGGGTACTGATGACCGTGAGTCATCAGTTAATGGCAGATGTGACTTTGATCTTGTTCTTAATGAGGCTTTTTGTCCCTTTCTTTCAAGGGTGGATTCTTGCTTTTGCAGGCTTTGTCTGCATTGTTCTTCAGCCATTAAGGTGGTGTCAACAGTTTGTAATCAAGACAGTCTGGAGTTGGAGACTGATCACATCACATGCACACCATTCATTCATACATCCAAAGTTCACACATCTAAATGAAGTTTCAAGAAAACTTAGGCGGGGCTATGCAAAACAAAGTAAACTAATCAAAATGGAGGTTTAGTTACAATAGGGCATTGCATCAGACTTCAGTTATGATGTTAAAGAAAAAGTGAATGAATGAGCATGGCATTTTTATCAATGACTAATAGGCATTATTCCAGATAGAAATTCTTGTTGGAGCAATTCTATGGTATAAATTCATCTTTAGCGCTACTTCCTCCCCCATTTTCAAAAATGGAAATGATTTATCAGTTTACTCCTCTTAACCTAGAACAAAAAGCAATCTTTGGCCATGAATAACTCATGAATTCCAAGGATTCTGCTCTTCTGTTATCTTGCAAATTTCCATAAACTACTCCCTAATCTAAGTTTTTGGCCTTTCTTATTGTGAAGACTTCACAGTACATGCTACACGCACTGTTCTCTTGATTCCACAGCACACCAGAGAAATAATGGGAAGAAAGATGCAACTTTAAACACAGGAGGTTAACTTTCGGGCCCAGTAATGATCACTTAAATGCCAATTTCAGTAATCATTTCACTGTCAGGCATCCATTTTATAGTCTAGTCTAGTGGTGTTGCATCCTAATGATTCATTTGGCAGGATATTCAATGGAAATAAAGTTGCAAATTTGAAAGAGATTAAAACAGCCAATCTACTCCAGACATTTATTGGCAATTTTAGAGTCAAATCCTAATCTGTAAAAAATTCCATTTACCTCAGTGGTGTTGCCAGATTTGCCCATCACCATAGAGTATGCTCATTTATTAGGTTTACTTTCAGGGGGGAGGGGGTGGTAATTCTATTAATGTACAGCTTGTATCACTTATGTTTTCATATAGAGCTTACTTTCCTCTTCTGAAAGTCCTCTCTCAATGGAGCTACCCTGCAGGCCCTAAGTTTCTCAGAACTGGGTTTCTCCAGCCCCAAACTCAATTAATCACCCATGTATACACATTCGCTGATTAACAAAGTGCCTCTGAGTAGGCTGGGTCTATAAGCACTTTCAGTTGACACCTTACATGTCCTTCAAGTCAGCAGGCTAGGTTACACAGCACTTTTCAGCTGCCTCTCTTATTTGCCCCTGGAACGATACTGGAATAGAGCACACATGTAAGCAGGCTGGGTCAAAACAGCACTCTCAGCTGCCAACCTTAGATGCTCCTCCTGCAATCTGAATGGATGCGCATTTGCGCCAACCCAGTACTCCACTACATGGCCCTGAGTTACTCTGACTCGCTGGGGGAACCAGCCACTTATGAGTCAGCTTACACCCAACCTCTTCCATGTATCTGGATCCTCACCCAGTGGAGAGCACGCTCACCAGCGGCTCATGGAATGGTCCCCCAGCAAACACCCCCAGTCCCAGATTCTTTCCGCCACATGGTTAGGCATCAGTTATTAATATTGCTTAGAAGATGGAACCCAGGGGAAGACCCTTATCCAGTGCAAAGTGAGTCCCTTTCTTTTCAAATCCCCTAGGGCAGTGGTTCCCAACTGGTGTGCTGCGGCAACACCTTAACTGTGCCTCAAGGCAAGAGAGGCACATGGGTTATTTTAAATCTCCGTCCCTGCACAGTCCAGCCACGTGGGCTGCACAGGGCAGGAAAAACATCCTACAGATGCAGTTTGCTTCTGCTGGCTTGAGGTAAATGTGGGCTGCGGGATGTAGAGTGAATAGGGTTTGGGGGGGAGTCAAGGGGCGCATTGGGGTTGGGGGGCTTGTGAGGGCCCCTGTGAGACCCTTGGGAGGGGGCGGAGCACTGGTGCTGGTTCGCATGGGCAGTGGGGGCCATGGTGAGGTAGGAGTAGGCCCCGGTGGGGAACCAAGGCCACCTGGGCAGTGGCCCTGAGTTCCAGCCGGACCCACTCAGCTGAGCTGCCACACCCAGCAGTGGGATCTGGACCTGGCCAAAGTCCCAGGGACACTGCGGCAGGAACTGGCCCCAGGCACAGGGATGCCGCAGCCAGCAGCAGAGTGATCTGGCCCCAACCATGGTCCCAAATCCATCCTCACCTGCCCCCATCCAGCTCCAGCTGCGGGAAGTGGTAGCTGGTCCCAGATGCGGTCCTGGGGACGCGGCAGCCGGGGGCGGGCAGGAAGCAACCACCGGTGCAGAGACACCATGGCCAGTGGCGGCAAGATCCAGGTGCAATGCCGGGAATGCCACGTCCAGCAGGGATGCCGCACCGGGGTCCTGGGGCAGCCACTGACATCAGGATTGGGCCCAGGCCAGGGACCCTATGCTGCCGCTGACAGCAGGATCCAGCCATGGCCGCAGTAGACAGAGCTGGATGCGGGTGGGAGGGGAGGTGGATTTTTGCAGATGCCTCCACCAGGAGCAGCTTCAAAAACTGGATGGAGTAGGAGGGCTGATAGGGGTCCCCAGTAGGGGCAGGGGGGGCACATGGGGCCACAGCAAAGTCTGCAGGGGCCTCAGCAAGATCCATAGGGGAGGGGTGGGGAGGGCTAGATGTGGCAGAGGGTGCAAGGGTTGGTGCTGGCCCCATGGTGAGGGTGGGGGCTCCAGCAAAGCCACAGAGAGCTCAATGAGGCCAGCAGAGGCCTTGGTTATGCCAGGAAGGCTGGTGGGGGTAGTGTTGAGGCCTCCTACGTGGCCAGCCAGGGCCCAGACAAAGTCCACAGAGGGCTGGTGAAGGCCCGACGAGGATGAGTGGGGGCAGAGGGTTGGTGTTTGGCCCAGCTAGGCCTGTGGGGGACCCTGGAAAGCCAGTGGAGGCCTCTGGCAAGGTCAGCGGGGACCCCAGTGAGGCACCAGCCTTGCTCCCCACATGGCCACCCTTGGCCTTCTTTGCCACCCTTCCCTGCTCTCCACCCCACACTCTCTTCTGCCACCCCACATAGCCACCTCTGACCTCCCTTCCCTGCACTTACAACTGCTGCTCTGCTACGCCTACCACCCCACATATGGAAGCATTTCTGTACCAGTGTGCTGTGGCTCATGAATAGTCATAATTTAATTTGAATATTCATGAGTCAATGGTGGTGTGCCTCAAAATAATTAAAGGTATCAAGGTGTGTCACGGCAAAGAAAAGGTTAGGAACCACTGCCCTAGGGCCCCTTTCTTGCAGTCAAGTGATTCTTCCCTCTCAAGTCAAGGTACTTAAGATGCATGTGTCTTTATGCATGCCTCTCTGGGGTACATGAAATACATCGCTGTATTTCAGTTGTGGTCATGACATAACAGAGCATCATATCTCTACACATAGACAAGGCTGCAGGAGACATGGTACGATAACAATAATGTAGAGCAGTAGTTCCCAACCTGGGGTCCGCAGACCCTGAGGGGCCACAGAGTGGCTCCGGGGGCCACAGACAGGCTGGGAGCTGGGACCTGATGTCATCAGGGTCTCCAGTTGCCATGGAGACCCAGGCTTCGGGCCAGAAGGGAGCTTCACGCGGGTAGGGAGTTTTTAAAACTCCCGCCCAGAGCATGCAGAGCGGCATGCTCAGGGAAAGTAGTCTGGGGTCGGCCAGCTGGCAGGAGCTTCAGGAGCCAAGTAAGGGGGGGGAAGGGCAGCGAACGGTGGGGTGGAGAAGACTGGGAGGGACAGGGGGCCATGGCTGCGACGCTGCCACCATGGCCCCACCTGCCCGCCAGAGGGTGGTGGGGGCTGCCATGGCAATGGCTTCCTTCCCAGGAGCTGCCAAGGCCGCATCCCTCTGCTATTGCGTGGGGGCTGCTATGGCAATGTCTCCGTGCCAGGGGACCCTGCTCCCCGGCAGGAGAGTGGCACGAGCCACATTCTGACACTGCATGGGTCAAATTCTGCCCACGGTGGCAGCACTAGGTATCCACAGGGGTCCAGCAAAGGGTCCTCAGCCTTAAAGAGGTTGGGAACCCCTGACATAGAGCATGCCATAAGTATTCAAAAACACCTTACGTGACATATTTTGCATTAGATCATAAACAGTTACATTGTAAGGGTGAATGGGTAAGACGCAGATCACATTACATGGGTGTGCGGCAGGGTGAAGCATGTCACAGCCCCTGGACTCAATCAGGCTGGGTCAAAAGAGAATTTTCAGTTGCCACCCTTATAAGTTCAGTACATCGCTATCCCCACTGTCACTCTACAAATGTTCTAGTAGTAAACCCCTTGATGAAAAAAACCCACAGGATTTTGGGGCATTACAGGTCTCTTTGGTTAAGGTAAAAGAAGTGTTGCTGCGGAGCAAGACAGGGAAGCTAAGAACACAAAGTGGTAAATGAAGTTTGGAGAGTCTGGCAACCAGCTTGATCACATAAGTTATTTTATTGCCAGGTATATGAAATTTATGATGCCAATAGTAATAACCATACAAGGAGAGAAAACCAACCAAGCAGTTACAATATTAGACAATTTCAGTTGGAGTATTGGGGAAATCTAGCCCAAGTTCAATTACAAAGGTCAGGTTTAGAAAATTATACCTGGACTGAGAAAGATAGAGCGTGGGGTCCCACCATTCAGTGCTGCTTGAACCAGGGCTGAATAATCACAGGGGCTTCAAGGGCTTAAGCCCCGGGCCATGGCCAAAAAGAGGGCTGGCCCAGGGGCCGGGGCAGAGTGCAGAGGCTGGCCGCTGGCTCCAGCCGCTAAAATGCCGACAATCTGGCATCTGCCCAACTCAGCACCAGCAGGGCAGGAGTACTGAGAGAGCTCCTACCCTACCGGCATTGGTGGGTGACGGCAGGGCCCTGGAGCCAGGGGCCAGGCTCTGCACTCTGCCCCACCCTCTGGGCCAGCTGGCCCAACTCCAGGGGCAGAGTGGTGCGGGCCATCCCCTGTTTGCTCCACCTGGGGGTGGAGCAGCTGGGTCTCAGCGAGGGTACTGCCGTTCTGACACAGTCTTCAGGGCCCATGCCCCTGGGGTGAATGCACTGGAGGCCCAGGCTTGAGCCAGTCAAAGGTTCCCGTGATATAGGCTGCTCAGCTTCAAGTCTGAAGTACTTGAGACAGGCAGAGCCCCCAACACAATCAATCAGGAAAAGGTGAATTCCCAAAGGCACTGCTACAACTTTTGGATCCAGTCATCAGAACAGAATTTTGAGTTTGGGTAGGGGTTTTTGTAGGGAAGAAACAATAGTTCAAGGCAAGAAGGTTAGATTTGTTTATGGGTAAATAATGATTAAGGGAGTATACCAGAGTTGTTTTGTTTAGGCTGGACAATAGGACCTGATCATTCCTCACTATGACCAATGTTTCATCAAGGGAGCTCACAATGGCAGATTCAGTATTTTGGATATCAAACAAGTATCTATGACTAGAAGTGGTCTTATAACCACTGAGCTGGGTGTGTGCAGGAGTGGGGTCATTAACATCAGGAGCAGAGATTCTCCGTCACGCAGTGCTTCCCTGCTTTGCTGATCCCAGAGTTCAGTGCAGTTCCTGCCTTGGCACTTGGTTCTTCGTTTGGCATGCTAATTCTTTCTTGTTGTTTTTTATGCAAATGAATTTCTCTGCTGTCCATTCTCTAATGGAGAGGCCTCCTCTTATCTTCAATGTAGATCAAGCTATGGGAGTCACCTTAATCTGTCACCCTTGTTTGGAGAGGGTATAGGTGTGTCTCCCACTGTTTTTTCATTGCTTTTTGTTTCTGGTTCAAGCAGAGGCTGGAGGAGGAAGCAGGGGTGGGGTGGGGATTCGGATGAGTCAGAGAGGCTGGCTACTATGTCCTGGTTCCCCAAGAACCAGAGCTGACAAGTAAATTTGGGAAAGACAGAGCAAGGACTTCAGAATCTGATCCTTAAAAAATCAGATAAAAGTGATGTTTATAGGTATGTCATACATTGGATTCTCATGGTATGTTTTGCAGGTATTTGTGAATATACCTTGTGACTTGGTTGAGGGACAAATTGCTTGAATCAAATATGGAATATTTTCAAATGTCCCTCCCTTTGATTTTGAAATGTAAGAAAAGGGAAAAGTGGATAGAAAACATACAAGGAAACTTCCACTGATTGCTGTTATTCCTGTCTATTGCTTAATCCCTATGCAATAGTCGTTAGCACATAAAAAAAAACATTTTAATGTTATCCCTCAGTAGGTAGTGAATATAAATGTCACACCATGATTTTGGACTTCTCTCCGAATCTAGGATAAAGCATATCCTCCTTTCACACTAAAGCACAGAGAAAATATTTCAGACTGTCTTTTTAAAATTTTGTAACAAAAGTAAAGAAGTGCAATATAAAAGTGTTCCGTACACAGGAGCGCTGCTGGCCCTGGAAAAGACCCAGGGCTCAGGCACTGGGACTTGGGGCTCAAGCCCCATAAGCCTGACGCCAGAATGCCCCTGTCCCTACATCCACTTTTCTCTCTGCCTGCCTGTCTCGCACAGAACAGAGTTGTAACACTTTCTCATGCACTCTGATTGTTAGGAGACAACCTGAATCTTGTGCGATTGATGCATTTTGAAGCCTCCGTATCAGTTGTCGTTTTCATTTCACTTGCCATATCTTTACTATTAAAAAAAACCCCTCATAATGCTTTTTTAAAAGACGGGGGATTTAGTGCTCACAGAAGGTACTTGGGGAATCACGGTCTTGTGTAAAGTTCATTTATAACTCTAGACCAGGGGTAGCCAAACTCACTGAACTCAAGAGCCACACAAATTTTATTATTAAACCTTCAAGAGCCGCACTGAGGCATATAGCCATATACTTTTACTTACTAAATTGATTTGCTGACATTCTTCCACAAGCCACTCTTTTTCATTCAAGACCCACATGCGGCTCCTGAGCCGCAGTTTGGCCACGCCTGCTCTAGACTATCCCATGAAGGTACCTAAACCAGATCTACAAGTGAAGTTACAGAATCAATGAACTGTAGGACTGGAAGCAACCTTGAGAGGTATTCTAGTTCAGCCATTATCTAGACTGTCCCTGATAGCCATTTGTCTAACCTGTTCTTGAAAATCTCCAGTGACTGAGATTCCACATTTACAGCAGGGCAGCCGTGTAAGTCTAGTCCAGCAAAAAAACCAAGGAGTTCTGTGGCACTTAAAGACTAACAGATTTAGTTTTCGTATGAGCTTTTCATGGGAGATGAGGGAACATACAGAATGGAGATTCCACAACCTCCCCGGGCAACTTATTTAGGTGCTTAAGTATTTTGACAATTAGTAAGTTTCTCCTAATATCTCACCTAAACTGCCCTTGCAGCAATTTAAGCCACTGCTTTTTGTCCTGCCCTCAGAGGTTAACAAGAATGTTTGCTCCCTCCTCCTTGTGACAACCTTTTATGTAGTTTAAAACTGTTATCGTGTCCCCTCTCAGTCACCTCTTCTCCAGACAAAAAAAACTTTTTTTTTTTTCAATCTTTCCTCATAGCCCATGTTTTCTAGATCTTTAATCTTTTTGTTGGTTTTCCCTTGCCTTTTTCCAATTTGTCTATCTATATATTTCCTGAAATGTGTGCCCAGAACAGGATGTAGTACCCCATAAGAGACCTAATAAGTGTGGAGTAGAGTGAATATCATGTCTTGCTTACAACACTTCTGCTAATACATCTCAAAATAAAGTTTGCTCTTTTTGCAACAGTGTTACACCAGCAACTCATATTTAGCTTATGATCCACTGCAACCCCCCCCACACACACTTTTTTCTGCAGTATTGCGTCTTATGCAGTCAATTCCAATTTTAAACGCGTGCAACTGATTGTTCCTTCCTAAGCAGAGTACTTTGTATTTATCCTTATTGAATTTCTTCCTTTTTACGTCAGACAGTTTCTTCAGTTTGTCCATATTGTTTAGAATTTTAATCCTATCCTTGAAAGCCCTTGCAACCCCTCCCAGCTTGATATCATCCTCAAACTTTGTAAGGGCACTTTCTACTATGCCATTATCTAAAGTCCCTAAAGAAGAAAGAGTAGCTCATTCACCAAGCTCATTCAGTCTTCAAATTCCCTGTTAAACTTGACAGGGTTGCCAAATAATGTCAATAGTGGTGGGGTTTGTTTGGGTTTTTTTGTTTGTTATGTTATGGCCACTGGGAACTGGACTGAAACCAACAAATTTATTCTTAATCACTTTTTTAAAACAAAACAGATTAGCACTATAGTGATAATCACTGAAGCTTGTAGTTTGACTTTAAATAATCCTTCTTGCTTGCAAACATAGTTGTCCTGAACAAATGGTAGAAATCTTAGTTCAGCACCAGTTCATTTGTCCTTTCAACAATTAGTTCCTGAATAATCTTTATCAAAAGTACCGAACCATATTAAAGAATTGGCCACAAACCACTCCTAAAAGCAACAGCCAGCTTGCAGTGCAGTGGCTAGTGTGATCTTTTTACCTGAAACTGTTTTCATGATTGGCCAATTTTCCAGTGGAAGCAAGGGCAAAAAGTGCTCTTATTCTGTGATGGTTTTAGAATTTTAGACAGCAATGAAATTTTCTGATTGGAAGTCAATGACGTCCTCTCCTGTACTTTTCAATAATACTCAGTAAATGCACAGTTCTGTCTTTTACCATTTTTAGATTCTGTTTCGTGATAGGACATAGAACATTCCAGGAACTGCACTTCTAGGAAGTCAGTGCACGTTATCGGTGGATGAAATCACTGGAGTTTCTTACATTCCTGTACCTTCATTACCCCGACTCACTAAATTTGCCTTCATGCTTTCTTAAGTGGGCATTCCTTGCTTTCAGATCTTGCCATGAAAGTGCCCTTTCAAATAGTAAAATGATATAAAAGACGTAACTAAGCAGACTCTGGCTTCTGAAATATCACACCACTGTTTTATTCAACTTAGTTGAGAAGAAAGGTTGTGTATTTAATGTGACTAAGTCCAGCTACTGGCACAAGGAATGCAAGTAATCACTTAGGACCTTATGGTTTTGGATCCTCTGTAACAAATTTTATGTCTGTTCTACAAGCAACCCACACCATTTTTGCATAAATCACACACGTCTCTGAGAAGCTGGGACTGGAACCCTGAGTGCTGCAGTTTCCAAAACCAAAACTTAACACTCTACTCCTCAGGCTAAAAGCTTTAACTAGTAATAGACTTGGTACAATATCAGCTCTGGGCCAGCCAGGGATGGGCAAGCATCATTTGCACAAAACCAGTCCAGTCCTTCTATGCCAACTCACTGTTTCATGGGGTAAATCAATTCACTGCTCTGTTAGAAGACCTGGTGAAAGGCAATTTTCAGTTCCAGACTATTTACTGCTCTAGACTTGAGGTAGGAAGCTGGAAGCAGCTTGCAGCCCTTTCCCCTTTTGGCAGCTTGAGGTCCTGCAAACCTTAAGGCTGGTAATCTAGAGATGCATTGTATGAAAACAAAGGTGAATATTTTTTAAAAGAGGCACAGATACTGCATGAATAAAGCATTATATTGCCAGTTTCCTACATGAAGTGCCTCCTTGCCCCACACTGTCCTCTGCCATTATCAAAACAGATAATGAACTTCCTTACTCCTCATAATCTTTTTTCTTAGCATGAAAGCAAAGACAAAAATAAAAAGCTAGAATCTCTTAGAAACTAGATCTGGTTAATATCAATTCTACAATGATGAGATGCTTTTAAATTACTGTCTCTCCTTTGTATTTTCTCTCTCAGCAGTCTCTGTACAAGAATACACTTACAGTAGCTGCTGCTTTAAACTGGAATTGTTCAAAGTATTAAAAGAAAAAAGGGGGGAGGATAGGAAAATTATCCTGACATTCAGTGACAGCAATAATGTCATGTAAATTATTACTAATGGAGAACAGTTATGAAGTGTTTGCCAAAGCCCCCGGTAGCTGATTTTCACACAAAGAAGGGAAAATGTTGGACCTATTGTACAGCTGTGCAACCATGATGGCATGTAATCTTTTCTACATAGCAAGTGAGATGTTTTACAGATGTCACATTAGCTGTGACATACTCAAGAAGATCACGTTCTAGGCAAAGATATGCTGTTTGCTTTCAGTTTTCTTCATTTATTTATTTGCCTGTTTCAACAATGATCTGCACTGCAGGTTCTATAACCCAGCTACATTTTGTGTGTGTGTGAGACAGAGAGAGAGAGTTTTCGGTCATATAGCTTTCTAAACTAGAAACCTGTTACCTGGGTCTGTTGCAATTTTAATGACCATGTGGGGACTGTACAAGACATGCCATTTTCTATTGTCTTCTTTTCTTAGTCCTGTAAGAATAGCCCAAATGCAAATCCTTTTCTCACTGTGATCACTATTAATGTCTCCTCCTGTTACACAATTCAACATGATCTGTTCCTGGAGGAGCACCCACTGTACAGAAGAGTGGAGTCAGCTATAACACATAATAGTTTCCAGTTCTGAAACATTCATCCAAGTATCTCAAAGCAGTTTACACCATTGCAATGTATCAATGAGTGTCCATCTGTTTTTAAAACAAATTAAAGCTCTTACTAGTAAACAATAATAAATGTATTTAATAATAAATAAGTAATGTCAACCAGCTGACCAACCTAACTGAGTGTGTGTGCCTTCATTTTTTCATTTCTGATGTGAGAAAGAGCTTGTCTCCAATATACACATTCCTTACATGGTCTTTCTTGTTTCCCCCACTCATCTATCTGAGGTCCAACCAAACAGAATTTTCATTTTGTTCACAATTTCTCTTGAAATTTTTTGGGTTTTGACAAAATGTCCATACTGTCCATTTCCCCCTCTCTAAAAGTCACAAACATCCTCTTGCTTTCAAGATCCCCTAGCATGTCAGTGGCATAGCTAGGAATAGCACATTCATCAGGGTCTCAGCTCTGTGCATTAACTACTTGCCAGTTCTTCTTCTAGACTATAGTTAAATATGATGGAGATTCGCTGAGCTACACTGAGATATAATCTAGTCATTGATCTGAGTATAAATCTAGGATCCAAGAACTTCTGAGGTCTAAGCCCATTTTCAGACTGACCCCCTAAATGATGTCCTCTTTACCTTCTTGGTTCAGTTTCACCATCTGCCAGATAGATATAATATATATTTAGCAACAAAATGGGGGTGTTGTGAGAAATAGTGAAGACTGATTTTGAGCAGTAAGCAGAAAGATAGGCTAGGGCAGTGGTGCTCAGCCACTGTGTTGGGATACATTACTGGGTATATGGCATTGAACAGAGAGCACTCTGCAGCTAAAGGACTAACGTAGGGGATCCATTTGATGGAATTAATGCCAGAAGGAAGATTGTGCTCATCCCTTCCATGAGTTAGCAGGGAGAGGGTGAAGTATTCTTCCAGGTCCTGCCCCATGAAGCGTCCAGACACAATAGCCCATACTATTTCTAAAAGGCTTTGAAGGAAAACAGCACTATTTAAAATAGCTGGTTGACATTACTTATTATTAAATGCATTTATTATTATTATTTACTAGTATGAGCTTTAATTAATTTGTTTTAAAAAACAGAATTTTCATTTTTTTCACAATTTCACATGAACATTTTCACATTTCAACAAAATGTTTTTGAATGGCCTTTGTTTCATTTAGATCATACTTCATTCCACTCAGTGAAATCAGAACAAATCCTCACTACAATTTTACTGATTTCACTGAATAGGTTATTTTGAGCTGGACCAAGCACATGTAGAGAAGTTGTGGCAGGATTGCATATTAGCTTTGTTTCCTTTCACTTTTGGAGAAAAAAAAATTCTCTTTTTTGAGGGGGGGGTGAAACATGGTTTCTCTTCACTTTATTTACTTAAATTTCAAAAATTTTTGCCAAAGGTTTTGTGTTTTAGAATCTCAATAAAAACAACATAGTTTGGCAAAAGAGAGGGTTACTCACCTGATGCAGTAACGTTCTTCAAGATGTGTGTCCCTATTTTACCAGAGGAAAGGTAACTGTCATCAAATACACATTTTTCATGGAAGTCTCTTACTCAGAAAGCATTTTGACTAGCTAATTGCTTAGGCAGTATTAACTCTAGGGGATTTTAGAGCTTTAGATTGCTTCAAAAATCTCACACTGCTACTATTTAGTAATGTTAACTTATCTTATAAAATGTTGAATTTTCTTGCTCCTTCGGTCTTCTTCAGAATACCCTTTATGCTGATGAATGCTGAATCACAGAATCATAGAAACTACAAAGGAACCATGAGCGGTCATTGTGTCCAGTCCCCTGCATTCATGGCAGGACCAACTAGGCTGTTAAACTATCCCTCACAGGTCTTTGTCTAACCTGCTCTTAAAAACTTCCAGTGATGGAGATTCCATAACTGGACTAGGCAACTTATTCCAGTGGTTAATCACCCTGACAGTTAGGGTTTCCTAATGTCCAACCAAACCTCCCTTGCCCATAATTTAAGCCCGTTGTTTCTTGCCCTATCATCAGCAGTTATGGAGAATAATGTTTCTCCCTTCTCATAACAGTCTTTTAGGTAGCTGAAAACTTACAATGTCCCCTCTCCACCTCCTCTTTTCCACACTAAACAAACCCAGCTCTTTCAATCTTCCCTTGTAAGTCAAGTGTTCCAGAGCTTTAATCATTCTTGTTGCTCTTCTCTGGACTTTCTCCACAATTTTCCTGAAATGAGGTGTTCAGGACTAGATGCAATACTCCAGCTGAGGCCTAATCAGCATGGAGTACAGCAGAAGAATTAATTCTTGTGTCTTATTTACAATACTCCCTTAATACATCCCAGAATGGTGTTTGCTTTTTTTATAACAGTGTTACACTGTTGACTGATATTTAGCTTGTGGTCCACTATGACACCTAGATCCCTTTCCGAAGTAGTCCTTCCTAGGCAGTCGTTGTCCATTTTGTATGTATGCAATGGATTGTTCTTTCCTAAATGGAGTACTTTGCACTTGTCTTTATTGAATTTGATTCTGTTTACCTCAGACCATTTCACCAGTTTGTCTGAATAATTTTGAATTGTGATCCTATCCTCCAAAGCACTTGCAACTCTTCCCAGGTTGGTATCACCTGTAAACTTCATAACTATACTCTTTAGGCCATTATCTAAATCATTAATGAAAATATTGAACAGAACCAGTCCCAGAACTGTTGATAACTACTCTCCAGGAGCAGTTATCTAGCCAGTTTTGCACCCATCTTACAATAGCTCCACCTAGTTTGTACTTTCCTAGTTTGTTAATGAGAAGTTGTTGCGAGACTATACCAAAAGCCTTACTAAAGTCTAGATATACCATACCTACCAGTTCCCTGTATCCACAGAACAACTCTAGTGATGAGTGAACCTCAAGTGGTTTGGTGAGCTAAGAGTTGGATAAATGTCACAAGGGTTCAGATGATTATCTGAAGCTGACCTAATCTCTGAAAGTTTCCCAGGTTTGAAAAACTGAGTTGGAAATCTTTGCAAGTGCAAGGTTTCTTTTTTTCCCTCAAATCAGAGGTTCAGTTCAAGCTGCTTGGGGGGAAATGAGTTAGCAGTTTGGAATAATTAAATGTGTGATATATAGGGTAGGGTCAGATCTCTCAGCTGATGAGCTCCATTGAGTTGGAGCTACATCTGTTTACATCAGTGGGAGATATGGCCCATAAATTTTATTTGACCTTAAAAAAACTATAAAGCAAGGAAATTCTTTTTGTCATCATCCTATCTGAACACTTTAAATTCTTAAAGAAAGTCTTAAACCCTGAACACATCATCTTGTCAGCAGCTCACTTCATGCTAATCATTTCAAAGCCCCTGAAAAAGTATTTGGATGGCCAAAGGATGGATAGGGCCATAGAGTGGTACCCTACCTGAAGATGCCAAAACACAAAAGGCATTGAAAAAAAGCTGTGATTTATTTTCATATGTAATTATTAGAACAAACCTGCCAAGGTAAATTACTTCAGTAACCAAGTGTGATTTTGTGTCATGTAAGTTGGATAGGGGAGGTGAAGAGGGAGTCTCTCCTATAAGATTTGGATTATTTCTGCAACAGTGTATAGTAGATCAAAGCTGTTGTGCTGATCAGAAAACTGTTTCTCAAGACTCTGTCTCTTTAGTAACATTTCAGTTACTTTTTGACATGGAAAGAATGTGGGATACGAGAAGCACATCCTATATAGTAGTAGGTTAGGATTTGCTTGTTTGTCTGGCAGCACAATGAGGTCCATACAGCAGGACTGTGGGAAAAACACTACAAAATCAAAATATATATAAAATGAGGACAGTTAGGGAGCAACAGGGACTGGGAGCTGGAACTTAACCTAGCCACCCACCTGCGGTTTGTTTAAAGCCTAGCACATCATGTAGCCAGGAAAAAATGTTTGACTCACAGAACGTGCAGCCAAATTTCAGCGTGAAATATGTGCCAGAAACTAGTAAAGACAGAACCTGCAAAACAGTCTCAACAGATAAACAAATAAGAATTAGAGAAGTGACCAGTTCATGGATAAGAACTTTCTGAATCTAGTGGCTCAGCAAACTGGAAATCATACCAAAGCAGATTCTCGTGAGCTTTCTGCCCCATGCTATGTCTGATATAGCTGGACATAAGCTGTATGAGTAGCTTTTCTCAAGGAATTTCCCTTCTGGGCCCTAATAGCATAAGGAAGCGCCAAAAGACATTAAAAAATGAGCAACAGTGGGAGAGAAAAGGTACTTGGGCTTTCTCTGGCCTCAAAAAAGGCAAATTCAGGCTCAGTTCTTAATAAATGAGTCCCTGATAACTGTTGTATTCTGCCAAACTTTGTGCTTGCCTGACATGATTTCCATACATTGTTTGCAATATTGTAGCTGAGCTGGTCCCAGGATATTAGAGAGACAGGGTGAGTCTTTTATTGGTCCAATTTCTGTTGGCAAAAGAGACCAGCTTTGAACTTTCACAGAGCACTTTGGTTTTTGGAAAGAAACTGAGTGTCTCAGCTAAATACAAAGTGAAACCAATTCTTTAGCATAAATAGTTAACACGCATTGTAAGAGGCCATTCAAGGGGAAGTCTCCAGTTAAGACCTCAGCAGTCATAGGCCAAAAAAAGGGGAGCTAAGAGGTTACAGATTGTTTAGTAAACCATTAATCCGGTGCTTGCACTAAGTTCATGATTTTTAGTGTCTAGCAAAGGTATGAATTTAAATTCCCAAGCATTCTTTGAAAGTATTGTGCAAGTTTCCTCTGAGAATGATTGCTGAAAAGTCAGATCTGGAGTGATCAGTTTATAAAAAGAGTTCACCCACAGGTTATGGAGTTTTTATCTCTTACCATGTATCTCTGTGTGTGTTCATTTGAGAGCTTAGTGATGGTCTTGTTTCACCCACACAGTTGTTATTGGGGCATTTAACGCACTGGTTGAGGTACTACACATGTTACTAAGGCACGTGTATGGATCTTGAAAAATATGTTATTGGGGTTATTAATCATCATAGCAGTGGACATATATCTGCATGGTTTTGCACCTCTTGTTCTGGCACATCTGGAGCCAGTTGAGTTGGTGTGTTCTGATCTGTGGGGAGCTTTCTTCTGATGATCAGGTTGGGGGATTGGTTGAAGGCTGGAGAGGGGGATCAGGAAAGATTTCTTTCCGCATACAATCCCCATCAAATACAGATTGTGAATGTTTGGTGATACCTCATAAGGATTGCAATGTTGGGTGAAAAGTAACAATTAAGAGTGTGAGATTGTGGGAAAGGGGTTTGATTTTGAACCATTCCTTGATATGATCTTCTTTGGCTAACCAGATATACAGAAAGAACATGCTTCAATTTAAAAATAGAAACAAATAAACAAACAATAACAGCCTCTCAACCCTCCAACCACACCCCTCTCGTATTTAGAAGCAGCCCCTCATATGGCTTGTTGGCCAGTCTTCCTCCAGCATACCTCATGCCCTATAAAAACAGTTTTGGAGTGACAGCTGCACCAGTACTACCTGAGCCAGGAGCCCTTCACAAATTTTCCATAGTATATCACCCTTTATAAAAGTCACAGCATCCTCTAGTACAGATTCAGGACCAGCAGTGTCAGCCCACCAGATAAAGGGTACTGGAGAAGAACAACCCTGGCTGAACAACCCTTTCAATGGGTGGAAATAGAGTTCCATAATGGATGGAAACAGGATTTTCTGTTTTGTGGGAAAATCTGCTATTCAGAAAAAACAAAAGAAGAATTTTGTGCTGCAAACCAGAACAAGAAACAAACAATTTACCCCAAGATGAAATTTTTTTTGGAAAAAACAAACTTTTAGATTAATTGCGACATCCTGTTATGATAAAATAAAGTAAACTTCATTCTAGTTATGATCTTTATCATTTAAAAATATTTTTCAATGTTATTTCTTTACATACAATTATTTCAAAATGAAAAATCCAAATGTTCCATTCCAAAAATGTCAAAGCCAGACATTTTGACATCATCAAATCATAGGGCTGGAAGGGACCTCATGAGATCATCGAGTCCAACCCCCTGGGAATTGAACCCAGGACCTTCTGCACGTTAAGCAGAGGTGCATCAGAATGCATCATTTTGGTTTCTCTTAAAACAAAAATTCATGAGAATCAAATTCTTTTAAAATGTCTCTGATTTCATAAAAATGGTATTTTCGTTGACAAAATGTTCTGATGAACAGTTTCTGAGGAGCTCTGTCTAACACCCTGCCAAGTATTTGGGTCCCCTCATTGCAAAAGCCCCTCTCCCCCACCCCCCCGCAATATTGGGGCTAACAAATTCATTGCCTTATGATCCCCTTTGATGGATCTAGGACTTTGAGTTCCTTTATAGAGTATTGATTGTTAGGTCTTGAAGGGTGAGGAGATACGTGCGGAAGGATTTAAGTAATGGGCAGATCCTATTGGTTGGGTTTTTTTACTATAAATATTGTGTCAAAGCTGGGTCAGACAAATAAGATGTTTTTTTTATTATTGTTCCAGAAGCAGGACATTTCGTTGTAATGTCTTGTGGTAGTGAGTTCCCTGCTCTTGAGAAACCCCTGGCTCCTTTGGTCACAAGACTCAACCTCTAGTGAATGTTTCCATCGCTGCTAAGAAATTGTCCTAGTGATGGGCTGATTTCAGGCCCCATAGTGACTGTGTGAGCTTATCCAGTGGCACCAATGTCACTGCTTAGTGCTTACACAAATTAGGAAGACGGAATGGAAGCAAATCCTCTTGCTTAAAGGCAGCACTGAGGAAACATTTTCCCTCAGGATATACTGTACTTTAAAACAATTCCAAATGGCAGTTGCAAACATGTAGTCACCTGCCCTGGATTTATTAGAGGAGGCTGGTTATCTGAAAAACTTCTTTCCTCTCTGTAGCTTTTCCTTTGGTGCCCCAGTAAATCAGCTCCTGGAGGTCACTCTCTTGTAACTTTGCCCCAGTTCTGGCCTCATTTTTTCCCTCATCTTTGCCCTTCTCCTTCTTCTCCTTTCTCATGTATTTAGTGGTCCCCTAATTTGATTAGCCCATAGACAGTCAGTCAGGGGGTTACAGCTGGATCACCTATTTGTGTAGCTCTCTCTTAGTTCACATTCTGTCGCTAGTGGGTTTGGACATCGATAGACTAACACTGATTTTTAACACGTATAGGGAAAGAATAAGAGCCATGCTGGCATAGAAACACAACTCTGATTCCTGCTACAGCTGTACATCCTTATATGAGGAGAAGGTGGCATGTGAACCTGTTGGAGGGGTGGAGGAGACAAATTCAGTGTAAGAAGCCTAGCTTGCCCTCCTGTCCCCAACCATAACTTTTGATTTATCTGAGCATATGTGCCAAATACAGAGCGATATGGGGTACGGTATGAAGATGATTGCTGTTGAATCAGAACTGTCATCCCATAAATGTTTGTTGGTCCAACAAAATATATTACATTCAGTAAAAGATATTACTTCACGCAGTTTGTTTCCCTAATATCCTGGCTGCACCACCACTGCAGACTCCCATGTTTAATACCAGGGTGCTGGTGTCGGACGGTACTGGTGTCGACTATAAAAAGGATTCCAAGTTAAGGAAGCTACATCCCCCATCAGTCCCTATTTTGCTTGCTCTGCATGCTAAAGCTTTTCCTATTGTTTGTTCACCAAGTGTGTTCCTGGGGTTTAGTGCTGAGTTTTCAGCTGCAAAGGCCTGTGAGCACAGTTCCTGCTGTAATATGTACGCATGCTGGATATTTTTTAATTAAAATACTACCACTGATTAAATGTGATGTGTTGTATAGCTGGCTTAAAGGCTAAAGCACTGGACTGGGACTCAGGAGACCGGAAATCTATTCCCAGCTCTGCCAGTGGGGCCTACTGGGTGACCTGCCACCACTCTTGTCTACACTAGGACATTCCTCAGCCACTTCTCTGCCTAAAAAAGGGGAGGGATATACTAATACAAAACTCCCAGCCACTCATTCCTCACTCATCCTCTCCATTCCATAATATAAGTCAGATCAGGCTTCTGTGAGATGATGGTGAAAATGTCTAAACCTGATTAACAAGGCAGTTTGTATACCCTGGTGCAGCTGCAATGTTGTCGAATGCTTCCAGTGTTGCTAGAGCCATAGGGCAAGCTCACAGGGTGGTAACTGGTGGAATAAGGCTCTTTGTTAGGGGCAGTTGACCAATCTCTCCTCCATGGAAAGATTTGATTTGTTATACTACATGGTGCTTAGTAATGGTGAAACTGATAGTGTGTAGTTGCTGTTTAGCTGAGGTAGCTTTATAACAATCCTGAACAGGGTGCACAGTCATCCTAATCACTGACCTTTGAAAGCAGAGCCTAATGAGAATGTTGAGTGTAAGCCAAGCCCATGAGGTGGGATTTTCAGCATCAAAGCCAGGGACTATGAGCAAGATTTTAGGAAGGAGAGATTTGGTCAAGTCATCAAGAGCAGAACTAGTAAGAATTTTTCTTTTGATTTTCTCAGAAAACGCCATCAAAAGCAGACAAACTTTCATCAAATTTTCCATGTAAAATTTCAATTTTTAAAGCAGAAATTGAAAACTTAACATCTTTGGCTGAAAAACAAAAGATTTCCAAAACAAGCAAGGAGTCCTGTGACACTTAAAGACCAACAATTTTTTTTATTGCATAAGCTTTTGTGGGAGAAAATCTCACTTCATCAGGCGCTCTGAAGATTCCAGTGACAACTTTCAGCTAAAAGCTAACAAATATGATCTGGAAACATCATTGCAGTGCCTCAGGGGAGCTGTAGGTCATATGCTTCGGGCCCCCTTTCCTCTCAGTGAGCCAGGCTCCTTGACTAGGTTATATATCCCGTGATGCTCCATACTCTTTCCTCTTCCAAACCCACCACAGTGCACCATAGGAGATACAATCCAGCTGGTGAATCTGCCTCATCAAGGAGAAAGGGTATTACTATGGGGTGCCAGAGTGGCATTTCTAAATAGAATGTTTTCAATTCTTGGGTGAAAACCAAAGACTTTAGGGCTTGGGGTGTTTAGTTTGTCAACAAAAAGACAAAATTTTCCATGGAACTTTCTGTGAATAATTTATGTTGGTCTCAATCCAGTTTTCCATAGAAGAGCAGTTTTGGCAGAAATTTGTCAACAAGCCTTAATCAAGGCAGAGGTATTCTCAAGTCATTCTTGGGACCCTTCTGAATAATTATTGGATCATATGTGCATAGTGCTGCTGAGTGTCAGTGTGTGTGAGTGCAGGGGTTAAAGTATAATTTGGGGGGTCCCAGAACCATCCTAAATTTCCAGGGCCCCCTCAACAGGTCCAGGGATCCCCCACATGGGTTTGGGCCCCCCTCAAGCTTGTCTAGGCCCTCCTCATGTACCCCAGCTACTACCCCCAACAGCCATTCCCCTGCCCCCTAAATCCACCCCCAGCCCCCAATACCCACCCTCAAAATCCATCCCCTGCCCCCAATACCCAGCCCCAGCCCCCAATATCCATTCCCCTGTCCAATGTTTCCCAGACCCCAATACCCACCCCAAAATCCACCCCAGCCCCTAATACCCACACCCCTGTCCACAGTATCCACCAAGCCCCCAATATCCACCCCCAAAATCCACCCCAGCCTCCCATATCCACTCCCATGTCTCCAATATTCCCTCAGCCCCCAAAATCCACCCCCATGCTTCCAATACCCACTCCCTCCCCCCAATATACACTCCCAACGTGAGCCAGGCTGCCCCAGCACTTACTGGCAGCCATGTGCTAGTCCAGGAAACAATCCCTCCTGCAGGCTGCTCTTGGAGGTTTCTGCCTCCAAGTGCAGCCTACACATGCACAGGGGAGCCAGGCACGCCCCCTGCTCTCCGGAACGTGCCTGCCAGAACATGGCCGAATGGCATTCCATGGCCTGCTATTTTTAGGGGCTCAGTGTTCAGGCCCCTAAAAATAGAAAATGGAACCAGAACCCGGTATTCTGGCTCCATTTTCTATTTTTAAGGAGCTCAGAATGCTAAGCCCCTAAAAATAGTAGGCCCTGGAACAGCATTCTGCTGCATTCTGGCATACTTTAACACGTGTGTGTGTGTGTGTGTGTGTGTGTGTGTGTGTGTGTGTGTGTGTG